>CM062811.1:975371347-976571347 GCA_031772625.1 Pinus tabuliformis | reverse complement strand
TTTGCTAGCAAGTTCACTGCATTACTCCCTCACTCTTTGACTCCTCCATTCATTTTTCACTTTCATCCACTCATTCCCTAATTCCCATATTCCAAAAATTACCTAATCCCCATATCCCTAATTCTCATTATCCCAAATCCTAGCTACAAATTCTTAAACCCTAATTTCTATCCCTAAGCCTACATACTATTCCCTAAACCCCCTATTCCCAAAAAACTTGTCAATATCATTCCCAAAACCCCTCATACCCTCTCCCTCCACAGTCCCTCATACATTTTCATACATTTGGCAGCAAAATCTAAAGACACCTAAAATATCTTCATACTCATATAAGAGAAACTCAAATATCTGGAAAACATGGAATCTGATCCTTCCTATGACTGAGATGAGGAGACACACAATGACTCTCTTAGAGAAATGCATGTACCAAGAAGACCTCACAAGGGTGGCAAACGTATAAGAGAGGAACCTACTTCACTTGTCGAGCTGCATGCCTGTCCTCTTGCTGTCACATGTTTCCAGCACCAATCCTATTATCAGTTCTGTGAGATGGTTGAGAGAGTCCAGTACCATCATGAATTGGCCAGGTTGTTTGTCCTCCATCTTCAAAATGGCCAAGTCACTCTAGCAGGTGTAACATTCACCTTGACACCAGAATCTATTTCTCTAGTAACTGGCATTCCCAACATCGACGAGCAGTGGAATAAGAGACAGCAGATTGACAGGGAACATTATGAGCCTTACATTAAGGCTGGTTATTTGAGACATCTCAGCAGATTTTTTCCTTTCTGGTATCTGAAAGAATCATATGCTCCCTTGATGAAACTCATAATCAAGTATTTCAGTTGTGAGGGCCGGTTTTCTCGTCTGTATGCCTACCATATCAGACTATTGATGCACTTCACTAGGGTGATAATGATGAACCTCCCCTATTTTATTTGCTGGAACAATGAGAAGATGATCACCATAGTGCACAAGAAGACTCCTCAGCAGAAGTATAATAGCATATATCATTTTTCAAATCAAGATTGTGGTCATGCATCAGCTTGGTTTACAGAATATTTCATGGGAGGATTTCATTTCACATGAGGTCTTCACCGCTCCTCAAGTACCTCCAGTAGCTTTTCATCAGATAGTTGAACCTTCACATCAGCAGGAGCTTCATGAGACACAAACTGCTAGTGTGCCAGTATATGTCACCTACCAAAAGGGCACTAGAAGGTTGTTTGCATCAGCAAAGCGAGTATTATCTCCACCCGGGGTGGAAGGGGTCTCGCTTCCTCCATCAGCAGAGCAGGTACAGGACAAGGGCAAGCAGCCATTACAGGATGAGGGGCCTTCAGGAGAGCAGGAGACAAATTTTATTCTTATTCAGGATGATGACACCGATTTGGGCTCACAAAGCTCAAAGCTTAGAGAGATCATCTAGGAGCAACAAGCTGACATTCAACATTTGTCTCTCAACCTACAAAGAGCCAAGTGGATCGTCAAATATTTGGAGCAAAGAAACAAACAACTAGAGGATCAACAAACCATAATGGAGCTAAGAAACATACGAGAAAACCGATAAGCTGCCAAAAGGAAGAAAGTCAAGTTCACAACACTTGAGCAAGAAATCAATGTTGATCGTGAGTCTTGGTTGGAGAGGACTAATACTCACTTGGTATTGTGTCTTCCTCTGTAATTGTAGGTCTACATGTGTTTTATATATGCCATATCTCTCTTTATTTCATCTTAACTAAATCAAACAAGGATAAAGGTAGAATACATTGAAAGTGTAGTGCTCTACCTAGGGTTTGTTTAATTATCTATGTTTTTAGCCATTTCAAGAGGATCCTTGAGTTTTTCATGCCCTCTCCAACTCCTCACCTATCTAAAAGCTCTCCATCTCACTCAATTTGAAGTATCAAATCACTTGCCTATCTTGTTCCATAGAGATCTCTGCAAAACTAAGCCTCATTCCCCAGACCCAAATCTGCCTTTCACATTTGAGCCAACAAAACGTCATCAAATTCAATCAAACACCTCTGTACACATGCCTAGCCTAAAATCAGTCTTTACATTATTCATCTTAAGCTTTATTGGCCATCTTTTCTCGAGATTGACAAGAAGAGAGCCCTCTCTTGACCTGGTAGGGCTAGCTACCAGGTTAAGCGTGGTTTGGTGTTACCCTAGATCCTACCTTTCTCAACCTGAGGTATATTTAGGCCCTAACACCATCAATCCTTGCTTGCACACAACATGAACTAGCAAGATCCCAAAAGGAACACAAAATATGCATTTTTTGAAATTCAGCGCTATCTGTTATTTGCGACATGTATCCAACATAAGGCGCAAACTTGCTACATGGCGCTTCACTAGGCTAACCACCGTCCAGTCATCAAAGTACACTTCCAGGAACTTATGAATGAATTCCTTGAATGCTGCTATCACTACACGGGAAAATATCGCAGGTGCGTTCTTTAATCCAAATGGCATAACAATGTACTGAAAGCAACCCCACTCTTTTGCGAAGGTGGTCTTGCTTCTATCTTCTGGGGCAATATTGATCTGATGATACCAGGAAAACCCATCAGTAAAGGAATATGCCTCCTTCCCTCCAACATTTTCTAACACTTCATCTGTAAATGGTGTTGGAAATGGATCATGGACACATGCATCATTAAGCTTCTGCAGATCTACGCAAATCCTAATTTCACCCTTTTTTCCCTCTCTTTGACCACCATCAGGCTCAACCAATCAGATTCTTCAACAGGTTCTATGATGCCTGCCTACAACATTTTATCCAACTCTTGGCGAACCTTTTCCTTATACCTAGGGTTAAGATGATAAGGCCTCTATTTAACAGGCTCCGCATCCGACTTCAATGTGATCTTCATAACACCCAAATCACCGATTATGCCCTTTAAATCCGAAAACTTAGTGGGGAAGAGATCCTAGTATTCAAAAAGTAATTCAACAACTTTATCTACTGTAGTGTCGTCCCAGTAATCTCCATTTTTCGCGAACTTTGATTCTTCTTTAGTGCCGATGTTTACTTGCTTCATTTTCAAAGGTGCGGAGATGTTCGTGTTGTCTATTTGTGGGCCTTCAACTTTGTGATGCCCTTCTGCCTCTAGAATATTGATATTTTTTGGGTAATATTCCTCCTCTTTAGCGGTCACATTATAGCATTCTAATGCGTGGCGCAACTGGGTTCTCTAGTCCGGTTGGGTCCATTCCATATTGTCCTTTGGTGTTCTGAATATAACCACTTTAATCTCTTGCAAAACTTCATCGATGCTTTGCAAAACCATCTTCAAAGCTGAAGGTTAATAAGAAACCTTCCTTCAATAAATCCCATTTCGCAGTGCGATGGCGGAGCTCCATTTCAAGATACCAATTCATGGGGATTGTATCCAAGGTATGACAAAACATGTGTACCCATTCTGGCTGTGGTTCTGTCCCCCATGCCTTAGTCCATTTTGCCAGGTGATCACGCGGATCATCCTTTCCATTAAACTTCTCAGTCATTTTGGTATTAGCACACATAAATTGTGGCTTCATCATTCTTATGTAATCTTTCCATCCAGAAAAACTATCCTTATGCCTACCCCACCATTGTGCAGGCATAGCACGTAGCACCAACTCCAATGCTTGAAAGCGGTGGTCCTTAGGGACTTCACGCTCAAAGTCATCCAAAAACAAATCTACATCAGTTAAACCATCATAATAAGGTAACTTTCTTACCTCTGACGAAACACAGCGCAACGACTTTGTCATCATATTGCATAGCAATGTAGAAAATTCATGTAAGAGATTCTTCCAATGCTCTAATTCCTCATCTAAATCAGAGATGCAGGAACTCTCCTGGTCCCATGAAATTGTTCATCTGCCATTGGATAGATCCTGTCATGATCTTGTGTTGTTATCTTGTAGATTTGATCCAGCTCATTGTCACTTTCTTGATGGTCGCAGACCGGTTCAGTATAGCGTGCTCCTGCTGCAGGATCTAGCAGCACTATAACATGAAGCGATTTCCTTTCAAACGACATTGTCCTTTTCTTCAAATTAATGACCCCATTCATATCAACATCCCAATCGATTCCCAGGAGTGTGGGGTAAGGCTTACTGTCATCAACAATTTCTATAACTTCAATGTCTTCTACTACACTCACACCTTCAATATCAACTATTACTCTATATAACTGTCTCATGGGGATGATTTTTTGCTGATTCGCCATCCTGAGTTGAATCAGAGACCACTGTAGTGTATGTCTCCCCATCCTTTCCCATTTATGTTTCGGTGGAAAATTCGCATCGGACCCCAGATCCAAGATGACCTGGTTCATTTCCTAATCATCTATTTGCATTGTTAGCCGCATCTCTCGCCCTGTTCATGCCTTATGCTTACCAATCTTTCGGATTGTGTAGTGTTCATCAAGGGCCTTTTCTTTACTAGTGCATTTATTTATTAATTCTTGCATTCCTTCCATAGCCTTGCTATCACATAATAGCTTCATGCAGGTCTCCAAAAACGTAGTGAGTACAGAAGGATGAACCTCTGCTGACGCACTGATTTCTTGCATCTTGTCTTGGCTTCCTAAGGTGGAGGCCTTAACAAAGCATAAATGTTTCCTTAGCATGATTCAGATTAAAGCTAGCTTCTTTCTCTAGAGCTTTGTAGACCCATCCATCTTCTTCAGGCTTCTTACCTTTATCAGCACCAATCATCATTCCACTTCTCAGCACAATATTAATGCTTTGATCTTCCTCGCGGGGCTCAACTCTCATCATTTGTAAATTCTGCGTAGGCTGCATTTTCTTTACTTGCACCTTAGCTATTAACACTGGTCATTCTTTTATGGTAGGGTTGAACTATCTACAATATTGACATGGTGGGCATGTAGGATTCTGGTAGTCTCATGCAAAGTGCCCCGGTTGTCCGTAGTTGTAGTAGATAATCTGACCTCGGCCGCATCCTTGGCCCTAAAAAACTCCGCGTGCTCCTCCAACACCTTGATCTGGAGGCAAGTCTCTGCTTGCATAAGATAAGTAGAGGTTCTTTCCATCATCAGCTCATAGTTTCGACAATGGCGCTCATCGTGGCCCACAGATTTGCAAAAATTATAGAACAACTATTGAGGTGTTTGAACAAACTTCTGAAGCAAGTGGTAGTTATCCATCACATTATTTCCAGTAACTTGAAAAATAGCACACCAAAGCACAACCCCCGTGCTTGGCCCTGCTGGGGCTTCTGGCTTCAGGGGAATCGGGCCCCTCGTAATATAATTCGTGAACATGGGACAATGATCCTTATTGTGCCCATGGCCCTTGCACTTCAAACACCAAAATTCTATGCGCATGTCAGGCTTAGTCTCCTTGTCTTTCTTCAAATTCCGTAATTCTAGGTTTAGGCTTGATAATTGTGAGTGGATCTAATACACTCCTAGGTTCGTGTCCTGAATAGGTGATGCGTGTAGCCTCATCGTGATATCCAAGGCTTCTGCCTGTGTATCTATCTTCTATTGTGATAGAGAAATTCTTAAATGGGGCAAAAGAGACACTATAAACCAGTCGCGATGCTGGCTATCTGAGATTTGCATGTTAGCCTATCTGATCTGGCACTTCAACCTCTGATCAAAGTCCCATGGCATCTCGTCAACATTCATCACGATCTCTTTAGATTCAATCACCAATAGTGAGTCAGATTTGGGTTTACTAAACTCTTTGTTCAAAGCCATCTAAGTTTCTGCTAGCGATGCATGAGGATTGTCAGTACAATACTTAATGTACCAGGTTAGCGCGCAATCTTGCAAGGTGGTAACTAGCTGAGCCTTCTTTATATTATCATTGGTGATTTTCTGCACTGTCCATACAACATTCGCAACAAACCAGAACTTCTCTGGATCTTCACTTCCTATGCCCTTGAAGATTGGCATCTTCATTGCGTTTGCCATGTTGAATGGTGGCAGTGGAGGTGGAGGTGTGGGTGAAGGTGTATGTGGTGGAGGTGGAGGTGGAGGTGGAGTGGATGGATGATTTGTCCTAGGAATACCCTAAGTTATTAGCTAAACAACACTTCGCAGTGTAGTCTTCACCGCGCCTTCGTCGTTGCTTGAGGGAGGTCCAACCAATGTGCTATACTCTAGTCATGATCCTGCATGATTTCTAAAGAATCTTCCACTTCGCGTAGCTTCGAACATCAAGGTAATGGCATTACCCATTTTAAACATAATAACATTTTAATCCCAGTATTCAATGATCTTAAATACTTACCTCGCGGTCCTTTGAAGAATCTTTGCTTCGCTTCTCTATAGATGACTCAGGTATCAACTGAAAATTCTGTAACAAATCCTCCTAGAATCTGATCGAGCAAATGATCGATAGCCTGCACGATCTTGTTTTCAGAGGCTTCTAGTTGTCGCACAAATTCTAGAGTCAACACTATGGGACTATAGAGCTTCCACCTTCCTTGACTGTCTGTCAATTTAGCTAACCACACGTACAATTCAATTGGGAAGGTGCAGAAGAAGATTTCGTGTATCTCTTGTTAGAAAATATTTTGTCACACCTCCTGTACTTCCCTATGACATACCCCAAAGTGCCTGAAACATGACCATTATACAATATACTCATCCATGTATACAACTCAGATCCCTCCTAAGACTTTGTTTGGAAAATGTCTTTAGTTTTCCCTGAAGAATTAGCTCTTAGAACCTTAAAATGAGGGTCATCCTCTTATGAGGCTCAAAATAATGATGGTCGCCTGTTGCACTGTACTTGACCAACGATGGCATCACTATGTTTCGTTGAATACCCACGATGATCCCAAAAAGGTAATTTTCCCAAAGAGGATGAGAATCTTCGTGATCTAGAACCTTCTATATCGGCGAGCTGGAGGTTGTTTCGCATAGATGAGGTCGAATCCTCTCAACTTGGCCTCTTGGTATTATCCCTATGAGCTATCTCCTTGAGATGAGGGCATAATCCTATCTTTGGAAAGGTCCTAAATCCCTCTCCTTGCCTATAAATTCTTCTTCTCCCCTTCCCAAATGGTTGGTTAGGTTAGAGGCTAGGTTGGTCTATGTCTATGTTGGCTTAGGGGGTCCTGACCTAGGTTCAAAGTTAGTTGCGCCAACCAACAAATCCCTACACTACTAGTCCTTTCGGAAACAACCCACATAGAGTAGGTTGCAGTGTCACCCGAAGAAGTATGGGGGGATGCAAGAACCAAGTTTCTGCATCCAGAGACGAGCGTGATGTCTTTTAGTACCCTAGATCTACCTTCGCGTAGATCGATAAACCCTTAGGAATCAGTACTGCAAATCTATTAAAACAATCTTCAGACCTTTGCAAAGGTCTACGATCAGCCTTTGCGGACACTTAACAGTTGATTTATCCAATTACATGCATCAGAGAACAACCCTTAATTAGTGTTCGCATAGATCTACTTAAGTTATTCAATAAACATAACAGAATTCATCAGAGTTTTCACGAAAGTACTTATCATGGATTGCGTACATTTATTAAGACTTATTCAAGAGAATCGTGCATTATTAGATCAATATTCCATAAACAGATTATTCATTGACAACATATAATATTAAATGTATTAACAAAAATAAACATATATGCACATGAATTCTTCGGTAAGTTTCTTTATTAATCTTCAGTTCAGATTTACAGACTCAAAACTACCCTACGCACTCAGCTGCAGGGGTCCACGCACTCAGTTGCGGACTCTACCTAGGCTTCTGTGCACTCAACTGCAGCCTTTCTTCTCCTATCTGACCCACTTCTCTACGCTATCGTTCTCTTCTATTGACCCATTACATCCAAGATATCTCCTAACATGCCTTAGACTCTCTAAGACACATCTATTTATAGCCTTTTTCGTACAATCTGATGGTTTGTGGACCATGGGTGGATCTCAAAACTGACTCAAACTTTACATAAATGAGGGGCGAAAACCCCTTTGACTCCTAATCATCTATATACTCCGCATCCACAAATTTCGGAGACTTTAGATTACTTACAAAAATATATCAAAACTTGGGTTATTTTAACCCCAAAACTGACCCAGGGGACCCCATCCCAACAAGTCCACAACACAAAGATCGTGACTCGCCCTCGAGTCACTCGGCTAGCACTACGATCTTGCTGTGAAGAGACCCCAGCTCCACCTGGATTATTGCAACCTCAGAAGCGCCCTGCATGGCTACCTATTTGACTTCCTCCACTAACGTCTCTGTAGCTAGTCCTTCTGCGACCAACCTCATTGTTTGTTGTGTTTGCTGCAAGCCTTTAAGCTTATCTTGGATTGTTTTCGTGACTTGATAAGCCTCTTCCAACCATGGCTGCAACCTGGCCTTTAGCCAGGCCTCCTTGTTTTGTGATTCCTCTACCTGTGCTAGGAGCTGCTTGCCCTCCTGTGATTTAGCTAGGTGCTACACTGGTGTGATGGAGCATGTTGTTGCCCTATCTTTGTCATACTACCACTGCAGCGCCCTAACCTCTACATTCTGTGTCTGTAGGTTTGAATCTTCTTGCAGAATTGGTCATGAACTCCATTGCTTGCTCAAATAATGCTGAACATTCAGTGACTATGGCATCCAGGGTGGCCATTCCTTTTGTTGGCTTGTATGGGCCTGACCCAGGTTCGGAGGTGATTTAGCCAAAAAAATCACGAAACTACCGGCCCGTTAAGCAACAGTCCGTGATGCGTAGATTGAGGTCTCACCCGAGGTAGTATGGGAGGGTGTAGAACCAGGTTTCCGCATCCTCAGGATGTCTTGATGATTTTTGGGAGGTTCGTGGTTTGACCCTTCACACACGCTGCTTCGCACATCTATCTATCACTTGCAATTGTGAAGCTGCCTTCGCGCAACTCTATTTGTAGTGCGAAGAAAGTATTAACATGATTCCTTATACTTGTTGCATTGTTATTATAGTACTTAACTTATCTGTGTGAGCCCAGTATTCTTATTTATCATTCAACACTCATATAAGTGTGCACAATCCTCAAACAATATAAATGCATAAAAGTAAGAGGAAACCCAGATACACAGTATTTAGAATCAACCTTGTCTTTATTAATCTTCAATCCTGATTACAGACTTGACACTGCCCTGCGCACTCAGTTGCAGGGGTCCGCAGACTCTACTAGGCCTTTGCGCACTCAGCTACAGAGCCTCTTCCTACTACTATGACCCAGTACACTTAAAGTCTTCTTCTATGCTTGAACCATTCCTATTCTTCTCCTTAATTCACTATATTTACACTTAGAGCCTCACTCTATTCATGCACTCCCATGGTCCGTGGACCATGGGTAGGTCAACATGACTTTACTTTACATTACAATATTTTAGGGTAGACAGCCCTATGACTCATCCTATACTTCGTGCTCCGCGCTCACAATTCTCGGAGTCTTACAAAACCTTTGACCAAAACTTGGGCTTTAAGCCCCAAAACATGCTGTGGGGGGATTCCATGCCCAACAGGCCCCCAACACAATCATCATGACTAGTCCTAAGTCACTCTTCTGGTGTGGCAATCTTGGCACGGAGCCCCTCCAACTGTTCCCGTATTGGCCAGAGGTCCGTGGCACACTGTTTTGCTGTTTGTTGGACCTGCTGCATGCTTGCTGAATTCTGTCCTGACCTTTGTGGCGGCATTTGTCTCATGTGTTTATAGTCCCGCGCCTTGGTCGGCTCCTCGGGTCGCGAAGACTGTGCCACGGTCGGTTAGTCAGATAGCCGGTCCACCCATGTAGGGCTTCAAGCGATTGTCGTTTACCTTGTCGGGGAAGGGTTCACCATTGAGTTTAACTAGCTGGACGACACCTTCGTCTGTAACCTCCTTAACCATGTATGGTCCTAGCCAGTGCATTCTGAATTTTCCCGGGAATTTTTCAAATTTACTGTCATACAACAATACTAAGTCGTTTACCTTGAAGGTGCGCAACTTGATATGACGATCGTGCCAGGCCTTTTCACACTGCTTTTGTACCTGCTGATGAAATCCAACCAGAAACTGTTCTTCCTCGAGTTCTTCTAATTGCACGAGCCTTTCTTCCAAGGCTTCACGGTCTAACATGCCCGTGAGTGCTACTATTCGCAGACTAGGTATGATGTATTCCATTGGCATGACAACTTCCGTGCCATAGACTAGCCGGAAAGGTGTCTGGCCCATCAATTTTTTGCACGTTGTTCTGTACACCCGTAATACGGCAGGGATGCACAGGTCCCAGTCGTTTCGCTACGCATAACGTACTTTGGTCAGCGCAGTCTCCAGTATTTTGTTGAATGCCACTACTGTCCCATTAGCTTGCGGGTGGTACGGTGTACTTTGCTGATGATACACCTGGAACTCTGCTATGAGTGCGATGATGGTTTCATTTAGGAAATGTCTTCTACGGTCACTCATTAAGACTTTCGGACAACAAAATCGTGTCAACACATTTTCGAATAAAAACTTCGTAGTCGTAGCGGCCATGCAGTCCTTGACTGATTGTGCTTCCACCCGTCGTGTTAGGTACTCAATTGCGTTGATGATGTAGCGCGCACCTATCTTTCCCTAAGGTTTGATCGGTCCCACCATGTCGATTGCCCATTTTTCGAATGACTGCAGTGTCATTTGTGGATTTAGTGGCATCTCGTCCCTTTGTGATGGTTTTCTAGTCCTTTGACATATGTCGCAGGCCCGATAGTGCACTTTTGAATGCTGGTGGAGGGTTGGCCACCATAACCCAGCGCGAACAATATTCTATGCAGTTGTGCATCCTGCATAGTGTCCTCCTGCGAAACCCCCATGTGCTTCCGCGAGGATCTGACCTTGTTCAAATTCAGGTACTTATCTTCCAATATCTCATCATTTCCCATTTTGTAGAGGTACCCTGCAATGAGAGAAAATTCTACCACGCGCACCACTAATTCCTTCTTCTGTTGGACTGAGTATTCCTTTGGTGCAGTCCCTGTTGTTAGAAAATGGATTATATCCTCAAAGTGGCCTTCCACGATGCGCACTGTGAAGAGTTGTGCATCAGGTAGTCCCTCCTCCAAATTTGTTGGTTCCTCACCCATCTCAATTTGTGACCTCATCTGGTCTTGCATTTAGGCGTCTCGGTTTGACGATGATGTCAAAGTCATATTCTTGAAATAGTAAAATCCACCTGCATATGTGCCCCCCCAGCACAGGCTTGTTCACCAGGTATTTTAACGTGGAATGATCGGTATACATCTTCAAATGTCCGCTAAGTAAATAGTGTAGGTATTTTTGGAGCATGTACACCATTCCCAGCCCTTCGCGCTCAGTAGTAGAGTCGTTCTTTTCGGCTTTGGATAGTCTCCGACTTGTGAACGCGATCGGGTGATCCACACCCTCTGCACCTTCCTACGTGAGTACGGCTCCCAGTGTAATACACGATGCATCAACATGTACATGAAATTGCACGTCCCATTTTGGGAAGATTGGGATGGGAGCGGATGCCAGTTTCTCCTTGAGGAAATCCAAACCTTTCATGAAATCATCATTCCAACAATATGTAGCATCCTTCTTCAATAGCTTTTCCATCAGCACTGTTATTTGGGCATAACTTTTGATGAACTTCCTATAGTATCCAGTGTGCCCCAAAGTAGCGCGCAGTTGTTTAACACTTCACGGTGCTTCCAAATTCAGAATAACGACAATCATCGCAGGGTCCACCATCAAACCTTGTTTGCAGACCACATGTACTAGTAGGTTTCCAAAGGGAACGAGGAAGGTTCACTTCTTAAGGTTTAGCGCAATCTGGTGGCGGCAGCAAGTATCCAACGTTAAACATAAGCTCGCTACATGGTGTTTAACTAATCCAAAGACAATCCAATCATCCAAATAGAACTCCAAGAACTTGTGGATGTATTTTTTGAACGCGTCCACCATGATGCGTGAAAATATAGCTGGCGCATTCTTCAGTCCAAAGGGCATAACGGTGTATTGAAAGCAGCCCCATTCTGTTGCAAAAGTCGTTTTTGTTCCTATCTTTCGGCACGATCTTGATCTGATGGTACCCTGAGAAGCCATCCGTGAATAAGTAAGCTTCCTAACCACCAACATTCTCCAATACTTCATCTGTGAATGGTGTAAGGAATGGATCGTGTACACAGGCGTCGTTAAGCTTCCTGAGGTCCACACATATTCTTATTTCGCCTTTTTGTTTTTTCTCCTGCACTACCATAGGACTCACCCAGTCGGATTCTTCTACTAGTTCAACAATTCTGGCTACGAGCATTTTGTCTAATTTGTCGCGGACCTTTTCTTTATAATTTGGATTCAAATGGTAAGGTTGCTGCTTAACTGGCTTTGCGTCCAATTTCAGAGTGATCTTCATCATCCCTAAGTTGCCAATGATCCCTTTTAAGTCCATAATTTTGGTCGGGAACAAGTCTAGGTATTCGCGGAGTAATTCAATGACCTTATCTACCGTAGCATCATCCCAATAGTCCCCAAGCGTCGTGTACTTTGGCTCCGCTTCCGTGCCAATGTTTACTTGCTTTGTTTTTAGCGGCGTGGTGATGTCGGGATCCTCAATTGATGGTCCTTGAACCTTGTGACAACCTTCTATTTCTGGGATATTAATATTTCATGGGTCCTCATCACCCTCTTCCACCTCCACGTTATAACACTCTAGGGCACTGCTTAACTGTGTCGCACATACTGGCTGAAGTACTTCCATTGGATCCTCTGGTACTTTGAAGAAGGTGGCTTTTACTGCTTGTAGCGCATCGTCAACAGTATCCGACCAACGGTCTTCAAATGTGAATGTTAACAAAAATACCTTGCGCAAGACATCCCATTCGCTCATACCATGTCGGAGCTCTATTTCAGTATACCAGTTCATGGGTATGACATCCAGGGTATGGTGGAATAAATGTACCCATTCAGGCTGTGGCTCTTCCCCGTAGACCTTGGTCCATTTCGTGAGGTAGGTGCATGGGTCATCTTGTCTGTCATATTTGTCTACTAGCTGTATTTTCAGTTTCCCAAATGGTAGGCGCATCATCCTTTTGCATCTATGCCAGTCCTCAAAATTTCCTTGATGCGTACCCCACCATCGTGCGGGTGTTGCGCGCAGTTCCCACTTCAGTGCATCGAACCGCTGCTGTTTTGGTACTACACTTTCAAATTTGCTCAGAAATTCATCCACCGCTGATAATCCATCATATGTCTGCAGCCCCCTTGCCTATGTTGTCACACAATGCAGTGATCTAACCATCATGTTGCAATTAAGCGTTGTTACTTTGTGCAGCCGATTCTGCCATTGCTCTACTTCTTTGTCTGAATCTGAAGTGCAAGAGCTTTCGCGCTCCCACGACATTCTCCCATCTGCAGTCGAATTCACCCAATCCTGGTCTCGCGCAGTTATCTTGTAAATACAATCAAGATCATCATCACTATCATTGTCGCGCACTGGTTTAGTGTAGCGCGCTCCTTCGGCAGGATCCAGTGGTACTACTACGCATAGTGACTTTTTCTCGAAGATCTTTTTGCGCTTATTTAGATTTATGACTCCATTCATATTGGTAGCCCAGTCTATTCCTAACGGCACGAGATAGGGGTTACATCTATTAATTCAAAATCCGCCTGTGCGCTCGCACCCTCAATGTCTACCGTTACCCCTTGCAATCTCCCCATGAGCAAAATCTTCTGTTGGTTCCCCATTCGTAATTGAATAGGGGACCATTGTAATGTGGGTCTACCCATGCGTTCCCATGTTTTCTTTGGTAATACATTCACGTCCGAACCTAGATCTAGGATTATCTGATCCATTTCATACTCACCAATCTACGTGGTGAACCTCATTTCCCTTCCAGTGCATAATGCATGCTTCCCCAGTTTCCGGACCACGCGCGGTTCTCTTGACCCCGCGCACCTGGTGATAAGTTCCTGTAGTCCCTTAACTGCTTTTCTATCGTGCAACAGTTTCATGCATGTCTCGAGAAAGGTAGTGAGCATTGAGGGATCCATTCTTGGTTCCAGTTGATCCTTACTACCTAAAGTGGAGGCCTCTGTGAAGCTCTTCTTAGCTTCCATGAATGTCTCTGTTATCTCAAAATCAAGCCCTGGAAGGCTGCAACCCAGGAAGACTTCAAGTAACTATTTCACACCAATCTTTTGACTAAGGCTTAGCCTCCTTAGCTTGAGAGGGCTCTCTCAAAGGATTATTGATTTTGACTATTAGTAAGATGGCTAACTCTTGTGAATAACATTGACAAATAATGAAGGCTGGACAAACATTACATAAGTTTCCATTGGGCCTATGGAGTCAAACATACTACAGCAAACAATGATGATGCCTTACATAGAAGTCAGGGCATTTAGCATTTGGATGTTCAGAATACCACTTATATAAAACCACAGTTTACAAAGACATACAGGAAGTCAGAGCATGATCAATGAATTCTGAGTGATTATGCATTTGTACAAGTGTAAAAGAACACTAAAGAAAATATACCATTACACATTCTGAACAAGAAAATCCCTTATGAATCCTGAGAAGTAAAACAGTCATTTATATTACTGAACTCTGTTTTTACATAAGCCAAAACAGTCCTCTGTTTTATAAAATATCCAACCTCCATTACATCACTGTCTTAGCTATATATAGAATTGTTATTCTACCTAATTCGAGATTCCTCCTCCAGCATGAGGGGAATTCAATAACTACTTTTTATGACACCTATCTGCTTTGCAACAAACTATTAAATACAATAAGTGCTAACTGGAGTTCTAAAGAGTTCTAATTTGACTATGACTCTAACTCTATCTTCTTCGTAGAATGATTCCTCCTTGTTCTTTGACACCTGGTCTCCTTTCAGTTTGGCTGAGATGGCTGAGATGATTGCTGAGATGAGTATTTAATGCTCCATGTTGGCCTTGGATGCTGAATGCTTTAACTGCTCAGTGATGTTAGGTGATATCCCTTGCTTTTCGGTTCCAGTCCTCCATAACTTCGAATATACAGCAGCATGTCTTTTAGCCCTTTTAATAACCCAAAAATATAGAACACCACCATGTTCCTGATGTGTTGGAGGCTTCATCGATGGCCAAGTGTGCAAGCCAAAATTCCTTGTATGCAACTCATTCAATACCCTATGACCGGTAATAAAGTGGCTTTATAACAGAAACTTTGAACTTGAGTTAAAACATTCCACCTTTTAAAGGTACACCTGTCTTGATCTGAATGGTTGTGATGGCTTCATTTGGTCTCTTACATATCCTTTAGGTGTTTCCTTTTGAAAATTTCCGCACATATTACCAAACTGTTTGTCTGCGTTGAAAACACCACCTACAGCAGTTTCGTAGCGCGCTACGAAACTGCTGAATTGTTTAAACAGCTTGTCTTTGCCCTGAGGTATTTACCGCCTAGACGTTTGATTGCCAAAACTCCTTTTGATCTTTGATACATATAGCAGGGATCTACATGTCCTCAAAACAATAAAACTAAGCAAAATTTGACAAAATTTGGAACAAAACCTTTCTTTGAACAACAACTTCATTTAGCAGCTAACTGGCCTAGCTGTGCCTTCAAGTCTTCAACTTTCTTCCTCATAGCTTTATTTTCAGCTCTTAGATGCATATTTATCTTTTTGATGAATTTGGCCTCTTTGATTGCTGGAACTGTCCATGTGTAAACATCGGCTACTGAATCCAACTGGTTTACTAGGTTTTCACTTCCTTTCCATACAGCTTTACGATAATTTGCATACCTGACTGCAGACTCCCTAGTGGCATTCTTCACCTTAGCAATCTCATGTTTAGCTGCTTCTAACTGGTTCCTTATAGCTATAATATTACCTCCTTGAGATATGATGACTGTTCTATTTGTGTCTTTTTGCTTAATTTTCTCTGCCTCCTCTGTTCTGGGAAATTCCTCGGCTTCCTCTGTTCTGGGCAATTTCTCGGCTTCCTCTGTTCTGGGCAATTTCTCGGCTTCCTTTACTTGCTTCCTTGTAATAGGTCTTCTAGGTTTGAAAATGAATTCTTCACCTGGCTCATCAAACTTCAGCCTTTTTGAGGCCCTAGACTTCTTGGTACTTTCTGGTGATTACTGTGTCAAATCAATATGCACTGGTTCAATTTGCTCAAACTCAATGGCCTCCAATAAATCATTCAGGCTTGCCTTAGATACTGGGCTTTCTTCAACAGCTATGGATTTACCTTTTCTTTACTTATTTGGCTTCTTGTCCTTACCCTTGACACTGTTTCAGATCTACTTGTTTCAGGTACAGTCCTCTTATGCTGAGTTTCTTCTTTTGTTGATTGCTGGGGTTGTTCTCTAATGATCAGTGGCTTCACTGGTTTTCTTAGCTGTGACTTGGCTTGCTTTTTATCTCTTGCCTCTTTTTGAAGCTCAGCTATCGTGAGTTCTTTGACTGGTTGTGGAGTAAGGCCAGTTTTGCTTTGGAAACCAGCCATGAAAATGAACGAATTCCAGTCTCTGCCTATCTTCTGGAGGCCATCTAAAACTAACAATTTAACCAAACCATGGTGAAACAAAGAGGTTTCACAATCCTCTTTCCTCAGCTGCACCTTATCACACATTTTACTCAAACTGCGAAATAAGTAAAAAGGAATGTCTATGGAAGCTTTCCCAGTGAAATGTAAAAGCAGCTTGAAGTGATAAGAGTAGACCTTATTGTATCTTCCTTCACAGGTCAAGTATTTCTGAATACAGGTGAGAAGAAGGGCATAATGCTCCTTGACATAGTTTCTGGGCACTGCTTTTGTTAGGTCTTCATTCACATATGCCTCTTTTAAAAACTCTTTGCATGGATTCATATCAAACTTAAAATTCTTAAACCATTCTTGTTGCCCTCTTGGGATCTCTGTTACAGCAGCTATTTCCTCCGGAGACACTTGAACTTCCAACATAGCTATTTTTGAATTTAAACCGGTGAAGTTTAAAGCAAACTCTTTGGTTACCTGCGCATGTCCTCCTTGCAGCTTTTTACAAAAGTTCCAGCACCCGGCATCTTTGAATGCTTTCTTCACGCCTTCATCTCTCAATGCTATGTCCAAACCTTCAGGTTCGGTCCTCTAGCATTTTCCAGATCTGTGTTCTTTCCTCTCCATTTTTCTTTTGAAATCTTCACACACACAATGACCAGCAGCTTCAGTTGAAATGGCGGTTCAGTTCTCTTTAACTCGGCCTCGCTTGTAATCAGGCTCGCTTGAAAACTCAAATACATCATCATACAAGCTTGTCACTTATGCATCGCTTACGATCATCATAAAGATCCATGCACGGTAAAATCCATTGGAATGATATTTCTGTGCATTTCAACAAATCTATTGGTGGAGTAGTGACTAATGAGCGTTTAGACATGCTACGGGAGGTACACAAACTGACATGAAAGGACAGAATTGGTGACTCATCAACAGACTTGACACTTTGGGAAAGATTTGCTGCGAAATGCACGAATCCACGATTTCGCAGCGCGGTTAGTTTTGAATTATAATAATGCGCTGTGAAACGGCTTAATGATAACGCGCTGCAGAATGGCTGAACAATAATTACGCTGCGAAACTGGCCAATAGGAGATTATGCTGCGAAATCACGAAAAGAATCTGTGACTAGGATAAGACAAGACATGACTTATGAAACCATGATGGTGGAGGAGGACAAATAGGATTCGAGTATAATTTAAATCAAACACCTTTAAAGCTCCAATCCTAAGTAAGAAACATAAAACGAAAACAATTTGACACAGACTTTTGACATTGAACTAGGACAAAGGATTATATGCAAATTTTTTTTCTTAAAAGTTCTAAGTGATAACAGTCTCCTTTGCGCGTTCTAAGTCAAACTCAGGTTCCTTTGTACGAGCCTTACGAACCCACGTGCTTTCTTCTGGCTTCTTCCACTTATCATCTCCTGTGGTCATACCGCTTATGAGCATCATGTTTACATTCGAGTCTTCTTTGAGTGGCTCAGACCTCATCATTTGTATATTCTAAGTTGGAGAGGACTGGAATACCCCTTTTCGCGCATCCTTGTGATCAATGAAGGATAGTCTTCTGTCTCATGATCAAACTACGCACAATACAAACATGATATGCTTGTTGGGTTGGTACAATCGCGGGCATAGTGCCCTGGCCCTCCGCAATTGTAACAAATTATTTGTCCGTGACCGCTTCCTGGTCCCATTCCACCTCGTCCTCAACCGCATCCTTGAAATCCAGCGCACACCATCCCCACATTTGGGTCGAGAGCTTGTGTTTCAGTTTGCACCCTATAGGTAGGGGTCCGATCCATCATTAGTTCGTATCTATGGCAAGTGCATTCAGTGTGGCCTACCAACCTGCAGAAATTACAAAACAATTGCTGGGATGTCTGCGCATACTTCTGCAACAAATGACAATTATCCTTAGTGTGTTTCCCTCCTATTTGACAGATCGCGCACCATAAAGCAGGTGCTGTGCTCGACCTTGCCTGTGCCTCTAATCTCAACCGCCTCGGCCCTCCTCCTACCAAGTAGTTTGCGAACACTGGACAATGATCTTTGTCGTGACCCTGGCTTTTGAATTTTATGTACCATACTTCCTCGTGCGCCTTTGGCAGAGGTGCCCTATCCTGTTTCAAACTCTGCATTTCCAGACACAGATTCTGTAGCTATGCGTGGATTTCTTAGACTCCCAATCTAGGGTCTTGTATAGGGGTCTCATGTCTCATTGCCATTTCCAATGCTTCGGTCTGGGTGGAAACTTTCTGCTGTGATAGCGTCGTCCTCAAGTGCGGTGTCAAAGATGCTACAAACCATTCGCGATGATATCCATCCGTCAACATCATATTGGCTTCGCGAATCGTACTCTTCAGCTGTTGATCCAGATCCTAGGGGGGTCTTGCCCGGGAGAATTACGATCTCTTTAAACCTGATGATTAGTTGTTTTTCTGACTTTGGCCTGCTAAATTCCCTATTCAGTGCGGCCTGGATTTCTACAATTCTTGCGTTTGGGTGGTCATTAGAATGCTTGATATACCATGTTAATGCACGATCCTGCAACGTGCTTACCAACATGGATTTCTTAATGTTGTCGTCCATGACACCTTGTGCTTCCCATATCGCTCTTACCACAAACCAAAATTTCTCTAGATCTTCATTCCCTACCCCTCTGAATATTGGTAGTTTGATTGTGCTCACCATACTGAATTGTGGAGATTGCAGAGGTGGAGTGGGTGGAGATGGAGGTGAGGGGGGTGAAACGAGTGGTGGTGTGGGTGGTAAACGCGGAATTCGTTGCCTTATCAAACTGACCACGCTTCTCGGAGAGACCTTCGTGAGCTTGTCCTTGCTCTCCCGTAAGGATGAAATTAAGGGACTGTTTTCTAATTCTTCACTACTTCCGCTTTTGTGGATCTTCCTACTCCGCGTAGTCCCAAACATTAATTTATTCGCATAACTCGCTTTTCACACAATAGCATCTTAATCCAAGTGTTCAAAGATTTAATATACTTACCTCGCAGTCCCTTGAGAAAATGTCATTCTGCCTCACTGTAGCTAACGGTCGTGTCTACCACAAACTCAGTGATAAATTCTCCTATTATCTAGTCAAGCCAATGGTCCACAGCTCGCGCGATCTTATGTTTTTATGCTTCTAGTGTGCGCACTAATTCCGGAGTCCACATTATTTTTTTATCGAGCCTACACCTTCCCTGGCTGTCTGCTAACTTCGTGATCCACTCATACAGTTCAGAAGGAAAGGATGCAAAGAAAATTTCATGGATTTCCGTATACAAGTAGCGCTCCAACCACTGTTCCTTAGATACTCGCAGAGTTCTGTTTTCCTGTGTCGCGAACTCGTGAATATTCTTGTCCAACCACTCTTCAATTTCTTTCTTTGTTGGGTTCTAGTGGCACGACATCAGAGATCCCTTATGTAGATCCCGGTCCCAGCAATGGAACCATTTGCTGGCTTGTATGGGCCTGACCCAGGTTCGGAGGTGATTTAGCCAAACAAATCTTGAAACTACCGGCCCTTTTGGCAACAGTTCGCGGTTCGTGGACTAAGGTCTCACCCGAGGTAGTATGGGAGGGTGCTGGAACCAAGTGTTCGCACCCTAGGGATGTATTGATGATTTTTGGGAGGTTCGCGGTTTGACCCTTGGCACACGCTGCTTCGTGTACCTATCTATCCCTTGCAACTGTGAAGCTGCCTTCGCGCAGCTCTATTTGCAGTGCGAAGAAAGTATTACCTTCATTCCTTATACTTGTTGTATTGCTATTATAGTACTTAACTTATCTGTGTGAGCCCAATATTCTTATTTATCATTCAACATTCATATAAGTGCGCAAAATCCTCAAATAGTATAAATGAATAAAAGTAAGAGGAAACCCAGATAAACAGTATTTAGAATCAACCTTGTCTTTATTAATCTTCAATCCCGATTACAGACTCGACATTGCCTTGTGCACTTAGCTGCAGGGGTCTGCATACTCAGCGGTGGACTCTACTAGGCCTTTGCGCACTCAGCGACAGAGCCTCTTCCTACTACTATGACCCAGTACACTTAGACTCTTCTTCTATGCTTGAACCATTCCTATTCTTCTCCTTTATTTGCTATCTTTACACTTAGAGCCTCGCTCTATTTATACACTCCCATGGTCCATGGACCATGGGTAGGCCGACATGACTTTACATTACATTACAATATTTTAGGGTGGACAGCCCTATGAATCATCCTATACTTCGCGCTCACAATTCACAGAGTCTTACAAAACCTTTGACCAAAACTTGGGCTTTGAGCCCCAAAACCTGCTATGGGGGGATTCCATGCCCAACACCTTCTTTTATTGTGGCTTCACGCTGTTCTCGGACCTCAGGCGAAGTTGTGGGATGCAAATTTAATTGCAGCTTGGTGATATTCATATTGAGTTCAAACTGAACTTAGCCAACCTTTGCTTTGGCTTCGCGCACACCAACGGCTAATTTTCTGATCTTCGCTTTTGGCTATGCATCCTCAAGAATATGAAGCTCAGGTACTATCCTGCATGACTCTACGACTACTGACTTTAGTTGCAAATTTTGCACTTGCAGCATCTCTTTTTCTTTTAATGCCTGCGTCTCTCGGCGAACATCTTCTCGTTGTTCACTTTTGTACTTGCTGAAGAGGTTGAGAGCACGCCTCTCCCTAGCTCTCAATTCCCCTGTCACCCCTACATGCAGTGCATGGAGGATCTCATTGGGGAGTGCTGCTATGTTAAGCCCGATGTTCTTGACCATGCTCAGGATGATGCGATCATTGGCTGACTCCATGTGAAGGGGCCCATATGGTAATGCAATAGTCCTAAGTTCTAGGGTCCTTACTAGCTCGGCTGCTTGGCTCGTCCCAGGTTCTATGCTCGCTTGTCCGATGCCCAAATGTATTATTTTTGCCTAGATCTGTAGCTCGCACAGATACTTTTGGACGCTCCCCAATGTCTGCATATATTGCTGCTCGAACTACTGCAACACTTCAGTCATCGTATCCTTGATTTTATTCGCGATCTCATCGAGATCGCCCGCTGTCAAGACCATGGGATCACCTTGCGATTTGTCCGATTTCTGCTTCTTCCTTGAACCTCCCTGTTGTTGCTAGCAACATCTCTTCAAAATAAATGGAGTGCTTTTCCCCTCATCTCCAATGTCACCTTTCTCTGAAAGTTCCTCCTCCTTTGTTTTAGGCGAAGGTGACTTGCACTGTTCCTGTTCTGCATGCTCCTTGGCAGCGCACTCTTACTCCACTCAAGCCTTCTCTACGGCTTCCTTCTTTTTCTCCTCAATGATTGTGCGCGCAACTTGCTTAGTTGCCTCCTTTCTCTTTTGTGCTGTAGAACTTCCTGCACCCTTGCTTGTTCCAACATCTAAGTCTGAGGGGGTGTGCCACTCTCCTGGCCATCACACTACCACCTCTTGGACATCGATCTTCGTCACCAAATATGGCAAGTCATGCCATTTCTGATATGGATCCTTCCACGCTTGAATGTATACTCTGTGGAAGTCAGCCTTGAATGCTACGTAGGCTGACAACTGCATGTAAAAGGTTGGGGACAACCTTGGACGTTATTTAATGGCCATGCTAAGACTTGACTCCATAAGGACCCCAAAGATCTTCATTTTTGTGATCCGTGCAGGGTCCTTTGTAGCCCATAACGAAGCAAACTGCACTACTTCTTGTCATCCTTCTTCAAGTGGAGGAAATTGGCTATCCCTCGATAGTTCCCATGCAACAAGGACAATGGACAAAAACAACCAAGCACAGTGAAATGACTTGGTTTTGTCCTGGGCTTCGTGGCAGTTTGCCAAGAACTCATGACAAAGGTACCGAGACCAATTGAATTGTACGTCCTTTGCATACAGGGTAGCCAGGCAAACTACAGGTGCTAGAACTTAGTTTGCATGACATTTCCTCATCACTTTCCCTACTAAGATTTGCATGGCTATTTGAACTGCAGGGTGTGATATCGAAAGAATTGAATACCCTCATGACTTCTTCACGAGGTCGAAATATTTCTTCATTCTTTCTGCAAGGTCCTTTTCCCCCGTCTTTCCACCAAACTCCTTGGCCAGGCTCAAACCTTCGTATCTTAGGTGTGTACTCTTGTGAATGAGCATATCTGTGATGGGTACAGGTCCTCCTGGCCATAGGCACCCATCCTGCATCAATGTAAGTAGCTGGCACACACAAATTGTGTTGATAGGGGTGCGGTGATAATGGGGCACCTACAAAAGATTAAGTAACCCCGAGTTCTCCACACTTGAGATCCATTCCACCGTCTCTATTGCAGTAACACCTAACTTTGCGTAGTAGACGCACTTCATGTACTTATCTATTGCTAATTGCTGAAACCTAGCATGATCTGTGGGGTCCCAATCCTCCATTTTCAATAGTGGGATCTGCACAAGCCATGTACCTTCAAAGGTAACCATCTGAAGTAGCAAGGGCATAGAAATGGTAAACTTCTCTGAATCTGGGTCCTTTGTGACCTTTGACTTTCCCTTCCACAGAGGGATATAGTCGGGTATCTTCATGATGGGCTTCACTCCTTCGAAATCTATGTCTTCTGTTCCTTGGCCTTCTTCCGCCTCCAGGTCCATGACTTTCTTTGGATGCTTGTCTTTATTTTGTTTCTGCACTACACAATGCTTCCTAGGGGGCTCACGCACTGGTACTAGCTTTTTCTGCTTATCCTTCTTTGGTTTAACTGTTTGTGTTTCTCTAGTAGGGGTAGGCTTCGGCCTAGGCAACCTTGGCGCCATAGGCATAAGAGCCAGAGCTTCCATACTTACCACTTCTGTTAGCTTGATGGGCCATGACCCAGGTTCAATGTTAATCAACCAAGCAAATCCATACATTACTATCCCTTTCGGCATCAATCCGCGGAGCATGGACTCAAGTCTCACTTGAAGCAGTATGGGGGGATGCAAGAACTAAGTTTCCACACCCTGAGATGGTTGTGATGTCGGTTATTTGCCCTAACCTTCCTTCGCGCAGATTGATAAGCCCTTTAGGGCTTATCAAAGTATTCCTCTTATTCGTCCTTGAAGCCTCCGTAAAAGCGTCCGATCATCCTTCACGGGCCTTAAATAGATAGATCAGGCACTTACGTGCCCCTGTAATTACTCTTAGTTCTGTATCTACCCATATTCGCTTAAGTATTGGTTACTTTAACATGCAATTATGGTTATCTTCGCGTAAACATATATCTCTACTTGCGGTCATATAAAACAAAGAAACATATAGATTCACGCATCAGAGTAGCATTAAAACATAAACCCAATATTCAACATAACATAATCACATGCAATGAACAGAAGTAAAATACACAGGTAATTTCAGAATACTCCTCTTTATTATTGATTCAAATATCCAGTACAGACTCTGACTACCCTGCACACACAACTGCAGGGGTCTGCGCACTCAGCTACGGACTTAGTTGCAGAGCCTCTTCCTATGCTAAGACTCTTTGCCCTTAGCTCTCATAGATCCATTCCATTCATTAACATCAAGCATCAACCATGAATTGAACTATCTTAGACTCCTATAAGACCTCAATTTTGTACAATCCCATGGTTTGCGGACCATGGGTAGATCTCTAAAGTCGACATGGTTTAACACAAAAGAGGGGCGGAAACCCTTTATTAACTCTTGACATCTTCATGCTCCGCAACCACAAAATGTAGAGAATTTACATTCCTTTTACACAAAAATTGGGCCTTTAGCCCCAAAACTTGGGCTTTTAACCCCAAAATTGACCCAGGGGACTCGTTCCCAACGTGCCCCCAACACAAATCTGGTGACTTGCTGTCGAGTTACTCCGTTGGCACGAAGATCTTGTCACAAAGACCTCCTAGTTCCACCTGTACAACTGTAACTTCGATGATGCACTGTGTTGCCACTTGCTTCATCTGTTCAACCAGTTGCTTCATCGCTGGCCTTGCGTGATCTGCCCGTACCTTCTGTTGCGTTCCCTGTAGACTAGCCAGTTTTCCTTCGATGCTAGTTGTGAGCGCATAGGTTTCATCAAGCCAAGGCCCTATTCTGGCCTTGAGGATGCTCTCTTTGCATTGCGCTGCATCTTCTTGTTCCTTCAGCAAATTTGCCTCTTGCAGTTTTGCTAGCCTCTGTGTAAGGGTGACGGTGCGCGCCATTGCTTTGACTTCATCATATATTTTTTGTAGCTCCCGGGCCTCTGTTTCTAACCTTTGCAAGGTGGGATCCTCCTGCAAATTGGTAACCACTTCGAGCGTTTGCTCGAAGAGCACCGTGCACTCCTTCACTACGCTATCTACAGTGGTTACTGCATCTCTAACAGTGGCCTTGCGCTGCTCCTTTCCCTCTGGCGGAGCCGACGACTGGTCCCTCAATGCAAGTTATGCGATCTTAAGGTTCGGGTCCAACTGAACCTTGGCCAGCTTTGATCTCACTTTGCACACTCCGGCATCAATCTTCTGAATTCGTTTATCCAGTGGTGCATCTTCATGAATATCCATCTTGGGGACAGACTTGCATGCCTCCGCCACTACCTTGGTAGTGCGCTCATCCTTCGTGCTGATAGCCTTAAAGAGCTCAATGGAAGAGGTCTTCTAGGCAATCATTTGGGTGTTGTTCACCTTCTGCTCACTGATGACGTTAAATGCTCATTGTTCTTGAGCCCAGAGTTCTGTGATAAAACCATCATGCAGGGTGTGAAGGGCTTCTCTTGGAAGCGTGACCAAGTTTAGCCCGACCTTCTCGAGGGCACGGATAGTGGCCCGATCATCTTCTGCTTCCGCGGTCAGCGCTGCATCTAGCAGCGCGATAAACCAGGGTCCAAGGGGCAAACCATTTCTTCTACTTCAACTGTCCTAGGCGCCAAGTTGGTTGATGCCACACTACTGCGACCCACACTAGTCTGCACTTGTGATGACTAGATCTGCAACTCACACAGACCCATCTGAATGGCGCCCAAGGCCTGCTTCTGCTGCTACTTGAACTATTATAATAGTTCCGCGGTGGCATCCCTCACCGTATCACCAATGTCATTCATATCACCTTCTGTCAAGGTGATTGGGTTGAGGGAAGTCTTGCTAGCCTTGGACTTCCTCCGCGGCCCTAATTTCACTAGTTCCTTGTTGCACTTAATTTGGAATGGATTAGTCTCCGGGTTCACTCCTCCCTGCCCTATATGTTGTTCCTCCTCTTCTATTTCGGGGGAAGGCAACTTCTGACTTCTGTCAGAGTCACGCTCCTCTTCTTCCTTTATCTATTTTTTGGTAGCACGCTCTGCCCTAGCTTTGTCCTCAACCTCCTTCTTTCTCTTTTTTGCTAGTTGTTCCATCTTCCACTTAGCCTCTTCTTTCTTTCGCTGCACTGCAGACTTGCTAGACCCAATTGTCAAGTCTGAAGCGGTGCGCCAATCTGCTAGCCAGTGGTCAAGGATTGCTTTGAGCATATCTTCTATGTCCAGGTATGGAAGGTCATACCACTTTTGTTTAGGATCCTTCCGCGCATGCATGGAGAACTGGTGGAAGTCTGCCTTGAACTCCACATACTCTTCCAGTTGATCATAAATGGTCGGCAACAACTGTGGTTTGCGGCTGATGGCCATGTGGATATTCATCTCCAACAAGATCCAAAAGACCTTGCTGTCCTTGACCCTTTGGGGGTCATTCGTAGCCTAGAGTGAAGTGAAATTCGCTACTTCTGGTAGGTCCTGCGTGACCAGAGGAAACTGACTATCCTCTGGTAACTCCCACGTGACCAACACTATGGACAACAATAGCCATGCATAGTGAAAGATTTTTCTTTGATCCTCCGCCTCTCTGCAGTTTACGAGGAACTCGTTGCAGAGGTAGCGCGCCTAGTTGAACTGTACGTCCTCCACACATTGAGCTGCTAATGACAATACTAGTGCCAACACTTCATCTGCGCGACACTTCTTCATAATATTTCCTGCCAGGATCTGAGTGGATACCTTGATAGCGGGGTTGGTTATGCTAATGATGGAGTAGCTGCGCAACTTCTTTGTGAGCTTAAAGTTAATATTCATTGCTTTGGAGAGGTCACACTCACCTTCCTTTTCTCCAAACGCCATGACTGGATTTTCTCCTGCGTGCAACAGCCAAGTGATCCTATGGATCAACATGTCAGTGATAGTTATCGGCTCCTCTAGCCACAAGCACCCATCGGTGACCAAGCACAGTAGCTGCTTGATCACTATCATGGTTATGGGTGTGTGGTTGTAATGTGGCACCCACATCATGTTTAATAGACCAGCCTTATCCACCCCTTTTACCCACTTTGTTGGCTCCACCGTGGTCACACCAGAGTCTTTGTAGAAGACGTGGTGCATGAGTTGATCCATGGCTAAGTGGGGAAAGCACTCTGTATCAACCAAATCCCAATCCTCCAATTTTAATAGGGGGATGCGCCCCAGGCGCAGTCCTTCAAAGGTGATTTTGTCTGGTAGCAAGGGTGTATGTAGCGTGACCTTTTTTTCATCAATGTCCTTTGGAATCTTTGTCTTGCCCTTGTGCGGAGGAATGTACTTAGGTAGCTTAGAGATAGGGTTGGACACCTCAATGTCAACATCATCACCCCCATGTCAATGTCTTCCTCATCCATAGGGATCTCCTCAACATCCTCTTTAGGTTCAAGGTCAATTAGCTTTCCTTCTCCTGCGCGGTGGACTTTTTCCTACTGCGGGTGCAATCTGGGTGATGCACGCACCAGCTGTGGCATTTTCTGCTTATCTTTCTTTTATTTTGGACCCTATTATCTCGGCGTAGGCCTCAGCCTAGGCATCCTCGGTGATTTAGGCACTTCTGCTGGTACTTCGACACTCTCAATCTCTGGGGCAGCTTCCTCAGCTGCCATTGCTACTTCTTGGGCAGTTCCCTCAGCTGCCATTGCTTCTCCTACACTCACGGTTTCTGCAGGCACCGACATAATATTGGACAACAACTCCTGCATCTCTTTTGGCAACCTGTCAAACATTGAACTCACTATCAAAGCTTAAAATTTCTCATGGTTCATGTGCACCTAAGAGCTCAACACCTTAATTCTCAAAATGCCAAGTGTTTTTGCTAGGTAGTCGCCTGTGATTGAAGGCATTTTCGAATTCAAATCTAATCATTCCCCCCAAAATTCAATCATAAATGCTGGATTAGCGGTAGTTTTTCACAGATCTTGCCCTTAAATTCAACCTTAAATGCCGCCCCCACTCCATTTGGCCGTTTTCCCATTGCCAAGTCATGAACAACGATCGTAATGGTCACTTTTCGGCTGCCATGTGTGGTCCCTTCTTGGATAGCACAGCTTCCCGTGCATTTCTGATGACATTGTGATATTCCGTGCAGTTCCCTAATCGCGTAGCTCCCTAACCCAGACATTGTAGTTTATAGTCTTGCGCCTCCTTTTAGCTGCCTGGAGCGCTAAGATAGTGCGCCCACCATGTAGTCATCTAGCTAGATCACCGGTGTATGGCTTCAATCGACCACCATTCACTCGCATGTGCACATCCCAGTCATTCCTTTGAGCATTGCAAACTTTTGTTAGTGCGTTCTTCAGTATCTTATTAAAAGCTTCTACCATTCCATTAGCCCATGGGTGATAAGTTGTGCTCTTCTGATGGTAAACCTAAAACTCTTCTGTCATTGCGATGATTGTCTCATTGAGAAAGTGTGTACCGCGATCGCTCATTAGAATTTTTGGACAACCAAACCATGTCAGTATGTACTCAAAGATAAATTTGGCTGCTATCGCGCTTGTACATTCCTTCACAGGCCATGCCTCTACCCATCTGGTTAAGTACTTAGTCACAGTGATGATGTAATGCGCACCCGTCTTCCTCCCTGGAGGCTGAATTGGTTCTACAAAGTCGATCGTACACTTATCGAAGGGTTGTAGCGATATCTGCGGATTGAGCGGTAGCTCATCCCTACGTGAGGGTCTACCTGTCCTTTGGCATGCGTCACATGCCCTACAATACGCTTTTGAATCGTTATGCAATGTCGGCCACCATAACCCAGGGCGTAGAATCTTCTGTGCTATTGCTTTTCCTGCATAATGACATCCCACGGCTTCGCCATGAGCCTCAACGAGGATGGTATTTTGTTCAAACTTTGGCACATAATGTCATAATATTTCATCTGATCCCATTTTGTACAAGTGCCCTGCAATGACAGAAAAGTCTATCGCGTGCACCACCAGTTCCTTCTTCTGTTGGCTTGTATATCCTTCCGGAGCCGTACCTGTCATCAGGAAGTGTATAATATCTTCAAAGTGGCTGTCTATGACACGTACTATAAATAGCTATGCATTGGGTATTCCTTCCTCTAAATTCATAGGTTCCTCTCCTGTTTCAATGCACGACAGATGATTTGGTCTAACATTCAAACGTCTTGGTTTCACAATAATTTCAAAATCATACTCTTAGAACAACAACAGTCACTTGCATATCTTCCCCCCAACATAGGCTTGTTGACCAGGTATTTCAATGCAGAATGGTTTGTATACATCATAAAATGTCTGCCCAACAGATAATGCCTAAACTTCTAGAGCATATAAACCATAGCTAGTCCTTCACGCTCTGTTGTGGAATACTTTTTCTCAGCTTTGGATAGCTTCCTACTTGCAAACGCCATAGGGTGATCAAAGTCCCCTTCACCGAACTATGTGAGTACTTCTCCCAGCATAATACATGACGCGTTCACATGCACATGTTATTCCTTCTTCCAATCCGGGAAGACTAGGATCAGCGCGGTGACTATTTTCTCCTTTAGCACATCCAAGCTCTTCTGGCATTCTTCATTCCAATAGAATGTAACATCCTTCTTTAACAGTTTTTCCATTGGCGCAATGATTTGGGCATAACTCTTGATGAATTTCCTATAGTATCTTGTATGCCCCAACGTTGCGTGCATCTGTTTCACACTCCTTGGTGCCTCCTGTTACACTAAAATTTGTCACCATGACTATTTGCAGTCAGTATGGCTCCATTAACAACCATACTGTCCTCCTTGGCAAGTCTTATACCTCTGTTCCTCATGTCAAACTCCAAAAAAGAGAGAAAGCCTTTAAAAGTCAATATAACTATGGTTACGCAGTTTCTCTTACTCTTACCTGCGTGTAAGCACCTCAAGTACATAATACCTGCGTACTTGTACGCTCTGTCTGTAAAGGGGTGGGTGCGTACTCCTGTAAAGGTCAAAAGGCGCAAGTTTTACTTCAAAAAACTTACTTGTGGTCGATTCTAGAGCATTCTAGAAGATGGTTTGACGTGTATTGAGCGCCTCTAGATGGTTCATGCATCCCAATGAAAGAGGAACTTATCCCATGAAGAGGGGAGCTATCCCTTTGAAAGAGGGGCTAATCCCATTGATGGTGGACCTAATTAACTTCCTCCAAAGCATTATAAATACAGGCATTGGGCTAGAGGGAGAGGAGGTTGAAAGCTGAACATTCCTAAGGGTAGATGCTGCTGAAATTAGGACTCCCTTATAGAGCTTGAGAGGAGAGATTCCAATCCTTTCTTAGCTTCATTTGGAAGTGGGTGAGCTGATCAAAGTAGAGGAGAACTCTTGCTGGACCCTGGGAGGGACCTGCACAACACCAAGGCACTGGTTGTAATGGTTTCTTTTGTTTCCAATTAATACAATTAAGTTCATTTTTCTCAACAAGTTGTTATATATAATTTGTTTCATAAACTCCTTGGTCTTTATGATGAATATGTTTTATTATATGAGTTATTTAGGTGCTATGTAATCGTTTGCTTGTTAGTGAATGCAGGATTCAAGGAGAAGGAGCTCATCTGGATCGGAGAGGCTTGGCTGCTACAAACAACGTTGGACTAAAGGTAAGACTTGAACACTTGGTTGCTTGTATTTTAAATGCATATTTAGGGAAAGATAGTGCTTGATTGTTTTGTTTGTCACTAGAAAGCCTTATCTTTTAGGGAGGTCGGTTTTGTCCGCAAAATTGACTCTTTCCGCATGACAAAATGGCGACCATACTGGGGAATCCATGGATTTGATTGATACTTTGATTTGAGAAACGTTGATTTCTTTCTAGTTTTTGACTGATTGACTGTGAATTTGGGTGGAATAGCTTAGGATTGAGTTAGTTTTTTATTTTTCTTGTTTTTGAGAGCAGTATGCACCCTCTGCGTTAAGCACAGTGCGTACCTGTACGCACTTCTGCTTTGTACACAGAGCGTGGCCACACTTGTGCAAACAGGCTGCCTGCGTACCCTGTCAAAAGTTTAGAAAATTTCCATTTTTTCCTTTTTACCTGTTAGATTTTGTTTATAGTTTATTTATTGCTGCCCAGATCCATTGGTTACCTGTCAGAAGTTTTCATCTAAGCTTGTTTCATTAGCATCAAGAGTTTTAGTGAAGTTCATAGAGATTCTAGCCCTAGGTTTGATTTTTGTATTGGTCTTGTAGTGACTATGGCTTTAGAAGTTGTAAAAACCTTGGATATCCCTGGTCTTTTCAGTCTTCTTAGGAGTTAGACCATTCGTAAAATCCACCTTTGTGAGAAACCTACCGTTGTGTTGTCTCTTTGCGGAATTTCGAGAAGGCTTGTTTGTTAAGCTGTGAATTTCATTCTTAAGAAAAAGAACAAGAACGTTTATTTTTGTTTTTGACTGATTTATGATTCTGCATGAATTAGTCCTTGGTTGAATTGTAACCGAGTAAAACATCCTGGAATTATATTTTGTAGGCTTTTACCTCGTTAGATTTGCTTTTAGGTAAATTTCTCTTAGATTTGCTTTTAGGTAAATTGGTTTTCATAGATCTTAAAATTGATTTTTGTTAAGTAGTTTTACATGCTTTGTTAAAATAGAAAAAATACAAAATCTCTTTTGAGGAAAGTTTGTTTTAGTAGCATTTGAAGTCTTTGAAAAGAGAAAGGAAGTTTTCGTGCAATAATTAGTGGTCATGTGTTGTGTGCTTTGGAAAAGATAAAGAGACTGTTTCTTTGATTTTTATTGCTACGAAAGTTGTCTTTATAAATTTTGCATTCTCCAACTCTCTTAGCTAGGGAATTCATTGAAAAGGAAAGATAGTTTAAATCATTTTAGGTGCATCTTTTTAGTGGATTTGAGTCGAGTCTACACACCATCAGTTTCATCTCCGCTACCTTTTATCCTAAAGAAAAGCCATAAAAATTAACGCTTAAAGTAAAATTAACTTAGTAACTTTTTATTTACTAGGGCTCTAAAACACCAACATAGATCAGGCTAGTGTCTTGGAGTAGGAGAGTAATTAACTCTCCAAGACAGCAAAACAAACAAGTAGCTTATCTTGTGGTAGGATAAATCCAATAGTTACATTTATGCTCTGGGAAAGCTCCTCTTAAAGGAGAAGCACGAGATCGTGTTCGAACCAGTGAGGGGATCAATCCTCCTTCATTGGGAACGACGCCAGATATGCACATACTACAAACGGTAAACCTCGGATTAACCATTGTCGAGGAGCCTGGGGTCACTTGTCGGTAAACCTTGGATTATTGTCAAGGAGCCGGCAAGGGGATTGAGCTTGTTACTCTACCCTTGCGTGTGTATCAGATCGTAGACTATTCCCCCAGGTATGTTTGTTGCTGTTGGTGACCTTAGTGACTATTATCTTTAGGATTCTTCCTAAGGTGACGGTGGAGGGAAGATCCCACTGTACCTGGAGTAGACGTCGGCTAGACTCACTTGGATTTTCTGGGGGGTTCACTTCACTCGAGACGGTTAAAGTGGAGGAACTTGTGCCAGTCTATTCATTAAGTAGGTTGCCGCCGCCATTTCTGTACTGAATTCTGCGATGTTGGATTTCATCACCAACTAGTGTTTTCGGTCCGGAAAGTTACTGTTTGTGTGTGGTTTGATGCCCTAGATTCTTTAGGCGTGTGATTCGAATTTGTTTGGTTATTCAGAGACTTTAGGCGGTTTGCTTTGAGATTTTACTTTGTTTGCGTGTGCAGTAGTTAAAAGTTTTTAGCTGTGGCTGAATTATCGAGACAGTCCCGTAGACTTCGGGGTCAGTCTCCTGAGGTTGTAATCGTGGCCGATTTGTTGAGGAAGTCCCGTAGACTTCGGGGCCAACCTCCTGAAGACGTCCTAGGTCATTACGAAGGTTTGAAAGTCCTCGTAACTCCTAGTGGAAGTAAAGTAGGGTCACCTGAAGAAGGAGAGTCTTCGTTGGTTGTTCATCTTGATTACCAAGCTCTAGAAACAGGTTATAATCCTGAAGCTATTTCGGTTTCCGAACTTGCTGGTAGCTTTTCATCTACTAGTGATATAGGCGAAGAACCTGAGATATCTGAACCTGTTACTCCAACATCAGGGTTAGTCTCTCCAACTTCTAGTGCTCCTGATTCACCTAGGGTAGAAAGAGTCATCACCGAAAATCTTCCTTCTGGTTTGATAGCTATTGAAGAACTTGCTCTGGAAGAAGAAATAGGCATCCCTATCCCTGAAAATCAACCTACTATTGATCTAAGGGAGCGTGAATCAATATTTTACAGTCCACCTAGAAGTACTACTTGGTATCTTTCTTTAACTAATTATTTGGACAACTCAAGGTTAAGTTTTTCACCACCTCGTGCTCCTTATCCACCTAGGGGTATTTATACTCCCGTAAATATGTCAGGTCATTCGTCCATGTTTACTCAATCGCCTGAATCTTTTTTGTACGGTGGTCCTTCTGTTCCCTCTGGGTATCAGTCACTTTCTGGTACTTTTGCGGGAGCATCTCCTCAACCCATTGAACATGGGTTATTCACTGGAAGCAATGGTGCAAAGCCGTTGAGCGTAGAAGGCGTTCTTATGATGTCAGGTTCTATTCCCAATTCTCAACCTCAAGGTGGCCAGTTACCGCCTGGGGGGCAGCCTCAATTAACGCCTAGGGGGCAACCTCAAGGTACACAATTTGCATCTGGGGGGCAACCTCAAGGACAGTACGTGCCTACGGTACAATACATTCCTCAAGGTCAACCCCAGACTCAATATGTACCCCAAGGTCAACCCCAGTATCAATTTATACCTCAAGGTCAACCCCAGTATCAGTACATGCCTCAAGGGTATCTACCCCAAGGTCAGTACTCGAACCAAGGTTTCCAACCACCCCAAGGTCAATCTTATGTTCAAGGAACGGGAAATGTACCTTTCAATTATCAATCCTACCCTCAACCCGGTTTTGGATCTCAATATCCTCAACCTGTTATGGGTCAATACCCCGGAATGAACATAGTGTGGGATCCATTGCAAATTCAACAGGTGTTGCAGCCCAATGTGCAGTTGTCATCTCAAACTGGACAACCCTTAGTTTCTGGTTCACCCCAGCAACCAGTCCAGTCTAATATTCAAACTTCTGTACCTTCGGTAGTTTCTCAGTCTGGGCCTATTTCGCCTCGTACTCCATCTCAAACGACTGCTGCAACTACCGCAACGTCTGTTCAATCTACCCCACTTACTTCTGGAGTATCGACAGCTCCGGTTTCTACTGTCCCTATATCTACTCCTCAGACATCTTTACCATCGTATGGATCCACGATTCAAACTACGGTTCAGATGCTTGTAGGACAACCTGGTTTAAGTACGGTTGTCACTAGTCAACCACAATTCACTTATCAACCGTACCAGGGACAGTATCAATTCGGTCCTGCTGTCCAGCAGCCAGTTTACCAGTATCAACCGTATCCTGGGTACACTTATCAACAACCACAACAACCCCAGTACGGTCCAGTTAATCCTGGTTTTCCAGGAGAATACAATATCCTGAACGCGATTCCCATTCCTAGTTATCCTGGATATCCTCCTCCTGGGGCTGGTATAATGACTCAGAGTTTTAGGGATCCTAATCGGCAGCTACCGTTTATCGCAACTTTGGATTTACCAGACTTGTCGCGCCTAATGAACGATCCAATAAATTATCTTCCGTTTTGGCCGCCAATGCTGAATAAGTTGCCCAGTGACATTCCCAAGTTCGAGGGTAATTCTAGAGAGGACCCGTTGAATCATGTGATGACTTGCCACCTCTGGTGTGCCTCTAATTCCATCTCGGATGATTCGATCCGCTTACGTCTTTTCCAGCGCACTCTCATTGGTCTTGCAGCCAAGTGGTACATTGAGTTACCACGGGCCTCTTTTTATAATTTTAGCCAGTTAGCTACCTCGTTTTTAACTCATTTTCAGTTGCCGGTTAGATATGATAATGGCACGGAGTTACTAACTTCATTAAAGCAATCGACGTCCATTTATATTTCCGATCATATTCATGAATGGAGACGTCGAAGGCGGTTAGTGAAAGTTTTTATCCCGGACTAGATCTTAGGTGAATGGTTTGTTAAATCATTGTTACCGAAGATTACTGAAGACGTAGCTAAGTCCGGAGTAGTTACTGAGGAGCAAGTGATTGCTCAAGCGCAGTACCTTGACTTAGTTTATACTCAGTCAGGTACATTACATGAAAAGAACCCTGATCTTCCCAAGTCAAATCAAATCGCTGCTACTCCTTCGGGATCTCATGCCGCTGATGGTATGATTGGTACGGTGAACACTAAAAGTAAGAAGAAGTCTTCCAAGAATTCTTCTCCTATTATAACCTTGTCTGATTCCCCGACAGGAGATTCTTCTGCTGAGGTTTCCGCTGATATTCACGCTGTAGAGTCATCTACGACTAAATCAATATCCGGTGGGAAAAAGAAAGGGAAGAAGAAGAATAAAGCAGACAAAAATTCAAAGGAGAAAACTGAAAAGGCGGAATCCAATGACGAAAAGCGCAAACCTCGTTATCCATGTCTTATTTGTGAAGAGGAACACTTTACAAGAGACTGCCCTCATCGAGCAGAGGTTGCGAAAATCATCAAAGGTTCCCAAACTCCTGCTGTTTTGAAGGATCCATTTCCAAAGCAGGATAGTAAGATGAAAGGTTCTTCCTCGAGTGCCAGTGAAGAACCCATATTGATGATGTCCCATGTAAGGATTGCGACTCGATCGCAAGATTATGGTAGTAAAAGTCCTGTTGATGGCAAAGAAGCAGAATATTCTCATTCTAATCCATCAACCTCAGCTCCCGGCTCCGATCCGCTACAGATCGAGAAGCCTAACCCAGACTTAGTAATCAAACTGCCTGCCAAGGGTATACTTTGAAAGTCTGCTTTCAATCCACATGCAAGAGCGGCCCAGAATTATAACATTGTTGAGGACTTAGCTGTTTCACCCTCAGCAATGTCGGCTTTGGAAGTGATGCAATCATGCCCAGCACAACGCAAATTACTTTTGTCGGCTATAGGAGTTGTTGATGTTCAGGACCCGAACCTAATAATCTTTGATCTAGAAAATAGTACACTGCGTTTGCCTCATCAAATGGCTTTCCAGATCCCAGTGATAGTCAATAACAAGCCTATTCATCGGACTGTAATTGATGAGGGAGCTTCGACGTGTATTATGTCGATACAGTGTTGGAGATCACTTGGTTCTCCTTCACTAAATCAATCCCCGAAAATTCTTAAGGCCTTTGATGGCCGTGGGTTTCATCCTTTTGGCATTCTACAGGATTTGCCTATAGGGGTTGAAGGAAAAACTGTTAGTCTAGATGTGGAGGTGGTTGATGCCCCTCTAGACTACAACCTTCTTTTGGGTCGAAGTTGGTCTTACGCTATGACAACGGTCGTTTCGTCGGTCTTCCGAGTAATAAAGTTCCCACATAATGGAAAGATCATAACAATAGACCAGCTAGCTTACTTTTCATCCGACCCAGCCTCTTCAGAGAGTATTCAGCATGTTGGTAAAACGACTATCCCATATAAGGATGTTGGAGTAGGATTAGTTAAAGATGCCGGTTTACTGGGAACTTTTCCTTTTCCTCCAATCAACGCATTGTCTTTGTTTGCATCCATTCATATGATTACATCAGAAACCATTGTTTATGATGATCCTTGGAACATTCCTTCTGAATCTGAGATAGACTCATTTGGTGATGCTATGCCTTTGAGTCCATATGAAATTGCCTATGAAGCCGTGCAGTCTTTTACCGACCCGTGATCAACCGAAAAAGACTTAATGAATGTGGTCCGTGAGGAATCACTTTTCACATCAACCTCGGAGTTAATAACATTTCCCGAAGTTGTTTCATCTGACGAGCAACTTCGTGAAGTCTTGTGTATAGATGATTTACCATGGGAAGATCTCCATCACAGATCTTCGTTTTTACCTGAGGATGATCATTTTGAAAATGATTTCTCATCAATCTTTACAACTAATTATGTCAAGGAAGCTCAGAATCCCATGAAACATCCTGATTCAGAGCTGAATTTGGGAAATATCTCTCGAACTATTCCCATTGACATTTCGGTTAAGCCTGGAATTGTTGAGAACATTCATATAGGTGCCTCGTGTACAGATGACGAAATTCAGACATACAAGGCCCTATTTCAAGAATTCCGCGACGTGTTTGCCTGGTCCTATGAGGAAATGCCAGGAATTGATCCCGCGATTGTTGTTCATGAGATCAAGACTTACCTGGATGCTAAACCCGTCCGGCAACGTTTGCGTCAGATTCACCCACGAAAAGCTGTTGCAATTAAAGCAGAAGTTGAAAAACTGTTGAAAGCAGGTTTCATTTATCTGATCCCGTTAACGGATTGGGTATCGAATATTGTTCCAGTTAACAAAAAGCAGGGAACAATAAGAATATGCATCGACTATAGGGACATTAACTGAGCTTGTCCAAAGGACAACTACCCAACACCCTATATCGATCAAATCATTGATGATTGTGCCGGCAGTGAAATATTTTCCTTTATGGACGATTTTTCCGGATATAATCAAATCAACATTCTACCTGCCGATCAACCAAAAACGGCTTTCATTTGTCCATGGGGGACATTTTCTTATTGCAAATTACCTTTTGGGCTTAAGAATGCTGGAGCAACTTTTCAAAGGGCGATGTCATATGCGTTTCATGACATCAAACACATTGTGCAACCGTATCTCGATGATTTGCCTGCTCATTCATTACATCGAGCTGATCACCTTGTCCATTTACGAGCAATTTTTATGAGGTGTAGGAATTATCGAATTCAGTTGAATCCACACAAATGTGTCTTCTGTATAGAAACGGGTCGATTACTGGGATTTGTAGTTTCGAAGCCGACATTCGCGTCGATCCATCGAAGGTCGAAGCTATCATCAAATTGCCTTCTCCTTCGAGTCTTCGCCAACTCCAAAGTTTGCAGGGGAAAGCAAACTTTTTACGACGATTCATTCCTAACTACGCCGAGGTTACAAAGGGTTTTACACGGTTGTTGAAACAGAACGCTCAATTCTCTTGGGATGAGATAGCTCAGAAATCTTTTGATGCACTCAAACACGCGTTGACCCATGCATCGTTGTTGCATCCTCCCAACTACAACCAGGATTACTTTTTGTACCTCGCCGCCGCCCATTCCACCATTGGGATGGTCTTAGTTCAGGAAGACGAATTCGGAACGAAACATGTGATATATTACCTTAGTCGGACGTTAAACCCAACTGAGCTAAAATACTCACATGTGGAGAAATTGGCATTGGCATCCGTTCAAGCTGTCCAACGTTTTCGTCACTACATTTTACTTCGTAAAACTATAGTCATTTCGGATTGCAACCCTATGATCTACATTTTGACCAAACAATTGCTAGGGGGCAAGTACTCTAAATGGATTGTTATCCTGCAGGAATTTGACTTGGAGTTTGAGAAATCTAAGTCTAAGAAATCTTTAGTTTTCGCGGAGTTAATGTGTGACTTCCCGCGTGATGACACGGAAACTGTGGCAGAGGAGCCCATTGCGGACAAATCTTTGTTTCTAATCAGCACTGTCGATCCGTGGTATGGGGATATCATCGTCTATCTCCAGAACCAATCTTTTCGGCCCGAAGTTTCAAAGTTGGAACGTCGGAAAATTCGATTCCAGTCCCAACAATAAAAAATTATTGGAGATACTCTTTATCGCCGTGGGGTGGACTCTATTTTTCAACGTTGCTTAACTCACGAAGAGGCTGAAAGGGTTTTAAATGACTGTCACTCTGGAGCGTGTGGCGGTCATATGTCCGGGTATGCCACAACCCAAAAGATATTGCACGCTGGCTACTTCTGGCCGTCCTTGTTTAAAGATTGTATTACTGTGGTCCGAAAATGCCACAACTGTCAAGTCTTTGATCGAAAGATGCACGCTCCACCTGCTCCTCTCCACCCTATAATTGCCGTTGGTCCTTTTGCCAAATGGGGTATCGATTTTATTACATGTAATCCTCACTCGGCCGGGGGGCATGCGTATATCATCCTTGCGGTAGATTATTTTACTAAGTGGGTCGAGGCGATGCCTACATTCGAGGCAGACGGCAAGACAACTGCAATTTTCATGTTCAATCATATAATTGCTAGGTTTGGTGTCCCACAAGCGATAATCACTGACCATGTGCGCCATTTTCGAAACGTTATGATGACAGAACTTACAGGCCAGCTTGGTTTGCGTCACGATAGTTCAACTCCTTATTATCCACAAGCGAATGGTCTGGTTGAGTCCATCAACAAAGTTTTAGTTATCATGATCCGACGAATCATTGGTATTCATCGGTCGAATTGGCACAACATGTTATTTTTAGCGCTTTGGGCGTACCGAACCTCAGTGAAAACATCAACAGGGTTCACTCCTTTCCAACTAGTTTATGGTTTGGAAGCTATGCTACCCATTGAATGCGAAATCCCGTCACTGCAAATGGCCATCGAGTTACTTCCAGCTACTTCCGAAGAGGAAAAGCGTTTATTATACTTAGCTCAATTAGATGAGAATCGACGTGATGCTGCATTGGCGATCGAGACTCACGCAAAACGTATGAAAGCTCAGTATGATCGAAATGTGACCCCTCGAAATTTTTCGGAAGGAGACCTAGTGTTATTGTATGATCAAGCTAATGATAAATTAGGTGCTGGAAAATTCGTTCCTATGTGGCATGGGCCCTATATTGTCAAGCGAAAGCTAGCAAAAGGGGCCTGTGAGTTAGTAGACTTTGACGGGGACTCTTTAGGTAAACCCAGAAATGGTCTTTACTTGAAGAGGTATTATGCCTAAAAGATGGGTATGGAGAATTTTAGTTAGGTTAGTTTTTCTTTCTAGCTGGTGTGTTTGTTAGTTTAGACAGTGTGCTTAGCTTAGAGAGTGTGTTTTTGTCATTATTCTGCTTATCTTGGTTTTACTCTTGATGTTTGCAGATGTCGATGCCTCTTCAAACATACATTGGTTTCGCTGATGGTGCTTGTCGTAGTACACAGAATATCTCTTCCGCAACTTGGGTTATCTATTCGCCCTCTGACGAGTTAGTTTCTATGCATGGGGTAAGCCTCGGTCAAACAACAAACAACATTGCCGAATACAATGCAGTGATTGAGTTATTGTCTGAATCTATTTCATTTGGGATTCGGAGTTTGATAGTGAGGTTAGATTCTGAACTCGTTGTATTACAGCTTAATAGAGTGTATGCCATTAGAAATCCAGTGTTATTAAGGTTATTTTTGAGAGTGCGTCTCTTGGAACGTGAGTTTGATTACATTGAATATCAACATATTCCAAGGTCTTTAAATACATTAGCAGATGCAATTGCTTCTCGAATGTTAAATAGACATTTGTAATAATCATACATGTAAATTTAAAACCATTCCATAACATGATTTACAAGATAAGCCGGTAATAATGATATATATATAGATAGGAGTGTGTCAAAAAATACATCGTCTTCCATCATAGGTTGAAAAACACCTTATGATCGGCAAAAATGATAAGTACAAAAAACCAAAATGTCACATGTGTCTACAAAACGACCATCCAATCACAGGTGATGATCTCTATAAGACACCACTGCACGGGCCACCCTACACAAGAACCTCCTAAAAGGTCCTGGGACCCCGACTACATAGCGCTGAAGCCGGATTGGAATGTCATCTATGGTAGTCTCCGGTATATCTGTTGTAAGACGCTCTAGGTCACTTTCCAACTCAGCCAAAGTCTCTGTGGCCTTATCCTGTGGGGCCGGTGCCGCTGCAACTAGTAGTCTCCTCTCGTAAGGCCGGAGATTGGCTGGACGTCGTGGGCCTACATTTGCATTTTGAAAATTATTACTATCAGTTTTGAGACGATATAAAACAAAAAAATAGATAGTTTAAAAAAACTTGTGGAAAATGAAGTTACTTGTATCATCCCATTGTTCTCCCGGTGGAAGAACCATGTCCGGATCTCCACGAAAATCAACTCCAGCATAAGGAAAATCCTGTATAGAAAAGACCTGGTCTTCTAACCAGCGAAAGTACTCCGGAGTAAATCGGACAACCTCCGTCCCCTCATCAGGATGACGAACCATAACCGCAACCCATCGCATCAATTTGGGCTCTCGAGGAAGCCCAGCACCAACAGTGAGCTGCTGTGGGATCAGCATCGGAACCCTCTCTAAGCCAAAACTCACAACTAAAGGCCCATAACCAAAAGTCTTTAGCTGTCCGTTTTTGGCTCTAGTCAGTTGACCTTTTATATTGGCCAACACAGCATCACACCAGTTGAAAATGGTACCTCGATAGCAATCAATCGCCATCCGCATCTGGGATCCAGTGGCAATGTGTAAAGAAACAGCCCCGCAAAGTCTGGTAACTGTAAAGGCAATCACCTTAAGTTTAGGACGGGATATAGTTTTGATCTCTATCCCCTTCTCCTGAGTCTGAGTGTTACACCACTCTAGTCGGAGACTAGCAATGGACTGGCCACCCAACCTAGTCTCGAACAGAGTCAAGTGTTCGCCTCTCTTGGGAAAACCAGTGAGAAAGTAGATATCTGCGGGCTCCATCTCAAGCTGGTGCCCTCCAATATAAAAGCACTGGTCCTGAACGTTCCATCTTTCTACCAGCCACTCTAGAAAGCTCACTTGGGCCCTCATGCCAGGTATGGCCCAGTATTTATAAAGGCCGCATGCCTTCAAAGCATCAATTGACGGTTGATGATTAATGGCAGCCAAATCAACATCTTCGTGCTCTCTCTCGCGCCAATCAAGCATGGTGAACAATCTACACACCATAAAACATCCATTAGAGTCCATGAAATCAAAAGTTTTTGGTCCATTTTGGAGAATTTGGGGTTTAAAAACTTGTTGCGTAGAGTACGCACCCTGCCTTTAGGAACAGAGCATGGGTACGCAGGTTCCCTGAAGGCAAGGTGCGTACTCCCGACATTTTCCCAACTGAGAAAATGTCGGGGTACGCAGGTCCCTAGTTTGGTGCCTGCGTACGCCGAGAGGCGGTCTTTGAAACCCCAAAGCCTCCAAAAAATGAAATCTAGGGCCTAAAAAAGAATTCTAAACAGATGAAATTGAAGAGGAGGATGTTGAAAATTACCTGGAAGAGACGGCGTTCGGTTTCGACGGTCGGATTCTCTGCAATGTCCACGGGAAGTTTCTTGCCAAAAGCCCTTTTTCTCTCCTCAACAGTAAAATCGTAAAAATGAATTGGTAAAAGCCCTTTTTATAGGTTTTTTGGGTAAATAAATGGTAAATTTGTTTATTTTTCACCATGAAAAGGTATTTTTCAAAGTATTTTTATCTATCTTCAACAGGTATGAGTAATGTGTTGGTTTTTGTGCAGGATAAAGGATTTTCAGGCAAATTTGTCATTTTTTACAAACAAAAACATCAGAGTCATCTTTAAGCCCTTTTCTGACTCCTAAAACATGAAAAGATTTCCGAGCGTTTCTTTTACACTCGTTAAAACGAAATTAAAAGACGGTCCTCTTACAACCCTTTTCTGACCGTAAAAACATGAAAAGATTGACGGATTTTTGTCGTTTCAAATTCGATATTGGAAATAAAACGACGTGTCCTTGATCGCTTTTTACTTTTCAGATCAGAGACACTAATCATGAAAGTACTCCTTGGTCATAAAGATCAAGCGGTTCTCTCAAGTATTATTTTATACTTTTTCGGGCTTGGGAGACACAAATTTACGAAAAAGGTCAACCATGGAGTCTTCTTAAGTTTTTTTAGACTCTCTAAAATTGAAAACGCCAAGTTTCTCCTATGCTGGACTCATTAAAATTTCACAGTAAAGGACCTGTTCGATTACAAACAGGAACAGACCACTCCTTCTTAGGGTTCGAATCTAAACTAAGTTGGACTCATCCAAAGGATGAGCTTATAATCAAGCAAATGTTATCCTCCTCAAGCTTGTAAAAAATAAAGAGGTACTTGCCAGAAATGGTGGGGGAAAAGAGAGAAAAATGAGCCTATTTGTTATCCTTTGTCTCGGAAAAACCTTATCACCACTCTTGAACACGACACTTTTCATTCACCTGGTTTGGGAAATCCTTTGCCTAACAGTTGATCAAACCACATTGAAAGTCTTCAGCCGGTTTCTGGGTATTAACTTTGGGTCAATTGTCACCAAGCCATCTGTTGTGTCGTTATGTGTTCAAGAGGTCACTGCAAATAAACCATTCATCTGCAAAATAATTGTCATCCATCTTGACCATCCCTGAGTCAGTCCTTACAGCTACATTTCTTTAACTTGATTTATGATTTCGTGTTGTGGGCTCGCCAACAACGGATCGCTTTCTATCGACATCAGCACATTATCTAGAAAGATGATCTAGGAATCGTCAGTACCTTGAAATCTGCATGCCTCAATGGCAGGTTTCTCGCCTTTGACGACGGTTTACATCATTGACTTTCGATCGAAGGATTCCGTGACATGTTCAACATCAACACATTCATTCACATCTCACGGATTGTACTGGGTACTTTGAGAACCATTGACATCACTGGTGGTCTCTCTCACACTTGTTAACAGTTTACATCATCGACTGGTAATCAAGTGGTTTCTACCATGTTCGACATCAACTCATTTATTCGCATGGATAGAATCGTACTATTTCGGGAAGTAGAAATGAAGACCCTGGATCTAGTTTCCACCATCCAGGCTGCGAGGAGTTTTGTATTCATTATATAGTAGACTAATTATAAATAGATGGCTGCGTTCATACTGTGTCTACATGAGTCTATGATTATGATGTACTGCGAAATCATTCCTGTATCAGAGCAGTAGTTAGTTTTGATCTGAGTATGGGAATGCCTACCTCAGCGATGATATGATCTCATATATGTATTTTGTGTTGAATATTTGCAGGTTCCAACTGGGCTCTCCACTAATCCTCGAAATGATAAAGTGCTTCACCCTTCCTAGATGATATAAAACCCTAATCTACTACAGACTTCGCACTTTAGGGGGCAATCTGTTACACTAAAATTTGTCACCATGACTATTTGCAGTCAGTATGGCTCCATCAACAACCATACTGTCCTCCTTGGCAAGTCTTATACCTCTGCTCCTCATGTCAAACTCCAAAAAAGAGAGAAAGCCTTTAAAAGTCAATATAACTCTAGTTACGCAGTTTCTCTTACTCTTACCTGCGTGTACGCACCTCAAGTACATAATACCTGCGTACTTGTACGCTCTGTCTGTAAAGGGGTGGGTGCGTACTCCTGTAGAGGTCAAAAGGCGCAAGTTTTACTTCAAAAAACTTACTTGTGGTTGATTCTAGAGGATTCTAGAAGATGGTTTGACGTGTATTGAGCGCCTCCAGATGGTTCATGCATCCCAATGAAAGAGGAACTTATCCCATGAAGAGGGGAGCTATCCCTTTGAAAGAGGGGCTAATCCCATTGATGGTGGACCTGATTAACTTCCTCCAAAGCATTATAAATACAGGCATTGGGCCAGAGGGAGAGGAGGTTGAAAGCTGAACATTCCTAAGGGTAGATGCTGCTGAAATTAGGACTCCCTGATAGAGCTTGAGAGGAGAGATTCCAATCCTTTCTTAGCTTCATTTGGAAGTGGGTGAGCTGATCAAAGTAGAGGAGAACTCTTGCTGGACCCTGGGAGGGACCTGCACAACACCAAGGCACTGGTTGTAATGGTTTCTTTTGTTTCCAATTAATACAATTAAGTTCATTTTTCTCAACAAGTTGTTATATATAATTTGTTTCATAAACTCCTTGGTCTTTATGATGAATATGTTTTATTATATGAGTTATTCAGGTGCTATGTAATCGTTTGCTTGTTAGTGAATGCAGGCTTCAAGGAGAAGGATCTCATCTGGATCGGAGAGGCTTGGCTGCTACAAACAGCATTGGACTAAAGGTAAGACTTGAACACCTGGTTGCTTGTATTTTAAATGCATATTTAGGGAAAGATAGTGCTTGATTGTTTTGTTTGTCACTAGAAAGCCTTAGCTTCTAGGGAGGTCGGTTTTGTCCGCAAAATTGACTCTTTCCGCATGACACCTCCAAATTGATTATGATCGTGATCTTTGCAAGGTCTACCATCAAGCCTTGTTTGCATACCACATGGCGCAGCAAGATCCCAAAAGGGACACAAAATAAGCACTTCTTCAGATTGAGCATGATCTGGTACCTCTAGCATATATCTAGCATCAAGCACAGACTTGCCACATGGTGCTTCACCAGTCCAAACATTGTCCAATTGTCAAAGTATACTTCCATAAATTTATGATTGAAATCCTTGAACGCCACGATGACTATGCGTGAAAAGGTTGTCGGCGCATTCTTCAGCCCAAAAGGCCTCACCATATACTGGAAGCACCCCCATTTAGTCATGAAGCTCGTCTTACTTCTATCCCGTGGAGCGATCTTGCTCTGATGGTATCCAGAGAAACCATCACTGAACAAATATGCTTCTTGGCTGCCAACATTATCTAGGAGCTCATCGATGAACGAAGTTTGGAAGGGATCATGCATGCATGCATCATTCAATTTCCTGAGATCTACGCATATCCTTATTTCTTCCTTCCGCTTCTTTTCCTGAACCACTATTTTTCTTACCCAATCAGATTCTTCCACTGGTTCAATAATACCTTCCGTGAGCATCTTGTATAAATATAAGCGGATCCTTTCTTTATACTTCGGATTGATGTGGTAAGGTCTTTGCTTCACAGGTTTCACGTCTGGTTTTAGGGTGATCTTCATGACACCCAGGTCTCCTATTATCCCCTTCAGATATGAAAACTTCGTGGGGAACATATCATGATATTCGTAGAGTAGTTCAACAACCTTATCTACTGTTGCATCGTTCCAGTAATCCCCAATCTTTACAAACTTTGGCTCTGCCTCTGTGCCAATGTTCACCTATCTAGTTTTGAGTAGCTCAGTTATGTCTGGGTTCTCTAGAAATGGTACTTCAACTTCGCATTGTCCTTTAGTCTCTAGACTATTAATCTTCCTCAGGTCTTCGTCTTCTTCTTCCACTGTGACAATGTAGCACTCCAGTGCGTGACTCAGCTGGGTGGTCCAGTTAGGTTGAATCAAATCTAGAGGATTTTGTGGTATCCTAAAAACTGCCATCTTAACCTCCTGCAATGCTTCGTCGATAGATTCAAATCCATCCTCAAAACTGAACGTCATAAAAAATAGCTAGTGCAAAATATCCAATTCTTCGGTGCCATGGCGGAGTTCCATCTCCATGTACCAATTCATTGGTATAACATCCAAGGTATAACAAAATAGATGGACCCATTCCGGTTGAGGCTTCGCTCCATACACTTCAGTCCATTTGGCCAAATGGTTGCGCGAATCATTTATCCCATCATATTTTTCTATTAATCATACCTTCGTGTGGCCAAAGCGTACCCTCATCATCCTCCTATATTCGGGCCAATGATTAGAACTATCTTTGTGCGTACGCCACTATCTTGCGGGCATAGCGCGTAGTGCCCAATCTAATTCTTGGAAGCAATGCTTCTCTGGTACTTCCCTTTCAAATGCATCTAAAAAGTGATCAACATCAGTTAACCCATCATAGTAAGGAAAATTTCTTACCTTTGATGATACACAATGCAACAACTTGGTCATCATATTACAGCACAACGTAGATACTTCATGTAGTCGATTCTGCTAGTGCTCCAGTTCTTCATCTGAGTCTGATGTGTAGGAGCTCTCGCAGACCTATGCAATATGTCCGTCTGCTGTTGGATTCACCCAATCCTAATCTCACGCTGTTATCTTGTAAATGTGGTCCAAATCATCACCAGTTTCATAATTGCGGACTGGTTCAGTATAGCACGGTCCTTTTGCAGGGTCTAGCGGCACCACTATGCGAAGCAGTTTCTTCTCAAATATCATCTTTCGCTTCTTCAAGTTGATTACCCAATTCATGTCAGTGGCCCAATTGATCCCAAGGAGCACGGGCTAGGGATCGTTGTCATCCAAAATCTCTATCACTTCAAAACCTGCTAGTGCGCTTCCACATTTGATATGAATTGTTGCCCCTTGCAACCTCACCATTGGGAAGATTTTATACTGATTCACCATCCTTAACTGAATCGGAAACTACTGTAGCACAGGTCTCCCCATTCTTTCCCATGTCTATTTCGAAAAAACATTCGCGTTGGACCCTAGGTCCAAGATAACTTGGTCCATTTCATATTCTCCTATCTGCGTGGTGAGTCTCATCTCATGTCCAGTTCATGCCTTATGCTTACCAATATTTTTGATGACGCGTGGTTCACCAGTAGCGTTTTCTTTGCCAGCGCACATATTGATCATCTCCTATAGTCCCTTCACATCCTTACTATCGCAGAGAAGTTTCATGCAAGTCTCCAAGAATGTGGTAATCATGGACGGATCCATGTCTTCAACTAGTTTCTCCTGACTCCCTGAGGTAAAGGCCTCAGCGAAACTTTTCTTTGTTTCCACAAATGTTTCTTTTGCATGTTCTAGATCAAACCCGGTCTCCTTTCTGGTGCTTTGTGGACCCACTCGCCTTCTTCGAGCTACTTCCCCTTATCCTCACTAGTCGTCACTCCACTCCGCAGCACAATATTTACCTTGGAGTCTTCCTTACGAGGCTCAGCCCTCATCATCTGCAGGTTCTAAGTTGGTTGCTGAGGTTGCGCCCCCTTCTCACATATCTTAGCTAACAATATAGGGCAATCCTCTGTCGCATGGTCAAACTGAGTACAATAAAGGCATGAAAACCGTTTCGGATTCGGGAAGTCTCGTGCGTAGTGTCCTGGTCCTCCACAATTGTAACAAATAATATGCCCTCGACCTCTACTAGGTCCTCCTCCACCTCGGCCTTGGCCACGCCCCTGATACTTCCCTCGCACTCCTCTAGGGCCTTGGTTCTGGGGTCATGTTTATGCCTGCACCCTGTATGCAGGTGTCTTGTCCATCAGTAATTCATAACTTCGGCAATTGTGCTCATCATGATCCACAGATTGAAAAAAGTTGCAGAAAAGATATTGCGGTGTCTGTATGAATTTCTGCAGCAAATGGTAATTGTATGTCACATATTTCCTAGCTACCTAACACATAGCACACCATAGCGCGGGCCCTGTACTTGGCTCTGCTGCATCTTCCAACCTTAGAGGCATTGGTCCCCCTGATGCAACATAATTTGTGAAAACAGGACAATGATCTTTGTCATGACCCTGGCTTTTGCATTTTAAGCAACACACTTCTTCGCGTGCCTCTGGTCGAGCTATTTTGTCTTTCTTTAGAATTTGCATTTTGAGGCAAAGGTTTTGCAACTATGCGTGAATATGTTGAACCCTTAAATTAGCATCCTGCATTGCTGTCTCATGCAATCTCATCGCTATTTCCAGAGCATCTGCCTAGGTCCCGATCTTCTATTGTGATAGGGCAACCCTCAGGTGAGGCAGGAGCGAGGCCAAAAACCATTCGCGGTGCTGGCCATCAGTCAGATTCATGTTGGCTTCACGGATCGTACACTTCAATATTTGATCCAAATCCCAGGGCGTCTCTCTAGGCTTCATCATGATCTCCTTGAATCCCATAATTGATTGCACCTCAGACTTAGGTCTACTAAATTCCTTATTTAGCACAGTACAAATATCGTCCAACGTAGACATTGGATTATCAGTGCAGTACTTAATGTACCAAGTTAGTGTGTGGTCCTATAAGGCACTAACCAACGTTGCTTTCTTCATTTGATCATTCGTGATACCCTGAGCTTCCCATATAGCTTTCGCGACGAACCAAAACTGGTCCACATCTTCATTTCATACGCCCTTGAACACATATAGCTTTACAAAGTTTGCATGTTGAATGGTGGTGGAGGTGGCAGTGGTCTGGGTGATGGGGTAAGTGGTGGAGGTGAGGATGGGGAAAATGTGGATGGATGAGGTGAGGATGGAGGCGGTGTAGGTATTTGTAGAAACCCCTTTCTTATCAACTGAATAGCACTCAGCGGAGAAGCCTGTGCTGCTCCTTCGTCATCCCTCAGAGGAGGTTCAATCAACAGGCTATATTCAGGGCCTTTTCTTCCTCTATCCCTAAAAGTCCTTCCACTTCACGTAGCCCCAAACATCAAGGTAAATGCATAACCCACTTTTCACATAAGAACATCTTAATCCAAGTATTTAATGATTTCAAATACTTACCTCGTGGCCCCTTGAAGAAGTGGTGCTCTGCTTTGGTGTAATTTGTTATCACTGAGGTTTTCCTTAAAGCTCCTTAAAGGATACGGCTGAGGTAACCACAAACCAATCTTTGGACTGCAGGTCCTAGCCTACCTGCAATCAGAGAGGGCTCTCTCTTTATAATTTAACTTTGTTGAAGATGATATTAGGCTAGCTAATGAGTTCAAGGGGGTTTTGTTTATGTTTGGTGGGATGGGGGATTCTTTCAAACAGAGTTGGGATGCATAGTGTGAGAAGTTCAAACCATTGGGCATGGAGCCGTGGATTAGGCTTGCTGTTGCGTTTTCTTGGTCACAAAAGGAATACAGAGCAAGATAGCTACACATAAAACAATATCAAGCTGGAATAAGGATGGAATGAAGGTGAGTGAATGAAAGGCAACTAAGTAGCTCTCATTATGCTAACAGAGGGAAGGTGAATGAACATTTATATAGGAGCAATCAAGGATTCCTAAACAACATTCATATATGAAGGAACTAGTGTAAATATGAGCCAATCAGTATTCATATTCAGGACTAATTCAGAGGAAAACATAGATAAATCACATAAATTGAGAACAGAATACAACTAAGTGAGCTCTGAACTATTCTTTCTTTTTGCTATTTAGATAGTGAAACAATGATGGCATAAAACATATAAACTGTAAACAGAGATAAGAAACACTTATTGGGCTATGTAGAAGCGTTAAGATTCCATAGTCACTCTTTAGTCATTAAAACACAACAGCCAGTTCATCTCCCAAACATTCCAGCGATCTTTGATTATAGAGACTCTCAGAAAATACAGTGCAAGTCTAGAGAGGAAGTTATCGACCAACCAACCCTTTACATAAATACAGAGGGTTGTTTAAATAGAAAATATTTACAAACATCCCTTGAACAGGTGCCAAAGGAGAAAATATCTCAAAATATCTATAAAAAAAGATCCAAAAGAGATCTGTGCAATAACTGCTTCGAATGCTAAGTTGTGCTGGAAATAAATGCAATAAAATATCTAAAACAGCTGCACATGAGGGAGCAGCCTCATCAAAATGTCTCTTTAGGGCTGCACAGGGTCCTGCAGCTTCAAAAATGGACTGAAAGAGTGCCTTGAGCCACGCGCTGTCCTCTGTGTGATAACTACGCAATTAAGAAAGCAGCGCTGCTCCAAAAATATGACTGGGAACAATGTCTCTACAATAACTCTGCCTTGAAAGCCTTCATCTATGCCTTTAGGTGGCTTTAAGGCAACAAAAGAAGTGTCGGTGAGCTTTAATGGCTGAATGATGCTTTGTTGACTTTGCTGGGCTTGCTTTGCTTTCATCTGCTTTGAAAAACTGGACTGATACTCTTTGCCGCATCCTGATACATTTTGGCACTGAATCTGGGCCTTTTCTCACCGCTAATACTCTTTAAACTGTCCCATCGCCCCCTTCTGCCTTTTAATGCAAAATTAATTGCTGCTAATGTCCTCCGTGGCCATTGGAATGCTATCGGCGCTCTGGCCGATCAAAACTAGCTTTAAACTTTAAAAAATGGTGCAAACAGGAGGAAAAAGTGTTGCCGACTGTGCCGAGGCCGAAACTGGCTATCTGAAGCAAAACTGGGCCTTGGAGTGATCTCAGAAAGCTTAGGGATGCATGAATTCTCTTATCGAGAGCCGGGCGCGGGCATATATGTGAAAATATGAACAAATGCCGCCTTTTCTTTTACACAGAAAAAGACCAATTTCTATGTAAAATTCGTGAAAAACATAGGCGGGAGCGGCATTGTAGCGGAGATTAAATCCTGGCCATTGGATAGCGTGAAGGTAGATCCAACGGCTGGCGCTAACTCGCATCGGGGCAGACCATTGGCCCCAACACATAAAACCTCCGAAATGCCGCGGACCCGAAATGCTTATATGCCCTTTCTTTATGGAGATCGGGTCCGGCCCATCGGCGATTTCATATCGGCGGTTTTTAACAAAATCAATATGCGGACCCGAAATCCTTTAAAACTGCCCTTTAATATTTTTCGGCTCCGGGATATAGGAGCACACAGTGCGGACCCTTTTGGACCCGATATGCCTTTATGTCGCGCTTTATTACTTTTCGGCTCCGCTGGTCGGAGCCATATAGGAGTGATGCGATTAAATATGGGCCGTTGATCTGTGGGCCTGAATAGGCGGCTGAGATTAACTCGGCAATTCGCTATCGGCGGGGTCATGGGGTTGCCACATAAAAATGCCGAAACCCATCAGACCCGATAAGTTATACAGGCCCTCTTTATTTTATTTCGGGTCCGACCCATCGGCGGGACCCAAATCGGCGGTTTTAACAGTGGAATGGGTCCGCGGACCCGAAAACCCTTAACACTGCATTTGATAACTCATCGGCTCTGCCAAATCGGAGCAGTATATGGGGAGATGCGAAGTGGGGGACCGCGCGACAAGATCTGGGCCGTCAGAGCTGGGGCCCAAAAAAGGATGGCTGTGATTATATCGGGACTTCGGCAATCGGCGGGGTAGAGGGTTGACATATATGTGATCACCGAACTGCGCGGACCCGATATACTATTACCAGTCCACTTTATATGTTTTCGAGTTCGGCCAATCGGCGCTATGCCCCATGCCTTGAGACTTAGCCATTTTCGCTTATATATGCCACTGCCCCCTCCCGATAGCGATATCACATCGGAGGGCGATCAAACAGATCTTTATCTCATCAGAGCACACTTTTTATGAAAAGGCAAGGCAAATGAATTTGGAGGGGTTATATATGATGTTTTAAACATATGATTGCCCCCTCTCGATAGTGATATCGCATCGGAGGGGGTCCAAATGAAACTTTATTATATCGGACCCATGTTTTTCTGAACTGCCAAGCCTTTTGGGAAATCGGAAGGGTTCCTTTATAGTTTGTCATGGATTCTAATGCATCGGAAGGGGTCCGATAGCCAAAAAAGGGAGGATTTTATCCCTTTTTGAAGGTTTTTCATGGTTTTTGCATGGTTTTGTATTCTTATGCCTTGGAAGGAGTCCAAAGGCACTTAGGGGGAAAGTGATGTGATTTTGAGAGGGGTTTAGTGGCCAAAGAGGGTTTCATGCCTTATAAAGGCAAACCAAGGCCAAAGAGATGATTTTTATACATATGAAGGGAAAATATGCAAAGGAATGAGTCCTTATGCATTTGGAAGATGGTCAGAGGGGTCAATGAGGGTTCTTGCTGAGTTTCAGATAAACTTAGCAATTCCCAAGGATGTATATGGTTATTTCTCAACCAAGGGGAGGGGATAAGTATATAGGGGAGTTATAGAGATAGTTTTAGTAGGGGAAGGGAAAAGAGATAGGGAGTTACATATTAAAGTTAGTAGTTAATATGATAATGATGAGAAAAAGCGCTAAGAATGAAGTCTTAGGCTATCAATGGGGGAAAATGACTGATAGAAGAAGTGTGAACATTCCTTTAGTAAGCAGATCTTCACCAAGGCAGATGATATGGAGAATGATGAATCTAAGAGGTATCAAGCAGATCTTGAACTCTTTAGGGGACGTTAGTGAGTGATTTGGGGAAAGAGGAAGAAGGGGAATTTAGACATGCATTTCTTGAAGTCCTCCAACTGAAAAATCACCTTCAACTTGTGATATGATAGGTATAGCACTTGACAATATGAAATGGATCACAAGCCATGATTCTGCAACCACAAAGCTACCTACCCGGCCTATTCACCTAGCATTTTCTCTTCTTTTTGGTTTGGGTGCACTTGAACTAGCATACCCAGCTTTTTGTTCTTTTCTTCTTGCTGTCCTCCTATCTACAACTACACTTATTTCATCCAGGGGCTCAGATTAAGCTGTTGAGCACCCTTGTTTCTCTACCTATCTACAAATCTGCCAAGATTAAGCTGTTTGGACAGATGTTCATTCTCTATATTCTACAACAGGAAATTGAAACCTAGGGAAGCCAAGATTAAGTTGTTTGGACCTCCCTTAGCTGAAAACTCATAAAAAATGGATCAACCCATCAAAAATGGAACACAGCAGTGGCATTTAGACTAGCACACTCTCATGGATACTTCTCTGGCCATCTGTAGCAAATATGGAGCATTGCAGCAAGAAAAGTATGACATATTTGGCATGTAAAAATGTCGATCATGAAAGATGATTAACCTGCTACAGCAGGAGGCTAACAGTGGCTCCACTTGGGGATGGCTTTTCCTTGTGACAAGCCAAGAACAGCAGGTCAGAATGCCTTGATCTTCTGTAGTTGCTGTTATTTGAAAGTTTCTTCTGTGCTAACTGCTGAATGACTAGAACTTTAACTTCTGAATGCAACACTCCTCCTTATCTAAAACACTAAGAAAAATAAAGCATCGCCTGCTTTCTTCTGCGTGTTTGATATTGCATACGCTTTTGCTTGAGCACTGCCTTGTGAAATAAACACAAAAAGGGAATAAAACTGGAGCTCTTCTTTTCTTGTCTTTGAAAGGGTGCTGAAGTAATTGAAAATCCTCCTTTCTTTTTGATACTGTTGACTTGAAGACTACAAGCTGCAAACAGCTTCTCTTTAACATAAATCACTGTGATATGACAACGCTGGTCTTGCTGTTTTGCTGAGATTACTGCAGAGACAGAGATTTAAAAATAGAGGACTTGCATTGGTTGTGTCTTCACAAACTTTGTTGCTGCTCCTCTAACAATCGGACTGTTTATAAAAATAAAGACAAAAGTGTTGATATATACAAATATCAATGTACAAAGAGATATATACAAAGCTGCGTTATGTTCAACAAAAGGGATCATGATAATGCTTCAGCATACGGCCATTTACAGGGCCTTCTTCAGCAGTGTTGCCCTCTACAGATTTGAGGAAATATGTGTTATTTCCATGAACAACAGAAATAACAAATGGCCCTCTCCAAAGGAAATCGAATTTTGCATGTTTTCCCTTGTCTTCTCTTTGTGAGTCCCACCTTAGAACTTTGTTGCCAACACAGAAATTCTCAGCCTTAGTTCTCTTATCAAACATCCTTTTGAGTTTTTCTTGCATAATTTGAGCTCTGTCATAGACCTGCTCTCTTGTCTGATACAAATGGATTGTTTGGTTTATCCTCCTTTTTATATCATTTGGTTCAGCTTGAATCTCTTGCAGCAGCTTGATTATAGGAATGCCCAGTGATGAAGGAAATCTGGCTTCCATGCCATATACTAGCTCATAAGGGCTCATCCCAATGGATTTCTTGGTTGATAATCTATCTGCCCATAGGGAATTTGTGAGCTTTCTATGTCAGTTCTTCTTGCTTTCTTCCAAGGTCTTCTTAATGATACTGATCAGGCTCTTATTAGATGACTCGGCTAAGCTATTACCTTGAGGGTAATAGGCTGTGGAATGGCCTAAAGTGATATGGAATTTATGGCAAAAATTGATCATCTTTTTGGATTTGAAAGTAGCGGCATTGTCAGTGATGATCTTCTCAGGGCAGCCAAATCTAAACAGGATATTTCACTCAAGGAATTGGATAATGGTGGTGTCATTGGCCTGCCTGCATGGAATGGCCTCAATCCACTTGGTGAAATAGTCGGTGGCTGTTAAAATCCACTTATGCTGGCCTGAGGAAGAGGGATGGATTTCTCCAATGAAGTCAAGACCCCATTGTTGAAAAGGCTTCTCGGTTGAGATGGCTTTAAGAGGCAAAGGGAGCAGCTTTCTCTTGCCTTCAAATATTTGGCAATTGTGGCATGAGGTGGCAAACTTATTTATATCTGCAAACAAAGTGGGCCAATAGAAACCAGCCCTTAAAATTTTATCAGCAGTGGACTTCCAATATAGATGTCCTCCACAGTCCCCTGCATGGAATTCTTTCATGACATTATTAGTTTCATTCATGGTCAAACAATTAAGCAATATGCCTTCATGATTTTTCCAAAATAATGCACCATCTAAGACACAAAATTTCAAAGCCTTCATTCTTAAAAATCTCTTCTTGGTCCTGGACAATCCTGGGGGAGCAAACAGGTTTAACAATACAAAGCATATATCAGCATACCATGGGGATTGCAAAAGGTGTCACTGATCTGTGGAGTCGCCAACTCCTGTTCATTGTCCAGTTGGTTGATGTCTAAGGCTTGAAAGTTTGTTTCGGACATCAGTTTGGCTAAACATTGTCCCTTTATTAGCTTGGTTGGTTTTATTTCTATGTCATACTCAAGAATGTTAGCAATCCACTTGCCTCTTTTGCCTTCTAATCCTTCTTGGGTTAATATGTCTTTTACGACAGCATATGGGACATAGGCAATCATGTGTGAATATAAAATGTAAATTCTGAAGTCTTTGATTGCTTTAACAAGGGAATAGGCCCGCTTCTCCATGATTTGGTACTTCAGGGGTGCATCTCTTAAGGCTCGGCTGCAAAAAGCAATTGGCTTTTCATTTCCTTGGTCATCCTTTTGCAATAGGACAACAACTATGGTATTATCAGATGCAAATGAAAATATGATAAAGTCCCTATCAAATTGAGGACTTGTGAGGACTCGGGCTTGAGTTAAGGAAACTTTGATACTCTCAAATGCTTGCTTAGTTTCAAGAGACCATTTTACCTTGGCATCCTTCTTTAACATGTTGCTCAACAGTCTTATCAGCTCGGCTAGATTTGGGATAAATCTCCTTAGGAAATTGATCTTTCCTAGGAATGCTTGCAACTCTTTTATGTTTCTTGGATATGGGATTTGCAATATGGCTTGGAACCTTTCCGGATAAATTCTAATCCCGTCTTTTGAAATGATATGTCCAAGTAATTTTCCTTCTTCAAGGCCAAATAAAGACTTCTTGGGGTTCAAGGAAATTCCATATTTCCACATGTCAGGAACACTTGTCTCAAATGTCTTAGGTGCTCTTGATCAAATTTAGAGAAAGGGGTAAGATCATCAAGATAGACAACCAAGAAATCATGGATTTCCTTGGCAAATGCAATGTCCATGGCCCTTTGAAAGGTGGCAGCTGCGTTCTTTAGGCCGAAAGGCATTTTCACATATTTAAATGTTCCCCACGGTGTTGTAAAGGCTGTCTTGTCTTGATCATCTGGGTGAACCAGTATCTGATTAAAACCTGAAAAGCCATCTAGCAAAGAGATTCTAGATGACCCTACTACTCTTTGTAGGATGTGGTCCATTTTGGGCAATGGGTAGTGGTCTTTAAGGGAGACTTGGTTTAAGTTTCTCAAATCTACACAAAGCCTAATCTCACCTGTTTTCTTTCTTGTGGGAACAAGATTGGATACCCATTTAGAAAATCTAATGGGTGCTATGATACCTGCTTCAAACATTCTTTTCACTTCTTTCTCAATTAAAGGGAGAAGCACAGGATTGATTCTCCTCAGTTTCTGTTTGAAGGGCTTTTGATTTGGCTTTAAGGGAATGGTATGTTGAATAATTGAGGTGTCATAGGACTTCAAGTCCTCATAACTCCAAGCAAATACATCTTGGAATTCTTTGAACAAATCAACATATTTGGGCTTTTGATCGGGTGGCAAAGATTGAGATAGTTTGATCTTTTTTGGCCTTTCTACTGTCCCAATGTTATATTCCTCTATGGCAGTGTTTATAGGCTGAATTTTTGGCTTTTTGGGCACATCATTTGCATCAAACATGTCTTCTAGTGGAGTGAGGCCAGCAGGCAGAAAGTTATCCTTTAAATCAATGATTTCGGCCTCTGTTTTGGCTATTTCCTCCAAATGCATCTGTTTGAGCTCTTCTATGTTTTCTTCATCAAAGATGGTTGGCTGTAGCAATTTTCTAGCTGTTTCAGTTGTTACAGTTTGCTGGATTTGGTTTATTGCTTGTAGTGGATCATCCATAGCATCCATATCAATGTTTAGGCCTGAAAACTCATGCTGTAAGGTAAGAAAATTGTTGATTTGAGCATCATTCTCAAACACTTGCCAATCTTTAACATTGTTAGGGATAGCAGGCCTGTGTTTTATCTCAGCAGTAAAGTGGTGATTGGGCTCAAAAGGAAGCTTGCAAGTGCTAGCAAAAGTAGCTAGGCTGTGAGCATGCATGTTATTGCTTCTAGAAATCTTAGCAAGTTTGGATTCAGTGAAGGTATCAAGTATTGCAGTGGCAGCAGTCCTATAAGCTCTCAGCCTTCTATCATTGGTAACAAAGTTGCCTTTCATTTGTTGGATTACTAGGTCTGAGTCACCTAGAATGGAAACTTTGGCAGCTCCTAAAGCTTTGAGCAGCTTAAGGCCTAAAAGGAGAGCTTCATACTCTGCCATGTTGTTGGTGCATCTGAAATTCAGTCTATAAGCATGACCCTCTGCATGGTTGTTATGTGTATTGTGAATCCATATTCCTGCCCCTACTCCTAACTTGTTAACAGAGCCATCAAACTCTAAATACCATGTGATTTCTTGCTTGTGGTTAGTATTAAGAGTTTCAGTCATTTTAGGATTGGGCAGACCCGAGTCTTGTGTTTTGGGAGGTTTTTCTTGTGTACTGGTTGCATTGGCTGTTGTGACAGTCTCATGGGTATGTGCAACCGATTCTTCATTGATGTGTGCTTGTTGTACTAAAGCCATAGGCTTATCATCAGTTGGAGGACTTGTTTCATCATTAAACAAAATAAAAGAATCCATATCGGAATGGATTGAATAGATAGGGAAATTCTGGGGCTTTTCCTCACTACTTACCATATACTTCATCAGTGTTTCTCTATACAGTCTCTTTGGTTGCCCAAAGACTGAAATAGTGGCATAGGAGAGGTCTAATTGGGGAGATCCTTGGAGTTTTTCCCCCCAAGATCTTGACAACAACATGCCATACTTTGGTGGAATGTCAGCAACCACCACATCCATGAGGATTGTCTTGTTTGGGTATTGGACTAAGGAGAGACACAAGTCTTTGATGAGGCCTAAACATTTGACTTGACTTGAGTCAAAGGAGAATAGATCTTTGTAGGGTCTTGTTACATCAAGGTTTAGCTTCTCCATTACAGCTTTGGGCATAAGGTTGTGTGAGGCACCTGAGTCAAACATTGCATTGTGTAAAACTTTATCATGTATGTGCAGATTGACATAAAAGGGGAGAACAGCTCCATGTGCTGATTTGCCATCAACTTCTGGACCAAAAAGAAATTCAGGTGTATCATCTAAAACATTCACATCATTCCTATTCTCTGGCATTTGCAGTGATCTTTGGATTTGTTGCCTATACACATCATGCTTTGCAAGTTCAGATAAGGGGATAGAAATCTTAAGTTTGCTTATTTCTGCTTCTAAGTTGAATGGTTTCTCCAATGGAGTCTTTGTGTTGGCAATAGCAGATTTCTCCTTTTCAAGTGTATTTTCTGCGTTTTCCTCTTGATTATCAGTGTTATGGTGAGTGATACCTTGCAGTATTTCTATTTTGGGAAGGCTTTTAGGAGTGCTATTTACATTTTCCTTTGAGGACGAAGGTAGCAGAGGTTGATCATTAGAGGGCTGCATGTCTGGTGTGTCCTCTACAGTCACTTGGTGTGGGTTTCTCACAATTATATCAGCTGTTTCTATTATAATAGCCTTGCCTCTAATGTGGTTGGGCTGTTTGCCCTCCTTTGGTTTAACTTTTTCGGGTACATCTATGGTTCTTGTCCTCAGCTTATACTGTTTGTGGACTCCATAAACGGCTGAATCATAACCTTGTTTGAAGTCAAAAGACTCACCAGAGTTAGTCTGAAATTGATTTGTCTCATGGTCATCTTGGTCTTCTTGGGTTAGGAAAATTTGTTGCTCACCCTTCAAATCCACCAAGTTCATGTGAGTGTCCTCTATGGCATCACTAGATGTGGATGCTTCTATATAATTTTCTTGGAAAGGAGGCCTTATATCATGGTCTGGGCTAGACCTACCAGCGTTTGGATTTTGAGTTTTCCTGAAATTTGGGTTCCTTATGGTGTTGGGTTGTTGCCCTTCCCATGATGATTTCCTCTCAACACTCTCTACTCTATCTCCCAGCCTGTGCATGCCATTGATAATAGCATCTAGCTTTTGATCTAAGGCTGAGGGCTCTTCCTTGAAGGTGGTTCTTCTCTCAGTTCTAGCTCTATTTCTTTTGGCAATTAAATTTGCCTCCACAGTGACAGCCACGTTTTGCATGTCTGCAAGGCTGTCAGGGAATTTATATAAGGCAAGGTCAGGTGGGGGCCTTAAGTTTTGTGGGATAGCATTATAAACGCTATTGAACCTTGCACAATAGTCCAAGACTGTTTCTTGTGGACCACTTTTGATTGTATCATATTCAGCTAGTATGTGCAAGGGGTCTTTCTTTTTATCCCATCTGTTGATAACTAACTGGTATAAGGCTTCTGGGTCTGCTATGGAATTAGCTGGGAGTGCTCTAAACCAAGTCCTGACATCACCTGACAAGCTTTGGACAAAAATCTTCATTCTCACACCATCATCGTCGATCTCATAGCTTTCAAAGTAATCCTGCATTTTCTTTGTATGCTGAAGGGTTGTGCAGGCACTTGTGCCATCAAAATATGTGATTTTAGTTTGGTAATCCTGAGGCATAGCTCCAGGATTAGCAGGTAATTGCAAAGGTGCATATCTATTCGCCATGTTGGCAGGGATAAGTGGAACAACAGGGATAAACGGAACAGCTAGAACAACTGGGATAATAGGAGTAGTAATGGTAGTATGTGTAGTGAATGGAGGTGTGGAAGGAGTGCTTTGAGAGGAGGATGAAGAACAAGGGGAACTAGAGGTTGAACGAAATAAAACTTTGACAGGGGTTGGGCCACAGCGTGGGTGAACTGCTTCAGGACTATTATCAGCAAAATCCTCTCTTTGCTCTAGCTTCCTGAGGTTCCTTGGGATTATATTGGGATTTTCAAAAGCTGCTGGGGGATTTGGGTCTGGATTTGACCTTGTATAACGTGAATTCTTTTTGGGAGCCAGCTTCTAGCTTGTTTTTTGGGGAATTTTCTAAGAATATAACGGTTAGAAAGAAACTTTTGAAGGTCTAGTTCCTTCCCAGTGGAGCTTTCCACCTTGATTTGTGAAATTATCTCAGGATGATCCCCAGGCGAGTCGCCATTATGTTATCACTCAGGTTGTCCTTAAAGCTCCTTAAAGGATACGGCCGAGGTAACCACAAACCAATCTTTGGACTGCAGGTCCTAGCCTACCTGCAATTAGAGAGGGCTCTCTCTTTATAATTTAACTTTGTTGAAGATGATATTAGGCTAGCTAATGAGTTCAAGGGGGTTTTGTTTATGTTTGGTGGGATGGGGGATTCTTTCAAACAGAGTTGGGATGCATAGTGTGAGAAGTTCAAACCATTGGGCATGGAGTCGTGGATTAGGCTTGCTGTTGCGTTTTCTTGGTCACAATAGGAACACAGAGCAGGATAGCTACACATAAAACAATATCAAGCTGGAATAAGGATGGAATGAAGGTCAGTGAATGAAAGGCAACTAAGTAGCTCTCATTATGCTAAAAGAGGGAAGGTGAATGAACATTTATATAGGAGCAATCAAGGATTCCTAAACAACATTCATATATGAAGGAACTAGTGTAAATATGAGCCAATCAGTATTCATATTCAGGACTAATTCAGAGGAAAACATAGATAAATCACAGAAATTGAGAACATAATACAACTAAGTGAGCTCTGAACTATTCTTTCTTTCTGCTATTTAGATAGTGAAACAATGATGGCATAAAACATATAAACTGTAAACAGAGATAAGAAACACTTATTGGGCTATGTAGAAGCGTTAGGATTCCATAGTCACTCTTTAGTCATTAAAACACAACAGTCAGTTCATCTCCCAAACATTCCAACGATCTTTGATTATAGAGACTCTCAGAAAATACAGTGCAAGTCTAGAGAGGAAGTTATCGACCAACCAACCCTTTACATAAATGCAGAGGGTCATTTAAATAGAAAATATTTACAAACATCCCTTGAACAGGTGCCAAAGGAGAAAATATCTCAAAATATCTATCAAAACAGAGCCAAAAGAGATCTGTGCAATAACTGCTTCGAATGCTAAGTTGTGCTGGAAATAAATGCAATAAAATATCTAAAACAGCTGCACATGAGGGAGGAGCCTCATCAAAATGGCTCTTTAGGGCTGCACAGGGTCCTGCAGCTTCAAAAATGGACTGAAAGAGTGCCTTGAGCCACGCGCTGTCCTCCGTGTGATAACTGCGCAATTAAGGAAGCAGCGCTGCTCAAAAAATATGACTGGAAACAATGTCTCTGCAATAACTCTGCCTTGAAAGCCTTCATCTATGCCTTTAGGTGGCTTTAAGGCAACAAAAGAAGTGTTGGTGAGCCTTAATGGCTGAATGATGCTTTATTGACTTTGCTGGGCTTGCTTTGCTTTCATCTGCTTTGAAAACCTGGACTGATACTCTTTGCCGCATCCTGATACATTTTGGCACTGAATCTGGGCCTTTTCTCACCGCTGATACTCTTTAAACTATCCTATCGCCCCCTTATGCCTTTTAATGCAAAATTAACTGCTGCTAATGTCCTCCGTGGCCATTGGAATGCTATCGGCGCTCTGGCCAATCAAAACTAGCTTTAAACTTTAAAAAATAGTGCAAACAGGAGGAAAACGTGTTGCCGACTGTGTCGAGGCCGAAACTGGTTATCTGAAGCAAAACTGGGCCTTGGAACGATCTCAGAAAGCTTAGGGATGCATGAATTCCCTTATCGGGAGCCGGGCAAGGGCATATATGTGAAAATATGAACAAATGCCACCTTTTCTTTTACACAGAAAAAGACCAATTTCTATGTAAAATTCGTGAAAAACATAGGCGGGAGTGGCACTGTAGCGGAGATTAAATCCTGGCCGTTGGATCGCGTGAAGGCAGATCCAACGGCTGGCGCTAACTCACATCGGGGCAGACCATTGGCCCCAACACATAAAACCTCCGAAATGCCACGGACCCGAAATGCTTATATGCCCTTTCTTTATGGAGATCGGGTCTGGCCCATCGGCGATTTCATATCGGTGGTTTTTAACAAAATCAATATGCGGACCCGAAATCCTTTAAAACTGCCCTTTAATATTTTTCGGCTCCGGGATATAGGAGCACACAGTGCGGACCCTTTCGGACCCGATATGCCTTTATGCCGCGCTTTATTACTTTTCAGCTCCGCTGGTCGGAGCCATATAGGAGTGATGCGATTAAATATGGGCCGTTGATCTCTGGGCCTGAATGGGCGGCTGAGATTAACTCAGAAATTCGCTATCGGCGGGGTCATGGGGTTTCCACATAAAAACGCTGAAACCCATCAGACCCGATAAGTTATACATGCCCTCTTTATTTTATTTCGGGTCCTACCCATCAACGGGACCCAAATCGGTGGTTTTAACAGTGGAATGGGTCCGCGGACTGTTACACTAAAAAATGTCACCATGACTATTTACAGTTAGTATGGCTCAATCAACAGTCATGCTACCCTCTTAGGCAAGTCTTATGCCTCTGCTATCCATCTCAAACTCAAAGAAGAGAGAAAGTCTTATAAAAAATGTGTTTATCTCTGGGGACGCAGGTTCTCTCAAGCCTTACCTGCGGGGACGCTCACAATGTTCACAAAGGCTGCGTCCTAGGACGCTCTGTATGTTAAGGGACAGGTGCGTCCTTCTGTAAAAGGCAAAATGCGCAAGTTTCATCTTAAAAAAGTTACTTGTGGTTACTTCTAGAACTTTCTAGAGGTCGGTTTGATGAAATGGATGCGCCTCCAGTTGGTTCATGTATCCCTATTAAGGAGGAACTTATCCCATCAATAAGGGAGCTATCCCACCCAAAGAGGGGGATTATCCCATTGATGGTGGACCTGAATAACCTCTTTACAGCACTATAAATAAAGGCATTGAGCCAGAGGGAGAGGAGGTTGAAGCTATACATTTTCTTTGGGTAAATGCTGCAGGAATTAGGACTCCCATTTAGAACCTTGTGAGGAGAGATTGTCTTTGCTTGATTCTACTTGGAAGTGGGTGAGCTTTGTCAAAGTAGAGGAAAACCCTTGATGGACCCTGGGAGGAACTTGCACAACACCAAGGCCAGGTTGTAAGAGTTTCTTTGTTTCGTTATTAATAAAAACTGGTTCATTTTTCTCAATAGCTTGTGTTAATGAGTTATTTCATGTGTTCCTTGGTCTGCATGTTGAATATATGTTTTATTATATGAGATGCAAGTGCTTGGTAATTGTTTGATTGTTTGTGGTTGCAGGAATTGATGTGAAGGAGGAGCTCATCCGGATCGGCAAGGACGGACTACAACAACGGCGTTTTGGAATAAGGTAAGCCTAAACACTTGTAGTTTTCATGTTTTAAAAGATGTATTTAGAGAAAGATCGCTCCATTTTGTCTTGTTTGTCGCTAGAGAGTTTAGACTCCTAGGGAGGTCAGTTGTGTCCGCACAAACGAATTTTTCCGCCACGACAAATTGGCGACTCCGCTGGGGAAGCCATTAATGTGAAAGTCTTTTCCTTTGTGTAAACTTTGCTCTGAGAAAATCATTTTTATTTTCTGGTTTTTGACTGTGAGAATTAGTATTTGGGTGGCTTAGCTTTAGATTTAGTTAGATTTGGTTTTTCTTAACTTTTCCAGAAGGACGCACCCTCTGAGTACTGCACAGTGCGTCTTTGGATGCGCTGTTGCCGTTTGCACAGAGCGGGCCCGCGCCTGTTCTAACGGGTTGCCTGCGTCTTCCTGTAAAAATTTAGGAAAACTCCATTTTTGCTTTAATTGCTTTTAGATTTTGTTTTTTCTTAGTGTTTTCTGCCCAGATCCTTTAGTACCCTGTCAAAAATTTTCACCTAAACTTGTTTTGTGAGCTTTGAGTGTTTTAGTGGATTTCAACGAAGTTTAGGCCTAGGGTTTGATTTTTGAATAGGTCCTGTAGTGACTTTGACGGTAGAAAGTTGTCCAGCCTTAGATCTCTCTGGTTTGTCAGCCTTCTTAGAAGTCGGGCCTGTCGTAAAGTCTCCTTGTGTGAGCAGCTTGCCATTTAAGTTGTCTTTTGGGTCAAATTTCGAATTACTTGTTTATAAAGTGTTGATTTCCATTTTACAAAAGAACAAAAAGATTAGAGTTTTGTTTTGACTAGTTTTTGGTTCTGCAATAAGCTAGTCCTTGATTTGATTGTGATCAAGTAAAACACCTTAGAATAATCATTGTTGGCTTTGCCTCATTAGGTTTAATTAGGGTAATTTCCTTTTGATTTGTTTTTTTTTGAGTGAATTTTCATAGATTTCATAGTTTGCAATTGATTTTTATTAAAATAGATTTATGTTTTTCGTTAAATAAGAAAAATACAAAAACATCTCCTTTTAAAAGTTTTGTTTCAAGTAGCATTTAAAGTTTTTGGAAGAAAAAGAGTTTTTTCGTGCAAGTAAAGAGCGGTCATGTTTTTATGCTTGGAAAAGACAAACGAATTGTTTCTTTGATTGTCTTTAATTAAGAAGTTGCTTTTATAAAAATTGCATTCTCTCAACTTTTTAGTTAAGCAATTCATCGAAAAAGTAAAGTAGTGGGTAAATCATCCTAGGTGCATTTTGTAGTGGTTTCGAGTCGAGTCAACACACCACTGGTTTCACTTCCATCACCTTTTGACTTAAGAAACAACCTTAAAAGTAACGCTTAAATTAAAATCAATCTAGTAATTTTTATTTTTCTAGGGCTCTGAAACACCAACATAGCTTAGGCTAGGGTCTTGGAGTAGGTGAGTACTTAACTCTCCAAGACTACAAAACCAAACAGATAGTTTATCTTGAGTAGAATAAATCCAATTGTTTCAATTGCACTCTGGGAAAGCTCCTCTTAAAGGAGAAGCACGAGCTCGTGTCCGAACCAGTGAGGGGATCATTCCCCCCTCGTTGGGAACGACGCCAGACAGTACGTATTACAAACGGTAAACCTCGGATTAACCATTGTCGAGGAGCCAGGGGTCACTTATCGGTAAACCTTGGATTACTGTCAAGGAGCCGGTAAGGGGATTGAGCTTGTTACTCTGCCCTTGCGTGCTGTCGGAGTTTAGACTGTTCCCCCAGGTGTAATTGTTGTGATTGGTAACTTTAGTGACCATAATCTTTAGGGTTCTACCGAGGTGACGGTGGAGGGAAGGTCCCACTGTACCTGGAGCAGACGTTAGTTATACTCACTTGGATTTTCCGGGGGGTTCACTTCACTTCGAGACGGTTAAAGTGGAGGAACTTGTGCCGGTCTATTCATTAAGCAGGTTGTCGGGGTAACTGTTCCACCCGCCATTTCTGTACTGAATCCTGCGAGGTTGGGCCTAATCACCAACTAGCGCTTTTGGTCCGGAAGACTACTGTTTGTGTTTGGTTTGACGCTCTAGATTCTTTAGGCGTGTGCTTCAAATTTGTTTGCTTCTTTAGAAGACTTTAGGTGGTTTGATTTGAAATTTTTACTTTGTTTTCATGTGTTGTAGTTAAAAATCTTTAATTGTGGCGGAATTACCGAGACAGTCCCGTCGACTTCGGGGCAAGTCTCCTGAGATTGTTACCGGAATAGATTTGTTAAGAAAACTCCGTAAATCGCGGGGTGAATCTCCTGAAGACATTCCGGGTCAGTACGAAGGGTTAAAGGTCCTTGTAACTCCTCCTAGTGACAGTAGAGTAGGTTCACCTGAAGAAGGAGAATCTTCCTTGGTAGTCCATCCAGATTACCAAAGTTTAGAGACAGGTTATAATCCCGAAGCTGTTTCAGTTTCTGAGCTTGTTGGTAGTTTTTCGTCTGCTAGTGATACAGGCGAAGAACCAGAAATATCTGAACCTGTTACTCCAACTTCTAGTGTTCCAGATTCACCAAGAATAGAAAGAATTATCACCGAAAATCTACCTTCTGGTTTGATTGCTATAGAAGAACTTGCTCCAGAAGAGGATATAGGTGTCTCTCACCTTGAAGGTCAACTTACTATTGATCTAAGGGAGTGTGAATCCATCTTTTACAGTCCTCCTAGAAGTACTTCTTGGTACCTTGCGTTAACCAATTTTTTAGACAACTCAGTAGGTTTTTCTACACCTCGTACTCCTTTTCCACCTGGAGGTATTTATACTCCTGTAAATATGTCTGGTCAGTCGTCCGTGTTTACTCAAAGTCCTGAATCTTTTTTACACGGCGGTCCTTCTGTTCCCACTGGGTATCAGTCACTTTCTGGTACCTTTGCGGGGGCATCTCCTCAACCCGTTGATCATGGGTTATTTGCTGGAAACAGTGGTAATATACCATTGGGTGTAGGAGACATTTACATGATGTCAGGTTCAGTTCCCGTTTCCCAACCTCAAGGTGGCCAATTACCGCCTGGGGGGCAACCGCCGTTAACGCCTGGGGGACAACCTCAAGGTACACAAATCGTGTCTGGGGGGCAACCTCAAAGTCAGTATGTACCTATGGTGCAATACGTGCCTCAAGGTCAACCTCAGCCTCAATATGTACCCCAAGGTCAACCTCAGTATCAATATCAACCTCAAGGATGGCAACCCCAAGGATGGCAACCTCAAGGGTATCAACCCCAAGGTTATCAACCTCAAGGGTACCAACCTCAAGGTCAAGGTCAACCCCAGTATCAGTATTTACCTCAAGGTTATCAACCTCAAGGTCAATACTCAAGTCAAGGTTATCAACCGCCTCAAGGTCAGTCATATGTTCCAAGTATGGGAACTGCACCTTACAATTATCAATCCTACCCTCAATCCGGTTATGGATCTCAGTATCCTCAACCTGTTACGGGTCAATACCCTGGAATGTTAGTGTGGGATCCATCACAGGGTCAACAGGTGTTGTAGCCAAGTGTACAGATGGTTCCTCAAGCTGGACAACCCGTAGTTTCTGGTCCAACCCAGCAACCGCAACCTGTCCAGCCAAATGTTCAAACTTCTGTAACTTCAGTAGTTACTCAGCCGTCAATTGCACCTAGTACTCCATCTCAAACGGCTGCTGCAACTACCGCTACATCTACCATACTTACTTCTGGAGTATCGACGGCTCCAGTTTCTACTGTCCCTGTTACCACACCTCAGACATCTTTACCGTTGTCTGGATCTACGATTCAAACCACGGTCCAGATGCCTGTAGGTCAGCCTGGTATAAGTACGGTTGTCACTACTCAACCTCAATTTGTTCAACCTCCGTACCAGGGACAGTACCAACATGGGCAAGCTGTCCAACAACCGGTTTACCAGTATCAACCATATCCTGGGTACACTTATCAACAACCTCAACAACCCCAGTACGGTCCGGTTAATCCTGGTTTTCCAGGAGGATATAATATCCCAAATGCGACTCCTGTTCCTAGTTATCCTGGATATCCTCCTCCTGGGGCTGGTATTGTGACCCAGAGTTTTAGAGATCCTAACCGGCAGTTACCGTTTATTGCAACTTTGGATTTACCCGACTTGACGCGCCTAACTAATGATCCAATTCAATATCTTCAGTTCTGGCCGCCAATGCCAAATAAGTTGCCCAGCGATATACCCAAGTTCGAAGGTAAGTCTGGAGAGGATCCGTCCAATCATGTGATGACTTACCACCTCTGGTGTGCTTCGAATTCTATCTCAGATGATTCCATCCGCTTACGTCTTTTCCAGCGTACACTCATTGGTCTCGCGGCCAAGTGGTACATTGAGTTACCACGGGCCTCTTTTTACAACTTTAGCCAGTTAGCTACCTCGTTCTTAACTCACTTTCAGTTGCCGGTCAGATACGATAACGGCACGGAGTTATTAACTTCACTAAAACAATCGACGTCCACGTATATTTCTGATCACATTCATGAGTGGAGACGTCGAAGGAGATTAGTGAAAGTTTTTATCCCGGACCAAATCTTAGCTGAATGGTTTGTCAAATCATTATTACCGAAGATTACTGAAGATGTAGCTAAGGCCGGAGTAGTTACTGAGGAGCAAGTCATTGCTCAAGCGCAATACCTTGACTTAGTTTACACTCAGTCGGGTACGTTACACGAGAAGATCCCAGATCTTCCAAAATCGAATCAAATCGCTGCTGCTCCTTCGGGATCTCATGCCGCTGATGGTATGATTGGTATCGTGACTACGAAGAGCAAGAAGAAGTCTTCCAAGGCTTCAACTACTCCAATTATCACTTTGCCTGATTCTCCGACAGGAGAGTCTTCTCCTGAACTTACCGCCGACATTCACGCTGTAGAGTCATCTACGGCCAAATCAAAAAACGGTGGGAAGAAGAAAGGAAAGAAGAAGGCTAAAGCAGACAAGGCTCCAAAGGAGAAAACTGAAAAGTCGGAAACCAATGACGAAAAGCGCAAACCTCGATATCCTTGTCTTATTTGTGAAGAGGATCATTTTACGAGAGATTGCCCTCATCGGGCCGAGGTGGTGAAAATAGTCAAAGGTTCTCCCACTCCTGCTGTGTTAAAAAATCCATTTCCGGAGCAGGAGAATAAGATGATAGGTTCTTCTTCGAATGCCAGTGAAGAACCCATTTTGATGATGTCTCATGTGAGGATTGCGACTCGATCGCAAGATTATGGTAGTAAGGCTCCTGTTGATGGTAAGGAAGCAGAATCTTCTCATTCTAACCCATCAACCTCAGCTCCTGGTTCCGATCCACTACAGATCGAAAAACCTAACCCGGACTTAGTAATTAAACCGCCCGCCAAGGGTGTACTTCGAAGGTCTGCTTTCAATCCACATGCGAGAGCAGCCCAGAATTACAACATTGTTGAGGACTTAGCTGTTTCACCCTCAGCAATGTCGGCGTTAGAAGTGCTGCAATCATGCCCAGCACAACGAAAATTGCTTTTGTCGGCTATCGGAGCTGTTGATGTTCAGGACCCGAACCTAATAATCTTTGATCTAGAAAATAGTACGCCACGTCTCCCCCATCAAATGGCTTTCCAAATTCCAGTGATAGTAAAAAACAGGCCTATTCATCGGACTGTGATTGATGAGGGAGCTTCTACGTGTATTATGTCGATTCAATGTTGGAGATCGCTTGGTTCTCCTTCGTTGAACCAATCCCCCACCATCCTTAAGGCCTTTGATGGCCGTGGGTTCCGTCCGTTTGGTATTCTACAAGAATTGCCTATAGGGGTAGAAGGTAAAACCGTTAGTCTGGATGTGGAAGTGGTTGATGCCCCTCTAGACTACAACCTTCTTTTGGGTCGAAGTTGGTCATATGCTATGACAGCGGTCGTTTCATCGGTCTTCAGAGTAATTAAGTTTCCACATAACGGTAAGATCGTGACTATTGATCAGCTGACATACTTTTCATCCGACCCAGCCTCTTCAGAGAGTATCCAGCATGTCGGTAAGACGACAATCCCTTATAGGGACGTTGGTGTAGGTTTAGTTAAGGATTCCGGTTTACTGGGAACTTTTCCTCTCCCTCCACTCAACGCAGATCCTTCGTTTGCAACAATTCATATGATTACATCAGAAAACATTATTTATGACGATCCTTGGATTGTCCCATCTGACTCTGAGATAGACTCATTCGGTGATGCTATGCCTTTGAGTCCATATGAAATTGCTTATGAAGCTGTCATGTCTTTTACCGACTCGCATTCAACCGAAATCGACCAAATGAATGTGGTCAGTGAAGAATCACTTTTCACCTCAACCTTAGAACGGATAGCGTTTCCCGAAGTCGTGTCATCTGACGAACAACTTCGCGAAATCCTAAGTGTAGATGATCTACCATGGGAGGATCTCCATCACAGATCTTCGTTTTTACCTAAGGATGATGCATTTGAAAATGATTTTTCATCTATCTTTACCGCTGAATATGTCAAAGACGCTCAGGATCCAACGAAACATTCTGATTCAGAGTTGAATTTAGGGAATATTTCTCGTACTATTCCCATTGATATTTCAGTGAAGCCCGGAATCGAGGAAAACATTCATATAGGTGCCGCATGTACAGAAGATGAAATCCAAACTTACAAGGCCCTATTCCAAGAATTCCGCGACGTGTTTGCCTGGTCTTACGAGGAAATGCCGGGAATTGATCCTGCCATTGTTGTTCATGAAATAAAGACCTACCCGGATGCTAAACCCGTCCGGCAACGGTTGCGTCAGATTCACCCTCGAAAAGCGGCTGCGATTAAAGCAGAAGTCGAAAAGCTGTTGAAAGCAGGTTTCATTTATCCGATCCCGTTAACGGATTGGGTATCGAATATTGTTCCGGTCAACAAGAAACAAGGAACAATAAGAATCTGTATCGACTATAGGGATATAAATCGAGCTTGTCCAAAAGACAACTATCCTACGCCTTATATCGATCAAATTATTGATGATTGTGCCGGAAGTGAAATGTTTTCCTTTATGGATGGTTTTTCGGGCTATAATCAAATCAATATTCTACCTGCCGACCAACCAAAAACGGCATTCATTTGTCCATGGGGGACATTTGCTTATTGCAAATTACCTTTTGGGCTTAAGAATGCCGGGGCCACTTTTCAACGGGCGATGTCTTATGCATTTCATGACATCAAGCACATTGTGCAACCGTATCTCGATGATTTGCCTGCTCATTCTTTACATCGAGCTGATCACCTTGTCCACCTACGAGCAATCTTTATGAGGTGTAGGCATTATCGAATTCGGTTGAATCCCCACAAGTGTGTTTTCTGTATAGAAACAGGTCGATTGCTGGGATTTGTTGTTTCAAAAGCCGGCATTCGCGTCGATCCCTCGAAAGTCGAGGCTATCATCAAATTGCCTCCTCCTTCGAGTTTGCGCCAACTCCAAAGTTTGCAAGGGAAAGCGAACTTTTTACGCCGATTCATCCCAAACTACGCCGAGGTCACTAAAGGTTTTACACGGTTGTTGAAACAGAACGCACAATTCTTTTGGGACGAGATTGCCCAACAATCTTTTGATGCACTTAAACACGCGTTGACCCATGCACCGTTGTTGCATCCTCCCAACTACAACCAGGACTACTTCTTATACCTCGCAGCTTCGCATTCCACCATTGGAATGGTGTTAGTTCAAGAAGATGAATTCGGAGCGGAACATGTGATATATTATCTTAGTAGGACCTTAAATCCCACTGAGTTAAAATATTCGCATGTGGAGAAATTGGCCCTGGCAGCCGTTCAAGCTGTCCAGCGTTTCCGTCACTACATTCTTCTCCGTAAAACTACAGTTATTTCGGATTGCAACCCTATGATTTATATTTTGACAAAACAACTGCTAGGGGGCAAGTACTCTAAATGGATTGTTATCCTGCAAGAGTTCGACTTGGAGTTCGAGAAGTCCAAGTCTAAGAAATCCTTAGTTTTTGCGGAATTGATGTGTGATTTCCCGAGTGCTGACACAGAGACTGTGGCAGAAGAGTCCATTCCGGACGAATCTTTGTTTCTTATTAGTACTGTAGATCCGTGGTACGGGGATATAATCATCTATCTCAAGACCCAAACCTTTCGGCCTGAAGCTTCCAAAGCAGCACGTCGAAAAATTCGGTTTCAATCCCAGCAATACAGAATTATTGGAGATACACTTTATCGCCAGGGGGCAGACTTAGTTTTTCGACGTTGTTTAACTCACGAAGAGGCTGAGAAGGTTTTGAATGATTGTCACTCTGGAGCATGTGGCGGTCATATGTCTGGGTATGCCACAGCTCAGAAGGTGTTGCGCGCTGGCTATTTCTGGCCGTCTATGTTTAAAGATTGTATCATTGCCGTCAGGAAGTGCCACAACTGTCAAGTGTTTGATCGCAAGATGCGCGCTCCACCTGCTCCTCTCCACCCTATAATTGCCGTTGGTCCATTCGCCAAATGGGGTATCGACTTTATTACTTGTAACCCTCACTCGGCTGGGGGGCATGCGTATATCATCCTTGCGGTTGATTATTTTACTAAGTGGGCCGAGGCGATGCCTACATTCGACGCAAGCGGCAAAACAGCTGCAGTTTTCGTATTCAATCATATCATAACTAGGTTTGGTGTCCCACAAGCAATCATTACTGACCATGGGAGCCATTTTCGAAACGTCATGATGACTGAGCTTACAAGCCAGCTTGGTTTGCGCCACGATAGCTCTACTCCTTATTATCCGCAAGCCAACGGTTTGGTTGAGTCTATCAACAAAGCTCTAGTCATCATGATTCGACGGATCATTGGTGTCCATCGAATGAATTGGCACAACATGTTATTTTCGGCGCTATGGGCATATCGAACCTCAGTGAAAAATTCAACAGGGTTCACTCCTTTCCAGCTAGTTTATGGCTTGGAAGCTGTGTTACCCATTGAATGCGAAATCCCATCACTTCAAATGGCTGTCGAATTACTTCCAGCTACTTCCGAAGAGGAGAAACGTTTATTGTACTTGGCTAAATTAGATGAGACTCGACGTGACGCTACATTGGCAATCGAGACTCACGCGAAACGAATGAAAGCTCAGTATGATAGAAATGTAACACCTCGAAGTTTTTCGGAAGGAGACCTAGTGCTATTATATGATCAAGCTAACGATAAGCTAGGTGCTAGAAAATTCGTTCCTATGTGGCATGGACCCTACATTGTAAAGCGAAAGCTAGCAAAAGGGGCTTATGAGCTGGTTGATTTTGATGGGGACTCTTTGGGTAAACCCAGAAATGGACTTTACCTAAAGAGGTATTATGCTTAAATGGTGGGTATGGAGAAATTTTTAGATAGGTTAGATTTTCTTTCTAGCTAGCGAGTGTGTTAGTTTAGTCAGTGTGCTTAGCTTAGAGAGTGTGGTTTTTCGTCGTTATTCTGGCTTATCTTGGTTTTACTCTTGATATTGCAGATGTCGACGCCTCTCCAAACATACATTGGATTTGCTGATGGTGCTTGTCGTAGTACACAGAATATCTCTTCCGCAGCTTGGGTTATCTATTCGCCCTCTGACGAGTTAGTTTCTATGCATGGGGTAAGCCTCGGTCAAACAACGAACAACATTGCAGAATACAGTGCAGTGATCGAATTATTATCCGAATCTATTTCATTTGGAATTCGACGTTTGATAGTGAGGTTAGATTCTGAACTTGTTGTATTACAGCTTAATAGAGTTTATGCCATTAGAAATCCTGTGTTATTAAGGTTGTTTTTGAGAGTGCGTCTCTTGGAACGTGAATTTGATTACATTGAATATCAACATATTCCAAGGTCTTTGAATACATTAGCAGATGCAATTGCTTCTCGAATGTTGGACAGACATTTACGATAATCATGCAAGTAAATTTAAAAACATTTCATCACATATGTTAAACAAGATAAGCCGGTAATAGTGATATATATAGATAGAAGTGTGTCAAAAAATATATACATCGTCTTCGATCATAGGTTGAAAACACCTTATGATCGGCAAAATGATAGTACAAAAAGTCAAAATGTCACATGTGACTACAAAAGTGACCAGTCAATCACTGGTGGTGCTCTCTGTATGACACCACTGCGCTGGCTACCTTACGCAAAAATCTCCTAAACGGTCCAGGGACCGCGACTACGAAGCGCTGAAGCCTGGTAGGAATGTCGTCCATAGTAGTCTCAGGTATATCTGCCGTAAGACGCTCTAGATCATGCTCCAACTCAGCTAGTACTTCTGCAGCCGCGTCCTGTGGGGCCGGTACCGGTGCAGCTGGATGTAGTCTATCAAAAGGCCGGAGGTTGGCTGGACGCTGTGGACCAACATCTGCATTTTGAAAATTTTACTGTTAGTTTTGAGACGATATATATGAAAAATAAAAAAATACATAATTAGAAAACTTGTGAAAAATAAAGTACCTCTGTCATCCCATTGTTCTCCCGGTGGAAGAACCATGTCCGGATCACCTCTAAAATCCACTCCGGCATACGGAAAGTCCTGTATCGAAAAAACCTGGTCCTCTAACCAGTGAAAGTAACTATCTGAGAATCGAACCACCACCGTGCCCTCGTCAGGATGCCGGGCCATCACCGCAACCCATCGTATCAGCTTTGGCTCCCGAGGACCCAAGATATCAACAGTGAGTTGCTGAGGGATCAGCATTGGAACTCTCTCCAAGGCAAAGCTCACGACTAGAGGCCCATATCCAAAATTCTTTAGTCGTCCGTTCTTTGCCTTGGTCAGTTGGCTCTTCATATGAGCCGACACAGCTTCACACCAGTTGAAAATGGTGCCTTGGTAACAGTCAATTGCCATCCGCATTTGGGATCCGGAAGCAATGTGTAAAGCGGCCGCGCCGCAAATTCTGGTAACCGTGAACGCTATGACTTTGAGTTCACGCAGAGTGATGTGTTTTATCTCTATGCCTTTCGAATGGTGAGCCCCAGGGGTGCACCACTCGTCGCGGAGACTATCAAGGGATTGGCCACCCGGCCTAGTCCCCGCAAGACTGAGTTGCTCGCCTCTGTTCGGCAAGCCAGTGAGAAAGTATACATCCGAGGGCTCTATCTCGAGCTGGTGCCCTCCTATGTAAAAGCATTGTTCTTGAACGTTCCATCGCTCAACCATCCATTCCAAGAATCTTACCTGGCCCCTCATGCCCGGTATGGTCCAGTATTTGTATAACCCGCATGCTCTTAGGGCATCCAGGGAAGGTTGATGATTTATTGCAGCTTCATCATCCTCTACATGCTCTCTTTCTCTCCAATCTAACATGGTTAATGCCCTGCACACCAGAAATAGTCATTAGAAATTGATTTGGGAATTTTTAGATAGTTATTTGAGGGGGTTGGGGTTTTGAAATGCGCGTTTCACGGAAGACGCACCCCGCCTTTACAGCACAGGGCGCCCGGACGCGGCTGGCCTGAAGGCGGACTGCGTCTTCCGACCGTTTTCCTGTATAGGCAAAAGTCGGGGGACGCGGGTCACCCGAAGGGCACCCGCGTCCGCCGAGAGGCGCATTCCAAAACCAAAACCCCCCCAAAAAATGAAACTAAGACCTAAAAATTAATTCTAAACGGATAGAAATGCAGAGTAGGATGTGTAAAATACCTGGATAAGACGGCGTTCGATTCCGACGGTCAGATTTTCTGCAGCGACCACGGGAAGTTTCTTGTCAAAAGCTCTTTTTTCAACCTCAACAGTCAAACGGTAAAAATGACATGGTAAAAGGTCTTTTTATAGGTTTTTTGGATGAATTAGTTCATTTTTTACCATGAAAAGATGTTTTTCGATGTATTTTTGCCTATTTTAAACAGGTATGAGTAATGTGTTGCTTTTGTGCAGGACAAAGGGATTTCGAGGGAAATTGTCATTTTTCACAAACAAAAATATCAGAGTCATCTTTTAAGCCCTTTTCTGACTCCTAAAACATGAAAAGATCGCTGAGCGTTTCTTTTACACTCGTTAAAACGGAATTAAAAGACGGTCCCCTTTTAGCTCTTTTCTGACCGCAAAATCAGGAAAAGATTGCCGGGTTTTTGTCGTTTCAAACTCGATAAGGAAATAAAACGACGTGTCCTTGATCGCTTTTTACTTTTCAGGTCAACGACACTATTATGAAAGTACTCCTTGGTCGCAAGATCAAGCGGTTCCCCCAGGTATTATTTTATACTTTTTCGGGCTTGAGGGACACAAATGTACGAAAAAGTTCAACGTGGAGTCTTCTTTAGTTTTTTCAGACTCTCTAAAATTGAAAAACGCCGAGTTTCTCCTATACTGGGCTCGTTAAACTTTTACAGTAGAGGACCTGTTCAATTACAAACAGGAACAAACCACTCCTTCCTAGGGTTCGAATTTAAACTAGGTTGGACTCGTCCGAAGGATGAGCTTATAATCAAGCATATGTTATCCTCCTCAAGCTTGTTAAAAATAAAGAGGTACTTGCCAGAAATGGTGGGGGAAAAGAGAGAAGAATGAACCTGTTTGTTACCTTTTGTCTCAAAAGAAACTTTATTACCACTCTTGAACACGACACTTTTTCATTCACCTGGGTTGGGAAATCTTTTACCTCACAGTTGATCAAACCACTTTGAAAGTCTTTAACCGGGTTCCGGGGATTAACTTTGAGTTATTCGTCACCAAGCCATCTGTCGTGTCGTTATGTGTTCAAGAGGTCTGCAAGCAAAACTTTCATCTGCAAATTACTTGTCATCCATTTGACCATCCCTGAGTCAGTCCTTACAGCAACATTTCTTCAACTTGAACAATGATTTCGTGTTGCGGGCTTGCCTGCAACGGGTCGCTTTCTATCGACATCGACACATTATCTAGAAAGATGACTTAGGAATCGACAGTACCTTGAAGTCTGCATGCATCAATGGCAGGTTTCTCGCCTTTGACGTCAGTTTACATCATTGACTTTCGATCAAAGGATTCCGTGAAGTGTTCGACATCAAAACATCTATTCACATTTCACGGGTTGTGCTTGGTACTTTGAGAACCATTGACATTACTGGTGGTCTCTCTCACGCTTGTTAACAGTTTACATCATCGACTGGTAATCAAGTGGTTTCTAACATGTTCGACATCAAATTATTTAATCACATGGCTAGAATCGTACCAATTCGGGAAGTAGAAGTGAAGACCTTGGATCTAGTTTCTACCATCCAGGCTGCGAGGAGTTTTGTATTCATTATCTATGTAGACTAATCATAAACAGATGGCTGCGTCCATACTGTGTCTACAAAAGTCTATAAAAATGATGTACTGCAAGATCATTCCTGTATCAGAGTAGTTAGTCCATTAGTTAAAGTTTTGAATCTGAGTATGGGAATGCCTACCTCAGTGATGATATAATCTTATACATGTATTTTGTGTTGAAAATTGCAGGTTCCAACCAGGTCATCCACAAGACAATCCTTGAAATGATAAAGCGCTTCACCCTTCCTAGAATTACAAAACCCTAATCTATTCCAGGCTTCGCACTTTAGGGGGCAATCTGTTACACTAAAAAATGTCACCATGACTATTTACAGTTAGTATGGCTCAATCAACAGTCATGCTACCCTCTTAGGCAAGTCTTATGCCTCTGCTATCCATCTCAAACTCAAAGAAGAGAGAAAGTCTTATAAAAAATGTGTTTATCTCTAGGGACGCAGGTTCTCTCAAGCCTTACCTGCGGGGACGCTCACAATGTTCACAAAGGCTGCGTCCTAGGACGCTCTGTATGTTAAGGGACAGGTGCGTCCTTCTGTAAAAGGCAAAATGCGCAAGTTTCATCTTAAAAAAGTTACTTGTGGTTACTTCTAGAACTTTCTAGAGGTCGGTTTGATGAAATGGATGCGCCTCCAGTTGGTTCATGTATCCCTATTAAGGAGGAACTTATCCCATCAATAAGGGAGCTATCCCACCCAAAGAGGGGGATTATCCCATTGATGGTGGACCTGAATAACCTCTTTACAGCACTATAAATAAAGGCATTGAGCCAGAGGGAGAGGAGGTTGAAGCTATACATTTTCTTTGGGTAAATGCTGCAGGAATTAGGACTCCCATTTAGAACCTTGTGAGGAGAGATTGTCTTTGCTTGATTCTACTTGGAAGTGGGTGAGCTTTGTCAAAGTAGAGGAAAACCCTTGATGGACCCTGGGAGGAACTTGCACAACACCAAGGCCAGGTTGTAAGAGTTTCTTTGTTTCGTTATTAATACAAACTGGTTCATTTTTCTCAATAGCTTGTGTTAATGAGTTATTTCATGTGTTCCTTGGTCTGCATGTTGAATATATGTTTTATTATATGAGATGCAAGTGCTTGGTAATTGTTTGATTGTTTGTGGTTGCAGGAATTGATGTGAAGGAGGAGCTCATCCGGATCGGCAAGGACGGACTACAACAACAACGTTTTGGAATAAGGTAAGCCTAAACACTTGTAGTTTTCATGTTTTAAAAGATGTATTTAGAGAAAGATCGCTCCATTTTGTCTTGTTTGTCGCTAGAGAGTTTAGACTCCTAGGGAGGTCAGTTGTGTCCGCACAAATGACTTTTTCCGCCACGACACGGACCCGAAAACCCTTAACACTGCATTTGATAACTCATCGGCTCCGCCAAATTGGAGTAGTATATGGGGCGATGTGAAGTGGGGGACCGTGCGACAAGATCTGGGCTGTCAGATCTGGGTCCCAAAAATGGATGGCTGCGATTATATCGGGACTTCGGCAATCGACGGGATAGAGGGTTGACATATATGTGATCTCTGAACTGCGCGGACCCGATATACTATTACCGGTCCACTTTATATGTTTTCGGGTCCGGCCCATCGGCGCTATGCCCCATGCCTTGAGACTTAGCCATTTTCGCTTATATATGCCACTGCCCCCTCCCGATAGGGATATCGCATCGGAGGGGGATCAAACAGATCTTTATCTCATCGGAGCACGCTTTTTATGAAAAGGCAAGGCAAATGAATTCGGAGGGGTTATATATGATGTTTTAAACATATGATTGCCCCCTCCCGATAGTGATATCGCATCGGAGGGGGTCAAATGAAACTTTATTATATCGGACCCATGTTTTTGTGAACTACCAAGCCTTTTGGGAAATCGGAAGGGTTCCTTTATAGTTTGGCATGGATTCTAATGCATCGGAAGGGGTCCGATAGCCAAAAAAGGGAGGATTTTATCCTTTTTTGAGGGTTTTTCATGGTTTTTGCATGGTTTTTGTATTCTTATGCCTTGGAAGGAGTCCAAAGGCACTTAGGGGGAAAGTGATGTGATTTTGAGAGGGGTTTAGTGGCCAAAGAGGGTTTCATGCCTTATAAAGGCAAACCAAGGCCAAAGAGATGATTTTTATACATATGAAGGGAAACTATGCAAAGGAATGAGTCCTTATGCATTTGGAAGATGGTCAGAGGGGTCAATGAGGGTTCTTGCTGAGTTTCAGATAAACTTAGTAATTCCCAAGGATGTATATGGTTATTTTTCAACCAAGGGGAGGGGATAAGTATATAGGGGAGTTATAGAGATAGTTTTAGTAGGGGAAGGGAAAAGAGATAGGGAGTTACATAATAAAGTTAGTAGTTAATATGATAATGATGAGAAAAAGCGCTAAGAATGAAGTCTTAGGCTATCAATGGGGGAAAATGACTGATAGAAGAAGTGTGAACATTCCTTTAGTGAAGCAGATCTTCACCAAGGCAGATGATATGGAGAATGATGAATCTAAGAGGTATCAAGCAGATCTTGACCTCTTTAGGGGAAGTTAGTGAGTGATTTGGGGAAAGAGGAAGAAGGGGAATTTAGACATGCATTTCTTGAAGTCCTCCAACTGAAAAATCACCTTCAACTTGTGATATGATAGATATAGCACTTGACAATATGAAATGGATCACAAGCCATGATTCTGCAACCACAAAGCTACCTACCCGGCCTATTCACCTAGCATTTTCTCTTCTTTTTGGTTTGGGTGCACTTGAACTAGCATACCCAGCTTTTTGTTCTTTTCTTCTTGCTGCCTCCTATCTACAACTACACTTATTTCATCCAGGGGCTCAGATTAAGCTGTTGAGCACCCTTGTTTCTCTACCTATCTACAAATCTGCCAAGATTAAGCTGTTTGGACAGATGTTCATTCTCTATATTCTACAACAGGAAATTGAAACCTAAGGAAGCCAAGATTAAGCTGTTTGGACCTCCCTTAGCTGAAAACTCATCAAAAATGGATCAACCCATCAAAAATGGAACACAACAGTGGCATTTAGACTAGCACACTCTCATGGATACTTCTCTGGCCATCTGTAGAAAATATGGAGCATTGCAGCAAGCAAAGTATGACATATTTGGCATGTAAAAATGTCGATCATGAAAGATGATTAACCTGCTGCAGCAGGAGGCTAACATAATTGATCGAAGTATCGACCGCGAACTCTGTCACAAACACTCCTATGATACGGTTGAGCCAATGGTCGACAACGCGTGCAATTTTATCTTTGGAGGTTTCCAATTTCCGCACTAACTCTGGGGTCTAGACAATCAGACCGTCAATCCTCCACCTCCCTTGGCCGTCTGCCAACTTCGCGATCCACTCATATAATTCAACTGGGAAGGAACAAAAGAATATTTCGTGTATCTTTGTGTACATATATTTGTCCAACCACTTTTATTTCATCAATCATGGATTCTTGTTTTCTTGCGCCGTGAATTCATGGATCTTTCTATCCAACCAGTCTTGAATCTCCTTCTTAGTTGGATTCCAATGATGTGACATCACACATCTCGTTATGTAGATCCTGGTCCCTGCAATGGAACCATTTGTTGGCTTGATGGACCCTGACCCAGGTTCAACGTTAAGCAACCAAGCAAATCCCTATACTACTGGCCCTTTTGGCATCAATCCATGGAGCGCGGAGTGAAGTATCACCCAAAGCAGTATTGGGGGATGCAAGAACCAAGTTTCAACACCCTAAGATGGTTGTGATGTCGATTATTTTCCCCAACCTTCCTTCGCGCAAATCAATAATCTCTTCAGGGCTTATCAAAGTATTCCTCTTATTCGCCCTTGAAGCCTCCGTGAAAGCCTCTGATCATTCTTCGCGGGCCCTAAATAGATAGATCAGGCACTTACGTGCCCCTGTAATATTCTTACTTTTGTATCTACCCAGAATCGCTTAAGTATTGGTTACTTTAACATGCAATTATGGTTATCTTCATGTAAACATGTATATCTACTTGCTGTCATATAAAACAAAGAAACATATAGATTCACGCATCACAGTAGCATTAAAACATAAACCCAATATTCAACATAGCATAATTGCATGTAATGAACATAAATAAAATACGTAGGTAATTTCAGAATACTACTCTTTATTATTGATTCAAATATCCAGTACAGACTCTGCCTACCCTACGCACACAACTGTAGGGGTCGGCGCACTCGACTGCAGACTTCTACCCTAGGAATCTACGCACTCAGCTGCAGAGCCTCTTCCTATGCTAAGACTCTTCACTCTTAGCCCTCACAGAGCCATTACATTCATTAACATCAAGTATCAACCATGAGCTGAGCTATCTTAGACTCCTCTAAGACCTCCTTTTTTTACAATACCATGGTCTGCGGACAATGGGTAGATCTCTAAAGCTGACATGCTTTTACATAAAAGAAGGGCAGAAACCCTTTATTGACTCTTGACATCTTTGCACTCCGTGACCACAAAATGCATAGACTTTACATTCCTTTACACAAAACTTGGGCCTTTAGCCCAAAAACTTGGACTTTTAACCCCAAAATTGACCCGATGGGACCTGTTCCCAACAACTTCTGAGGTGGCTCCCTCAGAGGCAACATTGCCACCAGTACTCAAGGTTTCTGCAAGGCTTGGTCCAAGCATTTTTTTGAGAATGAAATTCTCATTCAACTCAGACAACTTAACAAATGCAGGGCTTGTGACTAAATCCTCCCAATATGATCGGTTCATAGGCGACATACAAAAAATCTCAACAACAACTCTAAGGGCACAAAGTGTTCTCTATTAGATCAACACGCATAATTTATAGGGCATTTTGAATTAAAATTCGACTGTTCCCCCCAAATTCTGACAATTAATGCTGTTTTGGTGGTAGATATTCAAAATTTTTTGCCTTAAATGCTGCCAGCCTACTCCTCTTAACCGTCTTCTGGCTGTAAAGTCATGAAAAGTGACTCCAACGATCACTTTTCTGCTGTGTTGCACGACACCTTCCTCCATGGTGCAACATCTTGTGCATAGCTCCCTGGAATGCATCTTAATTATCTTCTGCGTAGCCTGCTTTCTGCGTAGTCCTCCAAACATGGCAGTGTAGTTTAGAGTCCCATACCCCCTTGGAACATCCTGGAGCAATAAGACTATCCTGCCGCCATATAGTCATTGTGCAGGATCTCTTGTATACAGCTTCAAGCGACTCCCATTCACTCTTCCCAGAAAAGGTTCTCCATTCAGCTTTGTGAGCTGAACTACACCTCCATCTGTAATTTATATGATAATATATGGCCCCAGCCAATGCATCTAAAATTTACCTAGAAACTTAGTGAACTTACTATCATATAATAAGACAAGATCATTTACCTTGAACGTGAAAAGTTTTACGTGGTCATCGTGCCATGATTTTTCACATTCCTTTTGTAATTGCTAATGAAATCCTGCCAAAAATCAATCCTCTTTGAGCTCCATGAGTTGCGTGAGCTATTCTTCCAAGGCCTTGCGATCCTCCATACCTGTAAGAGCTGCTATACACAGACTAGGCACAATATACTCCATCGACATTACAACTTCTACACCATAGACCAATCTGAACAGTGTTTGTCTTATTAGCTTCTTGCAAGTAGTCTTATAAGCCCATAACACTGCAAGTACGTGCACATCCCAATCATTTTGCTGCACATTGCAGATCATCTTCAGTGCGTTCTCCAAAATCTTGTTGAAGGCCTCAATAGTTGCATTCGCCTGGGGGTGATACAGTGTACTCTTCTGATGGTAGACCTGGATTTCTTCTGGTAACGCGCTAATTGTTTCTTTCAGAAAGTGTGTACCTCTATCGCTCATCAACACTTTTTGATAGCCAAATATGATTAAGACATACTCAAACAAAAGCTTTGCTGCTGTAGCCCCTGTAAAATCCTTAACCGACTATGCTTCTACCCATCTGGTGAAATATTCCATTGCGGTGATGATATAGCACACACTAGTTTTCTTCCTTGGGGGCTGAATTGGCCCAACAAAATCAATCGCCCATTTTTCAAATGGCTGCAAAGATACTTTTGGTTGTAACGGCAATTCATCTCTTCACGATGGTCGGCCTGTTCTCTGACACGCATCGCATGATTTATTATACGCCTTGGAAATCATTCAACATTGGCCACCATAGACCCGCATGCAAAATATTCTGCGCAGTCCCTTTCCTGCATAATGTCCTCCCGTAGCCCCTCCATGAGCTTCAGCGAGAATGCTATCTCTCTCAAAAGCTGGCACATGTCTTCGTAATATTTCATATGCACCCATCTTATACAGATGTCCCACAATAACTGAAAAATATACCACGCACACTACGAGTTCTTTCTTTTGCTGACTTGTATACCCTTATGGTGCCATCCCCGTAGTAAAAAAGTGAATAATATCTACAAAATGATTATCCGCTACATGCACTATGAAGAGCTGTGCATCTGGCAACCCTTCCTCCAGATTATTGGGCTCCTCTCTTGTTTCGATTCACGACAGATGGTTAGGCCTTGCATTTAACCTCCCCGGCTTCACAATTACTTCAAAGTCATACTCATGGAATAATAGCAACCATCTGCAGATCTTCCCCCCCAACACAAGCTTATTGACTAGGTATTTCAAGGCAGAATGATTCGTGTATATCTTGAAATGCACTCCTAACAAATAGTTCCTAAATTTCTATAGCGCGTACACCATGGATAATATTTTGCACTTAGTCGTTGAGTAATTCTTCCCGGCCTTCGATAATTTACTACTCACGAAGACTATAGGATGGTCAATTTCTCCTTCACTGGCTTGTGTTAACACTGCACCCAACACAATGCAAGAGGCGTCCACAAGTACATGAAATTCCTTTTTCCAATCCATAAATACCAAGATCAGTGTGGTGGCCATCTTTTCTTTCAAGAAATCTAAGCCGTGCTGACATTCTTTGTCCCAACATAACATTGCATCCTTCTTCAACAGTTTCTCCATAAGCGCGGTAATTTGAGCATATGCTTTGATAAGTTTTCTCTAATATCCTGTATTTCCTAGCATCGCGCATAGTTGCTTAACATTACTTGGGGCCTCCAAATTCACAATTACTTAATATTTGCAGGGTCCACCATCAGCCCTTGCTTGCACACCACGTAACCTAGCAAGATTCCAAAGGGAACACATAAGATTCATTTCTTCAAGTTCATCACGATCTGGTATCTGTGACACGTATCCAACATCAGGCGCAAACTTGCTACATGGCGCTTTACTAGTCCAAACACTATCCAGTCATCAAAGTACACTTTTAAGAACTTATGACTGAACTCCTTGAATGTTGCGATGACTACATGAGAAAATATCACGGTCACATTCTTGAGTCCAAACGACATCAAAATGTATTGAAAACAACCCCATTCTATCGTGAAGGTTGTTTTTCTCCTATCCTCAGGCGCAATCTTAATTTGATGGTACCCCAAAACCCCATCATTGAATGAGTAGGCCTCCTGCCCTCCAACATTGTCTAATACTTCATCGGTAAATGATGTTGGGAATGGATCATGGACACAGGCATCATTAAGCTTCCGCAGATCTACACAAATCCTTATCTCGCCCTTTTCTTCTTCTCCTGAACCACCACCGGGCTCACCCAATCATATTCTCCAACCGGTTCTATGATGTCTGCTTCCAACATCTTATCCAACTCTAGGTGAATCTTTTCCTTATACTTAGGATTAAGGCGATACAACCTCTCCTTAATAGGCTTCACATCCGGCTTCAAAGTGATCTTCATAATTCCCAAATCGCCAATTATGCCCTCCAAGGCCAAAAACTTGGTAGGGAATAGATCTTGGTATTCGCAGAGTAACTCAGTAACTTTATTCATAGTAGCATCATCGCAATAATATCCAATCTTTGCAAACTTTGGTTCTACTTCAGTACCAATGTTTACTTGCTTTGTCTTCAATGACGCAGTGATGTCTGGGTTGTCTATTTGCGGGCCCTCGACTTCGTGATGTCCTTCTGCCTCTGGAATGTTAAGATTTCTTGGATATTCATCCTCCTTTTCAGTAGTCACATTATAACATTGCAGTGGATGGCATAGCTGGGTGCTCCAATCTGGTTGGACCCACTCCATAGGTTCTTGCGGCATTATAAAGATAACTGCCTTAATCTCCTGTGGGGCTTCATCGATGCTTGCGAAGCTGTCTTCAAAACTGAAGGTCAATAAGAACCCTTCCATCAATATATCCCACTCCGCGGTGCTGTTTAGTCAATTTAGTGTTCTAAATTTCTCTACATAAATTATCAATCCAGGTATCGTAAACTGATGAAGTGTAGTGCACTGTTTGTGCTAGCTAACCCTTATTACTTCGTTGTTTGTATGTTTTATGTTGTTTTGGGGGTTTTTGTTCTTTTAATTCCTAACGATTTACAATGTAAATTATCAAAAATAAATTTAACTTTCATAAAGACTGCTCAAAATCTAAAAATGAAAACAGAGCTAAGAAAGAAATGAAAACAGAGTTAAGAAAGATATGGAAACAAAGCTAAGAAGGAAATGAAAACAAAGTTTCTATTCTCATTTTACCATTATTTCCAAATCATGAATTAGAACTGAAAGTGATATTTGCAATTGATGTCTAAATAATTACAGAAATAAAACTAAATGAAATACTTGGTTACTCTGCCTCTCAATTTTGGGAGAAAGTCTCATTGGGATGACATTTGAGTAATTCTGTACTTCATTAATCTAAGAGAAAGCAAATACAAAGATGCAGAAATAACTCATTGCATAGATGAAAGGTTCAACCACTTAGTTAAGGATGAATTATTAACTTGAAGGGTTTTCCATAAACATTCATTAACACCATGAGTTAGTATTTTGAACTAAAAATGAAATGGCAAAGACAGTAAATGACACTGATCAGTTTAACTGAGAATTTAAACTAGCAAAATAGTAAATGAAGTAAACTATTCAACAATGTATCCTTATAATTCTTCAATCCTACTCTCATCCCGAAACAAGGTTAGTTTTTTATTGAAGAAACAAGATTACACTATTGAGTTCTATCTTCTAAACCATTGATAAGAACTTAAAAATAAATCAAGCTAATGGAAACTACTCTAAATTATAAACACTGTTAGTAAGAAAAATGATTATAAACACTGTTTCAGAAAGAAAATGATGAATTTACAGTTAAAAAGAAGAAGACAAATAAATAAAATAAAACATCTTCAGTGTAGGGGCCCTCTGCAACTGATTGGGCTACGCTTTCTCAATCAACTCCAAGAAAACTCCTTCAGATGTTCATAAAAACATGTGGTCTTCTCATATTAAAACAGGGACACAAAATGTCCAAAAATTACAGAGTTTGGAACTTCGATTTCACATAAAAACTATTACTATTACTGCTAACTTCTTCGGTCCTTTACACATGTATTTATAAGAAAAATCATATAACTATTTGTGGAGAAAAGCATGCTACAACCAAACACGTAGAAGACAGATATGCAAAATTTCTTCCTCGGCTACTGGAGAAATAAATCCAAGACATGGTGGCTGTTGGATTCGTTTGTACAGGTGGCTGTTGGAGTCCGTAGGTACAGGTAGTTGCTCCGGATAATGCTTCCCATCACTGTGAAACACATTAATTAACCACGAAACAGAGTCCTGTTACCCTCGGTCTCTTTGCGTTTGACTTATCCATTGACCATAGTCTTATGCCATCTTCTTTGTCGACCTGGGCTGAATGAATAGGACAGGGTCCATGTCATGATGATTTCAAAGCTGCCCATGTGGCTAGTTTCTCCTTCTGACACCTGGAACCTGTTAGAGCATGGAAGTAGCTACAGAACAACCGATTAGCTGCAGAATAGGCTGCGTTCTGTAGCTAATATACAAAAATTTATTCAAACAGCAAAACATAAAAGCATAATATGTAAATCACTAAATGTCCTCCTCAAGACAGTATATACCAGTTATTAGTGATGAGAATACATCTTTCTTATGGGAAACAAAGAAAAGGAATGAGAACAATTGATAGGGAAAGAGTAATTTTGAGCCTCAATAGGTGCCATGGTAGAGCTCCATTTCCAAATACCAGTTCATGGGGATTGTGTCCAAAGTATGGATACCCATTCCGGTTGCGGTTCTATCCCCCATCCTTTAGTCAATTTTTCTAGGTGATCGCGCGGATCATCCTTCCCGCTATATTTCTTAGTCAATCTAGTGTTAGGGCACCCAAACCATAACCTCATCATTCTTCTATAATTCTTCCATCCATCAAAGCTATCCTTATGCATACCCCATCATCATGTAGGTGTAGTGCGCAGTGCCAAATCTAATGCTTGGAAGCAATGATCCTCAGGGAATTCACGCTCAAATGCATCCAAAAAGTTATCCACGTCAATTAAAACATCATAATAGGGTAATTTCCTCACCTCCGACGAAACATAGCGCAACGATTTTGTATTCATATTGCATCGCAGCGTGGATACTTCATGCAAACGATTATGCCAATGTTCCAACTCTTCATCTGAATCAGAGGTACAAGAACTCTCTCGGTCCCATGAAATCCATCCATATGCCATTAGATTGATCCAGTCTTGGTCTCACACTGTTATTTTGTAGATTTGATCCAGTGCATCATCAATTTCTTCATAGTTGCGGATTGGTTTAGTGTAGCGCACCCCTTCTGCAGGGTCCAAGGCCACTACAATCCGAAGCGATTTCCTTTTAAAAGACATTGTCCTCTTCTTCAAGTTGATGATCCCATTCATTTCAATGGCCTAGTCAATTCCCAAGAGCACGGGGTGTGGATTACTGTTATCAATGATCTCTATCACCTCAAAGTCAGCCATCGCACTCACACCTTCTATATAAATTGTTACTCCATATAATCATCCCATAGGGATGATCTTTTGCCTGCTCGCCATTCTGAGATGAATCAGAGACCACTGCAACACAAGTCTCTCGATTCTTTCCCATGTTTTCTTTGGTAGTACGTTCACATTGGACCCTAGATCCAATCCTATTAGCGCGGTGAGCCTCATCTCCTTGTATTTCTTCAAGCTTTGCAATTCCAAGCAGAGGCTCTGTAACTGAGAGTGAATCTCTTGTACCCCAAAGGTCGCATCCTAAATAGGCGTCACATGCAACCTCATCCCAATTTCCAGGGCTAATGCATGAGTTCCTATCTTTTGTTGTGATAGAGCAATCCTCAAGTGTGGCAGAAGCGAAGCTATAAACCATTAGCGATGCTGACCATCTGTGAGCTACATATTAGCTTCTCAAATATGACACTTCAAAGTTCGATATAATTCCTAAGGCGTCTCATCAACCCTCATCATGATTTCCTTGAATCCAACTACTAACTGTGAGTCAGACTTAGGCTTACTAAATTCCTTGTTTAAAGCAGCCTTAGTTTCTGCTAGCGATGCCAGAGGATTATTAGAACAATACTTAATATACCAAGTCAGCGCACGATCCTGCAGAGCAGTAACCAATTGTGCCTTCTTTATATTGTCATCAGTAATCTACTGCGTTGTCCACACAACATTTGCAACAAACTAGAACTGCTATGTATCTTCACTCCCTATGCCCTTGAAAATCTATAGCTTCATTGTGTTCGACATGTTGAATGGTGGCAGTTGTGGTGGAGGTGTGGGAGAAGGTGTATGCGGTGGAGGTGGAGTGGATGGATGATGTGTCCATGGAAAACCCTGTGTTATAAGCTGGACAACACTTTGCGGTGAGGCTTGTACCACTCCCTTGTCGTTGCTTGAAGGAGGTCTGATCAATGGGCTATATTCAGGACTTGATTTCTCTTGATCTCTAAAGATGTTTCCACTTCGTGTAGCTCTGAACATCAAGGCAATGGAATAACCCGTTTTTCACATAACAAAATTTTAATCTAGGTATTCAAAGATCTTAAATACTTACCTCGCGGTCCCTTGAAAAATCGTCGCTCCACTTCACTGTAGCTGACTGAGGTATCGACTGTGAATTCTGTAACAAATCCTCCTAGAATCCGATCAAGCCAATGATCATCAACTCGCGTGATCTGATTTTCAGAGGCTTCTAATCGTCACACTAATTCTGGATTCCACACTATAGGATTATCAAGCTCCCACCTTCCTTGGATAGCTGTCAATTTAACTAACCACTCGTACATTTCAATGGGAAAAGTGTAGAAGAAGATATTGTGTATCTTTGTATATAGATACCTATTCAACTACTCTTCCTTTGACAAGTGCGAATTCCTGTTTTCTTGCACCACGAATTCATGAATCTTTCGATCCAACCACTTTTCAATTTCTTTCTTGGTTGGATTCCAATGATGCGACATCACACATCTCTTTCAAGCAGATCCTGGTCTCAACAACAGAACCATTTTTTGGCTTAGGGGGTCCTGACCTAGGTTCAGAGTTAGTTTCGCCAACCAACAAATCCCTACACTACTGGCCCTTTTGGAAACAACCCGCATAGCGTAGGATGCAGTCTCACCCAAAGCAGTATGGGGGGATGCAAGAAACAAGTTTTTGCATCCAGAGACGAGTGTGATGTCTTTTAGTGCCCTAGATCTACGTTCGCATAGATCAATAAGCCCTTAGGGCTTGATACTGCAACTCTATTAAAACAATATTCAGACCTTCACGAAGGTATACAATAAGCCTTTGTGGAACCTTAACAATTGATTTATCTAATTACGTGCATCGTAGAACAACCCTTAATTATTGTTCGCGCATATCTACTTAAGTTATTCAGTAAACATAACAGATTTCGTCATAGTCTTTGCGAAAGTACTTAACATGCATTGCGTACATTTATTAAGACTTATTCAAGAGAATCGCGCATCATTAGATCAATATTCCATAAATAGATTATTCATTGACAACATATAATATTAAATGTATTAACTAAAATAAACATATATGCACAAGAATTCTTCGGTAACTTTCTTTATTGATCTTTAGTGCATATTTACAGACTCAAAACTACCCTGCGCACTCAGCTACAGGTGTCTGCGCACTCAACTATGGACTCTACCTAGGCCTTTGCACACTAAGCTACAAAGCCTTTATTCTCCTATTTGGCCCACTTCTCTGCGGTATCCTTCTCTTCTATTGACCCATTACATCCAAGATATCTCCTAACATGCCTTAGACTCTCTAAGACACACCTATTTATAGCCTTTTTCATACAATTTCATGGTTCACGGCCCATGGGCAGATCTCAAAACCGACTCAAACTTTACATAAACGAGGGGCTAAAACCCATTTGACTCCTAATAATCTACGCGCTCCACATCCACAAATCACGAAGGCTTTACATTACCTACAAAAATATATCAAAACTTGGGTTATTTTAACTCCAAAACTGACCCAGGGGACCCCATCCCAACAGTCTATTTGAACCCTTATGCTAAGCTTGTGCCTAGAGGCTATTCATTAGACTTGGGAAGGAGTTATTGGAGAGTTTCTTGGCTTGGACTTGGATTACCACTCAAGGAAAGCATTTCTACATCAAGGCTTTGGTTGTAATCTTCCCTTTATTTCCTAATAATATGCAACTACTGGTTCTTCTTCCCAAAATATATATGTTCATGTATTTATTTAGCTTGACATTCCTTGATCAGTTAAGTAGGTTGTTTTTGGATTTGATATTGGTTTTGGCATGCTTTGTTGTCTATTGATCACTTGTGTAGGTACATAAATGTTGAGAGAAGCAGAAGCAAGTCCGTGACACAAGCGGTTCAAGGCCCTCAACAAAGGAAATTGGAATAGCATTAGGACGAGGTAGGTCATCTCCTTCGTTCTACTTTTCAATTATAACCTAGGAAGATGGCTAGTTGATTGTAACTTCAGTTTCTACACCCACTCATTGGGCTAGAGGGATCGTGTCTGTCCACAGAGAGGATTAACCTTGTCAACAAAATGGCGACTCCACTTGGGGGCCTATGACCCTTTCCTTCCCTTTCTTCACGTTGTCTTTTGATGAGTTTGATCAACCATTCATTTTTAGACTTCATTTCTTGTCTGTAGTCAGTCTCACTTTCTGGTAGATGCTTGAAGGTTGTTGATTGGAGCTGTTCTTAAAGATTTTGTGTTTTTTCTTTTCTTTTCTCGACCATTGCATTTTTAACCCTGACAATTGTGATCATATTGCATGTTTGTTGATTACAGTAGCGATGATCGTTACTTTCCTCTTAACAGGTGCAATGATTGTAGAAGATTAAGAAATTTAGAGTTTGTCTTCTTATTTTCAGTTCTGTTTGCCTTCTCCCAGTGATTTACTAGTGTGATCTTGGTTGAATCTTTTATTGTCTGATTGAATTCACCTTTTAACTTGGTTTGAATGTGCTTGAAGTTTGATTAGCCTTTTAGGGTTTCTAGGTCTTCTGGGTCAACCTTCATCCACTCATTGGTCTTTTCATCATAGATCATAGATCAATTACCTATGTTATAGTCTTTGTGTGTTCAGACATCCTTTGCAGATCACTTTTGGTTCTTGTGTCTTAAGTTGTTTTCATTAGTAGATACTGTGAAAGTCACTTAAGCTCCATTTGACAAACAATAGATTATAAATTGATTGTCTCATTTGAATTAAAAGGAAGTGTTTTCTTTCAGTTTTGTGTTTTGAAAAGTGAAAGTGAAAGTGTTTATCTTTTCATAGTTTTCAAAGCATTTTGAATTGCATTCAAATCATTAATGTGAAAGAGATTTTCATATTTGTTTGCTTGCTTTCATTCTCTTTTACTTTTGCACTAGATTACGTTGGTTGCATTTTGAAAAAGAGAAAAAAAACATCATTATATCTTAAGGTAGCTTTGCTTTAAGGTTTGTTTTAGCATTGCATTTGCTTATCTTATGAAAGATTAGATTTCATATTTTGCATTTAGAATTTGAGGATTGCCATGGATGCACTTTTGCATTTAGTTTGATGCATGATTTGAGTGATATTATTCCCTACATAGATAGATTTCATCGAATTGAAGGATTTCATTTCATCATCTAGTTGCATTTTAGGAGAAGGTAACATCGTTAAGACATTGAAATCGAAACATAATTGCAAGATCAACTTTAAAATCTATCAATTAATCTAAGGAGAATTTGAAGCATTAATGTTCATATTTAATGGTCTAGGCTAGAGACGTGTTCCAACATCTTTAAAACTTAGCAGTTGTCGTTTGCTTTAGCATTAGACAATGCTAGCATGGACCTGTGTTCCCCATACCGTCACGTATATAAAGGGAGGCCCTCATAGGTTGCAAACATTTATCCATATTAAGTTGAGTCTATCGCCATGTAAACATGATACACCAAACACAACATTCAGGGAGATTTATTGCACGTATGTTAAGTCCTTGGTAAATTTATTTGCTGAGGTGTATATTGCAGTTCACGGTTACTTGGTACTCCTTTTACCTAGATTCACTTCAGTAGCCATTTCGATCTTTTCTGACTCTTTAAATTTGAAAAGATCATCGAGCAACTTGTCCTTTCAAGCTTGCTAAATCATCGAAAGCGACTAAAGTCACCTTTTAATCCTTTTCTTGAATCTTAAAATATGAAAAGGAAAAGTTTTTGTTTCTAAAAATAACTGCCCATGATAAACATGTCGAACCCAAGTAGTTGCTTCTTGGACCAATATTGAGTAATTCCCTGTTAATTTCAAGATTGTTAAAATCCCTAAACAAATCTCCTTTCATTTTTTGCTTTTGAGAGGAAGTCATCATGGCTGAACCATTGAGTTCATCTCATAGTTACCCTTCATTGTCTGATACTTAAGGGTCCTCCCAAGGAGTTCATCCATAGCTTCCTTAGTCACTTAAGGATCAAGGTTTTTAACTTGGGATTATTCCAAGTAACCAACCTTTGTCTTCTCGTCCACCTCCATCAGATTCCTGGTCACCTCAAGAATCTCATCCGGATACCTTTGATAATCCTATTTAGACCCCTGAGAGTCCACAAAGGTTTTTTTTCTATTCATCAAATCTGTTATTCGGTTCTGTTATGATATCTCCTCATTGTCCTTACAGTCCCTATGATTGGCCTAGTATTCCTTTGGAGTTATCTCCTCGTACATCTCGGGTTCCTTGTCACCAATTGTTTCCATCTATGGAGTCAGAAGGTGAAATCCCAACTTTTTCTCTCGGTCATTCGGAAGTTTTCGCTACCCATACTCCTCATATCGATGATGAGCAAGAATATGAATTTCCTCCAGAAGGCTTTCCTTATACAGGAATAGTCTCGTCTCTCACCTTTCCTGAAACTAGTGGACCCATGTTGCCACATGGTTATAATGCCTTAGCTCAGTTGGTTTCGGGTAATCCTAATGCTTCAGCATTGTATCAAAATCCCATTTGGTCTTCCAATGCTATGCCTACATCCGGTCAGTTCATTTTCAACACGACCTCTCGAAATTCTGTACAAACTACTATCACCTATTTTCCTGTTCAACCTACCATTCCGTCACAGCCCGTTTCATCATTTCAACTGACCCTTCCGGACAACCGACTATTTCAGGTCAAGTTTCAGTAAGTTCCTCTAAGCCTCCATCAAGTGGACAAAATGTGCCACCACCTGGGGGGTAAGATCGGAATACTCCTCTTGTGTCAGGAAACACCAATGTGAGTGGATTACAAACTCACATGGTTGGAGTGAATCAACCTTATTAGGGTAATATTGCTAACCCTGTTGGTCCATCTGGGTCTGGTAACGTCCAATATCAACAGCCTTATATGGCTCAGTTTCCACTCCAATAGGGTTATGTCCCATAGGGTTCTGAAGACTTGGATAATCTGTTTTACATTCCTCAAGCAGGATCTTATGTCCAGTCTGGTCAATCCGCTATTCCTGGTGGGTATGGTTAGATTCAATTCGGGAACTATCAATACCCTCATGGTATATCCCAGGGGACTGTCCAGCTACCCTTTCAGTAGCAAGGGCAATCTTTGCAGCAGCAAGGGAAAGAATTGCAGCAACAAGGGCAATTGTTACAACAGCAGGAGCAATCTTTGCTGCAGCCATAGCAACCTTTGTAGCCGCAAACTTTGTTTGTTTAGTAGTCTACCAAACCTTTGTCCTCAGAAGGACAACCTTTGCAGTAGTAAGGTCAACCTTTACAACAGCAAAGTCAGCCTCTGTAGAAACAAGGTCAACCTTGACAACAACAATATTTATATGCATATTAGCAAGGTCAGCCTTTGCAAGCTCAAGGTCAACCCCTGCAGCAGTAGGGGCAATCTCCTTATGTCCAGGGTCAATATGTTAAACAACCTTATAGCCCATATGCCATGTATAATACTTATCATCGGTCTATGGTAGGACAATATCAAGCCTACCCTGGACCAATCCACCTTATGGTCAAGGGAACCCTCAGTGGGGACAAAATCAGGTCCCATATGGACAAAATCCTCCATTATGGGGGAAAAATCCTTACCAACAAGGATGGACTCTATAGTTTGGGTCTCCTCAAAGGTCCTATATGTCGTTTAACACACAATTTCCTTTCTCGACTATGTTGGAGCTGCTCGATGTCTCGAGGCTCACGAATGATCCCATTCTTCATTCGCCTTACTGGCCTCCAGTTCCAACGAAAATTCCAAGCAATTGCCCCAAATTCAAGGGAAAAGCTAAGGAGGACCCGCAAGCCCATGTGATGACATATCACCTATGGTGCTCCTCCAATTTGTATGTCGATGATTCTATCTGTCTTTGACTCTTCTAGAGAACTCTCACAGGTGCTACCGCTAAATGATATATCGAGTTGCCTCGAGGTACGTACGCTGACTTCAACTCTCTGGCTATGGCTTTCCTCACTTATTTCCAATTGCTGGTTCGATCTAAAACTGGCACTCATTTTCTTACCTCCCTTAAGCAAGACACATCGACCCATATTTCTGATCATATCGATGAAGGGAGATGTCGGCGTCGCCTCATGAAATTTGAGATTGCTGATGAGTTGTTGACAGAATGGTTCACAAAATCATTCGTTAACAAGATTTCTAAGGAAACAACTATGGGTGGATGTGTCACTGAAGAGAAAGCTATCACACGTGCCCAATATCTAGACTTAGTCTATTTGCAATCTAGCACGCTGTATGAGATGTTGCCTAATGCTCTAAGACCATCATCGGATCTGACATCACCAAAGTCTCTTGATATACCACCTGTTGATGGTGTGATTGGTTCCGTGTCTCAGACTTCCACGAAATCTTCTTTGAAGCATAAATTTGTCTCGAACACTGGTTCCAATAATCCTTCAAAAAATTCATCCAGTCCTGGTAAAAATTCTAAGGTACATGTTGTTCAGTCTACCATAGCAGATAAGGATTCTAAAGGTAAGAAGAAGAGCAAAGGTAAAGCCAAATCTGATGCCCCAAAATAGGACCCTGCTAAATCATCTCCTGATGATGCTTCTAAAAGAAAGCTGAAATATCCTTGCCTCATCTGTGAGAAGAATCATTACACCAAGGATTGTCTCCGACGTTCTGAATTTAATCACTTGTTGAAAGGGACTCCATATATCTTAAAAGAACATTTTCCATCTCAACAGACTCAATTGGTAGACCAACCACAGTCCTTTGCTTCCTCAGGTTCCCAAGTGTTCATGATGTAAGGTTCATCACCTATATCGATCGCTACTCGAACTAAGGAATATCAAACCATGCCTAAGTAGATGTTGGAGAAAGAAGTTACCGATATTCCTTCTACTTCCACTTTGTCTAGTTCTAGTCCACTCCATATTGAGCACCCTAACAATGAGTTTGTAATCTGACCACCTCCAAAAGGTGTTCTTTGGAAATCATCTTTTAATCTGAATGGTAGAGCTGCACAACATTACAATATTGTTGAAGATTTAGCTTAGGCACCTTCGGCGATGTCTGCCTTGGAGGTTCTCTAATCTTGTCCAACACAAAGGAAGTCACTGTTGTCTGCTATAGGTGCTATTGATCCTTCCAATTCAAGTCTGATTACCTTCAATCTTGAGAACCACATGCCTCATCTTCCTCATCAGGTTGCTTTTCTGATACAAGTTCTTATCAAAGGAAATACGATCCATCAGACTGTTATTGATGAAGGTTCCCCTACCTGCATCATGTTTGTTTTGTGTTGGAAGGCCATTGGCTGTCCTACTCTTAACTAGTCCCCGAACGCCTTGGAAGCCTTTGATGGCAGAGGCTCACGTCCTTATGGAATTCTCATGAGTTTCCCAATTACATTAGAAGGAAAGACAATTGAATTAGAAGTAGAAGTTGTAGATGAAAATCTCAAGTACAAGCTTCTTCTCGGGTGAAGTTAGACCCACGATATGTTTTGTGTGGTGTCTTCTTTGTTCCACGTGCTTCGTTTTCCTCATGAGGGAAAAAATGTCAATGTTGATCAATTTTCCTTCATTTCTTCTAGTTCATAAAACGGAAACGTCCCTTACGTGGGAAATATTGAGATTCATTACCAGAGTGTGGGGGCATGTCTCTTCAAAGACTCTGCTTTAATGGGTACTTTTACCCTCCCACCTCTGAATTTTCATTAAGTTAATATGATCTCGGTCTCTATGGATCCTTGGATTATCCCTACCATAGATCAAATTGATTTATTTGGCGATGTTATGCCTTTAAGTCCCTTGGAGAAAAATTATAAAGAAATTGTCTTGGCATCGATGGCCACTTCATAAAGTCACAATGTTTTCAATATGAACCTGGGCACCTATGTGCCATCTCCTTGGCTTGGTTCTTGGGATTCTCCGGACCCTTTGAACGAGACATTCCTCACCTATGGGAGTATCATTGAGGTCATGTCTCTAGATGAAACTCCATGGAACGGTCGATATCATCATTCTTCATTTCTTCCTAGCTTCGATGAGATGCTTTCCTGTCTTGAAGCGTCTATTTCTCATTTTCCCACGCTTCCAATTCAGATACCTATCCTAGTGCATGAAGTTTGGGTAATATGGGGAACATCGTTGCTACTATTCCTCTTGACATTTCCATTAAACCTGGAATTGTCAAGAACATTCATATTGGGGTTTCATGTTCTCCATACGAGATCAGGATTTACACTCAAATTTTTAAAGAATTCCGAGACATCTTCGCATGGTCATATGAGGAAATGCCTGGTATTGACCCAAAAATAGTGGTGCATGAGATTTTGACTTATCCTGGTGCTAAGCCTGTTTGACAATTATTTTTCCCTATGCACCCTTGAAAGGTTGTTGCTATCAAAGAAGAAGTGGACAATCTTTTAAAAGTGGGTTTTATTTATCCTATTCCATTAACATATTAGGTGTCCAATATCGTTCCTGTTGCCAAAAAGAAGGGTATGATCTGTGTTTGTGTTAATTACTATGATATCAATTGTGCATGTCCTAATGAAAATTATCCCACTTTATTTATCGATCAAATCATTGACGAATGTGCTGAAAGTGAGATTTTCTCGTTCATGGACGGTTTTTCTGGCTATAACTGGATTAACAATTCACCCGTTGATCAACATAAAATGACCTTTATCTGTCCCTCAGGTACTTTCACTTACAAAAAGATTCCTTTCGGTTTGAAGAATGTTGGCACTACATTTGAAAGAGAAATGTCTTATGCATTTCAAGACATTCAACACATTGTTCAACCATACCTCGATGACTTACCAGCTCATTCTGCTAAGCGTCGTGACCATCCAGATCACTTAAGATCCATCTTTTTATGATGTCAACATTATAATATCCATCTCAATCCACACAAGTGTGTGCTTGCGTTGAGTCCAGCCGGCTCTTGGGTTTTTTGGTGTCTCGTGAAGATATCTAAATTGATCCTTTGAAAGTTGAGGCCATTGTCAATTTACCCCCCCCCCCCCCCCCCCCCCACACATCATTATTGCGATTGGAGAGCCTGTAGGGAAAGGCTAATTTTCTCCGTCGATTTGTCCCTAATTACGTCAAACTTGCCAAGGGTTTTACTCGCTTACTTAAGAAGGGGGTCCCTTTTATTTTGGATGAAGTTGCCCAGAAGTCCTTCGATGCTTTAAAAGACATGCTTATCAGTGCTCCTTTACTGCATCCCCCCATTATCGATGCAATTACTTCCTATACTTGGCTACAACTGATACTACTATTGCTATGGTGTTAGTTTAGGACGACGATGATGATAACGAGCACGTGGTTAAGTCAGAATCTTCTCGATACTGAATCTCGATATGCCCATGTTGAGAAGCTTGCCTTGGCGGCAGTCCACGCTGTCCAAAAATTTCGGCGATATATCCTTTTACGAAAAACCATGGTGATTTTTGATTGCAACCCTGTGACCTATATCCTGACTTGTCAGTTAGTAGGGGGGAAATACTCCAAATGGATCGTTACCCTACAGGATTTTGATTTGGAATTTACTATTGCCAAATCAAATAAATCGCTCCTCTTTTCTCCTTCGGTTTGAAGAATGTTGGCACTACATTCGAAAGAGAAATGTCTTATGCATTTCAAGACATTCGACACATTATTCAACCATACCTTGATGACTTACCAACTCATTCTGCTAAGTGTTGTGACCATCCAGATCAGTTAAGATCCATCTTTTTATGATGTCAGCATTATAATATCCGTCTCAATCCACACAAGTGTGTGCTTGCATTGAGTCCAGCTGGCTCTTGGGTTTTTTGGTGTCTCGTGAAGATATCTGAATTGATCCTTTGAAAATTGAGGCCATTGTCAATTTACCCCCCCCCCCCCCCCCACCCTACATCATTACTGCAATTGTAGAGCCTGTAGGGAAAGGCTAATTTTCTCCATCGATTTGTCCCTAATTACGTCAAACTTGCCAAGGGTTTTACTCGCTTACTTAAGAAGGGGATCCCTTTTATTTGGGATGAAGTTGCCCAAAAATCCTTCGATGCTTTAAAAGACATGCTTATCAGTGCTCCTTTACTGCATCCCCCCGATTATCGATGTAATTACTTCCTATACTTGGTTGCAACTGATACTACTATTGCTATGGTGTTAGTTTAGGATGACGATGATGACAACAAGCACGTGGTTTATTATTTAAGTTGGAATCTTCTCGATACTGAGTCTCGATATGCCCATGTTGAGAAGCTTGCCTTGGCGGCAGTCCACGCTGTCCAAAAATTTCGGAAATATATCCTTTTACAAAAAACCATGGTGATTTCTGATTGCAACCCCATGACCTATATCCTGACTTGTCAGTTAGTAGGGGGAAAATACTCCAAATGGATTGTTATCCTACAGGATTTTGATTTGGAATGTACTATTGCCAAATAAAATAAGTCGCTCCTCTTTGCTGAGTTGATCTGTGCTCTTCTGTCTCCAAGCACTTCAACTGATTTTACTAAGCAGATACTCGATGAAACTCTGTTTTTGATCAGAACTATTGACCTATGGTATGGAGATATTATCATTTATATTTAAACCCAAACCTTCTGATTTTTTTTTCTCGATCTGGCTAACGCCACATTCGACATCAGTCCCAACTCTATCGGATCCTTGGTGATACATTGTATTAGGTTGGTGTGGACTCTATTCTTCATAGGTGTCTCACCCTAGAAGAGGCTGAGTGGGTCTTAAATGATTGCCACTCTGGTTCTTGTGGTGGTCATATGTTTGGATATGCCATTGCTTAAAAAATCCTCTGCGCCAGTTATTTTTGGCCTTCTATCTTTAAAGATTTCATTCTAGCTGTCCAAAAATGCCATGAATTCCATATTTTCAACCGTAAGCAGCGAGCCCCACCCATACCCTTACACCCAATTACCTTTGGCCCATTTTCTAAATGGGGCATTGATTTCATGACATGTAACCCTCGCTCAGCTAGGGGGAATGGTTATGTAATCGTCGCTGTCGACTATTTTACTAAATGGGCCGAGGCAATGCCTACATACAATGTTGACAGTATTACTGTTGCTTGGTTCCTTTTTAACCATGTCATAGCACATTTTGGTGTTCCTCAAGCTATCATGATTGACCATGGATCACATTTTCATCAGCAGATGATGGCAGAGTTGACTGTTCAGTTGGGCCTTCATCATGATAGCTCAACTCCTTATTATCCATAGGCCAATGTCCAGGTTGAGGCAGTTAATAAAGTTTTGATTAGTATGCTTCAGCGTACCGTTGGGAAGAACAAAAAGGATTGGCATTTGATGCTATTCTTAGCTCTCTAGGCGTATAGAACTTCTGCTAGGACGACCATTGGATTCACTCCATTCTAGCTGGTGTATGGTTTAGAGGAAACTCTTATAATCGAATGAGAAATCCCCTTGCATAAACTAGCTATTGAACTTCTTCTGAATACCTCACTTGAAGAGGAGAAACTAATGTATCTTGAGAGGCTTGATGAGTCTCATCACATTGCTGTTGATCCAGGTGGCTCCAGACACAGGCAAAATTCCAAGAGGACTCAGAAATGGTTAAAATTAAAAATGGTCAAGTTTCTCTCAAACTAGCACAAGATCGAAGTGCTCATCGCCTTGATTCCAATGGTGTGAACGACACTCAAATCTGAGCTCGTATGAGGGAGAAAGAGCTAGTCAAAGTTTCGGTCAAAGTTGGGTTGTGGGCCAGGTTTAAGTGTCCTAGAAATTGACCGAGTCCCGGACATGGAATCTAGCTCCCGAGAGCGGGTGAATTTGTTGGATACTTAATTTGTCTAATATCCCTTATATTAGAAAAAACCAAAAATGGTTATTATTATCAACAAAAAAAATATTAAATTAGGTGGTGGGCCATGACCCTGCCACTTCCATCGGAACCCACATGTATTATTAAAAATATTTTTGATTAAAAAATGGGCATGACCTCGCCGTACCCTCCAACCACCATACCCAAACTTCATTAAATATCAAACAGCTGTGGGCGGGTCACCTTCGGTGGACTTGGCCCACACCCCCTCCACACCAAACATAGCATAGAAAAGTTATGGGCTGGCGGGAATCGAACCCGCCTGGCCACATGGCCGGCCCGCTCCACGGGTGGCCCAACCCAAACCATGTAAATCCAACTCAAAATTGTTACCATCAATGCAAACCACATTTAAATTATCACTTTGTTATAATCGTTGCAAAATCGCATGGTAAGAAGCATATCATAACGATTAACAAAATGTTATATTAATAAGTTCTATTTTGGAGAGGGTGGGGTTTGAAACAGACCTGCCTCTATGTCATCCGATGGGAATTACCAATGGCCCACGAGGTCCACACCTTGTTTAATCCACTACCTAGCTGGTATAAAAACACAGCATATAGTGCAACGAAAGGAGGAGGACCTGTGGAGCAGAGAGCCTGCACTGCAAAACCATGAGTGATGGAACTAGGAGTGGAACCTTGACACAGATGCAGAGGGAGAACCTTGACACAATTTTCGAGACAATAATTTTTTAATAAATTGCAGGTGGAACCATGAGAGTGGAGAAGAGGCAGGCGAAACCATGATTGAGCCCAATTTTCTAGAAGATGAAATTTTTCCAATGTCCAAATTGGACAAACTTTATGTGAATCCTACACCTCTCAGTGACACAAATTTGATGGCATTGTGCCAAATTTTGATCTGAGCAGCAGATCTTTAGATGACTCGGAGGAGGGAATCTTTGAGGAATCTAAAAGATTCCTGTAGCCCCAAATTTTCACTTTGTCAGAATTCAGAAATTTGACAGTCAATTTTACACTATTTGACGCCACAAATATGATGGTGGAATCATATTTTCCATTTGATCATTCCATTTTTTGGCCACTTTTGAAAGTGGAGTGCAGGTGTTAGCATTCAATGTACGAGTAGTCATTTCCATGATATTCAATGCCATGAGACTGATGGTACCGCCAAATCAGTAGTTTATCATCCTCTTCTTTAGATAACTCCTTAATGTGAGGTATATGAAGTGTGATCATGTACTTATTTGTCTCTTTTCTTGAAATGCATTGTTCTGTATAGATCCCTGTTTGATGTTTGATGTGGGATCTTGTTTTATCATTGATGTGAGATGTAGTTGTTGTCATGTTTTGATTGAGATATCTTTTGCCGCCCTGTTGAAGGGATACTCATGTGTCGCCATGTATGTTTGAATTGAGATCCCTTTGATGCTATGTTGGTGGGATGCTCATTATTATCATACGTGAAATAATGTCATGCTGATAGGAGTCCTTTGTGAATGCGTGTTGTTGCAGTGGAACATCTTGTGGAGCCACTCCTACGTGAGGGCATATTCCTTACATGATAGAGAAAACACATTCATGTACATCACCACTCTTTCCAACACTTATTGCAATGGCTTACACCATCTTGACACTGGGGCCCAGAGACGTAGTCCCTCTTGGAAGAACTCTGTTATCAACGTCTTGTGTTTTATGTTGTTGATTCTTGTCATGTTCCTTCTTGTTTACAACATGCATATATGTTCCTTTATACTATTTTAAATGCAATTCTAACAATATCATGGAAGTAAAAGATTTTGGTTAAATCCGGGAGTTGAGTAAACTCGGATCAAGTTTGGTATCAGAGCGGTCTTTGCGTGGATGTGAATTGCGAGCGTGAACAATGGAACGTACAGCGATGGAGGATGACAAAGTGATGTATGAGACCATGTTTAGAGTGTCCAAAAAGGTGGAAATGATGTATGAAGCTCTACAAAAAGAGACAGAGGAAAAGCAGTGATTGCAACTTTAGTTGCAAGCCATGGAAGAGGCCTTGGAAGAACTGAAGCACAATAACCAGAGTCTTCAAGTAGATAATGCTGAATTGAATATGCTTCTACGGGAAGAGAAAGAGGAGAAACATAGTTTACTACACCAACTGAAAGATAAGGCCGAGGCCTTGGAAAAGTTGTAGCATGACCAATGTGAGGTAAAAAGTAATTCTCTGAATTCATGTATGTTTCCTGATGATGATTTCACTATTTTTGAAAATCATACCACAAGAATTGGTTCCAAACTATTGAAGAAAATGGGGTATGAAGGAAACGTCTTGGGAATTAATGGCTAAGGAATGGTCAACCACATCAAAGTAGAGGAATCACTGTTATAGACATTTTTGTGCCTTACAGCTATAAGCATGAAATGTCCATAAACCAAGGGATCCTAAGTCCCTAAAGATGTTGTTCCAGCTCCTAAAGAAACAAGGTCAACAAATTACAGCTTCTCCCAGAAGTTCTCCACCAGAAACTGCTCAAAACTAGTCAAAACAGGATCATTTCAAGTGCTCCACTAGCTGACTGCGTTGCAAAGCACCCAAATACACTGGCTAGGTGTGTTGCAACGCACTTGAATGCACTACCAGGGTGCGTTGAGTGGGAAATGACAAGTGGCAAAGTCATTCAACGAGGTGGAGAGACAATGGAAGCTTCCAGAATCTTCTCCAATGACACTTGCCTCACTGAATTCGACCAGTGATGAGTAAGAGGCTCTCAGTCTCCAAGTGGAAGCAAGAACTGATAGAGAGAAGCCACTAATCAACTCATGGGATGACTCATCCTCTTTGCATACATCTATATATGGATCCCTCACCAAGAGATCCAGAGGCTGGAATTTTGTACATTGCAGAGAATTGATGTTGGTTTTGTGATTGATATTAGAGTATTGGGTGATTTATGCTTTGTTGGAGGTGAAGAAGGGATTCTATGCTGGGAGGCTGATGCTGGATTAGGACTCATCGGTTGTAACTCCTCCTGGATCTTCTTGTTTTATCAATAAAACTACTTGAGTTTCTCCTACATGCTTGTATATCTGATGTATGTTATATTTGTATGTTTAGCTTAAATCTGATCGTAAGCTTTTTATGAACATAAATCTATGTCTTTGTGTAGTTTCTCTCTTCTGTGAACTTGCAGGAACTTGGTGATGCTGGGCAAGTGAGGGAGCAGATCGGTGGAAGCTGGCAAAGAGGATAGATTGGATTGAACAACTAGCGCAAGACACAGGTCGGTTCATCTTAATCATCTTCGTTTATAGTTCATAAAGAAGAATACAAGAGTAGTTTTCCTTATTTGTTTCTGAGGTCTCTGTCACAACCCTGTGGGATAGGGTCGTTCTGAATAGACACTTTTCCCGAAAACAATCACCCCGTCAAGCAGGACTTGGGTATGTCAGAAAGGAAGTTGGGGAATGCGCCACAACAGCTGGCGAACCAGCAACAATAGATGATGAGAAGCTATCATCAGTTCTTTCCAAATTGACAATGAAGGTAAAATATGTTGATTTCCCTTCAGTTTCATCTTCACATAGTATGATTTCTGTTGGAAATGTGGAGATACCTATTACAGGGAAAAATATGAGGTCCCTTACCAGGATGAGGCATAAGGAGGGAGAAGAACTTGGTATTAATAACCAAGGCATAACTTGACCATTGGAGGTTGTGCATAAACCTTGATTTGTAGGCTTTGGATACACCAAAGGAGAATGCTCGAAGGTGTCACCTGCTTCTGAGACATCGTCTAAATCGTCAAGGAAAGAGAATGATGGGAACACATCACCATCATCCCATGGCAGTGCCCATTGTAGGGAAAGAGTTGAGGCAAGGTCTAATCACCATACTTACACCAGAGACAACAAGGAAAGGTATAACACGTCTCAATATTCGAATGTTCATTTCTATTACAATCATGTTGTTAATGATGAACGTAAATCATGGAACTGAAAAACATGTATTTTTTGTGGTTTTCATAACCATGTATTTGCCGAGTGTTGGAAGAGAATGGCAACACATAAAATGATGAGGCATGAAAGAACCTCTCAACAACAGGTAAAGAAACATGTTAAGCATATATGGAGGAAGAAGACATATTGCAGTCATTGCAACATAAGTGGTCACCAAAGGGCCACATGTTGGAGGCTCCATCAAGAGCAACTCCTTAACGATAATGCGTCGGTGCATGAACTAGTTGAAAAAGTTGTTCGACAAAAAAACCACCACAGGGGGATGACCCATTCACAGTGATAAGTGCAAAATGGTTTCTAGATATGTTAGCTTATCATGGTTGTGCTTTTGTAAATCATTTGTTGCATTTTAAACTGTAAAAGTGATGATGTGTTTTCCATCACTTGTTAGGCAACAACGATGTCAGGTCTTATTTTATGATGCATTTTAAACTGTGAAAGTGATGTTGTGTTTTCCATCAATTTCTAAAACAACAATAGTGTTTGGCTTTATTTTTGTAAATCATGTGTTGCAGTGATGATTTGTCTTCCATCACTTGTTGAAACAATAATGATATTTTGGCCTTGTTTTCATAACTGGGGTATTGCTTCCATTTTGATGTAAACTTGACCATCGAGTATGTGTTATAAACTCATGGCAAGTATGGGATGCTTGGGTCATTAGTGGGTCAGGTAAATTCAACATGTAATTTACAGAATTGTACTACAGGTTTGCAGAGGTTGCAGGTGTCGGCTCATCGCTTATGGCTCCGAAGGACAAAGGTGAAAAAGAAGGAAGGGTGACTTATCAGACATTTGTAAGTGCAGACAAGGTACAAATAAGTTCTAGATTACTTTCATACTTTTAGAGGATCCAAAAGATCCTCAGTGGGGAGGATTGATCAAGGTGGCTGTAGACATAGGCAAGAGTCCAAGAGGACTTAGAAATGGTCAAAATTCAAAGTGGTCAGATTTCTCTCAAACCAGCACCAAATCGAAGCACTCATCGCCCTGATTCCAACGATGTGAACGACACTCTAATCCGAGCTTGTATGAGGGAGAAAGAGCCAGTCAAAGTTTTGGTCAAAGATGGGTTATGGGCAAGGTTTAAGATTCCTACAAATTGACTAAGTCCCAAACATGGAATCTAGCTCCCGAGAGCAGGCAAATTTGTTGGATACTTAATTTGTCTAATATCAACAAAAATAAAAAAATATTAAATTAGGTGGTGGGCCATGGCCCCCGCCACCTCCATCGGACCGCACATGTATTATTAAAAACAATTTTTATTAAAAAAATGGGCTGGTGGCCATGACCCGCTGAACCCTCCAACCACCATACCCAAACTTCATTAAATATCAAACGGTGGTGGGTGGGCCACCTCGATGGACTCGGCCCATGCCCTCACCACACCAAACATAACATATAAAAGTTATGGGCCAGCGGGAATCAAACCTGCCTGACCACGTTGCCAGCCCACTGCATGAGTGGCCCAACCCAAACCATGTAAATCCAACTCAAAAACGTTACCATCAATGCAAACCACATTTAAATTAACACTTTGTAATTACCGTTGCAAAACTGCATGGTAAGATGCATATCATAATGGTTAAAAAAATGTTATATTAATGCGTTCTATTTTGGAGAGGGCAGGGTTTGAACCAGACCCGCCTCCATGTCATCCGCCGAGAATTACCAACGGGCGATGAGGTCCATGCCTTTTTTAATCCACCACCCAGCTGGTATAAAAACACAGCATATAGTGCATCGGAAGGAGGAGAACTCGTGGAGTAGAGAGCGTGCACTGCAGAACCATGAGCGATGGAACAAGGAGCGGAACCCTGACATAGATGCTGAGGCGGAACCTTGACACAATTTTCGAGACAATAGTTTTTTAATAAATTGTAGGTGGAACCATGAGCGTGGAGAAGAGGTAGGTGGAACCATGATTGAGCGCAATTTTTAGGAAGACAAAATTTTTTGATTGTCCAAATTGGAAAAAAATTATGTCAATCCTACACCTCTCAGTGACACGAACCTGATAGCGCAGTCAAATTTTTTATATGAGCTGCAAATCTTCAGATGACCTGGAGGAGGGAATATTTGAGGAATCTAGGGGGAATCTAAAAGATTCCTGTAGCCTCAGATTTTGACTTTGTCAAAATTCAAAAAATTGACAGTCGATTTTACACTATTCGATGCCACAAATATGATGGTGTAATCAGATTTTCATTTGATCATTCCATTGTTCTGCCACTTTTCAAAGTGGAGTGCAGGTGTCAACATTCAATGTGCGAGCAATCATTTCCATGATATTCAATGCCACAAGATTGATGGTACCGCCAGATCCAATAGTTTATCATCCTCTTCTTCAGATAACTCCTTGATGTGAGGTATATGAAGTGTGATCATGTACTTCTTTGTCTCTTTGCTTGAGATGCATTGTGCTGTATAGATCACTCTTTGATGTTTGATGTGGGATCTTGTTTTGTTATTGATGTGAGATGTACTTATTGTCATGTTTTGATTGAGATCCCTTTTGTCGCTATGTTGACAAGATACTCATGTGTCGCCATGTATGTTTGAATTGAGATCCCTTTGATTCCATGTTGGTGGGATTCTCATTATTATCATATGTGAAATTATGTCATGCTAATAGGAGTCCTTTTGTGAATGAGAGTTCCTGCAATGGAACATCTCGTGGAGCCACTCCTGTGTGAGGGCATATTCCTTGCATGATAGAGAAAACAAATTCATGTAGATCATCACTCTTTCCAGAACTTAACATAGTGGCCTACACAATATGGGCACCGGGGCCCGGAGACGTAGTCCCTCCTGGACGAACTCCGTTATCAATGTCTTGTGTTTTATGTTGTTGATTCTTGTCATGTTCCTTCTTCTTTAAAGCATGCATATATGTTCCTTTATTCTCTTTTAAATGCAATTATAACAACATCATGAAGTAAAATATCTTGGTTAAATCTGGGAGTTGAGTCAACTTGGAAGCTGCGATGGTCATCGAAGATGAAAAGAAACAAGTCAAAGCTCGTTTTGACCAAACCGTTTCTCCTCGTACTTTTGCTGAAGGTGACTTGGTCCTTCTTTACGATCAAGCCAATAATAAATTGGGAGTAGGAAAGTTCGAACCCATGTGGCACGGGCCCTACATCGTCAAGCGTGTCTTACAAAGAGGTGCCTATGAGCTATGTGATTGTGAGGGAAATGCATTGTCATAGCCCCGTAATGGGTTGTATCTGAAGAAGTATTATGTGTGAAATTCATGTAATAACTCTTGTACATTAGTGTGCTAATCCATTAGTGTGAGTTTTTTTTATTTTTGGTGTGTTTGTTTGCTTTGCAGACATGTGTTTTTCGCTTACCTTGTGTCCCACTTAGTTTGTAGATGTCATCAAGCCATTACCTTGGTTTTTCTGATGGTGATTGTCGTAGCACACGAAACCTTTCTTCCGCATCATGGGTACTCTATGACCCTAATGGCGATCTGATTAACTTACAAGGTATTTTCCTTGGTTGAACAACCAATAATATTTGTTGGGTCCTTCGTTTTGATTTTGCAAAGGTTTTGATCATTTTGGCAAGCCAGAGAATGGGGAGGAAATAGGCGGCAACAATGGTTAGCTTGCTAGAAGGACAACTGGACCGCAAAGTAGGAACATGTAGTTGTGACAAGGTGACAGTAGAAGACAAAGGCAGTCAAGTGGACATGAAGGAGGAGGGGCAATCGAGGGGAAGAACAGCTAAGCACGAACTAGCAATCCAAGCAGCAGAGAAGAATATAAAAGGAGAAGTCTCGTAAGGAAGCGAGGTTGGTTGGTGAAGCTGTTGAGGTTAGCGTTGTGGAGAGGATAGTTGGTTGCGACAGGCTGGTATCAGAATGCAAAAGCTTAGCTGAGCAGGACCTTTGAGCTATAGAATGAGCTATGAGTCTGTAAACGGGTATTTCTTATATTCTATTGTGGCGAATGCCGAGATGTGTCGTAATGTTGTAATGATGAATTAATATAAAGGAAAGTCTAGACTGGTTGTGGAGCATAATATGTATGAGTGTACATGATGTGGTGACCCACTTAAAATCTTGAAATTTCCTATAAGATGCATGCATATAGTAGTTTCTGTCTATTAGATGGTATGCTGTTATCTTGAATATGTGTGTAATGTTATATATATTTTATTGGTTGGTGCATCCTTGACTCCATGATGAACCCTTCTTATTTCTGGTCACGACACGCCTTGGGTGAGACTCCTTACCCCTTGGGTAAGGTGAAAATGTTGGCATTTTCCTAGACTAATATGAACCATTGTACTCTCTCTGCACTTGAACCTAGGGTCTTGTCCCCCTTGTGACTCTTTTGTGCCAACAAATGGTTCTGTTGTCGGAAACAGAAGTTACAAGAAGTGGTTCGGAACATGGTGTCGAGGATATTCAAGAAAGAGATCAGGGATTGGTGGAATCATAAGATAGATCAGTTTGTAACGGAGCAATTTATCCACAGGAATCAACCGATCAACAAGGTGAGTGAATGGATTTTATATGTTGATGGTACCAATGCCCAATATGAGATATTCTGGTGCAAGTTTCCAGAAGACTTGTACAATTGGTTAAGAAGATTGAAGGGGAAAACTCAGTCAGGGAGGTCGATGACAGTTCACCGTAGTTGGAATCCCTCAAATCTTGTACTGCTTCAGTAGTTAGAAAATGATCTAACTAGAGCAGTCTACTTTTGGGTAAAGACTATGGTGGAAGGATATATAGTTGAGTTTTCCGCTGAGAGTTATCAATCCTTCTCAAAGGCAGAAGCGGTATTTGGATCTGGATTAAGAGGAAGGTTGATGAGGGAAGTACCAATGTGGATTAACATGTTCATGGTAGAAGAAGGACTACTGTGCTCACCCACTGTGGAGATGGTAGCGTAAAATCCAAGTACCGGGGGAAGGACCTAAGGGGGGAATGCTACTAGTTGGGGAATAGAGATGCTGCTGAAGGAATGGATGTGGAAGGGTTGAAGAAAGCGAGAGATATTAGAGCATAAAGGAGAGTGCTGCTAGCTGATAAGTGACAGGTATGAGTGGTTCAGACTCTGAAGAAAAGAAAGATGGGACCCCACCAAGTAGGAGCAGTGTTGGGAAAACCCCAAGACAATGGGGGAGAGAAAGAAGATCCAGAACAAAGAAATATTGGCAACAGGAGGCATAGGAGCCAGGAGGGTGAAAAGGGTCCTTCCTTACCGGTTGCGGGAAGGATGGTGCAGGATAAAATGCTGAGTGAGTATGAAGAGGAGAGAGAAGAGGACATGGGTGGCGTTATGAGAAGATTTTTTGCCAAAGGAGAAGCATCCACTAGGATTCAGTAGCAATACCCCCGTGACATAGGTAGCATCCCTCCTGACCTTCCCCCGGTACCTTACTACAATCTGAGAAATTTGTTATTAAATTAGCCAAGGTAATACGGGTACATAACGCATGTGAGAAATATAATGCCAGTTTTAATATTCGAAGCCACAAGGGAACCAATATTATTAGTAACTTGTGACTACAAGGATCCCAACATCTAGGGAACAAAGGGTTTGTGTTGCTAGCTGATACCCAAGCAAACATGGTGGGATCCTTTACTAGATATATAAGGTTTGTGGGGAGGGGAACCGAAGACGTGGAACAACACTGGTACCTTTGTGAAGCTATTTGAAGAGCACGTTAGACTCCAGACAATGTCAGGACAGTGGAGTTCCAGACCACGCTGAGGGAGAGATCTTTGTGTTGGTTTATAAAATGGGCGGAGCAAAACAAGAATCCCATGATAGATGATATCAAGAGAGGATTGATGCAGGAATTCAAAGTACCCTAGATAGATTAGCAAGGGCTATCAGAACTGTGGGAGATCAAGTAGAAGGAGGGTGAAATGGCTTGGGAACCCATGAAAAGGTTCAAGGAGCTAACCTAAGTTACACTCTAGACCCGAACCACCAGTGACACTCGTTTATTAAGGCATTCCTGCCCCTCACTAGAATGGCACTAACACAACAGAAAATTGGAACTCTCCAAGATGCTTTGGATCAAGCATCAATCATAGAGGCCATGGATGGATATCCTCATGAATATCGGGGAGGTACAAGTTTGCATGATCCGTCCATCATGGGTATTTAGAATCAGATCACAACTTTAACGGAGAAACTGAAGGATCTTCAACTAGTATGATCAGCTAGACCCAACATATGGTGCACACACTACATGGTGGAAGGACATGTTGCAATAGAATGCCTAAGGTTGCAAGGAATTAATCATCCAGCGGGGGTGCGGGATCGTCAGGGACCCCACCAATCGCAGGAGTTGCGGCAGTAGGAGCACAAGGAGTTTTTTTGGAACAGAATAACTAGGACTATTGCAAGATCTATAGAATGTATGGACATCTACCATAGATGTGCCCGATACTACAAAAGTACTCCAACGTCCCTAATAATAACTATGAGTTCTGTGCATATACAACACATCACACTGACCAGTGTTGGGCACTTGATTCTCTAGTAGAGCGGCTGGACAGGTCGATGTTCAGGATTAATGAGTCAAACCGAGGAGGACAAGCAGGAAGAATAGGAGGGAGAGGCCCCATAAGGTGCTACAACTGTGACTAGGAAGGACACGTCGCCAAGGAATGCCCTCTCTCTAGGAGACCATGGTGCTCACAATGTAGGATTAATACTCATGCCACAGAGGATTGCTCGAAACTCATTGAAAAATGGGAGGAAAGGACCAGGCAGAGGGGGGCTAACCTAGTTAATGTCGAACCTCGTACTGACAATAGTCTTCCAACAACAAACATTAACATAGTTACAAGAGGAGGAAAGAAAACGAGGGAGGATTGTAGTATGACGGACCCACCCTTAATTGTTAGAGCGACATCTCTAGAGAAAGCATATCAGCCTGAGTGCCAAAAGTAGTATTATCACAAGACAGCTAAGCTGTTTGAGGGGATGACTGAGAGGAAGTAAGACCAGAGATAGAATGGTCACGTACTTGATTGCAACTAGCTAATTGAAGAATGGTTTAAATTATTCCTACAGATCATTGAAGATGAATACATGTTAAAGGAGTTGCGAAAATGTTTAAAGGCCGCATTATTAGTGGAGGAAGGGGAAGCATAACAACCACCTATCAACCTACCAGAAAAGCATTCAAGAAGAGTGAGATGAAACAAGAAGAGAAGCAGGAAGGAATTCTGAATTAATGCTCAGGTTGTGGGATTCCAAATCATGGACACAATGCTAGACCTGGGATTGGATGTAAACATCCTGCTTAGGAAACATGGGAGGAAATGGGGAAGCCATGACTGAAATACTCATTGATTCAATTAAGAATGGTGAACCAATATTGTATACTACCCATTGGAAGGCTAGAAAACGTAGAGGTAGATGCAGCGGGGGTGAAGACGCACACTGGATTTGAGGTGATCGACATAATGGGAGATAAGGACCCATACCCAGTGCTCCTTGGGATCAACTGGGCATGTGAAAACTATGCTACCATCGACATAAAGAAAGAGCTGATGATTTTTGAAGCAGAAGGAATGAGGGTGATCCAACCCTTGGACATGTATTAAGGGCCCAGGTTCATAGAACTTGTAGATGATAGGGATGAACTAGGAATGTTGGACTAGCTATACACCTTAACAACAGGAAAAAGGGAGGATTACATAAATCCTACTGCAAGGGGGTTCATTAGCTGGAGAAGTATTCAAAGCTCAAAGACCGGTTGAGAAGCTGCATGGGACGCATGGTAGCAAGGAGGATATGAACTAAACACCAGAGGCTGTGCAATGATAAGCTGAGTAAATTGGATAGGAACAGAGATAAGCGACTATCCCAAGTACTATGATGTTGAACCGGTGGAGATCTTCTTGAGCACGGTAGACAGTGAAATGAGGGAAGATCAAAAGATTCCTTTTCTTGATATCACACTCATGGAAACACTGGTAAGATGGTGGAGAACCCACCGCAGCGCACTGCCTAACTGGGGAACTATCAAGCAAGCACTGAGAGAAATATTCACCCAGGATGAAGACTGGCCACAGGATAACATGAAGTATCGAGGGAATTCAAGTCCTGAAAGGAAAATTGAGCCCTGCATACAAGACTGAAAGGCTCAGGGAATACCAAAGGATCTGTGGGTACATATATTCATACATACCGTAGGAAATATTCCCTGAGCTTGGTACATACAGGAGAAACTTCGTCGACAAACGACAGATTGGGTTGTTTTAGAGGCATAGTTCGTTAGCAGCTTTTCATTCAGAGGTGATGATGAATACATGACTGAGACACTCCATGTGATAAAAAGGGTTTTGTTCGCCCCAGGATAGTTAGTTGAAGGTTGTCCTAACGAAAGTTCTCTACAATATCTGTATGACATGAACTCTCCATAATACGCGACCTGCGACAAGGTGGATGCAGAGCCAAAAGAGGATGGTTTAGACCGATTGAGACACCTAAACTTCAAGGAAACATAAGGAGAGAGAGACATCCAGGAAAGTCCCTCAAGAGAAGGCGGATGAATAGATCACGAGAGAAATTTTCGACCTACTATAGCAGTACTAGGACTTGTTTCCTGCTTCAGTAGTAGATCTGAAGGGTATTAAAGGAGACATAGGGGAGATGAAGATTGTTCTAAGGCCAGATTCCCATCCGGTAAAGAATAGGCCATATAGACTGAACCCAAGGGTGAAGGAGAAGGTTAAGAAAGAAATCGACAAAATGTTTGAAGCAGGGATCATATTTCCGGTAGATGAAGTAGAGTGGATAAGTCCAATAGTCATACAAAACAAGAAGGATGTGACCGAAATCAGAGTATGCGTTGATTACAGAAGTCTCAACAATGCATGTGTGCATGACCCATTCCCGAAACCTTTCAGTGATGAAGTCCTGGTCAATGTGGTGGGTAATGAAGCATATTCATTTACAGATGGATTCCCAGGCTACCATCAAGTTCGGATAGCCAAGGAGGATTGAAAGAAAACAACAATCATTACCGAATGGGGGTCATATGCGTACAACGTAATGCCCTTCGGATTGAAGAATTCACCAGTGGTATTCTCAAGAATTGTCATTGTTGCATTCGGATACTACATTCACAAATTTAGGGAGGTGTACATGGATGACTGGACAATGTATAGCCTACTAAAGAAACACACCAGCTTACTAAGGGGTATGTTTGAAAGGTGCCGACAACTGCAAATTTCTTTAAACCTCAATAAGTGTATACTCGTGGTCCCATTATGAACATTGTTAGGCCATATTATCTATAAGGATGGAGTATGAGTAGACCCAGTGAAGGTTGCAGTGATTGTCAACATGGATTCGCCGTGCAACATGACGCAGCCAAGGTCAACCCTAGGCCATATGGGCTACTACCGACGTTTCATCAGGAATTGTGCGTCAATCACAACCCTGATGGAAAAATGATTAAAGAGGATGAAAGAGTTCATGTGGACTAACGACTGTTAAACAACACTGAATATATTAAAAGAAAAATTGGTAAGTGCCCCGATACGTTTCTATCCAGATTGGAACAAAATGTTTTATGTACACATTGATGCGTCAGGGACAACACTAGGAGCGGTCTTAGCACAACCAAGGGAGAAAAATATGGACCACCCGATGTATTACGCCAACAGAAAGCTATCAACGACAGAAAGGAATTATACAACAAATGAGAGGGAGGCGTTGGCCATGGTTTATTCTCTCCAAAAGTTCAGACATTACTTATTGGGGGCACCATTCAAATTCTTCACAGACCATTCTACACTGAAATACTTAGTAAACAAACTCGTACTAGAAGGTAGAATATGCCGATGGCTGTTGCTATTCTAGGAATTTACTTTCGAGGTGGTCATAAAACCTGATAGACTAAATGTGGGGCCATACCACTTATCACAACTAGAGATAGGAGAGAATGAGGGAGCATTAGATGATCGGTTGCCTAATGCTGACTTATTCAGAATAGAAGCAGTCCCAGGTCACCTAGAACACATCACCACATTATTAACAACAGGCTATTGCCTAGAAGGGTATACTGCAGCACAAAAGCAGCACTTAATAGTAAGGGCAACAAATTACCACCTGATCGTAGGACACCTCTACAAAATGGGCTTGGATCAAGTATTGAGGTGGTGCATACTTCAGCATGAGAGAGAATATGTATTATGGGAATACCATGCAGGAGTTGTAGTGGACCATGTAGGGGGTAAAGCCATCACAAGAAATATACTACAAGGGGGACTATGGTGGCCAACCATACATAAAGATTCTAAAGAATATCCGAAGAGATGTGATGTCTATCAAAGGGTTGGGAAACCTTCTCTATGGGATGAATTTCCTCTAAATCTTGTTCACACAGTGCAAATATTTGAGAAATGGGCAATAGATTTCATCGGACTTATTACACCACCGACAAGGAATTCACGTGCAAGATACATCATAACCGCAACAACATACCTCACTAGGTGGGAAGAAGCAACACCCGTTAAGGACTGTATGGTGGACACCGCCGTAGGGTTTATTTTTGAGAACATAATCTCGAGGTTTGGATGCCCAAAGAGTCTCAAAAGCGACCAAGGGACGCACTTTATAAATGAAACTATTGAGGCTATTTAGAAGAATTTCATGATTCAGCATAAAAAAAAGTAGTCCCTATGATCCCTAGGCCAATGACACCATTGAAGCATTCAACAAGATCTTGGAGAAAGGTCTAACAAAGATTATATCAGCAAACAGAGATGACTGTGATGAGAGAATAACAACAACTCTATGGGCATACAGAATAATAGAGAAGATACTCCATAAACAAACTCTGTTTCAGCTAGCATACGGAAGGGAGGCAATGGTGCCAATAGAGTTCATTATACCAAGCATGTTCATATCTGAAGTAACAAGAATGACGAACATCATGGTTTTGAGAGAAAGACTTAGTCAGCTAATGGAACTTGACAAATCCCGATTCTTATCCAAGTTTCATCAGTTAGTGGAGCAGAGAAGGTAGAAAGCTTGGCACGATAGGCATATCAGGAAGAAGACATTCAAAATTTGGGATCAGGTACTACTATACGACAACAAATTCCATAAATTCCCAGGGAAACTACAGATGCACTGGCTGGGACCGTTTATAGTTACAGAAATCAGAGATTCTGGAGCAGTAAGATTGGCACAACTGGATGGAATCATGCTGCATGGATGGGTAAATGGCGCACGCCTAAAGCCCTTCCACAATGCACCAACCACAAATTCAAAATAAAGAGGGTCTCAGAAACGAGCCCGCAAGTAGGTAGGAAGTAATAAGAGTTAGTTAGTCATATTCAGCAGCTAGTTAGAGTCTTTCTTTTTATCATAAAAATAAGTGAAATGTCAATAAGGTTGCGGCAACATTATCATCATGCTACAACCCATTTTTGGTTGGGGGGAGGGAAAAGTAGAATTAGCAGTCATAGTCAGTAAATTACATGTAGGCAGGGGCTTTTTCCAGCTTTTATGATCACACGATGTACCTGTCCTTTCCCCCGTACCAATAGTCATTTCCATAATAAGTAACTAATAATGCAACTGTCAAAGTAGGAGCCGCAAAATATTTTCCCATTAAGCACACGTTTAGTTAATAAATAAGCCCATCATGACAAAATTAATATGCCATGCAGCCCACTCTGTCCTTTCTAAGTTTGTGTCACAGTTGTCAGGTCCAAGTCAACCGATGACAAAAAAGTATGGCTAGAACGCATGGGGGAAGTTGCCGGAGTAATTAGTTGCTAAGATCCAGTTAGGAAACACTAGGTCAAGCTCGACTACTGTACTCAGAGGATAATGAGGGAAATCACAGAGTTTCAATTGTAGATAGCAGAATAATTCCAAAATCTCTCTGAAGAATAGTTGCAGAAACACAGAAGCGAGAAGCCTCAGATAACACTTGTATACCAGAGACGAAGGGAGATGGTGAAGGGGATTGTCTCTATTCCATAGGATCCGTTAGATGAGCGAATTTAGCTGGTCGACAATTTGTATGGAAAATACAATAAGACGATTCTAATTGACAAGGACCTTATGGATTGCTTCCAATTCCAAAATCTAAAGAGGGAGGTTTATGTAGAGGAAATCCAGAAGGACGACGACACTAAGACTTCCAGAGTCAAGGAGGATGTTAAAGGATTAGAGAGGTCGACCTTACTTCATTTGAGAAGCCTACCTGTTTTTGGCACTCAATTTGCCACAATGCAATGTACCAAACTCATGGAAAGCAGAATGCATGGGGGGTCACTATGGCTTGACAAAGAGTACCCCATTCATGTAGATGATATTCATCATCTAATAGGGTTTTCAGCAAGAGGGAACACAGTTGGCACAACAATTTAAGCAGGTGCTAAAAGAGCCAAAAAGCAGAACAAAAATAACTACCATGCAAAATACAGGACTGAGGGTGGAAGAGGATCAAAGCTTGATATGATAAACAAGGTCGACATCAGATTTTCCTGCTACATCATAGCAGGAAAGACCATGAGACATTTTATGAGAAATGAATGCACACTGGACGCAATTTCAGTTGCAGAACATTGCTGCCAAGGAGAGGTACTTAACTGATTTGCTTTTGTTCTTAACAAACTGTTTGAAGCATGTGAAGATGTGTATAGGCAGAGTATCGATTTTTTGTTTGGGTACATTTTGATGTCTTTGGAAATGTGGAAATGGAGACTACCAAAAGAAAGCAAGATGGTGACCCTTGTTGAATGAAAAATGATAGCACTCCGTTATGAACCATGGAGAGCGTCGGGGGATCCCAACACAAAAGAGATACAGGAGATGACTTTCAAGGATTGGTATGAAATGATGCTAACCATGATAAGGTCAATGCAGAGGATACCTAAGACTTTGCTGGATGAATTTTCAGAAGAAATTTGGTTCGGAGCCTCACACGCACACACCTACCTTAGGCCAAGGTGCGTCCACCTAGAGACATTCAAGATGAGGCCATATAGGTTCATCTTGACTACAACAACACTACACACCAAGGTGGGATCATGGCCGGGGGTGGCTTGTGAAATTATTGACGGGAAGTACAACTATTTGTTCGGAGCCTTGAAGTAGCAGGCGCAAGGGGGAGATGCAGCAGAAAGAAGCAGGAAAAGGCCAACCGAAGATGTCCTCCAACCGATGGTGCTTCAGATGGAGGAGAAAATGTTCGAGCTGAGGTGAACAATTGCAAGCTTTGAAGGACAATCAGGTGAGAGTAATTATCCCATGCAATTTCAAGGTTCCACTATGTTTTCACCCATCATCACCACTCCATTGGCCATGAAACTCCCCACTAGAGTAGCCCACCCTCCATCTTAACCAACAGTCCCCAAGCCAAAGAAGAAAAGAGTTGTTCGCAGTCCGACCATTAAAAAGCCGAAAACTGCTCCACCACCTCCAGTTGTCGACCTTACTGATGAGGTCAAGCACTTAGTTTCTGCGTCTCCCATAATTGAAGAGATTCCTACCACCACCTCCACTGCCTTACATTAGTCACAAGAATCCTCCTTGCACACAACCTCCACCTCTGGGACCCTCTCAAAAACTCTCCTGTCTGGCTGACGATGAACAACTGTGGAAACAGAAGTTAAATCAGTAGGGCAAACAAAGGGCACCACTTCTGCTAGCGGTAGATAGGCAACATCACTTGCATCATTACTGCTTGGGTCAGACCCACCACAAGGGGGAAGCCCACACACTGTTCCACAGGAAGAAAGGGTTGAACCATACTGGCCACCTTTTCCTATAAATATCACAGTGGTCCTGAACCCTAGCATTGTACCGCCCACTCCACAGTTCACTACGCAGTCACTGCAAGTTCATTTGCCCACCTCCCACTCCGAAAAATTCATCACCATTGGCCTACCCATACAACATCATTTCCCTGAGCCCAATATAATGCAAGCTGACACACTACAACAATGGTCGTCAGTGCAGTTATTCACATTTATGCAACAAGTGGCACACAGGGCCAAAAAGATCCATGAGGATTTGGCCAAGGAGCATGAGCAGTAGACAAAGCGATTGCAAGAGGTAATAGAAGAATGTGATCAACTGAGGAGAGCGACTATAGATTTACAAACCCAGGTTGACCTGGTCACACAAAGATTCTAGTCATTATGGCCAACGATCATTCATGCAAACACAAAGGTGCCAACAAACATCACAACATGCACACTGGTAACCTGCTACGACCACATCGAGGCGGCATGCTCGAATTTAGTAGCCACTAATTTTGACATGAGAAGGAATCTAGAGATGGTAAGATCAACACTGCCGAACCTGGTAGAGATATACATGAGGACTGTCGAGAATAAAATTATTGAAGTGAAAGTAAAGAAGAAAGCACTAACCAATGTTCCCGCGGACAGCTACGCCTTGATGAACAGAGTCCATGATTGGCCAGGAAGCTTGGAACTAAAAAATCACTTGGTATACCCAATGAGAGAGTGAATACAGACATTATTCACCAGCACAAAGGACTGCACAGACCCTGCCCACCTGCAACAAATCAACGACTAGATCAATGCAATCCAGGCCCAAGTTGATCAAATTGAGGAAGAGTTAGTAAAACGGAAGAAGGTGATTAGAGACCTACGGCCACCAGTTCGTACACATGTCCTAACTCTAAAAGAGGTTTGTGACTCCAGTGGACAACAATGGGATAGCCTACAAAGGCAAAGGCCAATGGATTTAACCTCAAATACGGGCGAAGAATTCACTCAACATGCTGTCACAATCCTCGTTGGATGGGAAACTGCCATTCAAAGGTACGAAGAATTCAGGCAGCAAACCACAATAACTGTTATGGAGTTCGAGTCTTTGTTTGAAACGGGGGAGCCTCTGAAGGAGGAAAGTGCAGTGGGAGCAGATGCCACCATGCAAGCTTTGGCTGAAGCGAAAGAAGCACTAGCCCAGCAATTAGCAAAACCAGTGTAACTGACAATGCATCCACCAACTGAAGAACCCATGGAAATAACAGTAGGGTCAACCGAGTTCAAAATGAATTGACTCGGGGACGAGTCAAAGAATTGTGGTTGGGGCCTATTGGGGGCTTTGTTTTGATTTTTCAAAGGTTTTGATCATTTTGGTGGGCTAGAGAATGGGGAGGAAACGTGCGTTAACAACGGTTAGCTTGCGGGAAGGACAGCTGGACCACAAAGCAAGAATAAGCAGTTGGGACAAGGTGGCAGTAGAAGACAGAGGTAGCTGAGCGGACAGGAAGGAGGAGGGTGTGGTGTAGGTAAATTCTAAATGCGGACACAAACAATTCATCTAGCCCGAGAGAGCGGGTCTAGCCACAAACAAATAATATATGGAAAATCTTCATAAGCTAGAATCAATTAAGAGGGCCTACCTCTTAGAACATTATTCTGCTTGGTGATGATCCTGCTTCCTCACTCCATATGTCTTTCATTTCCTTCCTTTGAATACCTGAAACAAGAAAACAACAACAAAAACAAACATGACAACATGCAATATTGTATTCATTCTACTTAATAGGTCAAGGAACATTAAGCCATAAATATGTAAAATGAAACTTCATGTAGGAAATCAATCGATAGTTGCATTAATATAAATCAGTAAGAGATTACAACTGGTGCCTTGACATTGCTGGTTTCCTCCGACGTATCCGGGTTCCCACACTTCTGCTAGCACTTCATGGATAGCCCCAACAAATGGAATTTTAAGGTCTCTTTCCCTCTAGTCTCAAACCAAACCAAAATCACACTATTCTACCTCAAACACACACTAGAAAGCTATAAGCTATAAATGAGTTGCTTGTTATTCACACTTGCTGCAAAACTATAACTAGCTTTTGCTTAGGAAAAAGAGAGGCTTATATATCTTGGATGGAGGGGATATGGTTCCTCTCATCATGGGAGAAGTTCTTATCTCTTGAGGTTGTTCCATCCTAATAGGGGAAAGGAGCCCAAACTGATTTCCTCGGCTCTATCCGGCCCAACCATCTACCAGACTTCCATTACGAAGCTTCTAGACATGGAAGCTTTGGCTCCTTATTTAAAAAACCTTCCAAAAGAGGATTGACACGACTCAAAAGGGGATCAGTCGATCCGATCGGTGTGAGGGTTAGTTTTAACCTCTGTAAATTGGGGCAAGGAGAAAACTGGTTAGTACCGTCGTTCTTGTAAACTGGGATGGAAGGAAGATTCTCGGGAAATGATGCAAAGGGGAATAATTCTGCTAATGAAGAGGGAAATACAGGGAGTTTCTTCATGATGGGAAAGCATGTCGGGTACACTGTAGAGGTCCTCTAGGATCGTAGACAGGGAGTACAAGGACAGTGACAAAATGTTGTGTAATAGATGCCCCCTAAATCGTGAAGGCTGAACTAGAGTTAGGGGTGAAATGCTTTGTAAGTGGAAGCGGGGAACCAGAGTCTGTCATCGCAAAACCTGCAATCAAGAATAGATACATATACATCACTAAAAACTCTAAATAATGATACATGAATCATGGTATGTATGCAGCCATCCAGAGAATAATCATGTAAATGGATCCAACGCATGAGCACAACCATCCAGTAGAAAGGATCATAACAAAACCAAGGTATGGTCACAACCATCCATATGAAAGGGACATGTATATCAATATGACCATGTTAGACCGTCTTGCAACCCCGACTTGTGTAATCTTATCCCAGGGTCTTGCCTCCAAATGACCCAATCAAAGTACAAATCCTAACATGTGAATGAATGTGTTGAAGTCGAACATGCTAGGAAGTCGCTTGCTTAGCAGTCAATGATGTGAACCGTTAACAAGCACGAGAGAAACCACCAATAATGACGCTGGCTCTCAAGGTACTGGCAACAAAGTTCATAGAATGTGAATAAAGGAATTGATTTTGAACAACCGTGAAATCACTTGATCGAAATCCAATGATGTGAACTTGTCGTCAAGTGCGAAGAACTTGCCATTAGGGCATGCAAGATCTAAGTTACTAGGAGGGATTCTATTGGCCAGATTCCTGGATAATAAGCTGAAGTCAACAAGAAGCAACCATGTCAAAGGAAGGCCATGATGTATCCCACATCATCGACACAAGACAAAGGGATGAAAAATGATTTAAGATGATATAGAGAATCAGGAGTAAGTGTAACTGCAAAAGGACTAACTCTTGAACATATTGGTGACACGATTCCGAAGTTTGGCATCTGTTGGATCCATAGGATCGGTGGTCATGATGACGTGGCGGATATCAAATGGAAGGCAAAAATGAGCGACCTAACCCGGGAAGGTGAAATGAAAAGGAGGATATCCCAACCCAACACGAAGCGGAAAGTGTCATGTTCAAGAGTGGGCTGCTGACACGACTGACCAAATTTCGAAATTTTTTATCGCAAGCTTGAAGGGTATAGCATATGCTTTCACTCTAAGTTCATCCTTCGGATGAATCCGACCTAGTAAGTTTAGTGAGCCCTAGGAAGGAGAAGCTCACGTTCATCATGGTGACAAATCCAATGTCGTTTAATGTTTTAATGAGTCCGACAAAGGTGCAACTCAATATCTATTTCATGTTTAGAGAGTTTGAAAAACACACGGAAAAGAAAACTCCACATGGTCCCTTTTCGTACATTTGTGTATTTCGAGCCCGAAAAGGTAGAAAATGATGATTGAGAGAACCACTTGACCATTTCAGTCAAGGAGTACCTTTTTCGTAAATAGTGCATCCTAGCCCGAAAAAGGGGTAAACGTATACTGGGTGCACGACGTTTCACAGCCTTTAACGAGTTCAAAATGACAAGAGCTCGACAATATTTTCATGTTTAAAGAGTCAGAAAAGAGCTTGAAAGAAGACCCCCCATTTTATTCTCTTTTACGAGTCAAAAAGGGAAAAATACTCGGCGATCTTTTCATTTGAGATTTACGAGTCAAGAAAAGAGCTGAAACACGACTCCAGTACCATCATTGACAATCCATCACCTATCATTGCAGAAGAAAGGTAAAGGCATTATCTAGTTTTGAGGCAAGATAGGTAAAAAATACTAAAAAAACCCTAATATTTCATGACAAAATGAATAAAACGGGGCAAAAGTAATTATTTTTTACCATTTACCATCTTACCTTTGTGTGAAGATATTTTTACCCACTTGTGCCCTAATTTTTCCAGAGCATATTGCAGGAGATCCGAGAGGTCATTCGCCAAGCCGTCAGTTGTAGGTAAGAGCCGCGACGTTAAGCTCCATTTTCATATTGATTTTTCCTGTTTTTATCCATTTTTTGGGTTTCATGGGAAGCTTTTGGCCAAACATTTTCGCCCTTGGTCAGCACAATTTCTCGGCACGAAATCGCACTGATTGGGGGTGGCTAAAACTGTCAACTGCGTCACGGTGCCACTGTTTTTAAAACAGTCATGCCGACAATGTGAGCAACAAATTTGCATGTTTCTTGCTCAATTCAGTAATTTGAACCCAATTTTTTCCGGCCAGTGATGATCATTGACTTGATTACATGGTTTATGTAGGAAGAAATCGTGAAAAATGGTAGATTGGAAAGAACGTGAGCATAAGGATATTGATACTCAAGCAATAGCTGATCCAAATTGCTTGGAGGCTTTGAGGAACTATGGGCTCCTCAAATTCTTACTTACACTAGGTGTATGGGCCCACCCTGAGTTGCTACGGTACCTGATTAGTCTCTGGGACATAAATTGGGAAATTTTCATAATCGATGACCAAGAGTTGGAGTTGGAGACTTCAACATTTATTTCATCACAGGACTATCCCGGAGATAGGAACCAGTCAACCTGTATGGGTGGAGGCTGATTGGGGCAAGCGTGACTATGCTACTTGCCGAACATTGCCCAGAAGCTCTCAAATCCAAAAGTGGCAAGATCGAGATTATGACCGTTCGAGATCTTGTGTTGAGAGTGCTACTGTTGACCATCAACAGAGTGGCTGGGTCCCAAGCGCTGCATGAGACCAACAAGTCGAAGTTTCAGTATGCTATCAACTGCACGATGCCCACCATCTTTAATTGGGTAGAAGCAATGAAAATAAACATGAAGCGCCAGCTATCAAAAGGTAAGGTAGGACACCTGAGTTGGATATGTGTTGGTGACCTTCTTCTTGGAACGGGTGCTGTTGTTCCAATACCAACTGACTGAGGTAGATCTGCTGATGCCACGAGACCCACAAATGGTCTGTTGGAGAGAGTTGATGCCTAGGGTTACAGGGGCAAACAGATGTCCTACAAGCTCGCCTTTTTCTCATGGATACAATGACAGCTGATTTTAGTGGAGGATTGGCCTTACAGCGGTACCAACTTCCGCAGAGACCTGGATATGCCACTCCCAGAAGGGGAGTATTTTGATGATGGAGGTAAAAACAAGCAATTTTTTAGTTTTTTGATGTTTTTTATTGTTTTTGAAATGTATGTGTTCATGACACTTCGATTTTATGAATGCAGATGTTGGACCAGAGTGCCCTGCTGAGATGCCTAGATCACCAGGTGTGTCGCTCGGCAGTTTGATGTCACCCCTTATTAGGAGGGAAGTGAAAACGAGGAGGAGATTGCACGGAATCTCGAGGGTTTGACCCATGGGATCCCAGAGTATGCTTGGATGGGTGATGTCCCACGCTAGTACCAGAGGCATACAGTGGGGGTGTTAGATCGGATTCGTCGATTGCTGACTCACGTAGTCTAAGCAGTTACATGCTATCATGAGCATCATGCTGTTTAGTGCATAGGTCTAGCATTCCATATTTTTGAGGCCTGCGAGCCACAGATGTATAAGGCCTGCGAGCCACCGATGTATTTCGAACACACATATTATTTTTTGAGGTTTTGATGTATGACAACATTACCGACACACATATATATATATGCTATACTTCCTTGCTTGCTATGATACAAATGTTTTTGTTTTTGAGTTGTTACATGTTTTGAAAATGTCTATCCAACACATAATTAGCTAATGCATCTGTTAATGTATTCATGTGTCGAGGAATATGATGATATGTAATGTAATCAAAATTTCTCTCTAGCAGATGAATACATAGATACATTCTCAATATCTGAGGGTTTCTGATGGAATATTTCCCGTTAAGTTGAAGAACAACAAGCTATGAATCAAGGTTGACAACCAATTCCTGGATGCCAAGAGCAATAGCTTTTGACAATAATTTGATAACCACGCTATACTCAGTGATGTTATTAGTTGTTCGACCTAAACATATACCTTGAAGATCAATCAACTCACCTTGGGGGTCATAAATGGCCCATGCCGCGGATGATAGATTCTAGGTACTACGGAAAGCACCATTAGCGAAACCGATGTGAGGGGACACCAACATCTGCAAGGCAGGTAAAAACATAATAAGCATAGAAGCTGATTGCAAAATAACACGCCAAACCACACTGTACAAAAATGAATGACACACTATTGTACAAAAGTAGCCATGCAAGATGGCATAAGCATAGTAATTTTGAGATAAAGCCTATTGCGGGGCTTGTCTAAGGGATTGCCCTCATAGTCAATGAGCTCATAGGCCCCTTTCTGTAATACATAGCTAACAATGTAGGGCCCATGCCACATGGGTTTGAAATTGTCTTCCCCCAGCTTATCATTAGCCTAATCATACAAAAGAACCAAATCGCCCTTAGAAAAGGATTGAGGAGAGACAGACTGATCAAAGTGGGATTTGACCCGCTTTTTATGTGCTTTGATAACTAGAGCAGCAAGACAGAAAGTCTCATCAAATCATTCTAGGTATAAGAGATGCTCTTCCTAGGGTGAGGTCTTGGGGAGAAGTTCGAGAGCCAGCTTGAGGGATGGAATTTTGCACTCAATTGATAAAGTTGCTTCCAGACCGTATACTCACTGGAATGGTGTGAATCTAGTTGCGTCCTTGGTCGAGGGTCGGTAAGCCCATAGATCTAAAAAGAGCATGAGATGCTAATTTGACTTGTGGATCCCAATGGCATGCTGAAGCATTGTGACCATGACTTTGTTCACAACTTCAACTTGTCCATTGGCCTGAGGGTAGTACGGGGTTGAGCCATTGCGGCGCAAGCCCGTCGTAGAGGTCAACTCAGCCATCATGTAATCTCAAAAATGGGAGCCATGGTCGGTGATAATGACTTGAGGCACTCCAAACCTAGAAATAATGTGATTGAATAGAAATTGAGCCGCCATTTTACAGTCTGCAGAGTATGTAGGCATCGCTTCAGCCCATTTGGTGAAATAGTCCACAACAATGATAATACACCCATGCCTCCCTGATCGAACGAGGGTTATAGGTCATATAGTCGATGTCCAATTTGGATAAAGGATTGACGGTAATAATGGGGTGTAGGTGAGCGGGTGGGGCGTGTATCTTATGATGATAAATTTGGCACTCATGGCACTTGCCAACGGCGAGGATGAAATCTTTGAAGATAGAGGGCCAAAAATAATTAGTGTGAAGGATTTTTTGAGGAGTATCATATCCACATAGGTGACCACCACATGTGCCAGAATAGCAGTCATTCAAGACTCTCTCAGCCTCCTCGAGAGTGAGATAGTGGCGAAGAATTGAATCGACACCGATGCGGTATAAGGTATCTCCAATGATACGGTAAGGTTGAGACTGATGCCGAATGCGTCGGTGATCATCCTTGGTCAATGCAGACTGGAAGGTGGATGTCTGGATATATATAATGATATCATCGTACCAGGGGTCGAGTGTGCTAATCAAGAAAAGAGTCTCATCTGGGAGTTTCTCATCGGCACTAGTAGGGAGAGAAGCGGAGGGAAGGGAGCAAATCAACTCAGCAAATACTAGTGATTTCTTATATTTGGTAGTAGTAAACACCAAATCAAATTCTTGGAGGATAACAATCCATTTTGAATATTCCCCCCCAGCAATTGACGAGTCAGGATGTAGGACATGGGGTTGCATTTCGAAATCACGGTGGTAGTGTGGAGGAGAATGTAATGCCGAAAGCACTGAATAGCCTGTACAACAGCCAAAGCCAACTTCTCGACATGAGCATAACGTTTCTTAGTGTCGAGGAGATTGCGACTAAGGTAGTAAATAACATGTTCATTGCCTTCGTCATCGTCCTATACCAGCACCATGGCGATAGTACTAGAGGCTGCAACTAGATAAAGGAAGTAATCGCGATGATAGTTCGGGGGATGCAACAAAGGAGCATTGATGAGGATAGTCTATAGGTCATTGAAAGAATTTTGAGCAAGCTCATCCCAGAAAAACGTCGTTCCTTGCTTGAGCAACCAGGTGAATCTTGAAGCTAGCTCAACATAATTTCGTACAAAACAATGAAGGAAATTTGCTTTTCCCTACAGACTCTACAATTGATGCAATGAGGATGGAGGGGATAAATTAACTATGGCCTTGACTTTAAGAGGATCAAGGCGAATGCCTTTCTTCGAAATGATAAAGCCAAGGAGTCATCTGGATTCGACGCAGAAGACACATTTATGTGGATTCAACTGGATGTTGTAGTGTCAACAACGAAGAAAATTTTTCCAGATATGATTAGGGTGATCATGGAAGTTATGAGAATGAGCAAGGAGATCATCCAAGTAAGGTTGAACGATGTTTCGAATGTTGTCAAATGCATAAGACATCGCTCTCTGGAATGTGGTCCCAACATTCTTAAGGCCAAAAGGGAGATTTTTCTATGTAAAAGTCCCCCATGGATAGATGAAGGTTGTCTTATCTTGATCAGCGGGTGCAATCTTTATTTGGTTATAGCCAGAAAAACCGTCCATAAAAGAAAAGAATTCATTCTCGGAAGATTCATCAATGATCTGCTCAATGAAGGCAGAGGGGTAGTTATCTTTAGCACATGCACGATTGAGATCACGATAATTAACGCAAACGCGAATAGTGCCTTACTTCTTTGTCACCAGTACAATATTCAACACCCAATCTGTAAGAGGGATGGGATAAATAAATCCAGCTTTCAGAATTTTTTTAACTTCACCCTTAATGGCGGCTGCTTTTCTAGGGTGCACTAGACGAAGCCATTGGCAAATGAGTTTCGCATTAGGATAAGTTGGGATCTTGTGCACAACTATACTTGGGTTAATTCTAGGCATTTCTTCATATGACCACACGAAAACATCCCGAAATTCTTGGAATAGACGAGTATAGATCTTGATCTCTTCTGGAGAACAAGTTACCCCAATATGGACATTTTCAACGACACCTGGTTTGACAGAAACATCAATTGGCATAATTTGGGTAAGTTACTCATGTTCCCTTTCGACCAAACTTCATGAGTCAAAATTGGTGTCTGAAGCGGAAGGGATGGGAACTGAGAAGAGAACTCCTCGAGACAAGTAGACATGACCGCTGGGCTAGGCAAGAATGAGGAACGATGATGAGTGTCGTTCCAAGGTACTTCCTCTAGAGACATTACTTATATGATAATTTCGTCAGAAAGAAAAGTCTCGGCTGAGGGATCATGAGATTCAGAAGAACCAAGCCATGGAGATTGGGAATACGCATTGAGAGGTGTTCTCGAAATATGATGATCAGAGGATACCAAAGGTGAGGCTGAAACAATTTCCAAGTAATCAATTTTGGTGGGACTTAATGGCATAACCTCGCCCCATGTATCAATAAGATTCGGTGAAGGAACGACTCAAGGATCAAACTTGACCAAAATCATGTTGAAAGAGGCAACATGAGGAGGTGAAAGTGGAAAAATTCCCATCAAGGTAGGGTCTTTAAAAAGTCCTACACCCACACTCTCATAAGGAGCACCAGTGTGCTTGACATACAGAACATTGCCATCCAAGGAGGAAGAGGCAAAGAAGGACAGTTGGTTGACTGTGATTATCTTCCCTTGTTGGGGAAAAAAATCACATGGAAGAGGGAGGAGGCTACAACATGCATGGCATGGGTCTAGCTCCGTCTGAGTAGAAGATTGTAGTTAAGATTAACGTCAACAATCTCTACCTCGACATGTACCATCTTTCCATCCAATGTAATGATAAGGTTGGGAAGGACACCGAATGGTCATGAATCACATCCGCCAAAAGCTTCTAGAGTGTTAGGGGATTGGTTCAGAGTAAGAGAACCAATCGCCTTCCAACAAGCGATAGACATGATGCAGGTAGAAGCACCTTCATTGATGACGGTACTATGAATGATTTTCTCATTTATGATTACCTGAATGAGAAAGGAAATTTGATGAGGTAAACATGAAACATGGTTTTCCAAGTCAAAGAAAATGAGATTAGAGTCAACTGGATCAATACCCCTAATAGCCAACAATAACAATTTCCACTGAGAAGGAAAATTTTGAAGGACCTCGAGAGCAGACATAGCAGATGGTGCTTGAGCCAAATCCTCAATAATGTTATAATGTTGAGCGGCTCAAGCATTGGGATTGTACGAGGACTTTTGAAGCATACCTTGAGAAGGTGGTCGAATGGCAGAATCAGGATTAGGTCGCTCTTTTTTGCTTGAGGGGACTTGACCCAGGTTCATCATTAATTAGCCAAACAAATCCCTACACTGCTGGCCCTTTCGGCATCGGCCCACGGAGTGCGTACCGAAGTCTCACCCGAAGCAGTATGGGGGGATGCTGGAACCATGTTTCTGCACCATGAGATGGTTGTGATGTTGTTTGATTCCCTCTATTCCTGCCTTCGCGAAGGTCGCTTCACTCTAGGGCTCGTAAGATGAGCCCTTTATTCTGTCCTTTAATACTTCCACGAAAGGGTATGATCAACCTTTGCACAACCCTAGCCGGCTACTCAGGTACTTTCGCACTGTTATGGCAGCGTGCCATGTTAATTCTCTACTTAGTCTAAGTGATTTACTTATCTTATCAAATAATTAAATTTAACACAACGTAAACAGATATCCTTGATCACATTCAGTTAGCCAATGTATTTGTATTCATTCACACATCATATAAACATAATAAAGGAAATTCATATATAACATATAAAGATGCATCAACAGAACAAAGACATAGAAATTGCAGAATATCTTTCTTTATTAATATCTTCCAAGTGTTTATAAAATTTGTCCACCCTATGCACACAGCTGCAGGGGTCCACGTACTCAGCTGTGAAATTCTAGCCTAGGCCTCTGTACACTCAGCTGCAAAGCCTCTACCTACGCTACGACCCAAGACTTAGACTTCTTACTTTAGAGCTACAACTCTCTTACATTATTCATAATTCTATGTCTCTAAAACTACTTAGAGCTTAGCTCTTTTTATACAAAACCAACTTTACTTTTACAAAAATAAGGGCAGAATACCCTTTATGACACATAACACGCTCATGCTCCGTGACCAAAAAATGCAGAGACTTTACCATTTTATTACAAAATTTAACTCAAACATGGGCTTTTAGCCCCAAAAATGCCCTTGGAGGATCCCGTTCCCAACAGGCCCCCAACACAAACATCGTGACTCACCCTCGAGTCACTTGATAGGCACGAAGATCTTTGTACGAAGCCCGTCCAGCTCGACCCATATGACCGCAACCTCGGCCGTGCACTAAGTTGTCGCCTGCTTTGCGTCTTCCACTGTCTTCTTGGACACTACTCCTGCGTTGTCAGCCTGAAGCTTTTGTTGTGTTGCTTGCAGAGTCGCAAACTTACATTCAATATTTCCTGTGATTGCATAAGCTTCCTCTAGCCAGGGCTTTAGTCGCGCCTTCAACACTGCTTCCTTGTGCAGCGCTGCGTCCACTTGTTCCTTCAACTGCTTGGCCTCCTACAGCTTGGCTAGCCTCTATGTCAGCGCGACGGTTCGTGCTGTGCCCTTGACCTCATCGTAACGCTGTTGTAGCTCACGTGATTTTGTTTCTAGCCTTTGTATATTTGGGTCCTCTTGCAAACTTGTCAGGACCTCAAATGATTGCTAAAAAAACTACGTGCAGTCTGCTACTGCGCTTTCCACTGCTGCAATTGCCTCTGTGACAGCGGTCTCCCACTGTTCCTTTACTTCTGGCAGTGTAGAGGGTTGGGCCGTTAATTGTAGATTGGTAATCTACAGGTTCAACTCCAACTCAACTCGTGCCATCTTAGTCTGAGTGTCGTGCACCCCTGTGGCCAACTTGTGGATGCGGACCTCAACTGGCTCTTCCTTAGAATGGCCAACTCTGGAACCATTTTGCATGCCTCCTCAATGAACTACATAATATCTTGCTTTGATTGGTCGTCTCGGTCTCAGCGACAAAGGAAACATTTCTCTGTAGGGCCTTCTGTTCATTGTTGATCCGATGTTCACTGATCACTTGGAGGGTGTGGTGCTCTTGGGCCCTCATTTCTTCAATTACTCCATCCTACAAGAGGTGGAGTGCTTCACGCAGAAGTGCTGCTAGGTTCAGCCCAACTCCCTTCAAGGCACTGACAGTGGGTTTGTTAGCCTCATTGTCCATAGTTAGTGCTCCATCTGGTAGCACTATCATACTAGAAGCCTTCGTGAGCAGCATATCAACAACCTTTGAAGTGCCAATGGCCAAGCTGGTAGACACTGTACCAGCTTGCGATGCGCCGGTCTGCAACTTCTGCAACCCAGTCTAGATAGCCCCTAGTATGATCTGCTACTGCTGTTCAAATTGCTGCAGGGCCTCTGCAGTGACATCTCTGACTGTGTCACTGATATCATGTAAGTGACCCTCCGTCAATGTGATAGGGTCCAATGAGGTCTTGGTTGCCTTGGATTTATTTCTGGACTCTCCCTTCTCTAGCTCTCTTGGGGGCTTAATGCGGGTGAACATCTCCCGAGGGTCCGTGCTGTGCTGTTCTATGTCTTCATCTTCTATCGCAGGTGAAGGTGACCGCGCGCCTTTGTCAGAGCCACGCTCTATTCCACCTGTTTTATTACCTGCCTGCTTTTCTTCCTGTTCCGCCTGGGCCTTCTCAGGAGCCTCCTTTGCCTCTTCTCGACTAGTTTTGCATCTTCAGCTTGGCCTTATCCTTCTTCTTCTGCATGACGGACTTGCTTCCACCCATTGCTAAGTTCGTGGTAGTGCGCCACTCCGCTGGCCATTGATTAAGCACCGCATCAATGGCATCATCCGTGTCTAGATACGACAAGTCATACCACTTTTGCTTAGGGTCCTTTCGCGCCCTGATTTATACTCGATGGAAATCGGCTTTGAACTCAGCGTAGCCTTGCAGATTGGTGTACACCGTGGGTGAAAATCACGACTTGCGATTGATGGCCATCCTGATGTTCATTTCCATCAAGATCTAGAACTTCTTGCTGTCCCGGACTCGCTATGCATCCTTGGTCACCCACAGCGAAGCATACTTTGCTGCTTCAGGGAGGTTTGGCATGACTGAAGGGAACTGGTTGTCCTCTGGTAGCTCCCACGCTACCAGCACAATTGACAACAAGAGCTACACGTAGTGGAATGTCTTGCTGATCTCTTGTGATTCATGACAATTCACCAAGAACTCTTCACGAAGGTAGTCGGACCAGTTAAACTAGACTCCTTCAGTGCATTGCTGTGCAAGCACGATGATAGCTGCCGACACCTCATTGATGGGACACTTCCGCATCACCTTCCCTACAAGGATTTGTGTGGCTACCTTCACAGTGGGGTCGCAGATGTTGGAGATAATGTACCTGTGCGGCTTCTTCACCAACTTAAATTTCTCCTTCATTGACTCTGCGAGAGTTTGTTCGCCATGCTTGCTCCCAAAGATCATGGTTGGATTCTCACTTGTATATGGCAGGCGCGTTATGTGGTGAATCAACATATTTGTGATGGGTATCGGCTCCTCCAGCCATAGACACCCATCATACACCAAGCACAACAGCTGGTTGATGACCAAAATTTTCACCTGGGTATGGTTATAGTGCGCCACCTAGAGCAGGTTGAGCAACCCTGCCTTCTCTACACCCTTGAGCCACCTTCGCGGCTCCAACATGGTCATTCCCGTATTTGTGTCTATGATGCGGTGCATTAGCTGCTTGGTCACTAGGTGTGGGAACTTCTCGTGGTCTACCAATTCCTAGTCTTCAAGCTTTAGTATCGGCACTCAGGCCAAGCACGAACTGTTGAAAGCAATTTCATCCGGTAGTAAAGGGGTTTGTAAGGCAGTCTTACTATCATCAATGTTATTTGGGACCTTGCACTTAGGCTTGCACAGAGGGACATACTCCGACAACCGCGTAATAGGGTCCGCAGCCTATGCTTCAACCTCCTCCACTTTGGCTCCCATATCCTCATCATCCATTGGGATGTCTTCAATATCTTCCTCCTCTCCTTCTAGGTTTATAACCTTGCCTTTCTCCCATGCAGTGGGTTTTGGTGGGTTTTGCCTTGGTGAGGTGCACACTGGTATGGCAGGCTACTTTCCCTTCTTGTCCTTCTCAGCTTCCTTAGTTGGGGTTGCCTTCGGTTTTGGCGTTGTTGGTGACTTAGGGACCTCTGCGAATACTTCGGCTACTTCCGAAGCAGCCGTTAGTGTTGATATCTTCATCCCTCCATCAGTGATCAAATTCTCTTGTTGCACTGCATGTTAGGTGTCTCACCCGATCAGCTACATTCCATTAGGGTCATGGATCATCTAATGGTAGTGGCATGTTATACATTTTCCCTCATGTCCTTTACCTGTTGGCCCATTTTCATACATCTAGATCATCTGCAGTCATTTTTTTCTTTAAATTTGCAAAAGTCATTTTTAGGGTTTTAGGTCTCATTAGGTCTAGGGTTTCGTCAATAAGGTCTTCAAAATGCTCAATAACGGTCAACAGGTGCATGAGGAGGCCAAATAAAATCTCAGCAACAATAATTTCCATAATCACATGCTCAGTGATTGATTTTTTGAGGAAAAACTAAGTTTTTTATGTTTTCATGTACAAATTTGATTTAATTTCATTTTTTCCATATGTAATAACTTCAGAGGTAGCCCTGGTCACCTTGCCAAGCCTCTGCAACTTCACCACCTGCAAAAGAAACATAAAGTCAAAGCATTCAGTCCATCAAAGGCAAAAATAAAGCAAACTGCCCAAAAACAAAGTTTTAAAAGCAAGTCAAAATCAAACATTAGAAGAGTGGGTTTTTGTAAGTGAAAAATCAAAACCATATGTATATAAAGTGTATTCATATCAATAAGGTTCATTTGTGTCCTCAAGAGAAATAGAGAAAGTGTATTTGTCTTCCAAGAGCCAAGAGAGTCATTTTTGTGCCAAAACAAGGGAAAACCCAGGTGTGGCACACTGGGGCATGGGCGTGGCGCACTCATCCGGCGCGACGCATTGGGCAATAGTCAGCAGTGTAAATTTACAATGGGTGCGACGCATTGAGAGAGCATGGTGCACTTGGGAGGTGGCATGGCGCACAGGGCTACAAGGCCGATTTAATTCACAACCTCCTCCAAAACATACAAAATTGCTAAATCCTCAATTGTCCATGTAAATTTAATGTTCCCTCATCGCCAATAGATGAAATTATCTTGGTGTTTATGGTGATTTAATGGGAAAAAATTGAAACCCTACCTCCTTGTATTGTTTGTTGCAAAAACAATTGCATAGGGTTTACACTTTGCATATTTTGTTGCTAAATTCCACTCCTAAGCATTTTCATTCTCTCACTTCTACTTTCTCCATCCCTTTTCATTCATATCACCCACTCCCTAATCCTCATATCCCTAAAACTACTAATCCTAAATCCCTAATCCCACTATCCCAAACCCTAGTCAAATATTCCTAAACCCTAATTGCTGTCCCAAAGCCTAAATATTATTCCATAAACCCTTCTATTCCCCCAAAAACCTGTCAACAGCATTCCCAAAACCCCTCATACACATTCCCTCCATAGTCCCTCATACATTCATATCTTTGGTAGTAAAAATCTAAAGACACCATAAAATCTCTTCATACTCATCTAAGAGAACTCAAAATTGGAAAAAATGGAGTCAGATTATTCCTATGATAGAAATGAGGAGACAGTCAGTGATTCTTCTAGAGAAATGCATGCACCAAGGAAGCCTCACAAGGGTGGAAAACATAACCGGGAGGAGCCTACTTCACTTGCCGAGCTGTTGGCCTGTCATCTTGCTGTCACATGATTTCAACACCAATCTTGTTATCAGTTTTGTGAGATGGTGGAGAGATTCAAGTACCACCATGAGCTAGCCATATTGTTTGTGCTCCATCTTCATGATGGCCAAGTCACTTTGGTAGGTGTGACATTCACCTTAACACCTGAGACTATTGCTCAAGCAACTGGTATTCCAAATGTAGGTGAGCAGTGGAATAAGAGGTAGCTGATAGATAGAGAACATTATGAGCCTTATATCAAGGCTGGTTTTCAGAGACATGTCACTAGAGTTTTCTCATTCAAGTATCTGCAGGACACATATGGTCCCTTGATGAAACTCATAATTAGATATTTCAGCTGTGAGGGTAGATTTTCTCGTCTGTACACCTATCATATCAGATTGTTGATGCACTTTACAAGGGTGAGAATGATGAACCTCCCCTATTTCATTTGCTGGAACATTGAGAAGAGGACCAACTTAGTGCAAAGGAAGCCTCTTCAGCAGTAGTATAACAACATATATCATTTTTCACTAATCAAAATTGTGGTCTTGCATAAGCTTGGTTTACTGAACATTTCATGGGAGGATTTCATTGCACATGAGGTCTTTACAGGTCCTCAAGTACCCTCAACAGTTTTTCATGAGGTAGGAGAGCCTTCACATCAGTAGGAGGTGCACGAGACACAAACCACTAGTGTGCCAGTGTTTGTCACATACCAAAAGGGCACTAGAAGGTTGTTTGCAGCAACAAAATGAGTACTATCTCCACCGGGGTGGAAGGGGTCTCGTTTCCACCATTAGAAGAGTAGGTACATGACAAGGGTAAGCAGCCCTTGCATGATGAGGGACCTTCAGGAGGTCATGAGACAAATTTCATCCTTATTCAAGATGAGGACACTGATTTGGGCTCACAAAGCTCAAAGCTCAAAGAGATCATTCGGGAGCAGCAAGATGGCATTCAACATTTGTCTCTCAACCTGGAAAGAGCCAAGTGGATCATTATTTATTTGGAGCAGAGGAACAAACAACTAGAAGATCAGAAAACCATCATGGAGCTCCAAAACATAAGGGCAAACTGACAAGCTACCAAGAGGAGGAAAATCAAATTGACCACACTTGAGCAAGAAATTCAAGCTGATTGTGAATCTTGGCTTGAGAGGATAAACTTGCACTTGGAGAGGATGCTGGAGAAGGCCAACAATGAGAAAAACATGTTGAGGAACATGGCATACCACTACTTGTCAAGAAACATGGTGTGCAAAGCAAGAATCAGGAATTTGAAAGCCAAATTGAAGAAAGCCATGAGGAAGAGAAAAGAGAAAAATAGACTCCAGATCTTGGCTAAGGCTTCCTTAGCCCAACACAGCACCTGAAATTTTTGGCCTAAAAAACAAGTTTTTCTGCTTGATGCGCTGTGCCACTTGGTGCACGCTTTTTCTAGAGACCTCCTTTTGAGGAAAACTCAGCATTTTTGGATTTTTAATGGAAAAATATAAATGCCCTCACATGGCCAAGAAATTTTGACAGGTTTTGAGCTTCCAAAAAGGTCAAAAACATCTCAAAAATGACATTTCTGCCCCTTTTAGACACACAGGAAGCAGTGTTTGGAGAACTCAATTTTGTAAGGGAAAATGAAGACCAAATTCAAAAATTCTACTTGTTATGGATAGTAGACAGGCATACCTTTCCAACAAGACCACTTGGAGAAAATTTGGTGCACAGGAAGGCCTCCAAAATGAGCTGCAAAAAGACGCTACGCATAGAGAAATCAGTGCGGCGCATAGCGTGAAATTTGCTCATTTTGGCCCAAAAACTCTGTTTTTCGCCTAGTTTCTTCATAGTTTGACATTTATCTTTCTAATAGTCAAACTCATGATGTAATTTAATGTGACTTGATGGATTTTGATGTAATTATGCTAAATTTTCACTCATAGAGGTAGATTCATTATGAAAAGTAGTTTGCAGCTGAATGAATCAGTTTCCTAGGTTTTAGAGGCATGCTGTTCCACTACCTACTTTTCAGTTCCTAGTTTAAATCTTGTTGAAACAGCTCCTAAACTCATGAACTTGACCCCTAAAGCCTAGCGTGAGTTGTTTTATGCCTATATCTAGTAGCTTTTCAGTCATTGAGAAAGGTTGGAGTCTTGTGAATGCTTTGAGCATTATTGTACATTCATTTTCAGCAGTTTGGGTAAGGAATAGACCAGGGTTTGCAACACTTTATGGGATTCTTATGGCAACTTGATTTGGTATTATGTTTCCTTCTATAATTGAAAATTTACATGTGTTTTATGTATGCCATCATTTCTCTTTGTTCATCTTAACTAAATGAAATAAGGATAAAGATAGAATTCATTAATGTTGCAGTGCTCTACCTAGGGTTTGTTTAGTTATTTATGTTTTCAACTGTTTGAAGAGGATCCCTGAGACTTTCATGCCCTCTCTAACTCCTCACTAGTATAAAAGGTCTCATCTCACTCAATTTGAAATGATAAACCATTTTCCTACCTCGCCCCATTGAGATCTTTGCAAGATTGTGTCCATTCCCCAGACCCAAATCAACCTTTCACATTTGAGCCAACAAACCCATATTAAATTCAATCAAACTCCTCTGTAGGCATACCTAGCATAAAATCAGTCTTTACATCAATCATCTCAAGCTTTATTGGACATATTTTCCTAAAATTGACAAGACGAGATCCCTCTCCCGACCTGGTAGGGCTAGCTACCAGGTTAAGCATGGTTTGATGTTACCCTAGATCGTGCCTTTCTTAGCCTGAGGTAGATTTAGGCCATAACATAGTGGCGACTCCACTGGGGAAGAAAGTTTATTATCATTGTTTTGCTATGTAGGCTACAGATGGAGTCTGAAGTTAGCCAGGTAGCCTTCAAAACGCTAGTGCTTTGCATTAGCGAAAGTAGATGAATGCTGCTTCAGTCAATCTCCGGTCTAGTTTATAAACCGAACATCTGATCTAAACGATTACCCCAGTATCATTAAGCAATTCTAGACTTTGGATGATGAGTTTAGAATTTGATAGGCTGAACAAGTTGACTTTGTCCATTTGATTTTTGGGATTAATTCAACACACTGGCTTCCAAACGATACACCAGAGCCAATCCTGATCCTGATCCTCCTCCTGTATATGAAAACCCAAATCTCATCCCAAGAATTCTCTAACAAGAAAGTTCTATGATTCCTATGTTCAAATCTCGTTCATGTCATGTTGTTTTTGAATATGTTGAAGATCTTGAGTTTGATGAACGAATTGATCTGTCATTATTTGATACTAAATCTGAAAGTACTGTTGGTTCTACTGTCTTAAATCCGGAGTTTTTCAAAGATCTTGAAACTGAAAGGGCAAATAGATCAATTGATAGTTACATCTTGAATCTTCAGACTTCCATTGTGGCTTCAAATATTCCCGAGCTCTTAGAATCCGCATCAACAACTCTTGGTTCATTCGCAATTGCATCTAGTTCAGGAATTCCTACTAAAACTTCTTTCATTCCCATCATTCCCGTGCAGCCCACTAGATCAGATCAGAGACTTCCTGTCTCTTCTCCCCCATCAACACCATCAAAACCTCAAACATCTCGTATTTCATCACCTCCTTCGACACCTCATACACCACTTACATCGTCAACTGCCATCATTGTTCCGACTCCTCCTACATCCCCAAGGCCAGTTGTAAATCCACCTAGAGCAATGGCTGCCTGATATGCACCCCTTGTTTTGCCACAAAACTTGAATGACATGCCCGATGACTACCAAAGAAAAATCCCATTGTTTGATGGCACTCCCCAAAGTATCATAGCTCAACAACATGTGGATAGGATGACAAATTTATTTGACCTTCATGAGATTGATGAAGAAAATGTGACTATGAGATTATTTGTGCAAACTTTTGGAGGTGAAGTGCGGAAGTGGTTCAGAGCTTTGCCAGCTGCAAGTATCACTACATTGGAAAATATTCAGAGACAATTCTTGGATCGCTTGGAGGTAAAGAAAAACCCTCTTCAAATTCTTTCCGAATATGAGAACATCAAGAGGAATGTTGGCGAGAGTGTCCAAGATTATTGTTTCAGATTCAATACTGTTTACAATGCAATTCCTGCTGATATAAAGCCGCCTATGGGATTGGCTTTGATTAAATTTCCTGATGGCTTTGATCCTGACATGGCGTATCAATTGAGGGAAAGAGATTTGGCCACGTTGGAGGACATGCAGAAAATTGCAGTCAGTGTTGAGGAAAATCTGCTTGCCAAGAGAGCTAGAGGAAAGGCTGAAAAGAAGGTAACCATAAAAGAGGAAGCTTATTCCTCCGATCATTTGCTTCGCAAGATCGAGAGGATATTTGATAGGGTCACAATTGCTGATAAGCCTAAAACACAAGTCAGAAATCCAAACTTTTGTGGTCAGCAGCAACCACAATTCAGAATCAAGCAACGAGAACAAAGAGCACAAGACCAAGCGGCACAATAGCAAGTAAAGACACCCCTCAGCAGAATTTTGTACATGGTCCGGAATCAGATGATGATGAGAACATAATTGGTGAGGAGAATCATTTCTTTACACTTGATGACGTACCCATTTATATCACCGAATATGAAGAGTATTCAGAAAGCCCAGCTACATAAAAAGACAAAGATTTCATCCTAGCAAATGAAACAGTGCTTGAAGAAGAGTCTGATGAACATCAGAGGGGATACATGAATTCTTTGACAGCCCAACAGTGACAATATTCACTTAGAAGTAGAGAAGTTCCCATCAATCCAATTCAGAAGAGGAAAGAAGTGTCACCGCCAAAGACCGATTCTCCAATAGCGCAGAGAAAGGGAAAGGAGACAGCGGATCCTACCACCAGCAAAACAAAATTAGCAAACAAAAGATCAAATCAGCCAATTGTATCAAAGGAGAGGACTGAAAATAAGGATGCTCCAGTTAAAGAGGTAGAGAAAACATCAGCCTTTAGCTTAGAAAATGAAATTGCTAAGTTAAAAGTGTCAATTCCTTTGATTGAATTAATGAAGAACAACAATTATAAAGGTCAGGTGTCTAAGATTTTGAATTTGGATCCATTATCTGATATGGTAAATGTGGAGGACGATCACCTCGAACTTATCTTTGGGCTAGCATTAGAAGGTTAGTCTAAGGACAGTGATGTAGCTCCTTTTTACATCAGCCTTAGATTGCACGATTTTGTATTGCACAATGCCATGTTTGATTCAGGAGCCTCTCATAATCTCATGCCTAAAGCAATCATGGAAAAATTGGGTTTATATATCACTCGCAAATACCATGATCTATATTCCTTTGATTCTGGTAGGGTCAGGTGCATTGGGCTTATTAAATATTTGGTTGTCACCTTAGATCAGATTCCGATGAAGAATGTATTGATGGATGTGGTTGTGGTAGATATTCCTCCTAGATTTGGCATGCTTCTTTCCAGATCTTTGGGAGCAAAACTCAAAGGGACATTGTAGCTTGATTTCTCCTATGCTACTATTGCTATGTTTGGTCAGTTGAGGAAATTATACTGGGAGAAAAAGATGAAGTACATGATCACTTGCAAGAAGAAACCTCTAAATCATCCAATCAACTATGTACATACTGATTTGTAATCTTTTGTTTTATATTCTGATAGTTTTAATGATGTAAATAGTCAAGTAGTTGATGTAGAAGATATTCCAGAGATCACTGAAAATTTCAGAGTTGTAATAGATCAAGAAATACAAAAGCTTGATAGTACCGCTGAGCAATCAACCTTCCGATAGCAGCAAAAAGTTGATGGGCAACAAGCAAAAGAAGAAGAGCAAAAAAATTTCAGCATTTGGAAGATGAAGCTAGGTTGTGGAGCACGGACTTTGATGGTGCGGTAGGGAGAGAAGGTGCTGGAATTGGCATTTGGATACACAGCCCTGCATTTCTTCCAAACAAAGTGCCAAGTAATGTAAGGGTATGTTTGTATAAATTGACTTTTGATTGTTCAAATAATGAGGCTGAATATGAAGCTTTAATTACTGGTTTGAAAATCCTTAAAAATTTAAATGCTAAAAGAATTTCAGTACATGGCAAATCCGAGTTAGTTATCAAGCAAGTGAAAGGTGAATACCAAGCACTATACGGTGTTAGATATTTTGAGAATGTTTCCATATTACACTTTGACATGTGTCCCTTGTGTTCAGAATGTTATTGCAGATTCACTTGCAACAGCTGCAAGTAATTTGAAAATTCCGATGAATTCAAACAATAAGTTTGAAATTCATGTGAAACATCGCCCTGCTGTCCCAGATAACCAAAGATATTGGCAGGTGTTTCAAGATGATAAAGAGATCGAGGAATTTTTGCAAAATGAAGGTAAGTACAAAGATACTTCTATAGACGGAGAACATGATGATGGTGAAGCAGATATGGAAGTAAATTAGATGGAAGTTTTGCAGCTCAAGGACAATGTCATTCCTAAAAGTCTAATACCTTTAGAGGAGTTGTTTGTTCAAGATGATGTAGCCCAAAAACCAAGCTTGACACCCACCAAGAAAGGAGTTGAAGATGTAAACATTGGATCAACAAAAAATCCTAAAATGGTCAAGTTATCAAAGGCTTTGCCTCCATAGGTAAAGGAAAAATACATTAGTTTATTATCTTCATTTACTGATGTATTTGCTTGGGACTATTCAGATTTGAAGGCATATGATAAGAGTATAATTCAGCACATCATCCCGATCAAGCCAAATCAAAAGCCTTTCCGACAGAAGCTAAGAAGGATAAATCCAACGCTGTTGCCCTCAATAGAGAAGGAAGTGAATCAGTTATACGAAGCTGGTATAATCATTCTAATAAGATTTTCAGATTGAATTTCAAATTTGGTGCCCGTGCGCAAGAAAACAGGTGAGATTCGATTATGTATTGATTTCAGAAATCTGAATAAAGTATCTTTGAAAGATAACTATCCATTGCCCAAGATGGATCACATACTTCAATGAATAGTTGGAGCATCTCGCATGTCGCTACTCGATAGTTATTCCAGTTATAACCAAATTATGGTCCATGAGGATGATAGAGACAAAACAACGTTCACCACTCCGTGGGGAACTTTCCATTATGCCAAGATGCCTTTCAGATTGAAGAATGCTGGTGCAACCTTTCAGCGGGCTATGGATATTGCATTTGCAAATGAGAAAGATGTGTTTTTAGTTGTTTATCTTGATGATTTGATAGTTTTTTCTAATTCAGATGAAGAGCACCTTTATCATTTGAAGATTGTATTTCAGTGGTGTAGAAAGTATGGCATATCCCTCAATCAAAAGAAAAGCTTGTTTTCCATGGATGAAGGCAAGCTTCTCGGTCATATCATATCCAAGGAGGGCATCCGCATTGATCCAGCTTGTGTGGAGGCCATTCAGAAAATTGATTTTCCACGAAGTAAAAATGAGATCCAGTCATTCAACGGTAAGATGAATTTATTACGTCGTTTTGTTCCAAATATTGTAGAACATTTGAGGGAAATCACAAACATGTTAAAGAAAGATAGTGTTGTGAAGTGGACCGAGGAAGCCATCAAGTCTTTCAATTTGGTAAAACTAGCCCTTTCTTCAGCTCCAATCTTGATCAGCCCGGATTATTCCCAAGTTTTTTTTTTTTTTTTCATTTGCTTCGGATCATACTATGGCAACTGTCTTAATGGAGAAAAGAGACCATCTTGAGAAGCCAATTGCTTTTTTCAGCAGAACGATAAGAGATGCAGCTTTAAAGTACAATATTATTGAAAAGCAAGCTCTTGCTTTGGTAAAGGCATTGAAATATTTTCGAGTTTATATTTTACATTCTCATATCCTTGCCTATGTTCCTAACGCTGTCATTAAATATGTCTTAGTGCAAACAGATCCGGAAGGGAGATGAGGCAAATGGATCACAACTTTGTTAGAATATGATGTGGAGATCAAACCAACATATCTCATCAAAGGAAAAGGGCTGGCCAAACTGATGGCGGAATCTAATTTGCATGCCTTGGACATAAATATCATTGTTGCCTTGTCCGAAGAAGATGAGGAAAGTTCTCTTGCTCAGGTAGCTGAAATGTTTTTACTTTCTCCTTGGTACTCGGATATTTTTTATGTGCTCCAACATCTTTCATCGCCACCCAGATTGGCTAAGAACAAAAGTAGGACCCTGAAATTAAAGGCTGCAAAGTTTTGTATAATGAATAATACAATCTATTGGAAAGATCCCGGTGGTGTCTTGTTGAATTGTTTGGTTGAAGAAGAAGCAAAACAGGTCATAGATGATTTTCACAAAGGAGATTGTGGAGGTCATCTATTTTGGAAGACAACAGCCAATAAAATTTTGAGAGTGGGATATTATTGGCCAACTCTCTTTTCTGATGTGTACAAAACTTTTACAAGCTTCCACGAATGTCAAATTTTTCAAGGGAAGAGAAAATTACAGCCTTTGCCACTCAAACCAGTCGAAGTAAGCGCTCCTTTTCAGCAGTGGGGTTTAGATTTTATTAGTGAGATCCATCCTACTTCTTCAGCACAGCATAAATGGATCCTTACAGCGACATACTACTTCACTAAATGGATTGAGGTGATTCCTACTCGGCAGGCCATTGATGTGGTAATAATTCAGTTTCTTGAGAACAATATTTTGTCTCGTTTTGGTTGTCCTAATAAGCTGATTACAGATAATGCAGCAACTTTTAAATCCAAAAAGATGATTGATTTTTGTAATAAATATAAAATTACCTTGGGCCACTCAACTACATACTATCCACAAGGTAATGGATTGGCGGAATCATCGAATAAATCTTTAGTCAACATCATCAAAAAGCTGCTGGAAACAAACAAGAAGAGCTAGCACAAGAAATTGGTCAATGCACTATGGGCGAATAGAGTAAGTTAGAAAAGGTCAATAGGTATGTCCCCTTTTGAGATCGTGTATGGTGTGGACACGGTTTTTCCTACATCTCTCGCAGTTCCGGTTGTTAAACTTCTGCAGGAAGCTGGTAGCAAGGAAGATCATTTGCAACGGAGAATCAATCAAATTGTCCATTTACAGCAGACTAGAGAGGAGGTTTTTCAGAATACCTTCAAGCTGCAAGAGAGAACAAAAAGGATATATGATCGAAAGGCAAAGGCGGACAAGTTTCAAATTGAAGATATAGTGCTGAAATGGGATGCACGAAACGAAGACAAAGGGAAACACAACAAGTTAGAGAACCTGTGGAAAGGACCTTTCAGAATTGCTGCATATCGGAGTTAGAAGGCTTTATTGTTGAAAGAAATGGATGGAGAAGATTATCCAGTTGGGCCGGTCAATGGTTGGCTGCTGAAACGGTACCATCTTTGAAATATCTCTTGCTATCATATGTATCACTGTATATACCGATTTATTTCCTTCATTGCAAGTGTGTACTGTAATCATTCATTTAGTTTGGGGCCCAAAGTGAAGGCTATAAAACTGAAGGTTTGATTTTAGTTTTGGTTTGGTTTTTTTGAGTCAGTGTGAGTCGGATTTCAGTCTTGAAATTGAGTCAGTTTTGAGTAAGATTTCAGTCCTGAAATTGAGTCAAATATTGGTTTTGGTTTGTCGAAGTTATTGAATCCATAGCCCAATGGAAGAAGGCATTGTCTGCTTTACAGAGGTCTGTAGTTCTTGGCACCTCCAAGGAGCTACCATCCCCATTGGAGCCAATGTTAGTGTCGGTATCTTCATCCCTCCATTAGTGATCAAATTCTCTTGTTGCACTACATGTTAGGTGTCTCACCTGATCAGCTGCATTCCATTAGGGTCATGGATCATCTGATGGTAGTGGCATATTATACATTTTCCCTCATGTCCTTTACCTGTTGGCCCATTTTCATACATCTAGATCATCTGCAGTCATTTTTTGTCTTTAAATCTACAAAGTCATTTTTAGGGTTTTAGGTCTCATTAGGTTTAGGGTTTCGTCAATAAGGTCTTCAAAATGCTCAATAATGGTTAGCAGGCACATGAGGAGATCAAATAAAATCTCACCAACAATAATTTCCATAATCACATGCTCAGTGATTGATTTTTCCTCAAAAACCTATTTTGAGGAAAAACAGAATTTTTTATGTTTTCATGTACAAATTTGATGTAATTTCACTTTTTCCATATGTAATAACTTCAGAGGCAGCCCTGGTCACCTTGCCAAGCCTCTGCAACTTCACCACCTGTAAAAGAAATAAAAAGTCAAAGCATTCAGTCCATCAAAGGCAAAAATAAAGCAAACTGCGCAAAAACAAAGTTTTAAAAGCAAGTCAAAATCAAACATTAGAAGAGTGGTATTTTGTAAGTGAAAAATCAAAACCATATGTATATAAAGTGTATTCATATCAATAAGGTTCATTTGTGTCCTCAAGAGAAAGAGAGCAAGTGTATTTGTCTTCCAAGAGCCAAGAGAGTCATTTTTGTGCCAAAATAAGGGAAAACCCAGGCACGACGCACTGGGGCATAGGCGCGGCGCACTCATCCGGCGCGGTGCATTGGGCAACAGTAAGTAGTGTAAATTTACAATGGGCACGATGCATTAAGAGAGCGCGGCGCACCTGTCTATAAGGTCGATTTCACTCACAACCTCTTCCAAAACTTACAAAATTGCTAAATCCTCAATTGTCCAAGTAAGTTAATGCGCCCTCATTGCCAATAGATGAATTTTTCTTGGTGTTTATGGTGATTTAATGGGAAAAAATAACCCTAACTCCTTGTATTGTTTGTTGCAAAAAAAATTGCATAGGGTTTACACTTTGCATATTTTGTTGCTAAATTCCACTTCTAAGCATTTTCATTCTCTCACTTCTATTTTATCCATCCCTTTTCATTCATATTACCCACTCCCTAATCCTCATATTCCTAAAACTACTAATCCTAAATCCCTAATCCCACTATCCCAAACCCTAGTCAAATATTCCTAAACCCTAATTGCTATCCCAAAGCCTAAATATTTTTCCCTAAACCCTTCTATTCCCCCAAAAACCTGTCAGCAACATTCACAAAACCCCTCATACACATTCCCTCCATAGTCCCTCATACATTCATATCTTTGGCAGCAAAAACCTAAAGACACCATAAAATCTCTTCATACTCATCTAAGAGAACTCAAAATTGGCAAAAATGGAGTCAGATTATTCCTGTGACAAAAATGAGGAGACAGTCAGTGATTCTTCTAGAGAAATGCATGCACCAAGGAAGCCTCACAAGGGTGGAAAACATAACTGGTAGGAGCCTACTTCACTTGCCGAGTTGTTGGCATGTCCTCTTGCTGTCACTTGCTTTCAACACCAATCTTGTTATCAGTTCTGTGAGATGGTGGAGAGAGTCAAGTACCACCATGAGCTGGCCAGATTGTTTGTGCTCCATCTTCATGATGGCCAAGTCACTTTGGCAGGTGTGACATTCGCCTTGACACCTGAGACTATTGCTCAAGCAACCGGTATTCCAAATGTAGGTGAGCAGTGGAATAAGAGGCAGCTGATAGATAAAGAACATTATGAGCCTTATATCAAGGTTGGTTTTCAGAGACGTGTCACTAGATTTTTCCCATTCAAGTATCTGCAGGACACATATGGTCCCTTGATGAAACTCATAATTAGATATTTCAGCTGTGAGGGCATATTTTCTCGTCTGTACGCCTATCATATCAGATTGTTGATGCAATTTACGAGGGTGAGAATGATGAACCTCCCCTATTTCATTTACCGAAACATTGAGAAGATGACCACCTTAGTGCAAAGGAAGCCTCTTCAGCAGTAGTATAACAACATATATCATTTTGCACTAATCAAAATTGTGGTCTTGCATCAGCTTGGTTTACTGAACATTTCATGGGAGGATTTCATTGCACATGAGGTCTTTACAGGTCCTCAAGTGCCCCCAATAGTTTTTCATGAGGCAGGAGAGCCTTCACATTAGCAGGAGGTGCATGAGACACAAACCACTAGTGTGCCAGTGTTTGTCACATACCAAAAGGGCACTAGAAGGTTGTTCGCGACAACAAAATGAGTACTATCTCCACCCGGGGTGGAAGGGGTCTCATTTCCACCATTAGTAGAGCAGGTACAGGACAAGGGTAAGCAGCCCTTTCATGATGACGGACCTTCAGGAGGTCATGAGACAGATTTCATCCTCGTTCAGGATGAGGACACTGATTTGGGCTCATAAAGCTCAAAGCTCAAAGAGATCATTCGGGAGCAGTAATATGACATTCAGCATTTGTTTCTCAACCTGGAAAGATCCAAGTGGATCATTAATTATTTGGAGCAAAGGAAAAAATAGCTAGAAGATTAGTAAACCATCATGGAGCTCCAAAACATAAGGGCAAACTAGCAAGCTGCCAAGAGGAGGAAAATCAAATTGACCACACTTGAGCAAGAAATTCAATCTGATCATGAATCTTGGCTTGAGAGGATAAAATTGCACTTGGAGAGGATGTTGGAGAAGTCCAACAATGAGAAAAAGATGTTGAGGAACATGGCATACCACTACTTGTCAAGAAATATGGTGTGCAAAGCAAGAATTAGGAATTTGAAAGCCAAATTGAAGAAAGCCATGAGGAAGAGAAAAGAGAAAAATAGACTCCAGATCTTGGCTGAGGCTTCCTTAGCCCAACATAGCACTTGATGAGGAGAACTTAGCCCAAATTTCAAAAAATTTGGGAAACTTTTTGCAATTTTGAAATTTCTGGCCTAAAAAACAGGTTTTTTTGCCTGATGCGCTGCGCCACTTGGCGCGCGCTTTTGCTAGAGACATCCTTTTGAGGAAAACTCAGCATTTTTGGATTTGTCATGGAAAAATATGAATTCCCTCACATGGCCAAGAAATTTTGACAGGTTTTGAGCTTCCGAAAAGGTCAAAAACACCTCAAAAATGACCTTTCTGCCCCTTTTTGGACACACAAGAAGCAGTGTTGGGAGAACTCAATTTTGAAAGGGTAAATGATGACCAAATTCAGAAATTCCACTTGTTCTTGAAAGTAGACAGGTAGAAATTTCCAACAAGACCACTTGGAGAAAATTTGGTGCACAGGAAGGCCTCCAGAATCAGCTGCAAAAACACACTACGCATAGGGAAATCAACGCGGTGCATTGGGTGAAATTTGCTCATTTTGGCCAAAAAACTTTGTTTTTCACCTAGTTTCTTCATAGTTTGACTTGTCTCTTTCTAATAGTCAAAATCATGTTGTAATTTAATGTGACTCGATGGATTTTGATGTAATTATCCTAAATTTTCACCCATATAGGTAGATTCATTATGAAAAAGTAGTTTGCAACTAAATGAATCAGTTTCCTAGGTTTTAGAGGCATGCTGTTCCACTGCCTACTTTTCAGTTCTTAGTTTAGATCTTGTTGAAACAGCTCCTAAACTCATGAGCTCGAACCCTAAAGCCTAGCATGAGTTTTTTGATGCCTATATCTAGTAGTTTTTCAGTCATTGAGTAAGATTGGACCCTTGTGAATGCTTCGAGCATTATTGTACATTCATTTTCAGCAGTTTGGCTAAGGAATAGACCAGGGTTTGCAACACTTTATGGGATTCTTGTGGAAACTTGATTTGGTATTGTGTTTCCTTCTATAATTGCAAATTTACATGTGTTTTATGTATGCCATCATCTCACTCTGTTCATCTTAAGTAAATGAAACCAAGATAAATGTAGAATTCATTGATGTTGCAGTGCTCTACCTAGGGTTTGTTTAGTTATTTATGTTTTCAACTGTTTGAAGAGGATCCCTGAGACTTTCATGCCCTCTCCAACTCCTCACCAATCTAAAAGCTCTCCATCTCACTCAATTTGAAGTGCTAAACCATTTTCCTACCTCGCCCCATTGAGATCTCTGCAAGATTGTGTCCATTCCCCGACCCAAATCTGCCTTTCACATTTGAGCCAGTAAACCCATATTAAATTCAATAAAACTCCTCTATACGCATACCTAGCCTAAAATCAGTCTTTACATTAGTCATCTCAAGCTTTATTGGACATATTTTCCTGATATTGATAAGGAGAGAGCCCTATCCCGACCTGGTAGGGCTAGCTACCAGGTTAAGTGTGGTTTGATGTTACCCTAGATCCTGCCTTACTCAGCCTGAGGTAGATTTAGGCCCTAATAGTAGCTACTTTCGTTTCTATGTCCATTTCCTGTGCCGGATCCTTTACTACTTACTCGGTATTTATAACCTCTGGGGGCCGGACATGATCTTATGCAAGAATTCCCGTGTTTCCGTCGGCAAAGTCTCAAATACCTTAGTAGCTATCAGAAGCTCGTATTGCTCACGATTCATATGCACGTGAGAACTCAACAAATCAATTCTCAAAATGCCAAGTGTTTATTGCTTGAAAACCACTTGTAATTTATAGGGCATTTTGAATTCAAATCCGACCATTCCCCCCAAAATCAGTTTATTAAGGCTGGATTGGTGGCAGATTGTCAACGATCTAAGCCATAAATTTCATCTTAAATGTCGTCCGTCCGCTCCATTTGGCCTCACTTCTACCATCTTTTCATCAACAGTGACCGCAACGGTCACTTTTCGGCTGACCTGCACGATTTCTCCCTAGGTAGCACGGCTCCCTCCACGCTACCGTGGACCCAGTGACACTTCGTTGCTTTGCACCATTCTCCAATCGCACAGCTCCCCAGCCTAGGTAGTATAGTTTATAGCTCCACATCTCCTTTCAGCTGCCTGGAGTGCTAAGACTATAGTACCTTCATGTAGTCACATGGCTAGATTTCCAGTGTGTGGCTTCAAGCGACTACGATTCACCTTTTCAGGGAAGGGTTCTCCATTTAATTTGACCAGTTGTACCGCTCCTCCATCGGTAATTTCCTTAATGACATAGGGCCCTAACCAGTGCATCCTGAACTTCCTTGGAAATTTATCAAACTTACTATCATATAACAAAACCAGGTCATTTACCTTAAATGTGCACAGCTTGATGTGTCGATCATGCCATGCCTTTTCACGCTACTTTTGTACCTGTTGGTGGAATCTAGCTAAAAATCTCTCCTCCTCAAGCTCATCCAGCTATGTGAGCCTTTCCTCAAGGGCTCTGTGATCCGTCATACCTGAGAGGACTCCGCACAATATATTCTATAGGCATTACCGCTTCAACCCCATAGACGAGCCTAAAGGGGGTTTGTCCAGTCAAGTTTTTGAATGTCGTTCGATAAGCCCATAATACTGCAGGTATGTGTAGGTCCCAATCACTTTGCTGAGCATTGCAAACCTTTCTCATCACTTTTTCAAGTACTTTATTGAATGCCTCCATTGTCTCGTTAGCCTGTGGGTCATAAGGTGTGCTCTTTTGGTGGTATACCTGGAATTCCTTCATCATTGTGCTGATCATCTTGTTCAGGAAGTGCGTACCACAATCACTCATCAAGATCTTCAGACACCTAAATTGCATCAATACATGCTCAAAGAGGAACTTGCAGTGGTTTCACCTGTGCAATCCTTCACAGGATGTGCCTCTACCCGACAAGTCAAATACTAGTTTGTTGCTGTGATAATGTACCTCGCTCCCTTCTTTCATTGGGGATGAATGGGGCCCACAAAGTATATCGCCCATTTCTCAAAGGGTTGAAACGTCATCTGTGGATTCAAAGGCCTCTCATCCCTCTGCAATGGCTTGCTAGTCCTTTGACACACATCACACACCTTGCAATATGTTTTTGAGTCTTGATGGAGGGTTGGCCACCACAACCCCGCGCGTAGAATATTTTGTGCGGTTGCTCTCCCTGCATAATGTCCTCCTGTGGTGCCCCCATGAGCGTCCGTGAGGATGCTGCTTCTTTCGAACTCAGGTACATACTGTCACAATATCTCATAAGTCCCCATCTTGTACAGATGCCTAGCAATGATAGAGAAATCTTCTGCGCGCACCACTAATTCCTTCTTCTGTTGGATAGTGTATCCTTTTGGTGTAGTACCTGTCATTAGGAACTGTCTTATTACTTCTGATTTAGATAATCTTTGGCTTGTGAACACGATAGGCTGATCCAAGCCTTCTCCGCTAGCCTATGTCAGGACTGCTCCTAGCACTATACATGACGCGTCGACATGTACATGAAACTCTTTATTCCAATCCTGGAAGACTAGAATCGGCGTGACGACCATATTTTCTTTCAATATATCCAATCTCTTCTTACAGTCATCGTTCCAGCAGAATGTGACATCCTTCTTCAACAATTCTCCATAGGCGTGGTGATCTGGTCATATCCTTTGATAAAATTTTTGTAATATCCCGTATGTCCCAGGGTAGCGCACAGCTATTTCACACTCCTTGGCGCTTCCAAGTTCAGTATCACCGTGATCTTTGTGGGGTCTACCATCAGTCCCTGTCTGCAAACCACATGCCCCAACAAGTTCCCAAAAGGAACACAAAATAGACACTTCTTGAGATTGAGCGTGATCTGGTATCTTCAACAGGTATCCAGCATCAGGCACAAGCTTGCTACATGGCGTTTAACCAACCCAAATACAGTCCAGTCATCAAAATATACCTCCAAGAACTTATGAATAAATTCCTTGAATGCAACAACAACTACGCATGAGAAGATCGCAGGCACATTCTTCAATCCAAACGGCATTACAGTGTACTGAAAACAACCCCACTCAGTCGCGAAGGTTATCTTACTCCTGTCCTCCAGTACGATTTTGATATGGTGGTACCCAGAGAACCCATTAGTGAAGGAATATGCTCCCTGGACACCTACATTTTCCAACACTTCATCAATGAATGGAGTCGGGAAAGGATCATGTACACAAGCGTCATTCAACTTTTTGAGATCCACGCATATCCTTATTTCATCCTTCTGCTTCTTTTCCTATAACACCATTGGACTTACCCAGTCAGATTCTTCCAAAGGCTCAATGATGCCTGCTGTGAGAATCTTGTCCAGCTCTAAGCGAACCTTTTCCTTATATTTCAGATTGAGACAGTAAGGTCTTTGCTTAACCGGCTTCGCGTCAGGTTTCAATGTAATCTTTATCATTCCTAGGTCCATGATTATCCCTTTCAGATCCGTAAACTTGGTAAGGGATAAATCCTAGTATTCGTGGAGCAATTTAGTGACCTTATCCACCGTCGCATCATCCCAGTATTCTCCAATCTTTGTGAATTTGGGTTCTGCCTTTGTACCAATGTTTACTTGTTTTGTTTTCAACGATGCAGTGATATTAGGGTTCTGAATCTGCAGTCCTTGAACCTCACGGTGACCTTCTGTTTCTGGAATGTTAATCCTTCGCGGATCCTCGTCCTCATCTTCAATAGTTACATTATAACATTCTGGTGCATGACTCAACTGAGTAGCCCTTTCAGGCTGAATCAAGTCTAAAGGATCTTGCGGTATCCTAAAGATTGCTGCATTCACCTCTTGTAGCACATCATCAATACTGTCAAACCCGTCCTCAAACTGAATGTCATCATGAATCCCTCACGCAGGACATCCCATTTTCCTATCCCATGGCAAAGCTTGGTTTCTACATACTAGTTCATCGGGACAATATCCAGGGTGTGACAGAACAAGTGCACCCACTCAGGTTGGGGATTTTCTCCATAATCCTGGGCCCATTTTGCCAAATGCGTGCATGAATCATCCTGCCCATCATACTTGTCTGCCATATGCATCTTAGGCTTTCTGAATCGTGTTCTCACCATCCTCCCACATTCGTGTCAATCATCAAATCTTCCTTTATGCATACCCCACCATCTTGCGAGCGTAGCACGCAGTGCCCAGTCCAACGTCTAGAAGCACTGGTTTTCCAATACTTCCCTCATAAATTCATCCAGAAAACTATCTACTTCATTCAGGCCATCATAAGTAGGCCTATTTCTCACCTCTAAGGACACACAGCACAATGATCGGGTCATCATGTTACAATTCATCATAGCCACTTCATGTAACCGGTTCTTCCATCGCTCTAACTTTTCATCGGAGTCCGAGGTGTAGGAACTCTCGCAATTCCATGTAATTCGTCCATCCACGGTGGGATTCAACCAATCTTGGTCTCGTGTTGTTATATTATAGATACAGTCTAAATATTCATCACTCTCATAATCGCGGACTGGTTCAGTATAGTGCGATCCCTCAGCAAGATCTAGGGGTACTATTACGCGTAGCAATTTCTTCTCAAAGATCATATTCCACTTCTTGAGATTGTTTACCTTGTTCATATTAGTGGCCCAATCAATTCCTAAGAGCGCAGGATAGGGATTACTTTCATCCATTATCTCTATTACTTCAAAATCAGCCAGTGTGCTCGCTCCCTCTTTATCCACGGTCACCCTCTGTAGCCGCCCCATGGGGATGATCTTACGCTGATTCGCCATCCTTAGCTGAATTGGAGACCATTGCAGCGCGGGTGGTGGGCTCCAGTATTGCAGCAATAATGCTACAACTCCTGGGACTCCCTTTTTTACTCTTATCAACTCGGTAGTTCGTAACAAACTTGGAAGCAACAGTGCTATATGCACAAATACTAGCTCTTGCCGCAGCTGTCACTGGATCAGCTAGCACAAGTCCACTAGGAGCTTAAGCCAACTTCTATGAGCTCTTAGAAGAAGATTTTAATGGTGCTGGATGAAAGCTAACTCAAAGGAAGTTAGTCTACTTGCAGAAAGACGCTGGAAGTGGAAAGGGAATGCAAACCTTAGCAAACCCTAGTTTTACAGACCAACCCTACCGTTGCAAGGAAAGAGATGAAAGTAGCGGAAATGGATGCCATTGACTTCTAGAAATGTAGAATGCATGTGACTAAGCTACTCTTGCAGTGAAATATGAAAATGAATGTCTTTTTGTATTTTTGAGTAATCTTGTAGAATTATTATGCATGTGCTTAACTGTTTTGACTGTGCAAAGGTTGATTGATGGAAGGAAATGGTGAGGGCGCTTGCAAGAGGTTGATAAGGTGAGAAGAGGGCCTAAGGAGTCCCTAACACCCTTCCAGAGAGTTTCACAGTGATCGCGTCTTGAAAAACCGCTCTCATGATCTTCTACAAGAAGTCTGCAGGGGTTCTACAGGATGTTCTGAAAGGAGAGTTTGGAGGATTGAAGGTGGAAGAAAGGTGGAGAAGTGGAAATGGAGGTTGGATGAGGGTGTGAAGAGGTTTAGAACCTGACAAATGAAGCTGATAAGTGATGAGGATGGTTGGATTTGTTCAAGGAGGGGTAGAGCAATGTTGCACAAAAATATGGAAATTAGGTCAAAGTGAGAAAGTGTGGCAAACGAAAGGCAAGAATCTGAGTTAGGGGATGGAGTAGGTTGCGCTGATGGAGGAAGGGTAGGAAGGGAGGTTTCTCAGGTGTTCTGCACACTACTTCTTGAAACTGACCAAACAAAGATCATGCAAACCAAGTATCTAGCTATTCTAACCTAATTTGACCTAGGAACTAGCAACCATGATGAACAGAAATCCCTTGGTAGAAAATCATGTGAAATAACTTATGAAAACCAAGAAAGAATGAAATTAAGCATGTAATCACATCTGGTATCAACTTTTGCAACTGAGAAACTAACACTAGCAATTGCATGAAGAAGCAAGAACAATGTTTTTGTGGCAGCAAGGACACCGTGGTCTCAGCTCATGGTCCTGAGGAGGGAGAGGTGAGATCCAAGGTTGCTTGATGGCCTTTTTCAAAGATATTTTTTGCTATCAACCTATCACATCACTTTGAAACATGAAAGCTTTTTCAATAATAAAAAATGACCTAGATAACCAAGCAAGATTTTAATCTACTAACAGAAACTATTTTATGAAGACAGTAAAAAAACATATAACAGTACATAGAGGAAGACCTGGCACTTGGGTTGGGCCCAACCCCAAGAGCTACAGGCTCCTAAAAGAAGCTCAGAATTGATGCAACATAAAACTGGTTTCCATTACTCAGAAAAAAATCATGTCCAAAATGTGTTACAGTAGAAGCTCCAAAACGGGCTCAGAAACAAAGCAACACTATAGTGCAAAATACAAATGTTCAACCAGTAACCTATGAAGGCTGGAAGCCTTCCTATTTATGCACTACAAGGACCTCCAGTAGTCCTCCTTAATTCAAGGGCCTTGGCTGCTCAAAACTGCAGTACTCAGCCACTTCATAAAAGTTGCTCGGCTGCCTCTGGAAATCAACTTTGGTGGGCTGCTGAACTTCGAGCTGATAGTGGAGAACTCGAGGAAGGGGTCATTTAGTGCAGGAGACACCCTTCCTATGAATCCTCAGCCTTGTCCCCTCGTATTTGGCTGTCAAATGGTCCATAAACGCTTGATCTTGGTCCAAAAGTTGTCCACAAATATGCAACAACCACGTATTAGCCTTCATGGTCAAGTGACTATTCTCATTCATTCAATTAACATAAACATACTTCAAAAGCATACATAAACTATGAAGGATGGTGGATAAATGGAGAACAATAGGCAAAATGAGCTCAATAAGTTACCCATTTTTGGGGCTCATCATCACCCCCCTGCTAAATGGGTTACTCATCCTCTGAGCAACTAATCTAGCTCATCATCCTTGATAGCTTTGATTGCCTCCCTCACGTCCCAGGCCTCCGAGGTGATGTCTTCTTCCCGGTCATGAAATCCTGCTTGCCTTTCTACTTCCTCCCATTGCCTGTTTTCTTCTTCTTCCTTGACTACTTCCAGCAATCCCAAAAGCAAGGGAGGACTGAAATTTAGGCCGATCCAATTGGCCTGCATATTTTGCATTGACTGATTATAGAGGGGTACCCTTGCCAAGGCCTCCCTCATCCTGGTTGGGGAGTGGTATTCTCTTATTTTCAAACTGTGGGGCAGTGTGTTCCACCTCCTTATGCAAGCATGAATGCAGTTATCCCCCAACAGTCTTTCCATGTCCTCAAAGTGGGAAATGGCTTGAGCTTGTTGTTCAATGTAATCTGGTAAAACCTGAGGGTTGTTGGCTAGGTGCTGATGGGTACATATTAGAGCTGATGTATCCTTTGGTTCTGCCCTGATCATGAGTGGTTCACTCAGCTCCCTGTTCATAATTCCCGAATCTATGCTGCCCTCTTTTCCTCATGATTTAACCAAGAGGTCATGGCCATGAGTTGCACATCTCCCAATGTAGCATTGGGGTCCCAAAGAGTCATGTTTGGAAGGGCCAAGTTGTGTAAATACAATTCAGATAACTTAGCCTTATCTTCTGCTGAGCTGCTGTCACACAAGGTCATGAATTGATGGTAGCTTTGAAATGGAATGGTGCCCCTTTGGGCCAAGGTGTTAATCTGGAACTGTAACCATTGATCTTTAAGATATAGGGCATATGACTTGGTAGGTTTCCTACACTGCAAGACCTGTACTGCCCAGCTGGCCATGCAGGCCAGTTGGGATTCCTTTTCTTGTACCTGTTTCTTTAGAGACTATATTTCCTCAGCTGCCTGTGACTCCTTCTCCTGTCATTGTTTTGTTAGCGCCTCAACCTTGATTGTAGCCTGTCCACTTTTTGCTGTTCATCAGAGGTTTCTTTGTCTGCTGGAGGCTTTTCCTGTTGTTGTTGTTCTCCTAGAATGGAGGGCTTGTCTTCCTTATGAATTCCCTGTAGACATAGCTGCTGTTTCAGCAGCTCATTCTCTTCCTATAGTATGGCCCTCTGACTGCTTTCCACATGCTTCACCATGGCCAATTCTCTCCTTGACTCCCTAAGTTGTTCTTCTAGGGAGCCTATGTCTGCCACACCCTTGGACTTGGCAATCCTCATCCAAGTGTGAGTCCTAATTCTTTCTTCTTCCGGTGCAAAGAATAGTGGCACTGCAAATTTCTGGGGAATTATTTTCTTGGCTTCTAACAAGTTATAGTATGAGCCCAAGCTGGGCTAAGGGCTTGGTTCCAATATTTCCTCTGTCTTTTCTTCTCCCTGTGATTGTTTGGCCGCCTTTTCCTCCAATTTCTCAGTCTCTTTTAGCTTAGCCCGAGTTTCCTGTAGAGATTTCTCAGCTTCCTGTAGAGCTGTCTTTGAGTCCATTGTCTTCATTCTCTCTCTCCAGGTGGAAGTTTTTGGGCTTCCTCGTTCATAGGTGACGGATATCTTTGAAGGAGACCCTTCTTTTGGTTTAGGTGTTGTGTCCTCAATGATAATTGGCCCCTTTGACTGTGGTTGGGGTTTGCCTACTTTGATCCGTGTGCTCCTTCTTGCTTTAAAGTACATGGAAGTTTGGCTCTTTTGCTTCCCTTTTTGTTTTGGAGGTGTTTTTAAGGCGGCAAGCATAGCTGCTGCCTCTCTTGCCAATATTTCAGGTGATTTCCCCCTTTGCTGTTCTTTTTCCATGCTTCCTGTAGAAGTCCCTATGTCAAATGTTTCTGTCTGTATTGCGCCCATTTCAGGACCTGTCTTTTCCTTTTGTTTTGGTGTGACTGCTTTGGCTGTGATAGCCTTCACTTGTGATTTTCGTGCCTTCTCTGCTCTCCTATGCATTCTATTTTCCCTTGGGGTTTGTGCTGTTGTTTCTTGCTCTATTTTAGGCTCAGCAATCTAGCCCTCTCCCCCTTTTTCTGTCTGTCCTTGTTGTGCTTGAATGTCCTGTGTTCCTTCACCATTGGTTTTCTTACCTTCTTTAGTGTGTTCTCCCTCTTCACCGCTGGATGAGGTGATCTCTTCGGCCAGGATTCCAATATCATCATCTCGGGACATGTTTCGGAAGATTTCCCAAGATATGGGGACAGTGTAGGTATGCAGGGCATCTTCCATTATTAGCTTAATGAGCCCATGATGGGCCAGCTGATCTGGGGTCCCTTCATTCAATTTTGTACCACATTCAATTAGTGACTGAAGAAGAAAATACGGAATGCTAAGCTTCTCGGTTAGAGGTGAATCAATCCCATGCCTTAGTTCACACAACAACCTGAAATGATATCCATAGACAATGCTAAACCTCCCCTCACATGTAATGTACTTCATAATTTGGAAACTGACCTCACTCCAGAGAGAAGGAAAGCTGGTTCTCCTAACCCCATTTTTGTCTTCTACAGGATGTTCCTCTGGTAGGAAGAATGTTTTCTTGGAAACCTGGCCCAATGACCTCTCTTCTTTGCTCCAAGGGAGCCCTAATGACAGACCAGTAACACGACTGATGAGCTCAGGGGTAAGTTCTAGGGTCAAACCCCTAAAACTTACTGTGGCCTATGTATTTGATTGAGGTCTCAGGGACATAAAAAATTCCTTTGTTATCTCCTTGCCATGACCCCGAATTTTGTCAAAATTTTTTATCCAATCGGCCCAGGTGAAAAGGTCCACCACCTCAGGTTGCTCGTGTAGTTTGCTGGTGTCCAAGGGTTCTTTCCTCATGCATCCCGCTGGCATGGTGAGAGTGTTCTTCTTTTTGCTTTGAATTGAAAAAGGAATGTTGTTTATGGTTTTCCCCCTTAACTCAAGAAGGGATTTCTCGGGTATCAATATTAATTAACAACTATTCCCTGGTTTTCAAGACTGTTGTTGCCCAGAACTCGGCTGCCTGTTTATGAAAGGAAGAGTTTCGTTTTTACAGACAGAGCACAGAGCTCAATTTTTCTTCCCAACACATATACAGATATACAAATTCAAAATTTTCATACACAGGCTGACCTCCACAGTTGCATATCTTCCTACATGAGAATTTAAAAAAAAATAGGAATGTGGAGGAGAATTTGGATGCAAAAACAACTAAGAAACCCAGTTCAACGCACAGGCAAATGTTTTACTTCCAATCCCTAGGTAGATTTTTCTCTGGTTTCCCACTCTGATATCATTCAATTCACCACCTTTTCAAATGACACCATGTGTAGTGGTTCCAGCTAGGGTGCTAGACTGGACTCTATATTTAATATCGACCGAGGTGCGTAAGCTTAGAGGCGTGGTCTAAAATATATAGACATAAAGAATTACCGCCCAGGTGATTATGAGGTAAATTGCAAGGCTTCTTTACGGAAGACCGTTATATGCAGCCTATCCTTCACACACCTAGATTACCCTACTGATGTATCTGACTACAATGCTGGTTATGACATGCATCTATCAAAGCAAACTGTGAATCTAAAGACTGTGTATGATTGTGGCAATGATTCTAACCCCCTTACAGAAGTATCACTCAGAAAACCTTTGCTTAGTAAACACACACAGCATGCAAGATATTTACACTATGAAACTATATAAAAAGAACATGAATAGACTGTGAAATGAGGCAGAGTTTATGAGCATGCATCTGTAAATCACACAAGGACCAAATCTCTTACAAGATTCTTGTTCCAGATCCTAGTGCTGACCATTCAACATAACAATAAACCCTTCGGATGCGCACACCATATACATGTAATGAAACTCAAAACATAAAGGAATCGAAAGCTCAGATGACTGCAGCGTATATGCTATGTGAATCAACAGTTATGTAAATCGAAACTATGATGCAACCTGTGTGATACATAAATCGAAACCAATACAACGCTGTGTAAGCATATAGATTGAAACTAATACAACGCTGTGCAAACATATATATATATATATATAAACTGGAATGAAATGTAACAAAACGAAGAGCAGTATACCAAACAAAGGACGCAGGGCCCGTCCGCGCCTAAGGGTATACTGACTACCACCGTTCAGCAATCAACCAATGCAAAAGAGTGAACACACGTTGGGACTGTAAACAGTTCTGTGTATTAACTAAACTCTGTTCTGAGCAAATGTTTCAACAACTGATTAATTAACCTTCAAAACACTAAACTAACTGTATTTACACATGCGTACATACAGCCATGTCATCGATGCAGTGAATGTACATAGTGCTGTTGCCGCGTTTTTACATAGCTTTTTGCAAAATGTTTCCATACCATAAGTTTCAAAAAGAACAAAAATCAAAATGAAAATAGAACAATGCTGTTGCTGCTTTTATGCGCCAGAGTACCCTGCTTTGACTGAAGTTGACCGCATGCATAGGAGGCTCGATTTGGATGGAAGATAGGTGTTTGTCCATCCTTGGACATTCCACTTTTCGCCCATGCTTTTTGTTCTCGCTCATCTGCTGCGCCACATGTCAAACGGTAAACTCATTACAGGTTGTGGGTACTTCCTGTAGTCAAGTCATCAAAAACCTCTAATTCTGGAACATAAAACCCCTAAATTAATTCTTATGCAATTTAATAACTATAGAACAATTAATAATCAATATTCAAGGATTTTGAGGGATAAATGATGAAAATGTATGGATAAATGATGTGAAACTGGGAAGGAAAAAGGGTCTTAGGATGATACCAACATCTCTCCCCAACTTAAGGACTTAGCATGTCCTCATGCTACCCCAGAGGTACTCCCTTTGAACTCTGTGCTTGCATGGATCTCTGCTGCCTTGAGCAGGGTATCTACATTCTTCTTCACCTGTTGATCCTTCTGTCCCTTGAACTCTTGCTTCAGCTTTTTATATTTCTCTTTAAGAGCCTTTTTCTGGTTGTACCACTTAGTGGCCCAGTTGGAAATCTCAGATTGCTCAGTCTCTAACTCACTGATCCTTTCCTTTAGCTTTTCATTTGTCTTCTGTACTTCTTTGCTTTGTGCTCTGAGCAGTTCATTTTCTCTTTTGATAACCTTTTCCAACATGTTAGCTTCCATGAGCTCTTCTTTCAATTCCTCAATTTGCTTTTCTAACTTCTTCTGTCTCTTGGTAGGAGGTGGTGAACATTTCTCCTGCTGGTTATGGCTTTCCACCTCTATGTCAACTTCTGGTGCTGGTGGTGAATGAGCACCACTTTCAACATCCATTTGGGCAGGGGCAGGAGATTCAAATTGGTCTTCTTGCAGCTGAGTTTTTGTTGTCCTCCTTGATCTTCGGGAGTAGGTGGTGAAGATTTTGTCTTTCTCAGCTCTCTTGACATCCTCTTTTTGCATGTTTCTGGTCCTTATGCTGCCCTCAGGTTGAGGTGCTCTGCTGGCCTTGGACACTGGAATTTCCTCATCTATATCCTTCATAAACCCAGAATCTTCTTGCACTTCTTCTTTTTCCTCCTCATCTCTGATTTGGTTGACAGTTAAGAATTCTTTCCATGGCTTCCCTCGCTTCTGCAACTCATGTTCAATGAGGATTTTAATCAGGCCAAAATGGTATAGACTTTTGTCCTCATTCCTTTTTTGTTTCTGGATAGTTTTGGCCATCTTTGTTAAACTTTGCAGCAGAAAATATGGCACACTGATTACACATTGTTTCTTTAAATGGAGGAGTAGCTTGATGTGATAGAGATAAACAATGCTGTATCTACCTTCACATGTTATAAACTTCTGAAGAATGTAAACCATTTCATCCCAAGGATGAACTAACCAGCTTCTTGGAACTCCCTTTTTCCAATTTACTGAGGAAACTCTAGATCTGGACATGAACTGTACCCATGATTTCTCCTTGAATTATTTAGTTTTAAAGTACTTTTCTCCCTCAGGGCTGAGTCCAATTGCCTGAGCTATGGTATCCTCTGAGATTCTGAAGGAGAAGGTGCCTATTAGGGCCTTTTCTCCATTGAAGGTAAAGGCAAATTGTTTTGTGACTTCTTCATTACTCCCATGGAATTTTTCCAGAAAAGGTAGCCACTGTGCTTCTCTAAGAATCTCAATATAGTCTTCATGGTACTGTGAGCTATCGAATGTACTAGGTTCAACTCTATTAGTCATGGTGATGGCAGAGGGTTATGCCTCTAACCCTTCTCTGTCTACACTTTTAGAATTTAAACACAGAGATGTCAAGTCGGTTACCTGGTATATGTAGCTTCCTTCAATCTTCAATTATGGTGCTTAGCTGGTCGATATGACTGCTGTGGGTGTTAGAAGTAGAATGGTGATGCTTCCCTTTTCGGCGCTCACCAGTTTCACTGTGTAAACCGACCCCAAACAGTGATACTTTCCTCTGCGCTCTTTGTTCAAATTTTCACTTTGTAACCCCACTCAAATGGTAACAATCGCCTCGGCGTTCCTTGCTTCACTCCTTTACGTTGTAACTCTACCCATATGATGACAATCTCCTCGCGTTCCTTGCTTCAAACTTTCGCTTTGTAAGTTATGGGAACCGAGGATGTGAAATACCCTGTACTCGCCTTACAATGTAATCATACAATTTAAAACAGAGGGCTGTACGCTTGTATGCATATTAGCATAAGAACGTTGAGGGCGTACCAAAAGTGCTGAGCTATAATGCTGGGTAGCAATGCTGGGTGGCGAGGTTATAATTCGGGTGTGTGTGTGGTGTAAAACATATAGATCGTTTGTTATTATTCGACTGTATGGAGTAAAGAATATATATAGGCCGCTTCTATCTCATCCTTTATATTTTTTTTTAAACAAACACACAGCTCACCACGTGCCCTTTTCAATTATATTCAATCATGTAGAGAATGTTGGTATACCTGGAGGGTATATGTGTTGGTGATGGGTGTTAGGGATAGGTGGATGTAGGGAATGATGAAACTTGGTGGGATAAAGGGTGGTAAGTGGATGTATGAAGGTGTCCTTGAAATTAATTACAACAGCTTATAGTCACCAAAATTACATTAAAACTAATCTAGGAAATTAAATGCCCAAGAATAGAAATACATTACTCCTTTGTTGATCATTTGACATGCTGAGTTGCTAATCCTTTTGACTGTTCTTTTTGACAGGTCCTCTGAGGGAGGTTGAATACACAGGTCCTTTGAGAAAAGTTTTGAAGATATAACAGGTCCCTTTTGAAAAATTTGAATGTACAGGTCCCTTTTTGAAGACTGAAAATGTAATAGGTCCCTTGTGAAAACTGAAGATGCAATAGATCCCTTAAGAAGATTTGAAGATACAGGTCCCTTGAGAAAGCTGTAACAGGTCCCTTGAACAACTGAAGATGTTCATGCAGCTCTTTGTATTATTACAAGTTTACTGAGCTTGCAATTTGCTGGAGTGTTGGTGGAAGTCTGTTGACGTAGCCTTTGATGTCAAGAAATTTTTAACAGGTCCCAACTGAATGTTTTAAACAGGTCCCTTACTGCTGGTTGGAATGTCTCAAATAGGTGTCAATTGCTTTAAACAGGGCCCTTCTGAATATCTTAAACAGGTCCCATTGCACTGATGGTGTTGATAGCATAGGTGTCTGAACAAAACAGGTCCCCCTGCAAACTATTTATAACCAGGTCCCTCTGAAAATCATGACAGAATAGCTTATTTGTTAAAGTCTAGAATGCTGGTAACAAGCTGTTGTTGGAAATTTACAGTGAAATATAGAATAAGAAATCTGAAGAATTTACAAGGGAGAGATAAAAGTAACAGAACAGATGTCTCCCTCTCCCCGACTGAAAGTGTGACTTGTCCTCAAGTCATGAAACAACTGAGAAATGAAACAATGAACAACAAAAATAGAATTCATACCTGCCAATAAATTGGTTTTCAGGTAGGAATTCGGGGTTAGATTGTGCCAGATACTGGTTTTCACATCTAACCCATTATTATTTTTTTTAGTTTTTGTTTTTATTTTTTATTTTTGTTATATTTTTTTTGTTTTTTTCTCTGTTTTTTTTTATTATTATTATTTTTTTTTTTGATTTTGAAATTGAAAGAAAATGAAATTAAGGCAGTGATACTGCAGCTGAGGGCTGCAGTACCTCAACCTCTTCTTGCTGAGATAATGTATTGAGAAAATCTTACTTGCTGATGGGCTTGTTGTACAGCTTCAGGCGATGACCATTGACTGTGAAATAATGACCTTTGCCATCAATAGTTTGGAGTTTTACTGAACCATTGTCATAAGCCTGAACAATTTCATAAGGGCCCATCCAATGGGTGGTGAACTTAGCTTTATGATCCTTGAATTTTGAATCAAAAAGCAGAGCCCAGTCACCTTCTTTGAAGTGCTTCTTCTTAATGTGTGAATCATGCCATTGCTTCCTGTGCTTTTGCATGAGGGTGGTGGTTTGTTCTGCTTGTTGCCTCATCTCATCCAGCTGGTTCAACTGCTGGATTCTCTCTTTCTGTGCTTGATCCAAATCAATTAGTAGATCTGCAGCTAATTTAAAAGTGTGAATTTGGAATTCAATAGGAAGCATGACATCCTTACCGTACACCAACTGGTATGGTGTAAATCCGGTGGTATCTTTCCAAGTAATCCGGTAAGCCCAGAGTGCCTCCTTGAGCTTTTCCTCCCAGTTTTTGCGGTTCATTGCAACAGTTTTGGTAATGATCCCCTCCAGAGTCTTGTTGGTTGATTCCACCTGCCCATTGGCCTGTGGATGGTAGGGGGTACTTTTCCTATGCTTTATTTGGTACTTGTCTGTGATATCCTTCATGAGCTGGGAGGTGAATTGGGTACCTTGATCAGTGACAATTTCTCTTGGCACTCCATACCTCACAAAGATCTCCTCAAAAAGGAAATTGACTACTGTGTGTTCGGTTGCTCTTACCAGTGCTTTTGCTTCTGCCCACTTTGTGACATAATCAGTACACACTAAGATGTACTTCTTACCATTAGAGGCTGGGTTGATTGGTCCTATGAAGTCCAGAGCCCACTTATCAAATGGTTCTAAGTGAACTTGGGGCTGAAGGGGCATCTGATCCGTAGCTGTGGGTCTGCCCATCCTTTGGCAGCTGTCACAACTCTTTACATACTTCTTGGCATCCTTGAAAATGGATGGCCAATAGTATCCAAGAGTAAGAACTTTGAAGGTTGTCCGCTTTGCTGCAAAATGCCCACCACACGGTTCATCATGGCAAGATTTTAAAATGTCAATTACCTCATCATTTCGGACACATCTCCTAATGATCATATCAAAACCAGTGTAAAAGAGATCGCCATTGAGCCATGAATATCTAACACTTTGTTTGATCAGTCTTTTCCTTTCCTTTGCAGTGAAATGTGGAGGTGTCCTACCTGTAGACAAGTAATTAGCTAAATCAGCAAACCAAGGAGTTACTATGGAAATTGCGAATAAGTGCTCATCCGGAAAAGAGTCCTCAACAGGAACAATCTCACCTGGATTTTGCAGTCTAGAGAGGAAATCTGCCACCTGGTTTTCTTTGCCTGGTCTATCTAGCACTGTGATGTTAAATTCCCGCAGCAATAGTAACCATCTGGTAAATCTGCCACTAGTTATTGGTTTATTCATGAGATGTCGAATGGCAGAGTGATCAGTATGTACAAAGACTTCATAACCAGTTATGTAATGGCGAAATTTGTTCACAGCATAAATGATGGCAAGTGTTTCCTTTTCTGTAACTGTATAGTTAAGCTCGGCAGGTGTGAGATTTTTACTAATGAAATAAATTGCATATGTACAAGATTCTTCTTTTTGGCCTAAGCATGCACCTATGGCAGTGTCAGATGCATCGGTAAAAATATGAAATGGTAAACTCCAATTAGGCCCTCTCAGGACTGGTGCAGTAGATAGCTTCTTCTTAAGTTGTTCAAATGCATGTTGGCAGTTCTCAGTCCAATTAAAAAGTACATCTTTGGCAATAAGTTTAAACAAAGGTAAGGCTATCTTGCTAAAATGTTCAATGAATCTGCGGTAATAACTAGCATACCCAAGAAAACTTCTTACCTCTCTCTGGTTCTGTGGAATAGGCAAATCGGCAATAATCTGTATCTTGGCTGGGTCAACCTGGATGCCTTGAAAAGAGACATAATGGCCCAACACTATCCCTTCATTTAGCATCATGAAGCACTTTTCGTTGCTGAGGGACAGGTTAGCTTCAATACACCTTTTCAAAACTTTTTCTAGATTTTCTAATGCATGTTCAAAAGAATTGCCATATACTGAAAAATCATCCATATACACTTCAACACAATCATGAATCAAATCAGCAAAGATAGCTAACACAGCTCGCTGAAATGTAGCTGGAGCGTTGCAAAGTCCAAATGGCAAAACATTGTAGGCATAGGTGCCCCAAGGATAGGTGAAGGTGGTTTTGTCCTGGTCTTCAGAGGCAATCCGGATCTGGTTGTAGCCACTGAAACCGTCAAGAAAGGAAAAGGATGATTTGCCGGCTAGAGTATCTAACACTTGGTCAATGAATGGCAGTGGAAAGTAGTCTTTGAGTGTGGCTTTGTTCAGCTGTCTGTAGTCAACACAGATACGCCACTTGCCATTCTTCTTAGGCACAATAACCAATGGGGATACCCACTGACTGTCAGAAATAGGATATATAAAGTTGACCCTCAAGAGTTTTTGCAACTCTTCTCTGACAATGTCTTGGAGCATGGGGTTCATTCTTCGTTGTGGTTGCCTCACCGGTTTAATGGTGCTATCCTTGTAAATGTGGTGAGTGCATGTGTCGGGGTGAATCCCATGCATGTCAGTGTAATCCCATGCAAAGGCTTTTTGGTACTTTGTCAAGAGTCTAATCAATTTTTCTTGTTGAGATGAGTCAAGGTGGTTGCCTATGTTCAAAGTTTTGCCTGGACTGATCTCTATGACTTGACTCTGAGTATTGGTGATGGATTGAACTGGAAAGATGTCATGAAATGTAGATTGCAAGGAGTGGATAGTGCATGTTTCTTGAAAGTTTTGAGCTAGAAGTACATCTGCAGCATTATACTGTTCATTTCTCAAGTTTTCAGATATATCAGGCTGTGAGAGAAATAATTCTACCAAATCAGTATTATCTTCATGGAAATCATAGATCTGGTCAATGCTAAAAACAGATTGTACCTCCTCTTTGTCATTAAATTTGTTATCAAGCCACAAGTTATGTGTGACTGCAGGTGATTGTGCTGATGGATAGAGGGTGAGCTGTTTCCTTTCGGTCCCTCTAGAGATAATCATGTTACCTGATCGGCATCCAATAAATGCATCAGCAGTCGCTAACCATGGTCTGCCTAGAATGATAGGATGTCCTCCTAGATTGGATTTGGGTTGAAGGACTAGGAAATCCACCGGATACTCCCAAGAGTCCAGTGAAACAATGATATCTTCCAAAATCCCCTCAGGAATGACTTTGGACCTATCAGCTAGCTCAAGAACAATTGTGGTATGTTGCAAATTCACAAGCTGGAGTGTTCTAATAGTTTCAAGGGTCATGACATTAATTGCAGCTCCAAGATCTATCAAAGTGTTTGGGATCCGTATGTTGTTAATGATGGTGGTCACTTTTGGAATGCCCAGATCAACATACTTCTCCATGGAGATGGTATTGGTCATAAGGCCTGCTAAATTTCCTAGAACATGAATGGTCTGAGGATCAATCCTCTTCCTAGCAGGTTTCTTTAGACACATATCTTTGATGGCTTTGGTGTAAATAGGAATGTCCTTTATAGCTTGCAGCAAAGGGATTTTTATGTAGACATTTTTAAGTTCATCCAAGACATCAAATTGTGGTGGAGGTAATGGTGGTTTGACTTGGACCAAACGGTCCGGAAAAGGTGGTTGCAGTGATTGCATCTGTTTGTCCTTGGTTTCACTGCTTGGTTTTGTTTGAGTGGTCATTTCATTTTCTTTTTCTAAGTTTTCTTCTTGCTGATCTGTTATTAGAGAATTCTTCTGGAGCACCCTACCAGACCTCAGATTAATGTTTTGTAAGGGCAGTGTGGAGTAGGAAGTTCCTTCCTCTACATTATAAGCTGGCCTCTCTGCTCTATTGTTCGGATTTGGGACAGTTTGAGCAGGTATTTGTGTGGGTCTGGGAGGTTGTGGATTAGTTGGAAATTGAAGTTGTGGGACATTTATTTATGGAGGAGCAGGCAAAGTTTGTTGAGAAGGTTGGGGCTAATAAACAACTGGCTGAGGGTGCTGCTGATAGGACTGTGAATGTGATGGATATGGCTGTTGGTACTGCTGATATGGCTGTGAGTAAGGTGGGTATGATTGAGGATACTGATGGTAGGATTGGGGATACTGTTGAGATGGTCTCCATTGATTTTGTGACTGGTTTCCATGCTGCCATGGCATAGGTATATTCCATGAGTTTTGTGCATACATCTGATCATTCATAGGAAATTGCATATTTTGATTAGGAAACATACCTTGGGGTGCTTGCCTTGGTTGCCATGGTCGCTTTGCACCCATGTAGTACACGTTCTCCATCTCTTTGCTGGCTGCCATGTTACAATTCTGCACAATTTTAACTTTAGGACAGTTAAACATATCATGATGCTCAGTACAGAAAGCACATACTTGTATATTTTCTAGAGGACAGTCTTTTAATGCATGCTTCTTGCGACACTTGGGGCAGAAAATGGCCATGATATTGTCTTCTTCCTCTTGTTTCTTTTTGGCTTTTAAGGTATCAATTTGGTTTCCTAGAGTACTCAACAAATCTGTTTTGAACTCTTCTAAAAGATTACCAATTTCAGCCCGAGTGACACTAGCAGAGGCAGTTTTTATGACCCTAGATGACAAGGTTCTCTTTCCCATTTTGGCTTTACTTCTGGAATATTTTTCACACAGTTCAGCTATTTCTTCAAAGGGTAAGGCAGAGATATCACCCTTGCCCATTAAGTTGAGATCATCCATGTATTCTTCCCGGATACCTTTCAAAAATATTGTGCGAACTAGATCAGGAGGCATTGTTCGGTGTTTAGATTTTTGCAAGTTATAAACAAACCGTTCTAGATATTCTTCTAAGGTTTCATCCTCCTGCTGACTCATTCTAAAGATGTCATCTTTAGAGTCTTTGGATCTGCAATAAGGCTGATATTTCCTCAGAAATATCCTCCTCATGCCATCCCAATCTACTATGGCATGTTCCCCTAGCCCCATAAACCATTTCAAGGCTGCTGCCTTTAATGTGGCTGGAAACAATCTCAGTCTGTGAGCATCATCTGTATAACCATAAGTGCGACACACAATGTCGAACTCAAATAAGAATGAGTCCGGATCCTCTGATGCCATACCATAGAAATTGGGTAACACGGATGGGGGTATATTTTTCATTTTAATCTCCTCATCCTCCTGTGGTTCTGGTATAGGGAATTTAAAAGTGGATTCCTCTTCCTCTTGATGGGGAACTGATCCAGATCCCTCCTCAGCCATTTTGCTTGGTCTCTTAGTGTCTCTTGGTGGAAAAGAGAGAAAGGAATATTGTTTGGTAATGGTGCTACTTTTCCCTTGGGTAGAAGATTTAGGAAAAGGTTGCTGCTGTGATTTATGTGCAAACAGAATTTCTCTCTCAGCAAGAGTAATGTGCTGTCCTGAATAAAATTTCTCAGCTAATGTTTGAATATCCTCCTCAGTTGGTGTTGAGTCTGCTCCTGATGATGATGGATTAGTGTTAAGATGGTGGGGGGTTTTCACAAATCTCCCTTGAGTGTCTCTAAGTCTAGGCATAAATGAACATGATTCTAACTGTGTTTTTGGTTTTTGTGAATTTAAATTTTTTTTTTTTCTTTTTGCTTGTTTGAATTCTTTACGTACGCCTCCCCGGCAACGGCGCCAAAATGTAGTGGTTCCAGCTAGGGTGCTAGACTGGACTCTATATTTAATATCGACCGAGGTGCGTAAGCTTAGAGGCGTGGTCTAAAATATATAGACATAAAGAATTACCGCCCAGGTGATTATGAGGTAAATTGCAAGGCTTCTTTACGGAAGACCGTTATATGCAGCCTATCCTTCACACACCTAGATTACCCTACTGATGTATCTGACTACAATGCTGGTTATGACATGCATCTATCAAAGCAAACTGTGAATCTAAAGACTGTGTATGATTGTGGCAATGATTCTAACCCCCTTACAGAAGTATCACTCAGAAAACCTTTGCTTAGTAAACACACATAGCATGCAAGATATGTACACTATGAAACTATATAAAAAGAACATGAATAGACTGTGAAATGAGGCAGAGTTTATGAGCATGCATCTGTAAATCACATAAGGACCAAATCTCTTACAAGATTCTCGTTCCAGATCCTAGTGCTGACCATTCAACATAACAATAAACCCTTCGGATGCGCACACCATATACATGTAATGAAACTCAAAACATAAAGGAATCAAAAGCTCAGATGACTGCAGCGTATATGCTATGTGAATCAACAGTTATGTAAATCGAAACTATGATGCAACCTGTGTGATACATAAATCGAAACCAATACAACGTTGTGTAAGCATATAGATTGAAACTAATACAACGCTGCGCAAACATATATATATATATATATATATATATATATATATATAAACTGGAATGAAATGTAACAAAACGAAGAGCAGTATACCAAACAAAGGACGCAGGGCCCGTCCGCGCCTAAGGGTATACTGACTACCACCGTTCAGCAATCAACCAATGCAAAAGAGTGAACACACGTTGGGATTGTAAACAGTTCTGTGTATTAACTAAACTCTGTTCTGAGCAAATGTTTCAACAACTGATTAATTAACCTTCAAAACACTGAACTAACTGTATTTACACATGCGTACATACAGCCATGTCATCAATGCAGTGAATGTACATAGTGCTGTTGCCGCGTTTTTACATAGCTTTTTGCAAAATGTTTCCATACCATAAGTTTCAAAAAGAACAAAAATCAAAATGAAAATAGAACAATGCTGTTGCTGCTTTTATGCGCCAGAGTACCCTGCTTTGACTGAAGTTGACCGCATGCATAGGAGGCTCGATTTGGATGGAAGATAGGTGTTTGTCCATCCTTGGACATTCCACTTTTCGCCCATGCTTTTCGTTCTCGCTCATCCGCTGCGCCACATGTCAAACGGTAAACTCATTACAGGTTGTGGGTACTTCCTGTAGTCAAGTCATCAAAAACCTCTAATTCTGGAACATAAAACCCCTAAATTAATTCTTATGCAATTTAATAACTATAGAACAATTAATAATCAATATTCAAGGATTTTGAGGGATAAATGATGAAAATGTATGGATAAATGATGTGAAACTGGGAAGGAAAAAGGGTCTTAGGATGATACCAACACCATGCATAAAGAGTTTTTCGAGCCTACCTCCCTTGGAGCTCCAAATTCGATGAAGAAAAATCCCAGGCTTCCCTGCTCTGGAAGGCTATGCAGGGTTTCCTGTAGAACCATTCCTGTAGAAGACTCCCCACTTCCTGTAGAATATCTCTGTGCCTCTGAGCAAGCCCGATATGCGGGAGATTCTCGAAAACAGGCAGAAAAACCGGTGTTGGACGATTGGTTAACAGTTTCTGGAGCGGAGGACATGTACTTCAGTCAAGGATGTTGCAAGTGCAAATGAATAGAGGGTGGTGTGAGTTTCAGCCGAGCACCTTTTAACTACGGTGTAATTTGTGGCGAGGGGATGAGGTGGCCGGACCGAACCGTTGATCCAACGTCATGGCCATAATTTCTTTGCATGTCTCTGGCCACCATCACCTCCCCTCTACCGTTAACTGCCGCCACCACTGCCAGTCCCGACGATTTCTCCCTGAGTGGACACTCCACACGTGTTGGCTGCGCGTCTCATCAGAAATTTGAATGTAACTGAGCTTGTTCGGATCCCACGAGGCTATGTAACTGGCTGAGGGTGGCCAGTTGACTGGCCACCGATCCCATTCTATCCAACCATTTCCATAGGCATGCATCTCTTTAAAATATAGTTTATGTAATTGACGAATGAGTTTAGACACTTACCTGCGTGGTCACGACCGTGTTATGCAGATTTCGGGTCTCGGAGTCATTTCTTCTTTTGCTGCTGCTCCCTACATGGGTTTTGGAACCCAATCCTTCAGTCAATGACGCTGCATGCATGTGTTTCGGAATCCCTTCCATTGGTTGCTGTCGCTGCATGATCAGGTCTTGCTGGGTTTCGACTGTTGATGATGTTTTTGCATTCAAGATGAGCTCTTTGCATGTCTCCTTTGTTGTTTTTCGGCTGTCCTCGACTCTAGAGTTTGTCTTCCAGAGGGATCAGCTGCTACAGGATTCCTGTAGGATGTCCTGTAGCTGCTTCTCCTCTTGGGATGCAAGCTAAACAAGTAGGGATATACTGCTGATTCAGCTGATGAGGAGTCCAGATGGGGATTGACAGGTAGGGAGAGTGAAATGCCACTACTAGATTTGTCACTCAAAGTTCTTGCTGGCAGTATGAGGAAAACATCGGTTTTTTTATTATATATATATTTTTTTGTGTGACAGTGCAGGCATAAATAACAGAATGGGTGCAATAGAGGTGTGAAGAGATGAAACAGGGTGATGTATGGCGATGGATGTAAACAGGGGTGGTTGCAGGCTTAGTAGGCAGATTCCAACCTTCGGATTCCCTTCCATGATCAATTTTTTCCTGTCTGGAGGTTCTACAGGATCTTCCTGTAGAAGATATAGAACTTCCTGTAGAAGGTGAAATCTTAGCCTGAATGTGATCAAATCCTAGGAAAGGGGAGTGGTCATGGAGGAGGTGTGTGTGAGGGATGTTTGCAGTCTGGTGTTGACCTCTGTCCTTGTTTTGTGCACCCCCCCCGAAACCTGCAATGTCTTCCCTGCAACCTACAATTATTCAACAGAAATTAGGCCTATTTCCTTTTTTTTTTTTTTTTTGTTCGGTGAGACAGCTGGGGCGCCTCCAGGAGGTTTTCACCCTCACTGTTTGCCCTGGGCGCCTCTAAGAGGTTTTCACCCAAGGATCTTTTTATTCTTTTCTGTTTTTTCCTCATTTATTTATTTTATTTACTTTTTATTTTTTTTATGATCAAGGTGTGGGTGGAGTAGAGACAAGGCCCTGCTCCACTACCAGCACTGACTTATCCAGAGTTTCAATGAACTCCTGCTTGGAAAGGGGCTTCCTGTAGATTTTCAATCGATGCCCGTTGATGAGCATGGGGATGGCTTCTTCATCAATGGTCCTGATAAGGACTGAACCATTGTCATTGCATTTCTCCACTGCATATGGTCCCAGCCACCTTGTCCTCAGCTTCCCTTTGAAATCCTTGTATCTTGAGTCATATAACAACGCCCAATCTCCTGGTTGAAATTGCTTTTCGTTAAGGTGTCGGTCATGCCATATCTTTCTCTGGAGTTGAACTACTTCTGAGTGGAGGAGGGCCTACATTCTCTATTAATCTAATCCATTCAGGTGTAGTAACCTTTCCTGTTGCGCATGGCTGAGATCCAGGTCCAGTTGAGCTGCCAACTTTAATGTGTTGTACTCGAACTCTATGGACAGCAGAGCCTTCTTCCTGTAGACTAGCTCATAAGGTGTGAAAGCTGTTGTGGTTTTCCAAGTGGTGTTGTAGGCCCAGGTTGCCTCAACCAAGCGATCTTCCTAATCCTTTCTGTTGTTGTTCACCACCTTAGTCAAAATTTCTTCTAGAGCCCTATTAGTGACTTCCACCTGCCCATTTGCTTGCGGATGATAAGGGGTGGAAGTTCTGTGCTTGATCTTGTGATGAGTGAGCAAGTTTTCAATCAGGTTAGAGGTGAACTGACTTCCTTGATATGTGACTAATTCTATTGGGTAGCCAAATTTGTAGAAGATATTTTCCCTTAAAAAATCAGCCACTTTTTCTTCTGTCGCTGCCTTGATTGCCTTTGTTTCTACCCACTTTGTCAGGTAGTCTGTGCACACAATGATGTAAGACTTTTGCTTTGAAGGAGGGTTGATAGGACCCACAAAATCCATGCCCCACTTCTCAAATGGCTCGAAAGTCACTTGAGGTTGGAGGGGCATTTCATCCCTCGGAGTCGGTTTCCCCATCCTTTGACCTCAGTCACATTGGTTGACGTATCTTCTGACATCTTGATGAAGAGTGGGCCAAGAGTAGCCTGCCTGTAGAATTTTGAAGGCAGTCCTTTTTGCTGCAAAGTGGCCTCCACAGGTTCCATCATGACAGGTTAGGAGAATGTCAAAAACTTCCTCCTCCCTAACACAACACCTCAGGATCTGACCTGGGTCGAGTTTGAACAAGTTGCCCCCAATCCAAGTAAAGGGGGTGCTTTTCCTCACAATTCTACTCTTTTCTTTCGAGGATAGGTGTGGAGGGAACTATGCTGAGACCAAGTAGTTCGCTATATCAGCAAACCATGGAGAGAGTACTGAAATATCAAATAGGTGTTCATTTAGCATTTGGTCATCCACCGTCCCTTCTTCATCTGCAGGCAAATCTAATCTAGACAGAAAATCAACAATGACATTTTCCTTTCCTGGCTTGTCAACAATGCTTAAGTCAAATTGCTGCAATATGTTGGAAATAATACTGAGGGGGGGGGGGGGGGGTGAATCAGTATTATCAAATTCTTTTCAATATACCTTCCAGATTTTTAATTAGATTTATTCTTCAGATGTTGACCATTAATTTATATGTCAGTACCATATAATAATGAACAGGAACAAGGAAAATAGACAGTCACACCAAAGAACACCAAATATAAGGTGGAAACCCAATGTGGGTGAAAACCACCTGCTGCAATATGTCTCTATCTTCTTTCAATTAGAAACTTCTTTTTACAATGATTCTATACTGGTGCAGTCCTTTACCAGTACGCAGGTTGCGACCTACAGAGAGCTACAACCCTCTCTCGTTTTCCAAACTCTCTTGGAAGGGAGTTACAACCCCCTTAGCTCTTGTACTAGCTGAGCTACTAGTACGTAGGTGTTCACCTACTGAAGGCTTCAACCTTCTCTTTTCTTCCAGGGACCACGTTTCATAAATTTTCAGACTGGATCCATGAACATCAAACAAACATCAAGTACATGTGTATCAACCAATCTCCTTTCCACAATCAACTACTGAATCAACCACTATCCTCTTAGAATGCAGTAACCAGAAAACAATACCAGTAACCAGACACCTATTCTGAACCCAGAACACTGCAGTAATAGAAAAAAGCAGCTAAAATAAGTTTCAAGAAAAGTCCGCAACTTCACCAATAGAAACCTGCGGATATCCGCACTTCGTCTGTGTCGAGCCTGCGGACCTCCGCACCTGCACCTGTCGCTGAACTGCGCACCTCCGCACTGAACTCGTGTCTGAATTGCGCACCTCCGCACTGAACCCATGTTTGAACTGCGTACCTCCGCGCCTGAACTCGTGTCTAAACTGCGCACCTCCACACTGAACCCATGTCTGAACTAAGTACCTCCGCAACTGAGCCCATGTCTGAACTGCGCTCCTCCGCACCTGTGCTGTGGTTCGCCTATGGACCTCAAAATATAGCCAAATTATCGGTCCTCCAATATGCCCCAGACTGTCAGATCCATAGATCCAATCATGCGTCAAAGTAGATATTCCTTCTAGTGCTAAGGTCTCTTCTTGATTTAGCTATCACTCTCCAATCGATCACCAGAATTTCAGATCTTGATTTTCTTTAGATATTTCACAGGCAAGAGTACCTAGCCAAATGATCTCCTTCCCTTTTTATAGACTAGCCCTTACTCAAACCATGGTCCAAAACCATAGAATTCCAATACAAGGGACCCAAAACTTGGGTTCAATACTTTAGAAGCAAAACCACGGACCAAAACCATAGGATCAAAAACGTCGGACTAAATACCATGGATCACCTATAAGTTTTCCCACGTGCATGTGCTTTTCTCTGCATGAAAGTCTTTGAGCTTTAGGTCCGCACCTTTTGTTCGGAACACCTGTGAACATGTCCGCACTTTTTGAACAGCGCCCCTGCGGACCCAGCCTAAGGCCGCATCTTTGTGAATAGGAACCTGCGGGCCTTTCGTTTTCTACATTCTTTGTAGTCTGATCATCAACTTTTTGCTACTGCTTTGCTGCACTATGATGTGTCATCTGTGTGAGTTGCCATCAAGGACAATACTTGTATCATAATGCCAACAATCTCCCCCTTTGGACTTGATGGCAACAACACCAAATCACTCTCCCCCTTTGACATCAAGGGAAAAGGGTGGACCAAGATATTCTCTTTCCTTGATAACCATCCCACTGACCATACTCCCCCTGAGAACTTGCTGAAATCTCTGCTGAAGTGTGCTGAACATGCTCCCCCTGACTGTAAGCAAGGTCTGCAAAAAGATGTTCTACAAGAAAGAACATGACTTCATACATGATAAGAGACCTTCCTATCACCTAAGACTCGTACATACAACTCCCAATCAAGTGGGAATACATAATAAGCACATTACATTATCCATCCCAGGCATAGTGGGGCAACCAAGATAGGCCGTTACATGACCTTGACAAAAGAAATATAAGACATAGAGACAAAACATTAGTAGCATTCTTCAGATCAACATCCATGTTCTTCTTCTATACTTTCTCCTCCAAGATCTTCTACCATAATGCCAACAATGCATATTTAGAAGAATAGATGCTCCCCCTGAACCTGTGCCAACTGGTCTCTGACCAATCCATGTACGCGTATACCCCATATGAAATTCGCGTACAACAGACAAGATTCAACAGCAAGATGATGCATCAACTACTCCCAGCTTTTGTCTGAGGTATTCAAATGTTTCCCTGGGCAGTGGTTTGGTGAGTATATCAGCAACTTGTTCCTTAGAGGGAACATACTCCAACTTGACCTTTTTTTCAAGCACTTGTTCCCGAAGAAAATGATATTTGATAGGTATATGCTTGGTTTTTGAATGCATAACTAGGTTCTTTGAAATACTGATTGCACTTGTATTATCACATAGGATGGAGATAGGTGGAGTACAAGTGATTTGAAAATCCTACAAAGTTTGCATCATCCAAAGAATTTGTGTGCAACAAGATGCAGCAGCCACATACTCTGCTTCAACTGTAGATAATGCTATTGAACTCTGTTTCTTGCTGAACCAAGATACTAATCTGGAACCCATAAAGAATGCACCACCACTAGTGCTTTTTCTATTGCAGAAACTTTTGATTCAAACTTAGAGGACAAAGATTTTAGAACCTTTTCAACCACAACAAACTCTTTTATTTCTTCACCCAAGTTTTTCATACAATTAACAATCTCATCTATACGTGGGAAATAGTTAGCCACACTTTCATCATTGTACATTCTGAGATTTTCATACTGAATTCCTAGGGTTTGAAGTTTTGCTCTTTTTACCTGTTCATCTCCTTCATAGCTCAGAACGATCTTATCCCATATTTCTTTTGCGGATTTGTACTACATAACCTTGACGAATTCTGATTGAGATAGACATCCTAATAGAGTATTGACAGCCTTTGCATTCTTTTCATATTGCTTCTTACTAGCCGGATCTGTAGGAGTTGCTAAAGGAAAAGTGTACCCTGTATCTATGATATCCAAGACTTTTGTACCAAGAGATTGAAGATAGGCTGTGACTCTTACCTTCCAATAGACGAAGTTGGTCCCATAAAAAATTGGTGGCCTGATTGATGCTTCTCTCTCGTAGTTGCTCATGATGAGAGATCTTCCTTCAAGCGATCAAGCTTCTTCTGAAGAACCTGGCTCTGATACCAATTGTTGGAAATAATACTGAGAGGGGGGGTGAATCAGTATTATCAAATTCTTTTCAATATACCTTCCAGATTTATAATTAAATTTATTCTTCAGATGTTGACCATTAATTTATATGTCAGTACCATATAATAATGAACAGAAACAAGGAAAACAGACAGTCACACCAAAGAACACTAGATATAAGGTGGAAACCCAATGTGAGTGAAAACCACCTACTGCAATATGTCTCTATCTTCTTTCAATTAGAAACTTCTTTTTACAATGATTCTGTACTGGTGTAGTCCTTTACCGGTACGCAGGTTGCGACCTGCAGAGAGCTACAACCCTCTCTCTTTTTCCAGACTCTCCTGGAAGGGAGCTACAAGCCCCTTAGCTCTTGTACTAGCTAAGCTACTAGTACATAGGTGTTCACCTATTGAAGGCTTCAACCTTCTCTTTTCTTCCAGGGACCACGTTTCATAAATTTTCATACTGGATCCATGAACATCAAACAAACATCAAGTACATGTGTATCAACCAATCTCCTTTCCACAATCAAGTACTGAATCAACCACTATCCTATCAGAATGCAGTAACCAGAAAACAATACCAGTAACCAGAGACATATTCTGAACCTAGAACACTGTAGTAATAGACAAGAGCAGCTAAAATAAGTTTCAAGAAAATTCCGCAACTTCACCAATAGAAACCTGCGGATATCCACACTTCGTCTGTGTCGAGCCTACGGACCTCTGCACTTGCACCTGTCGCTAATCTGCGCACCTCCGCACTGAACCCGTGTCTGAACTGCGCACCTCCGCACTGAACCCGTGTCTGAACTGCGTACCTCCGAACCTAAACCCGTGTCTAAACTGTGCACCTCCGCACTGAACTTGTGTCTGAACTGTGTACCTCCGCAACTGAGCCCGTGTCTGAACTGCGCTCCTTCACACCTGCGCTGTGGTTCGCCTGCGGACCTCCAAATATAGCCAAATTATCGGTCCTCCAATATGCCCCAGACTGTCAGATCCACAGATCCGATCATGCGTCAAAGTAGATCTTCCTTCTAGTGCTCAGGTCTCTCCTTGATTTAGCTATCACTCTCCAACCGATCACTAGAATTTCAGATCTTGATTTTCTTTAGATATTTCACACGCAAGAGTACCCAGCCAAATGATCTCCTTCCCTTTTTATAGACTAGCCCTTACTCAAACCATGGTCCAAAACCATATAATTCCAATACAAGGGACCCAAAACTTGGGTTCAATACTTTAGAAGCAAAACCACGAACCAAAGCCATAGGATCAAAAACGTCGGACTAAATACCATGGATCACCCGTAAGTTTTCCCACGTGCGTGCGCTTTTATCTGCACTAAAGTTTGTGAACTTTAGGTCCACACCTTTTGTTCGGAACACCTGCGAAGATGTCCACACTTTTTGAACGACACACCTGTGGACCCAGCCTAAGGCCGCATCTTTGTGAACAGGAACCTGCGGGCCTTTCATTTTCTACATTCTTTGTAGTCTGATCATCAACTTTTTGCTACTGCCCTATGATCGTCATCTGTGTGAGTTGCCATCAAGGACAATACTTGTATCATAATGCCAACACAAAAAAATTTACCATCTAATGATACGAGCATTCACATCAGGTTTATTCATCAAATACCTTATCGCAGCATGATCAGTGTGTACAAATGCTTGATAACCAATGATGTAGTGTCTGAACTTATTTAAGGAATGGACTACAGCTAGGAGCTCTTTCTCGGTCACAGTATAGTTTAATTCTGCCTTGGACAGGTTTTTTCTGACAAAGTATATGGCATATGGTAGCTTCTCTTTAATTTGTCCTAAAGCTACCCCTATGGCTCTGTTCAAGGCATCAGTGTGGATGTGGAAAGGTAGGGCCTAGTTTGGACCTCTCAGGATTGGGGCAGTTACCAGTTTATCTTTTAACTCATCCAGAGCCTCTTGGAAGTTGTCAGTCCATTTAAACTCAACATCTTTCCCCAAAAGATCAAACAATGGCGAGGCTAGCTTACTATAATCTTTGATGAATCTTCTATAGTATCTTGCTAAGCTTAGAAAACTCCGAACATCTCTTACTTTTTGAGGAGGCGGAACCTTTTGGATGATATCAATTTTGTTAGGATCCACCGTAATCCTTGCTGTGAGATTGTATGGCCTAGCACGGTCCCTTCAGTCATCAGGAATTCGCATTTTGGTTAAAACTTTTCCCAGGTTAGTCAATGCTTCTTGGAAGTTGGACCCATAAGGGGTAAAGTCATCCATATAGATTTCTACCGAATCATGAACCAGCTCAGCAAATATGCTCAGTACTACTCTCTGGAAAGTGGCAGGAGCATTGCATAGCCCAAAGGGAAGGACTCGGTAGGCAAAGGTACCCCATGGACAAGTGAAGGTGGTCTTATCTTGGTCCTCTAGGCTGATTTGGATCTGATTATGCCCGCTGAACCCATCTAGGAAAGAAAAGAACTCTTCCTTGCCAGCCCATCTAGCACTTGATCTATGAAAGGCAAAGGGAAATGGTCCTTCTTGGTTGCTTTGTTAAGTTCTCGATAATCTACATAGATTCTCCACTTCCCATTTTTTTTGGGCACAAGCACTAGAGGGGAAACCCATTCACTGTCCGATATGGGGTAGATGAATCCTGCATCCAACAACTTTTGCAATTCTTCTTTAACAATGTCCTTAAGGGCTGGATTCATTCTCCTTTGAGGCTGTCTGACTGGTTTATAATCCTCTTTAATGTAAATGTGATGGGTACAGACCAACGGATGGACTCCTTTCATCTTCTTATAGCTCCAAGCGAAAGCCTCCAAATGGCGGTTCAATAAGCTACATAGTTCCTTCTCCTGAGAGGGAGATAAGGATGAGCTGATCTTCAAGGTTCTTTCAGGGCCAAATTCCACATTCTTAACTCTGGGAGAGGTCGGATCAGCCACACAGAGGTCCACTAAAGCACGGGCTTGGGTACTTTCCACCAAATTCTCTAATGGCAGCACACCGAGAGGTGGATTTTGAGTCAAATTCTCAATTAGGTCGTCCTCGGTTTGAGGACCTCCCCGGGTGGCTTCCATTATGCACACTGGTGCAGAGTAGAATTCATCCTCATCTTCCTCCTCCAACCAGAGAGGTAAGTTATGTTCTAGCAAAGGTTGGGCAGGAGGGTATAGGACTAGCTGTTTGGACATAGGCCCATTTTTTATGGTCATGCTCCCAGCTCGACAACTGATGTAAGCATCCGCAGTAGCTAACCAAGGCCTTCCCAAAATGAGGGGGTATCCAGTGAGTTTTGCCTTTGGCTGAAGGACAAAAAAGTCCACAGGGTACACCCAAGAATCAACAAAGACCAAAACATCCTCCACAATCCCTTCGGGAGTCATGGTGGAGTGGTCTGCTAATTGCAATACTGTTGAGGTCTTTTTTAAGGAACTCTGAAGGTTGAGTTTGAGCATAGTGTCCTTGGTCATCACATTGATGGCAGCCCCTAGATTGATCAGGGTGTGGGGGATTATGGTGCCATTGATGTGGACATCTACTACAGGACTCCCAGGATCCAAATATTTTGGACATATTATTTGCCCCAACATCAGATCGGACAATTGTCCTATGACATTGATGGTTGGGGCATCTCTCTTGCGCCTACCTGGGTGCCTGAAACACTTCTCCTTGATCAATTTGTTGTAGATTGGCACATCTTTTATAGCCTGGAGAAGTGGGATTTTCACACACAACTGTTTAAGTTCCCCCAGAAGTTCAGTCTCCTCTGGGTTTGGTTGCATGGCTACTGTTAGTCTCTTAGGAAAGGGTGGAATGGCTTTGGGTTCACTTTCCTGTTTCCCTTCCTCATCCTCCAGGGGAGGAGTTTGGCAATCTGGAAGGACCTTTCCAAATCGTAGGTTGTTCTCCTAAATCTCCACAACATAGGTAGGGCATGTCGTCTCTCCAGTGTATACCTGCTAGGCTTGTCTATTGTTGGGGTTCGGGTTTGGTTGAGAAGGCATCTAGGGTTGTCTTGAAGGAGTAAGAGGTAATGGTTGTGGTTGAGCAGGAGGTGGAGGCAAAATAGCGGGAGGAGAGTTGTACTAGGGCCTCCACCCCAGTTGAGGTGCATTCCACTGAGGTTGTGGCTGACCATGAGAGTGAAACAAATGAGCAGCAGGTTGAGTATGGTATTGAGATGGATAAGACCAAGGAGGAGGTGCGGACCAGGGAGGATGAGTAGGGGGGCCCAAGAAGGCATGTGAGCAGATTGGTTGGGGTTGTAATAAGTTTGGTATGTTCCTTGCATCCCCTGCTGGTAAGGTCTGGATCCATGCGGCCTCCTTTGGTTAAGGAAGTAGAGTGGCTCAGTGGCCCCTTCAGCCCCTTGGTACATGGCTTTAAGTTCCGGTAAGGTTGGGCACTAGTTTGTGGGGTGGTCTTCCTCACAAACGAAACATACCTCCACTGAGTGCAATGGACACTCATTCTTAGGATGCTTCCTTGTACATCTAGGACAAAAGATGGCCAAAGCCTTCTCACCTTCCTCTTTCTTCTGTTGGATTCAGAAGGTATCCAGTTGCATGGCAATGGTCTGTCTCATCTCACTTTTGAGGTCTTCCATCTGATTTGCAAACTCATGCTTGGAGAAGGTGGCACTAGCTGAAAGTGGATTGCCCCTACCTCTTTTCTGGGCTGCCCTAGAGTGGTTTCTAAACACAATCTTTATGTCCTCATAAGGTAGTTGGTAGATGTCTCCTCCAGCTAGCAGATGGAGGGTATCTAGAAGGTCTTAAGGGACTCCTCAGAGCAGGACCAGCTTCAGAGATTCGGGGTCCAATGTGCACCTGGCCCTTTTATAACTAAGTTGGAACCTTTCTTCATAGTCTTCTAAAGACTCATCACTTTCCATGGTCATTCGAAAGATCTCTCCCTTCATTTCCTTTGACCTACAGTAGTCTTAGTAATTTTTGTTAAAGGCTTGCTACATTTGAGCCCAAGTTGTGATACTGTTTCTAGGTAACCCCATGAACCAGCGTAGTGCTGCATCCTTGAGGGTAGAGGGAAAGAGTTTCAACTTTTGCTCGTCTTCTGCATAGTCATAAGTTTGAAAAAGGACAAAAAACTCAAACAGGAAGGTATCAGGGTCTTCAATGGTCAATCCATGGAAATGAGGTAACGCTGAGGGACTTATGTTTTTCATTTTCATGTCCCCGTTGGTCTCTCGGATGGGAAATGCACCTTCTATTCTCTCCCCATCTTCTCTACCATTTCTGTGTTCAGCCATGGTCTCAAGAGGAATGTTTTCTTGCTCTTCTTCTGTTATAGGATCTTCTTATATCTCTAGAGGTTCACCTATAAGTTATTTTGGATCACTGCCACCGAAGAAGAGAGAAGGGTGACTCAGTGATGTGGTGGGGGTGTTGGGTAAGAATTTCCCTATATTGTCTTTGTTCCTATGACACATGAAATGGAATATTTTTGGTGGAGTTTTGGCATTTTTTCTGCTTGTACCTGCAAAATTGAAATTGATTGAACTGCAACTAACTAAAATCTATCTTGTTGAAATGAAAATGCGGAATTGAAATGAACGCAGCAAAGGACTAATCTATTTTGCTGAAATGAAATGCTAAGCTACAAATTGCAGAATTGAAATGCTAATCTACGCTTGCAGAAATGAAATTGCGGGATTGAAATGCTAATCTATGAAAGTGGGAAATATCTAATCTACACTTGCTGAAATGAAATGAAAGTAGGAAATGTCTAATCTACTTTTGCGGAAATGAAATTACAGAATGGAAATGAAACAACTACTCACTCTTGCTAAAATAAACTACTTAGCAGAAGATTGAAGTAGAAAGTAGAAGAAAAGCAGTAATCACAAATACTCTGATGCTTCCCCGGCAATGGTTCCAAAAAGATGGTGGGCTCCAGTATTGTTGCAATAAAGTTGCAACTCCTGGGACTCCCTTCTTTACTTTTATTAACCCGGTAGTTCGTAACAAACTTGGAAGCAACGGTGCTATATGCACAAGTACTAGCTCTTGCCACAGCTGTCACTGGATCAACTGGCACAAGTCCGCTAGGAGCTTAAGCCAAATTCTATGAGCTCTTAGAAGAAGCTTTTAATGGTGATGGATGAAAGCTAACTCAAAGGAAGCTAGTCTACTTGCAGAAAGAAGATGAAAGTGGAAAGGAAATGCAAACCCTAACAAACCCTAGTTTTACAGACCAACCCTACCGTTGCAAGGAAAGAGATGAAAGCAACGAAAATGGATGCCACTTACTTCTAGAAATGTAGAATGCATGTGACTAAGCTACTCTTGCAGTGAAATCTGAAAAGTAATGTCTTTTTGTATTTTTGAGTAGTCTTGTAGAATTATTATGCATGTGCTTAATTATTTTGACTGTGCAGAGGTTGATTGATGGAAGGAAATGGTGAGGGCACTTGTAGGAGGTTGAGAAGGTGAGAAGAGGGCCTAAGGGGTCCCCAACACCCTTCCAGAGAGTTTCACAATGATCGGGTCTCCAAAAACCGCTCTCGTGATCTTCTACAGGAAGTTTGCAGGGGTTCTACAGGATGTTCCGAAAGGAGAGTTTGGAGAATTGAAGGTGGAAGAAAGGTGGAGAAGTGGAAATGGAGGTTGGATGAGGGTGTGAAGAGGTTTAGAACCTGGCAAATGAAGCTGAGAAGTGATGAGGATGGTTGGATTTTTTCAAGGAGGGGTAGAGCAATGTTGCACAAAAATATAGAAATTAGGTCAAAGTGAGAAAGTGTGGCAAACAAAAGGCAAGAATCTGAGTTAGGGAATGGAGTAGGTTGCGCTGATGGAGTAAGGGTAGGTAGGGAGGTTTCTCAGGTGTTCTGCACACTACTTCTTGAAACTAACCAAACAAAGATCATGCAAACCAAGTATCTAGCTATCCAACCTAATTTGACTTAGGAATTAGCAACCATGATGAACAGAAATCCCTTGGTAGAAAATAATGTGAAATAACTTATGGAAACCAAGAAATAATGAAATTAAGCATGTAATCACATCTTGCATCAACTTTTGCAACTGAGAAACTAACACTAGCAATTGCATGAAGAAGTAAGAACAATGTTTTTGTGGCAGTGAGGACACCGTGGTCTCAGCTCATGGTCTCGAGGAGGGAGAGGTGAGATCCAAGGTTGCTTGATGGATTTTTTCAAAGCTCTTTTCTGCTATTAACCTATCACATCACTCTGAAACATGAAAGCTTTTTCAATCATCAAAACTGACCTAGATAACCAAGCAAGATTTTAATCTACTAACATAAACTATTTTATGAAGATAGTAAAAAAACATATTACAGTACATAGAGGAAGACCTGGCACTTGGGTTGGGCCCAACCCCAAGAGCTACAGGCTCCTAAAAGAAGCTCAGAACTGATGCACCATAAAACTAGTTTCCATTACTCAGAAAACAACCATGTCCAAAATGTGTTACAACAGAAGCTCCAAAATGGGCTCAGAAACAAAGCAGCACTATAGTGAGAAATACAAATGTTCAACCAGTAACCTACGAAGGCTGGAAGCCTTCCTATTTATGCACTATGAGGATGTCCAGCAGTCCTCCTTAATTCAAGGGGCTTGGCTGCTCAAAACTGTAGTACTCAGCCACTTAATAAAAGCTGCTTGGCTGCCTTTGGAAATCAACTTTGGTGGGCTGCTGAACTTCGAGCTGATGGTGGAGAACTCAAGGAAGGGGTCATTTAGTGCAGGAGACACCCTTCCTACAAATCCTCAGCCTTGTCCCCTCATATTTGCTGTCAAATGGTCCATAAATGCTTTACCTTGGTCCAAAAGTTGTCCAAAAATCTACAACAACCACGTATTAGCCTTCATGGTCAAGTGACTATTCTCATTCATTCAATTAACATAAACATACTTCAAAAGAATACATATACTATGAAGAATGGTGGATAAATGCAGAACAATAGGCAAAATGAGCCCAATAAGTTACCCATTTTTTGGGTCATCAGCGGATCTCCCCATTTGTTCCCAAGTCTGCTTCAGTAGGATGTTTAGGTCTGACCCCAGGTCCAAAATAACCTAATCCATCTGATACTCTCATATTTGCACAATCAGTCTCATCTCTTGTCCCGTCCTTGTTTTATGCTTGCCAATCTTTTGTACTACGCGTGGTTCACCCGACGCGGTTCCAACACATCTATTGATGAGCTCTTGTAACCCTTTCATAGCCATACTATCACGCAATAACTTCATAGAGGTCTCCAAGAAAGTGGTGAGCATAGAGGGGTCCATCTCTTGCTCAAGCTTATCCTTGCCTCCTGAGATGGAGGCCTCAACAAAGCTCTTTTTAGCTTCCATGAAGGTTTCACGTGTGCGCTCCAAATCTAACTCAGCCTCCTTCTCCAAAGCTTTGCAAACCCATGTACTATCTTCTGGCTGTTTCCCCTTGTCATCTCTTGTCGCAATTCCACTTCTGAGCACTATATTTACATTTGGATCCTCTTCATGCGGCTCAGACCTCATTATCTGCAGGTTTTGAGTTGGCAGAGGTGGCAGCGCTCCTTTATCACATATTCTAGCTATCAGCGTAGGAAAATGTTTCATTTCCTGATAAAAAAACGTGCAATACTTGCACAACGGACGTGTTGGGTTAGTGCAATCACGGGCATAGTTTCCTGGTCCTCTACAATTGTAGCAAATTAACTGTCCTCGACCTCTGCTAGGTCCTCCTCCACCCTGGCCTCGTCCGTGCCCCTGAAATCTTGTCCACGCCATCCTTGCACTCTGGTTAGGGGGGTGCATTTCAGCCTGAACCCTATAGGCGGGAGTTCTATCCATCATCAATTCATAGCTCCTTCAAGTACGATCATTATGCCTTACCAACTTACAAAAGTTGCAGAACAATTTTTGCAGTGTCTGTACAAACTTTTGTAGCAAGTGATAGTTATCTGTGGCATGTTTTCCTACTATCTGATAGATAGTGCACCATAATTCAGGCTCGACGCTAGGTCCTTCTTGAGCTTCTGACCTTAAAGGCAACAATCCCCCTCCTGAAATATAGTTCACAAAGACCGGGCAATGGTCCTTGTCATGCCCCTCACTCTTGCATTTCAAGCACCATACCTCCTCGCGGACCTTTGGTCAAACTGTCCTGTCCTGCTTTAGACTTTGCATCTCAAGGCACAAATTCTTCAATTGTGAATGGATCTGTTGAACTCTTAGATTTGGATCTTGCGTCAGAGTTTCATGTGGTCTCATGGAAATCTCCAAGGCCTCCGCCTGAGTGGTTATCTTCTGCTGCGACATCGCACCCCTTAAGTGTGGCATGAGTGAAGCAAAAAACCACTCAGGATGCTATCCGTCTGTTAGGTTCATGTTGGCTTCGCAGATTGTAATTTCAACCTCTGATCTAGTTCCCAAGGCATCTCATTTGGTTGCATCGCGATTTCTTTGAATCCCATAATCGATTGCACCTCAGATTTAGACCTACTGAATTCTCTATTCAGTGTTGTCTAGATGTCTGCCACTCCAACATTTGGGTTATCATTAGAGTACTTAATATACTAGGTTAGCGCACGATCTTGTATAGCACTAACCAATGTCATCTTCTTTATATGATCATATGTAACACCTTGAGCTTCCCATACATCCGTCACTACAAACCAGAATTGGTCCGGGTCCTCATTTCCCAAACCTTTAAACAAAGGTAGCTTCACTGTATTTGCCATATTGATCTGTGGTGGAGGTGGAGGTGGTACGGGTGAAGTTGGAGTTGATGGTGGTGAGGTTGGAGGTGGTGTGGGCAAGGGTGGTATTTGCGAGAATCCTTGTCTTATTAACTGAATAGCACTTCGCGGAGAAACCTTCGCTATCTCTTCCTCATCTCCTCGCGGAGCTGAAATCAATGGACTATATTCTGGATACTTCTTTCCTTCATTCTTGTAAGTTTTTCTACTTTGCATAGTTCAAACATCAAGGTAGCTTCATAACCTGTTTTTTGCACAATAGGATTTTAATCCAGGTATTCAAATATTTACGTACTTACCTCACGGTCCTTTGAAAAGGCGCTGCTCTGCCTTGCTATAGCTGACTGATGTGTAGACTGTGAATTCAGTTACAAATCCTCCTATGACACGACCGAGATAATGGTTGACAGCACGAGTGATCTTATCCTCCGATGCTTCCAACCTTCGCACTAGCTCCAGGGTCCACACAATAGGACCATCAATTTTCCACCTTCCTTAGCTATCTTCTAGCTTCATGATCCACTCATATAGCTCAATAGGGAAGGAGAAGAAAAAGATCTCATGAATCTTTGTATACAAGTATGTATCTAACCACTATTACTTTTTCAGTCGCAGGTTTCTTTTATCATGCGCCGCGAATTCATGGATCTTCCTATCCAACTGCTCTCTGATCTCCTTCTTAGTTGGATTCCAGTGATACAACATCACATATCTCTTATGTAGATTCTGATCTGGAAATGAAAAACATTTGTTGGCTTGAGGGGCCCTGACCCAGGTTTAGTGTTAAATAGCCAAACAAATCCCTACACTACTGGCTCTTTTGGCATCAACCAGTGGAGCGCGGACCGAAGTCTCACCCGAAGCAGTAAGGGGAGATGCTGGAACCAAGTTTCCACACCCTGAGATGGTTGTGATGTCGTTTGATTCCCTCTATCCCTGCCTTCACACAGGTCGCTTCACTCTAGGGCTTGAAATATGAGTCCTTTATTCTGTCCTTTAATACCTCCACGAAAGGGTATGATCGACCTTTGCGCAGCCCTAGCCGGTTGCTCAGGTAACTTCACGCTGCTATGGCAGGGTGCCATGTGGATTCCCTAATTAGTCTAGGTGATTTTCTTATCTTATCAAATAATTAAAGTTAACACCGTGTAAACAGATATCCTTGAACACATTCAGTTATCCAATGTATTTGTATTCATTCATGCATCATATAAACATAATAAAGGAAATTCATATATAACATATCAAGATGCATCCACAGAACAAAGACACAGAAATTGCAAAAAATCTTTCTTTATTAATATCTTCCAAGTGTTTACAAACTCTGTCCACCCTGTGCACACAGTTGTAGGGGTCTGCACACTCAGCTGTGGACTTCTAGCCTAGGCCCCTGTGCACTTAGCTGCAGAGCCTCTACCTACACTACGACCGAAGACTTAGACTTCTTACTTTAGATCTACGACTCTCTTACATTATTTGTTAGGTCCATATAATACTAGTAACGACCCCATTACTATTGTAGTTGCATCCCTTATTAATATTGTTGTGCCCCTATTGTCCCCATATTGTTATTTTTGTGCCTTTATATTATTATTGTTAGGTTGGCTTGGTTATATTGTGACCCCTTAGACTACTATATATAGAAAGGAGTTTTCGTCATTTGAATCATCTAAGAATTGTTCATTTGTATAATGTAAAGGAGGTTTCCCCCTCGAAGAGGCTGAATTCTAAGTCGTTCAACTATCTTTTCTATCTTTTTGTGAGCTTGTTTCATAACATTTGGTATCAAAGCTTTGAATTCTAGGGTTTCGCTGCTCCAAACAGGTCATCGTGGAATTTGCGCTATAACTTTTTTTCTGCGACGTTTTAGACGCTTAAAAAAAAACCCATTTGGGTAGAAATCTTTATGAACCTCGGGTCCAAATTTCAGAGCATTTCGCACTATATTTGTGGAGATATGATCTGCGGAAGTTAGCCTTTTTGTGGACTCCTAAATTTCATTCCAAACAGGTGACCTGGGGAAAATCGTCATAACTTTTGTTTTGAGCATCAGATTGAAATTTCGTAAGAAGTTATAGAAAGAGGACGGATTTTAGTTTCCTGTGTATATTTTTAGATACTAAGGCCAAAACTGTGACACGTGGCACTTCATAAAAGTTCGCTCTTCTGGAAAGGTCTATAATCAGGTCAACTTGGGAGATTGTGCATAACTCTGCCTTGGAGAATCTAAATTCGATCAGACTAGTGGCATTGGAAAGAGGACACAGAGGGATACTGTAGGTCGCAATTTTAGAACTAGATGATCCAAAATTACAGAGATACATCAGATTCAATATTGAGCTCCTAGAAAGTGAAAAAAAGGTGTGTAGTTTTTTATTAAATTTTTCATATGCTTGGTTTGAAAAATTAGTTTGAAGGAATTCAAAGGGCATAGTAAAGCATTATTATTGGTAATTGATGCCCTGAGGAAAGAAAATGCAAACACCTGGTAAGCAACCTAAAAGCTCTAGCATGACTCATGAAGAAGATGAAGAAATGCAACATGATATATCAAAATTATGAGACCAAGTGCAACAAATGTCACTTGCACATAAAGTAACATAATCCAAGATGGATGGTTTAAAGAAAGATGTAGAAGCTAAGATGTATGGCATGGAAGCTAAGATGGATGGTTTAAAGAATGGCATGGAGGCTAAGATGAATGGCATGGACGCTAAGATGGATGGCATGGATGATAAGATGGAAGACTTGAAGATAAATTTGAATAAGTTGCTACAAGAAATGGTCACTAATAGTGAAAGGGTAGTAAAGGAAACTCATGATGAGAGCAAAAGAAATGTTAATCATGATTTCATAGACTCTAATGTTGGATCTAAGACCCACCATATTCCAAAAATCGATATGAGGAAGTTTGATGGCAAGGATCCCGCAACATGGATACTACAGATGGAACAATTTTTCGATCTCCATAATGTGCAAAACACACAAAAGGTACATATTGAAACTTTGTATTTGGAACCAAATCAGTTTGTATGGTATCAATGGCTTTGCTCTTGTAAACAAATTGTCACTTGGGAAATTTTTACAGAAGAAATGACAACACATTATGAGGATACAAAAAGAAACACTTTTTTTAGCCAATTGATAAGTCTCAAACAAAAGGGTTCAATGATGGAGCACATTGAGGAGTTCCAAAAATTGAAAATAAGGGTAAAAAATATTCCAGAGGAGCATAGGATTGATGTGTTCATAGGGACTTTAAAGGAGAATATCCAACATGATGTTCGCCTTTGAGAACCTGATTCATTGGAGAAGGCATTCAGGTTAGCAAGAAAAATGGAAAGCAAAATTATGGCAACCAGGAAGCCCACCACTCACAACTATAAAGATGAAAGTGTTGTTTCCCCTAGCCTTATAAAACCTATAAGGTTGACACCACAACAATTGGAAGAAAAAAGAGCAAAAGGGCTTTGTTACAGTTGTGATAGCAAATACACTAAAGGTCATAAGTGTGCTGAGAAGAAATTATTCTACATAGATTGTGAAGAGGAAGAAGAAAAGGAACAAGAAAGGTAAAAAGAAGAGGATATACTCCAGGAACAAAGCCTAGATAAAGAATAAATGAATCTGACCATATATTGTAATGCATTGGCTGGAATTACCACTCCTCAAACCATCAAGATAGAAGGACATATCAAGAAGAAAAAGGTAATAGTGTTGACTGATTCAGGAAGTACCCACAATTTTATTCATTGTAAGATAGCAAAAGAATTGAATTGCTTCCTATATCCAGCACCAGAGTGTCAAGTGATGGTTGCAAATGGAGGAACGATAAATCTCTCTGGAAAGTGCCATAATATAAAGCTATCCATGGGATAATATGTATTGAATAGCCCAATGCTTTCCATTCTAGTGGGAGGTGCTGATGTTGTACTAGGAGCTCAATGGCTACAATCCTTGGGTACAATAGCTTTTAACTTTCAAGAACTTTTCATGAAATTTTATGCGGAAGGAAAGGAAGTTGAATTAAGGGGTATTGCAGGGAAACCAGGAAAGATAATCAGCTCTAACGGTATGACAAAGCTTCTAAAAAAGGAACAACGAGGTGTAATTGCACAATTATGTTCGCTAGATGTTTCCACATCGAAATCATATATTTCTCTAGATCTCCAAAAAGTCTTAGACAATCATTCCAAGGTATTTGAGACTCCCCAAGGTCTCCCACCTATTCGTGATCATGATCATGCTATTCATTTGATTCCAGGAAGTGTTCCTCCAAACATCAGGCCGTAAAGATATCCCTATTCCCAAAAGATTGAAATTGAACATATGGTTGCAGAAATGCTAGAGGCTGGTATAATTCAACCTAGCCAAAGTTCTTTCTCTGCTCTAGTAGTATTGGTGCACAAGAAGGATGGATCATGGTGCATGTGTTCGGATTATAGGGAGCTCAACAAGCTCACTATTAAAGATAAGTTTCCCATTCCTGTCATTGACGAATTATTGGATGAATTGCATGGATCAATTTACTTCACCAAGTTGGATCTTTGTTCAGGATATCATCAAATCAAAATGAAGACTGAAGACATTATGAAAACAACATTTAGAACTCATGAGGGTCACTATGAATTTTTGGTCATGCTTTTTGGCCTTACCAATGCACCTTTTACATTTCAAGGTTAGATGAATTCCATTTTCAAACCCTTCCTTAGAAAATTTGTGTTAGTATTTTTTGATGATATACTAATCTATAGGAAGTCTTGGAAGGATCTTGTTGAACATGTTGACAGGGTGCTACAACTATTGGAGGAGAAACAACTATATGCAAAAAGATCCAAATGTTTCTTTGGAGTACAAGAGGTGGAATATCTAGGTCATATTGTATCTCATGAAGGAGTTAAGGTAGACCCTAGCAAAATTAAAGCCATTAAGGAAAGTAAAATCCCCACATCCATAAAGCATTTGCGAGGATTTCTCAGGTTGAAAGGGTATTATTGCATTTTGTTAAGAATTATGAGAAAATAGCAGCACCTCTAATAACATTATTGAAGAAAGTTGCATTTTCATGGACTCCAGAAGCAACAAAGGCCTTCGAACATCTTAAAGAGGCAATGTGCCAAGCACCGGTCTTAGCTACACCATACTTCACAAAAACCTTTATTGTGGAATGTGATGGTTCAGGAAATGGAATTGGTGTTGTTTTAATGCAAGATGAAAGACCCATTTCTTTCGAAAGTCATCCAATCAAGGGAAAGTATTTACACAAAGCTATTAATGAGAAGGAAATGTTGGCAATACTACATGCACTTAAGAAATGGCGACCCTACCTAATGGGAAGACACTTCAAGGTAAAAACGGATCATGATACCCTTAAATACTTTCTAGAACAAAGATTATCCTCTGAAGAACAACAAAAATGGGTCACAAAGGTGTTGGGTTATGACTTTGAAATCATCTACAAAAAAGGGAAGCAAAATGTTGTGGCAGACGCACTCTCAAGAAAGGATGAGGATGTGGAAGCATTGTTGTGCGCCATTTCTATTATCCAACAAGATTGGATAAACGAAACAAGGGAGGAATGGAAGAATGACGAAGAAGTGTGGGCACTTATTCGAAAGTTACAACAAGATTCCAGTACATCTGATACATTTAGCTGGAAAAGTGATTCATTATGGTACAAAGATCACTTATACCTCTGTAAGAATTCCCAACTCAAACAAAATATTCTTTTGGAATTGCATGCTTCTCCCTTAGGAGGGCACTCAGGATTTTTAAAAACTTACTACAGGGTTAAGAAGGAATTTTTTTGGGATGGCCTTAAATCAGATATTCAAAAGTTTGTGGCAGAATGTTTGGTTTTCCAACAAAATAAAGTTGAAACAATTAAGATACCAGGTCTATTACAACCTTTATCCATTCCAAGCCAACATGGGAGGAGGTTTTAATGGATTTTATCACAGGTTTACCCAAGTCTGAGGGAAAGAGTGTCATCATGGTGGTAGTTGGCAAACTTACCAAGTATGCACACTTTTGTGCATTATCACATCCATTTAAAGCTAGTACAGTTTCTACTGCATTTATGGACACAATTTAAAAGCTACATGGAAACCCAAAGATTATTGTAAGTGACAAAGATCCCATTTTTACTGGAAATTTTTGGACATAATTATTTTTTTATCTTGGTACTCAGTTAGCTCATAGCTCATCTTATCATCCTCAATCTGATGGGAAAACTGAGATAGTAAACAAATGTTTGGAAGGATATCTTCATTGCTTTGTATCTGATAAACAGACACAATGGGTCAAATGGTTTCCTCTGGCTGAATGGTGGTATAACACTTCCTTCCATACTGCAAAAAAAATGACTCCTTTTATGGCACTTTATGGATATCAGCCACCATCCATCACATCATATTTAAGAAAAAATTCTAAGGTTCAAGCAGTGGAACATCACATCGAGCATCAACAACAAGTTCTCCAACTCTTAAAGGATAACCTCATTCTGGTGCAAAATAGAATGAAACAACAAGCAGATCAACATTGCAGTGAAAGAAGTTTTGATGTAGGTGACTAGGTATTCCTATAGCTACAGCCATATCAAAAAATGTCCCTCAAGCAAGCTAAGAAGGATAATAAATTATCACCAAAGTATTATGGTCCGTGCAAGGTGTTGCAAAAGATTGGTACTATGACATACAAATTGGAGCTTCTTGCAGCTTCTCGAGTGCACCCAAATTTCCATGTTTCATGTTTAAAGAAGGTTATAGGCAACAAGCTCCCAGTTCAAACAATATTTCCAGAACTTGACGAGGAAGGGAAAATTATATTGGAACCAGAAGCAGTCATAGAAACAAGAACTCGACAACTACGAAATCGATCCATTTTGGAGTATCTCATCAAGTGGAAGAACTTATCCGTTGAAGATTCCACATGGGAGGATGAGAATTTTATACAGAAGCATCCAGAACTACTTAAGTGTTGAGGACAACACTTTTTTGAAGGAGAGGGGCATGTTAGGTCCCTATAATACTAGTGATGCCCACATTACTATTATAGTTGTATCCCTTATTAATATTGTTGTGCCCCTATTGTCCCCATATTGTTATTATTGTGCCCCATAGAATCCCTCTATTGTTATTTTTGTGCCTTTATATTATTATTGTTAGGTCGGCTTGGTTATATTGTGACCCCTTAGACTCCTATATATAGAAAGGAGGTTTTGTCATTTGAATCATCCAAGAATTGTTCATTTGTGTAATGTAAAGGAGGTTGTCCCCTCGAGGAGGCTGAATTCTAAGTCGTTCAACTATCTTTTCTATCTTTTTGTGAGCTGGTTTCATAACATTATTAATATTCTATGTCTGTAAAACTACTTAGAGCTTAGCTCTTTTTATACAATCCCATGGTCTGCGGACCATGGGTAGAACTCTTACAACTGACTTTACTTTTACAAAACTAAGGGTGGACTACCCTTTATGACACATAACACCCTCACCCTCTGCGACCACAAAATGCAGAGACTTTACCATTTTATTACAAAATTTAACTCAAACATGGGCTTTTAGCCCCAAAATTTCCCTTGGGGGATCCCACTCCCAGCATCTCTATATGAAGAGGACTAGAACTAGATGGGGTGGAAGAAGAAAGGGTACCTTCTTTCTCTTTCCATGTTGACAGGGTAGGAGTTTGATAATATTTTGACTTGGTAGCCACGTTGATCGGGGTACTCATCATGAACACTTGTGAACCTGAGGAAGCAGATGACTGAGTTTGGTTTACCATTTGAGTTTGCTAGGAAGGAAAGGGATCTTTAGGGATAGCTGGGATCCCTTTGAGCAGATGACTAACTTCGGACCATCTGGGACAATCCTTAGTATAGTGCTCCTCCTCACAAATGAGGCATGGATACTTAGGTTTCCGTTGGGAAGCATCTCCAGCAGATGGTTTAGGAGGACCGTGTTTTGGGGCATCAGCTTTACCCTTACCTTTGCTTTTCTTCTTACCTTTAGAGGATTCATTTGTTGCGGTAGACTGGATAGTGTGAACCTTTGAGGTTTTACCATGGTTGGACACAGTGCGAGAGGAGTCATTGGGAGTAGTGTTGGAGACCGACTTCTATTTGGAAGAAGATTTTGCAGGGGTATGAGTAACTGAACCAATTACTCCGTCAACAAGAGGGGTAGAGGGGGACTTAGATGTTGTCAGATCAGATGATGGTATGGGCACATCAGGTAACACATAATATAGCTTGTCGGACTGTCAATGGTCTGGGCACATGCAATGGCTTGTTCCTTAGTGACGCATCCACCCATAGCAATGTCCTCAGAAATTTTGTTGACAAATGATTTGGTGAACCACTCGATCAACAACTGATCAACAATTTCAAATTTAATCAGACGGTGCCTACGTCTCCATTCATGGATGCGATTGAAGATGTGAGTTGATGTGTCTTTCTTGAGTGACATTAACAGATGGGTGCCAGTTTCATAAATGTGTGAGAAAGGCCATGGCGAGAGTGTTAAAGTCATGATAGGTATTCCAGGGGAGCTCGATATACCACTTGGTCACAGTTCCTGTAAAAGTTCGTTGGAAAAGACGCAGATGAATGGAATCACCAATGTAGGAATTAGAGGAGCACCAGAGGTGATATGTCATCACGTGGGCTTGAGGGTCCTCTTTTGATTTTCCTTCAAACTTTAGACAATCACTTAGAATCTTGGATAGAACCGGAGGCTAGTATGGTGAATGAAGAATCAGATCATTCGTGAGACTAGACACATGTGGCAATTCCAGCGTAGCCAAGAATGGTAATTGGGTATTGAAAGTCATTTGAGGTCAATAAGGGGGTCCAATTGGTGGTTCCAATCCCTGCTGGTAAGGATTTTGTCCCAAAAGTGGAGGGTTTTGTCCATAAGGCATTTCATTTTGCCCCCTTTGTAGGTTACCTTGCCCATATGGAGGATTCTGACCTTGAAAGCCTTGAAACTGTTCGGCCAAAGGCTGCTAATAAGAAACATATTGGTTAAAAGGTTGTTGAGCCTACTGGCCTTGGACATATGGATTTTGCACTTGATGTCGCTGAGCATAAGGATTTTGGGCCTGCTTCCCCTAGACAAACGGGTATTGGACCTGCTTCCCTTAGATGTAAGGATTTTGTGCTTGATATCCTTGGACATAAGGATTTTGGACTTGCTGTCCTTGGAAAAAAGGAGGTTGTACCTGTTGCCCTTGGACATAAGAATTATGTGCCTGCTACTGCAGGACTTGTCCTTGGCCCTGCCCTTGCAAGGGTTCAACCTATTGATATGAGTATAAGGGTTGTTGCTACCTGGGTTGACCTTGTGGCTACAAGGGTTAACCTTGTGGCTATAAAGGCTGTCCTTGCAGCTATAGAGGTTGACCTTGTGAAGGCATAGGCTGGGAGGATTGCGGTGCTTACTACATCTGCGGTTGCATGGTTTGCTGCAACTATTGCAAGGGCTTCCCTTGCCGTCATTGCAGTTGTCATTACTGCAACATGATATGGCCTTGCTGCTACATAGATGGCCCCTACTGAAATGAAGGTTGCCCTTGCTGCTGCAAGAGTTGTCCTTGCTGCTGCAAAGGTGCTTGAACAATTCTCGGAATGACAGCTTGAAAGTTCCTGAACTATATCTGGTCATACACACCAAGTGCAGGGGATGGGCAAGGCTGGACATAGGGTCTAGGCTGGGGGATGTATGACGGATTAGCCATCGCTTGTGAACCATATGGAACATAAGGAGGTTAGTATTGACCTTGAGCCATATTAGGCTACTAGTACTGGACATGACTTGACCCAAATGGACGAACATTGGGTTGTTGGTACTGGACATGACTTGACCCAAATAGACCAACATTAGGCTATTGGTACTGGACATTACTTGATCCAGCAGGACCATTAGGATTTGAAATGGCACCCAAAGAGGGTTGGTTCATCCCAACCATGTGAGGTTGTGAGCCACTCACATTGGTTGTGCTAGAGATCATAGAAGCATTAAGGATCTGCCCCCCAGGTGGTGGAACAACCTGTCCACTTACTGGAGGGATCGAAAAACTAATAGCAACATGCCTCGGGATCATTGGTTGAACCAGATGGGTAACCTGGACTGACGAAATAAGATGATTGGGAATGGTAGGTTGCACAGGGACTGAAGTGATTGCATACATCACCATTTTTTGGGTGGTAAGTTTTTGAATGAACGAACCTATGGTTGGCATAGTGCTAGGTGCCCAAATAGGGTTGTGATACAATGATGAGGCAATAGGCGTGCTTGAAACCAATTGATATAAAGTCACGTAATTACATGGTAACTCAAGATGAACACTAATCGGAATGCTTCCTGTGTAAGAGAAACCTTTAGGAGGGAAAGGATATTCTTGCTCCTCGACTGTATGCAGAGTGGAAACCTCTGAGTGACCTAGAGAGGAGACTAGGATTTCGCCTTTTGATTCCATGGATGAAAATAGACGACGATGGACTACCGAAGATGCTTGAGGGGATAATTCCAAATGAATATCTAACTGATCATACGGACAATACGAACGCTGCGGTGATATCACAACAGGATCGAACAAAGGATTCATAGGATAAAAAACCAGTCCAAGCTGACCTTCAGAAGTTGGCGGACTCTTGGGAGTCTAGAAGGGTTATTCGGAGATTCTGCGCCGACGACAGAAAGTGACCCAGTATCTGAATGGGGAGGACGAGATGATAAAGGTTGAATACTCAGAACAATTCCAAGCTCAACACCTTGGTCCTCGAGAGACTGTGGAAATTCAGGAAAAGGCTCCTCAGACAATCTTTCAGAGAGAGGAGAGGAAGAGGAACTAGGTGAACCAGTTGGCTAAGCCACGATGATCTTGTCTCAAATAACCAAAAGAGAGATCGATTTCAAGGGCGTTAAAATGTATTTTAAAAGTATACTCACGATGTGGTCTAAAAAAGACTAACATGGATGTTACAAGATCGTGGGCAACAATTTTTTAAGACGCAAAAAAAAATTGGTGCTCTTTCACGTTTTAAGGGTCAAGAAAGAAGCAAATATGACTCTATCACCTTTGGTTTTAAATGAACTCAAAAGGACAAGCGCTCGGGTGATATTTTATATTTAGGGAGTCAAAAAGATCAAAACGACTACTTAGGATGATCTAGGTAAAAAGGATTACCAGGTAACGTGAACTACATAATACCTCTCAGCGAACCGAGAAGTACGGGTAGTCAATCTCCCCGAATGCTGTGTTCGGTGTATCACGTTTACAAGGTGGAAGACTCGACTTCCTATGGATAAAGGATTGCAACCTAGTGGGTTCTCGCTTTATATACTTGACGGTATGGGGAGCATAAGTTCATACTAGCATTCTTTAGAGCCAAAGCGAATGACAACTGCTAGGTTTTAAGATGTCGGAACACATCTCTATCGTAGACCTTCTAAGATGTGATTGTTAGATTTCAAATGCGCCCTAGGTTAATTGAGTACATTTTAGAGTTTATCTTGAAATTATGTCTCAGTTTTCAACGACTCAAAAAAACCTATATGTAGCTAAATGAGACATGACCCTTTCAATTCAATGAATTATCTACACTAATGAGAGTAGAAATCATACTCAAATGCAACAAAACAAGCAATTGAAAGAAAAATGATTTTACACTATTTCATCTTTTGAAAACAAAAATGATGAAAAACTCCTTCCAATTCCTAACTTTCCTATGAAATGCACTTCAAGTAGCCCTTTAACTAATAAAGAGAATTCATTTCTTTTGCAATGCAAGTGATGATGCAACTCTAGCCTTCCATAATGCTAACTAATGTAACATATTGATGCATCAAACTAGAGTTATTTATTTTTCAATGAAATGACATAATGAATCTTTCGCAAACACTTCACACTTCAATGAAACATTCACAATACAATCAATCACAAGCGAGCATAAAAGATAATTCTTTTTAAAACTAATGTAGCAAAGGTTGAACCAAAAACAAGATGGGAAATGTGATCTGTGTCCAAAAAGAGACGCTCAAGCTGTTGGGTGCAGGATCCCCCAAGGGCAATTTTGGGGCTTAAAGCCCAGATTTTGGTCCAATTTTGTAATCCAAATGTAAAGACTCTGCATTTTGTGGTCACGAAGCACATAGTTGTTAAAGAGTCATAGGGTTGTCTGTCCTTATTTTGATAATGTAATATCAGTTGTAAAAGATCTACGCATGATCCGCGGACCATGGGATTGTATAAATAGAGTGAAGCTCTAAGTAGTTAAGACACACAGCAAGGAATCAAAGATGGAATGATGTATGAGAGATAGCTATGAAATAAAAGTCTAAGTTTTGGGTTGTAGCGTAGGTAGAGGCTCTGCAGCTGAGTGCGCAGAAACTTAGAAGTCTGCAACTGAGTGCGCAGACCCCTACAGCTGAGTGTGCAGGGCGAGTTGAGTCTGTAATTGTCTGGAATTATCAATAAAGAGAAGTATTCTATAATTTCTACATCTTTATTTCTTGTTTATGCATTTGTTATAATGGGTATGAATTTCAATTCTAATTCTTATGTGATGCACATATGTGTATAACTATATTGGTTAAGTGAATGCAAGTAAGAAAATCTGTTTACGCGAAGCTAACGAAGATTTGTTAATAAGATAAGTAAGATACTTAGCTTAGTTTGGGAAATATTGTAGTTCGCTACCCTAGCAGTGCGAGAGCATATAGGCCCCTGGTTAAGGCTATGTGGAAGTCGATTGTAACATTTCGTGAAGGTACTAAAGGGTAGAGTAGAGGGATAAGAAACTTGCACAAAGGCAGGTATAGTTGGAATAACCTGAAATTACAACCATCTCAAGGCTATGGAAACTTGGTTCTAGCATCCCCCCATACTGCTTCAAGTGAGACTTCAGTTTGCGCTCTGCGGGCTGATGCCGAAAGGGCTAGTAGTGTAGGGATTTGTTTGGATAACTAACGCTGAACCTGGGTCAGGCCCCCACAAGCCAACAAATGGTTCCATTGCTGGGACTAGAATCTGCATGAGAGATGTGTGATGTCGTATCATTGGAATCCAACTAAGAAAGAAATCGAAGGCTGGTTGGATAGAAGGATTCACGAGTTTTCCGTGTAGGAGAACAAAAACCCATGACTATTAAAAGAATAATGGCTAGACCAATACCTGTATACGAAGATCCATGAAATATTTTTCGCCTCATTCCCTACTGAGCTATATGAGTGGATTGTGAAGCTAGTAGATAGCCAAGGAAGGTGGAAACTTGATGGTCCTATTGTGTGGACCCTAGAGCTAGTGCGAAGATTGGAAGCATCAGAGCATAAGATTGCGTGTGCCATCGATCATTGGGGCGATCGCATTGTAGGAGGATTTGTTACTGAGTTCACGGTTAACACCTCAGTCAGCTATAGTGAGGCATAACAACATTTTTTCAAAGGACTACGAGGTAATTACATGAAATCTCTGAATACTTGGAATAAAATGTTGTTGTGAAAAAAATGGGTTATGCAGTTACCTTGATGTTTGGGACTACGCGAAGTGGAAAAAGTTACAAAAATGAAGGAAATAAGGGTCTGGACTATAGCCCCTTGACTTCACCTCCGTGAAGGGATGAAGAAGGGATAGCGAAGGTATCACAGAGAAGTGTTATTCAATTGATAAAACAGGGATTTCCGCGAATACCACCTCCACCCACACCACCTTCGTCTTCACCGCCATCACCCCAACTTCACCCATACCACCTCCACCACCATCGTGATTGAGTATGGAAAATATAGTGAAGTTGCCTATGTTCAAAGGTATAGGAAATGAGGATCCAGACCAATTATGGTTCGTTGTAAGGGCTGTATGGGAAGCACAAGGTGTTACATATGACCATATAAAGAAAGCGACACTGGTTAGCACTCTGCAGGATCGCACGCTAACCTGGTATATTAAGTACTCCAGCGATAACCCGAATTCTGGAGTAGCGGACATACAAACAACACTGAATAATGAATTTAGCAGGCCTAAATTTGAAGTGCAGTTGATTGTGGGATTCAAAGAAGTCTTGATGCTACCAGGCGAGACACCTTGGGAACTAGATCAGAGGCTAAAATGTACGATCCGCGAAGCCAACATGAATTTGACGGATGGAAAACATCGCGAATGGTTTGTATCCTCACTACTACCACACTTAAGGAGTGCGATGTTGCAGCAGAAGATAACAACTCAGGCATAGGCCTTGGAGATTTCCATGAGGCTACGTGAGATCCAGATGTAGGATCCTATTCTAGAAGTTCAACAGATCGACGTGTAGTTGAAGAATCTGTGCCTTGAGATGCAAAGCTTAAAGCAGGATAGGATGGTTCAGCTAAAGGTATGCAAAGAAGTATGGTGCGTGAAATGCAAGAGTCAAGGTCATGATAAAGACCACTGCTCAGTCTTTACAAATTACCTTGTAGGATGAGGATTTATGCCTTTAAGGCCAGAAGCTCAAGAAGGACCTAGCGTGCTGCCTGATTTGTGATGGGATATCTATCAAATAACTGGAAAACATGCCACGGATGACTGCCACTTGTTACAGAAGTATATGAAAACTCCGCAATAGTTGTTCTGCAACTTTTTCAGATCAGTGAGACATGATGAGCGTACCTGCAGGAGCTATGAATTGATGATGGATAGATCTCCCACCTACAGGGTTCAGGCCGAAACGCAGCCCCTTGACCAGAATGCATGGATGGCGTGGATAGGATTTTAGGGTGTGGGCGAGGCTGAGGTAGAGGAGGACCTGGTAGAGGTCACAAACAGTTGATTTGCTACAATTGCAGAGAGCTAGGACACTATGCCCACGATTGCATTAATCTAAAGCACCCGTTGTGAAAGTATTGCATGTTGTTTTTTCATGAAATAGAATATTGTCCTATGCTTATAGCCAGGATATGTGAAAAAGGAGTGCTACTTCCTCCCCTGACTCATAACCTACAGATGATGAAGTCTAAGTTAAGCGAGGAAGATCCAAACATAAATATAGTGCTTCGAAGTGGAATTGTGATGGGAGATGACAAGGGAAAATAGTTGGAAGACAGTACATGGGTTCACAAAGCCTCGACAAAAGAGGTTGAGTTTGATTTGGAGCGCGCTCGGTAAACCTTCATGGAAGCTAAGAAGAGATTCACTGAGGACTCCACTTTAGGAAGCAAAGATAAACCAGAGCCAGAGATGGAACCCTCTATGCTGATAACTTTCCTCGAAACCTGTATGAAGTTACTGCGTGACAATAAGGCTATAAAAGGGTTACACGAACTTATCAATAGATGTGTTTAGAATGCGCCAGGTGAACCACACGTAGTCCATAGATCAGAAAGCATAAGACAAGGACGCGACGTGAAATGAGACTCACCGCACATATCGAAGAATATAAAATGGATCAAGTCATTCTGGATTTGGGATTAGATGCGAATGTTCTACCAAAAAAAACATGGGAGCAAATGGGGAGACCTGTGCTGCAATGGTCACCGATTCAGCTAAGGATAGTGAACCAACAGAAAATCATACCCATGGGGTGGCTGCAGGGAGTGACCGTGGACATTGAGGGAGTGAGCGCCCTGACAGATTTTGAAGTAATAGAGATTGTTTATGACAACAATCCCTACCTCGCGCTCTTGGGAATTGACTGGGCTACTGATATGAATGGGATAATCAATATGAAGAAGCGAAAAATGATCTTTGAGAAGAAGTCACTATGCGTAATAATACCCCTGGATCCTGCTGAAGGATCACGCTATATAGAGCCGGTTCGCAACTATGAGAGTGATGATGATATGGATTGCATCTATAAGATAATAGCGTGAGACCAAGGCTGGGTGAATCCCATGATAGATGGACGAATTAGATGGGAGCGCGAGAGTTCCTGCACTTCGGATTCCGATGAAGAGATAGAACGCTGTCAAAATCAGTTACATGAAGTAACTACGCTGAATTGCAACATGATGACCCGGTCGCTGCACTATGTGTCATCAGAGGTAAGAAATCTACGTACTTATGATGGTCTAAATGAGCTAGATACCTTTTTGGATGCATTTGAAAGGGAGGTTCTGGAAAAGAAACGCTTCCAAGCCTTGGATTGGGTACTGCATGATACCCCTGCAAGATGGTGGGGTATGCACAAGGGGAGCTTTGATGATTGGCGCGAATGTAGGAGAATGATGTGAGTATATTTGGGAAGTGTAAGATGTGACTGACAGACAAGTATGATGGACAGAATGATCCGCGCGCACATTTGGCTAAGTGGACACAGGCTTATGGAGAAAAGCCACAACTTGAGTGGGTTCACCTATTCTTTCATACCCTAGATGTTATCCCAATGAATTGGTATGTAGAAAAAGAGCTTCGCCATGGGAAAGGTGAATGGGATATCCTGCGCGAAGGATTCATGATAACATTTAGTTTTGAGGACGGGTTTGACGGTATTGATGAAGCACTACAAGAGGTGAAATTAGAAATCTTTAGGATACCGCAGGATCCTTTAGACCTAAGGTATTCTAAATGGGCTACTTAGCTGAGTCATGCATTGGAATGTTATAATGTAACTATTGAAGAAGAAGATGAGGATTCGTAGAAGATTAGCATTCCAGAGACAAAATGCCACCGTGAGGCTCAGGGACCACAGATTGAGAACCTTGATATAACCGTGCCAGTGAAAACTAGACAGGTGAACATTGGTACAGAGGCATAACCGACTACTGGGACAACGCGATGGTGGGTAAGGTCACTGAATTACTCTGTGAATATGAGGACTTATTCCCTACGAAGTTTATGGATTTGAAAGGAATAATCGAAGATCTAGGAGTGATGAAGATTACGTTAAAACCCGATGTGAAGCCAGTTAAGCAGAGGCCTTATCGCCTAAATCCGAAATACAAGGAGAAGGTCTGATTAGAGCTAGACAAAATGCTAGCAGCAGGCATCATTGAGCTTGTGGAAGAGTCCGATTGGGTAAGTCCAATGGTGGTGCAAGAGAAGAAGCAGAAGGATGAGATAAGGATATGCGTGGATCTTAGAAAATTGAATGACACTTGTGTGCATGATCCTTTCCCAACTTCGTTCACAGATGAAGTGTTGGATAATGTAGGTGGCCAGGAAGCATACTCCTTCACTGATGGGTTCTCTAGGTACCACCAAATCAAAATCGCGTCGGAGGATAGGAGCAAGACAACCTTCGTGACTGAGTGGGGTTGCTTTCAATATACTATAATGCCATTTGGGTTGAAGAATGCGCCTGCTATATTTTCACGCGTGGTTGTTGCGGCATTCAAGGAATTTATTCATAAGTTACTGGAGATATATTTTGATTACTAGACTGTATTTGGAATGGTTAAGCACCATGTAGCGAGCTTGCACTTGATGTTGGATACCTGTCGAAGATAACAGATCATGCTCAACCTTAAGAAGTTTCTGTTTTGCGTTCCTTTTGGAACCTATTGGAACATGTGGTTTGTAGACAAGGGTTGATGGTAGACCCCATGAAGATCACAATGATTCTGAACTTGGAAGCGCCACGGAGTGTGAAACAGTTGCGCGCTACCTTGGGACATACAGGATATTACAGAAAGTTTATCAAAGGCTATGCCCAGATCACCGTGCCAATGGAAAAATTATTTAAGAAGGATGTCTCATTCTTCTGGAACGATGACTGTAAGAAAATCTTGGATATATTAAAATAAAAGATGGTGAGCACGCTGATTCTAGTTTTCTTGAATTGGAAGAAAGAATTTCATGTACATGTTGATGCGTCATGTATAGCACTAGGGGCAGTCCTAACACAGGATGGTGGAGAAGGCTTGGACCACCTTATCGTATTCGTAAGTCACAGATTATCCAAATTAGAGAAGAACTATTCCACCACTGAGCGCGAGAGACTGGCTGTGGTGTATGGGCTCATGGGGGCGCCACGGGAGGACATTATGCAGGGAGAGCAACCGCACAGAAGATTCTACGTGCAGGGTTGTGGTGGCCAACTCTTCATTAGGATTCAAAAGCATATTACAAGGTGTGCAACATATGTCAAATAATAGGAAGGCCATCACGGAAGGATGAAATGCCTTTGAATCCACAAATGACATTGCAACCTTTCGAAAAGTGGGCAATAGATTTTGCAGGACTGATTCAGGAACAAGGAAAGACAGGTGCGAGATACATTATCACTTTGACAGAATATTTGACTCGTTGGGTAGAAGTGCAGTTGGTGAAGGATTGGACGAGTGCAACTGTAACAAAGTTTTTATTTGAGCATGTACTGATGCGATTTGGCTGTCCAAAGATCTTGATGAGTGATCGTGGTACGCACTTCCTGAATGAGACAATTAGCGCACTAACGGAGGAATTTCAGGTGTATCATCAAAAAAGCACACCTTATCACCCACAGGCTAACGAGACAATGGCAGTATTCAACAAAGTGCTTGAGACCGCGCTGACCAAGGTATGTAATTCTCAACGAAGTGATTGGGACCTATGCATAGTTGCAGTATTTTGGGCTAATCGGAAAACGTGCAAGAAGTTAACGTGACAGGCACCCTTTAGGCTGGTATACGGGGTTGAAGCATTGATGCCTATGGAATAAATCATGCCTAGTCTGTGCATAGCAGTACTCATAGGCATGACAGATTGCAGAGCCCTGGAAGAGAGGCTCGCGCAGTTGGATAAGCTGGAAGAAGAGAGATTTTTGGCTGGATTTCACCAGCAGGTCCAAAAGCAGCGTGAAAAGGCTTGGCACGATCGACATATTAAGCTACGCACCTTTAAGTTGAATGACTTGGTGCTATTATATGACAGTAAGTTTGATAAATTTCCACGGAAACTCAGAATGCATTGGCCGGGGCCATATGTTATTAAGGAGATTACTGATGATGGCACGGTCCAGTTCGTTAAGTTGAATGGGGATCCCTTCCTAGGAAAAGTGAATGGAAATCATTTGAAGCCATACACAGGTGGCCCAGCCATCTGACTAGTTTTTAGAAGCACAATCTTAGCACTCTAGGTGTTGAAAATGCAACAAGATGATGGAGCTTAGTGGAAAGGAGTCGCCTTCACTAAGTGGGCCCGCGGGCTATTTTTGGCGCAAAGTCTATTTTTAGACATATGGATCATGGTCTATGAGTTGCAGGATGCTAGTTGTGGATGATTGGTCATGTTGGTAAAAATAGATGGACTTTTATTTTTAGACATATGGGCAGTTTCTATTTTTAGACTACCAGGCTAAAAATAGAACAGTCGAATATTATTAGCTCTTAATAATATTTGGACTATAAACATTATCTTATCCTCTTGGAGCACTTCAGTTCGAGCTATGGATGTGGCACATGCAGCTGCTAGAAGGAAATATGCTTTTCTTGTGGGTCATTTGAGCTATTGCATGCAGGACTTCAGTTAGAACTCATGTGGTTGAGTTTGGTGGAGTTGATTGAGGAGTTGATGGAGTTGTGTTCAGTTTGACTTAGTTAAACTAGTTGTATTTAGTCTAACTGCAGAATACACTAGTGATGAGTGATGTGAATTAATTATTAATTAATTCACTAATTATTAACTCATAAAGCAACTAAAGAATACATCAGTTAACTCAGTGCATTGACAGTTCAGTGGAGACAAGTGTTAAAGGTGAGTGAAAGGGAAAGACAACTATCAGTTGTGACTATAGTTGTGTATGATATCTTGCACAATCAATGGATTGAGTATTGCCAATGAGGATTGCGTGGTTCAGCCAAGGGAAATACGAGTTTGGATCAGCCATTCTCATCTATTCTCATGCAGGATTGCACAGTGGAGGCAGGAAAACAGTGGAGGAGATTTGAGGCATCAGACCTGAGCTAGTTTGTGTGTAACAGGTGGAGATAGTATTGAGTACTTGCGAGGAGTATTGTACTATGTATTGTTACATGTTCTCAGTCATTATAATATACAGATAGTTGGGGGTTTTCAGCTGTATGCTTTCCCTGGGTTACATACTGTGTTAATGTGCGCATGCGATTGATGTTTCATTGTTTTTAATTTCGCAAAATTGATGATCAACGTAGAGGAGGTTATGTATTATGCATGTATTCCGCAATAGTGTATAATCGGGATAATCTCTGTGAATAAGTTTCATATTATTCAAAATTTCTACATGGTATCGGAGCAGAGTTGATCATCAGATGTATTATTCATAAAGTTTTTACATTTTATTTCTTCAGGCATAGTCTGTAATCGGGCCAGTTAGCCTCTGGATTCATCCTTCTTTTGGAAGGTGAGATATCCGGTAAAAGCCCATATAGTCAATCTCTTTACGAGAAATACTTTGTTCTCACGAATTTTAGATCAGAAGCGGTTGAGTTTTGAGCTGGTGGAATTGGAATTTGCAGCAATGTTTTCTTGGTGTCAAAGTTGAAATGTCTTTCAACGGATTGCGATTGGAGTATGCTCTTGAAGGCAACTCGAACTATATTGCATGGAAAGATAGGATGGAGGTGGTGTTAGATGACAATGGGTTGAAGGAGTTCATAGAGGCTGAAGTCCCAAAACCTATTGATGCTACTGAAGCTGTGGCTTGGCAAAAGAAGACAGAAAAGTGTCAAAAGATTCTATTGGAGGGCGTGAAGGATCACATTGTGTCCAGCCTGCATGGAAAGGCTTCTCCATACTTGATGTGGAAAGCGTTGATAGATCTATTCCAAAGCAAGAGTGAACAGAGGAAGTTGTCGCTCAAGGATAAACTCAGAAACATTAAGTGTGAGAATGGAGACAGTATGCCCAGGTATCTCACGAAGTTCACCCAGTGCCGAGATGAGCTGGAAAGTGTGGGGGTGACTGTCGATGATGAGGACTTGGTGAGCTTGGATCTCCTTGGTCTTCCGAAGAGTTGGCATTCCTATCAAGACTCTATCAATGGTCAAGAGAAATTGCCAGGATGGGAGAGACTTTGGTCAGATCTTGTGCAGGAGGAGATCAGATGGAGCACCAGAGACAGTTCTTCATGTATGCATGATGAGGAGAATTGTGCCTTAGCGAGTAAGGCGAAGAAGGGGAAGGAGAAGGTTTCTCTTTCCGAATCCAGTTCTTCCAATGATGGGAAGAAGGTTGACAAGTCGAAGGTGAGATGCTTTCGTTTTCATGAGTTCGACCATTATGATACTAATTTACCAAAGAAGAAGTCCAAGAAGGGATCTGGGGAAGGATCTAAAGGTGAGGCACTTGCTTCACAGTTTGAGTTGGATTTCACACTCTTTGCATGCATGGTGTCATCCATGGTGGGAAGTGGTTGGTTTCTTGACACTGGAGCTTCTTTCCACATGACCAGTGACAAGAGTTTGTTCAGTACTTTGGAGGAGAAAGATCTCCAGATACTCATAGTGATGGGTAATGATGAGAAGTATAGTGTCTCAGGTGTAGGCACGGTTATTTTTCAGAGGGAGCATGGAGCTCGCCTTACCTTGACCGATGTCAAGTATGTACTAGGACTGAAGAGAAACTTGGTGTCGATCGTGATGTTGGAAGACAGAGGTTGTGATGTAGTCTTCAGTAAGGGAAAGGTTTTCCTTAGAAACATCATCACTAGATAGGTGAAGTAGATTGGTTCACGGGTCAAGAACCTGTATGCTCTTGAGGTTCAAGATGCATGCAAAGCCTTGAGCAGTAAGGCAAATGATGGAGACTTGGTGGTTGAGAGGGAGCGTATATTACCTCTCAACATGTAGAGCCAGAAGAAGTCTTAGACGATTGTGGAGGAGCCACGATTGATGCAGCAACTTCAGGAGGTTGTGGAGCAGCCACAACAAGGGAAGCTGAGAGGAGATCAAGTAGAGACATCTACTCATGAAGAGACCTCTAGTAGGGAAACTTCGAGCCAGGTGGGCTGAGGGAATACATGCAACCATACCTCCAGGTAGGAGGTGGGGCGATATAGAGTGATTTTCCCAAGGAGGAGGGGCAGGATCCTTGAAGTACCCAACCTCTTGGATGGGACCTTGCTACGGGAGCCGCGATGTGGAGTAGCAGGAACTGACTAATTGGGTAGAGAAAGATGCGGATGGAGTAGCAGAGAGAGTGACAATGTAGGGAATCCCAGGACAGCGCATAGCTAGCAGGCTGCAACAATGCGAGAGGCACAAGTGTTTTTCATAGTGCTAGGTGGCACAGAGAGGTGTGCAATGGTGCAAGATGCATGGAGATGTTGCAGTAGCGCAGAAGTTAGAGAGGGAGCACTTGTCAGCAGCAGGTAGAGCTTCAGCATCAGAGTATGTTCCTAGCCCAACAGAGCGGTCAGTTGGGAATGTTTTTGTTCCAAGTGTTGTTGGAGCAAGTGGACCGGGCAAAGGTGTTGCATGAAGAACATTCTAGAGTTGCAGGATAGGGGTTGTAGATAATCCTTATCTTGTTGAGAGGGAGTGTTGAAAATGCAACAAGATGATGGAGCTTAGTGGAAAGGAGTAGCCTTCACTAAGTGGGCCCGCAGGCTATTTTTGGCGCAAAGTCTATTTTTAGACATATGGATCATGGTCTATGAGTTGCAGGATGCTATTTGTGGATGATTGGTCATGTTGGTAGAAATAGATGGACTTCTATTTTTAGACATATGGGCGGTTTCTATTTTTAGATTGCCAGGCTAAAAGTAGAACAGTCGAATATTATTAGCTCTTAATAATATTTGGACTATAAACATTATCTTATCCTCTTGGAGCACTTCAGTTCGAGCTACGGATGTGGCACATGCAGCTGCCAGAAGGAAATACGATTTTCTTGTGGGTTAGTTGAGCTATTCCATGCAGGACTTCAGTTAGAACTCATGTGGTTGAGTTTGGTGGAGTTGATGGAGTTGTGTTCAGTTTGACTTAGTTAAACTAGTTGTATTTAGTCTAACTGCAGAATACACTAGTGATGAGTGATGTGAATTAATTATTAATTAATTAACTAATTATTAACTCATAAAGCAACTAAAGAATACATCAGTTAACTCAGTGCATGGACAGTTCAGTGGAGACAAGTGTTAGAGGTGAGTGAAAGGGCAAGACAGCTGTCAGTTGTGACTGTAGTTGTGCATGAGATCTTGCACAATCAATGGATTGAGTATTGCCAATGAGGATTGTGTGGTTCAGCCAAGGGAAATACGAGTTTGGATCAACCATTCTCATCTATTCTCATGGAGGATTATGCAGTGGAGGTAGGCAAAGAGTGGAGGAGATTTGAGGCATTAGATCTGAGCTAGTTTGTGTGTAACAGGTGGAGATAGTATTGAGTACTTGCAAGGAGTATTGTACTATGTATTGTTACATGTTCTCAATCATTATAATATACAAATAGTTGGGGGTTTTCAGCTGTATGCTTTCCCTAGGTTACATACTATGTTAATGTGCGCATGCGATTAATGTTTCATTGTTTTTAATTCTGCAAAATTGATGATCAACGTAGAGGAGGTTATGTATTATGCATGTATTCCACAATAGTGTATAATCAGGGTAATCTCTATGAATAAGTGTCATATTATTCAAAATTTCTACACCAGGCAGCTGAAAGGAGGCGTGAGACTATAAACTACACTGCTTGGGAGCTGTGCGATTTCAGGATTGTGCAAAGCAGCAAAGTGTCGCAGGGTCCGCAACGGTGCAATGACAGCTACGCAGGTGCATAGGTCTACTGAAAAGTGACCATTAAAGTCACTAGTCACGATTTGATGGCTAGTTTGAGGCCAAATGGAGAGGGGGAAGGCATTTAAGGAAAACTTTATGGGCAAGATTCTTGAAAATATGTTGCCAATCTAGCATTAATGGGCCAAATGTGGGGGGAACGGTCAAATTCAAACTCAAAAGGCCCTATAAATTACAAGTGGTTGTCTAGCAAACAACACTTGGCATTTTGAGAACTGAGTTGTTCCACGCTCAAGTATACATGAACCGAGACCAATTCGAGACCCTGAAAGTGAATTTATTGTTTGAGCAACTACCAGAGACACTGCAAGAATTGTGGAATAGCGTTATGTCAGCATCCACAGAAGCCATGGATACAGAAGTAATGACAACCGAGGAAGCTACATAGGAAATTGCGGTAGTGGAAGCCCTAGAGAGTGCTGGAATAATAGTTGAGGTCCCTAAATCACCCCGAACACCGCGACATAAGAAGGATGAGCAGGCCATGGTCCTGGTGCCCGTCTCACCCAGAAATCCACTGAGGACCAAGCTAACCTTGTAGGAAAAGGGGAAGGCCATTAATTTGGAGGCCGATGAGGAGGAGTCTGAAGAAATCTTGGTGGAGGAGGAGGATGTAGAGATGGAAGTTGAAAGCCAGGATGCAGACCCTATTATCTTGTTACCTGAATATGTTCTTCCGTGCAAGGGTAAAGCCAAGGTGCCAAAGGACATAGATGAGAGAAAGAGCTCTTTGCAAACTCCACTACTCTGAAACGATATTGTTTTTGAGGGAATGCACTTGGGGCGGGTTCTTGTGTTGGAATTTGTAGATTGGGACCTCACAGACCACGAGAAGTTCCCGCATTTAGCGACTGAGAAGCTAATCTGTCAGAGGATTGATGCGCCAGCTGGAACAATTCAATTGGATTTGCGGACATGGCTCAGGGGTGTAGAAAAAGATGAGTTTCTAAACCTGCTCTGGGTGTTGCATTACCATCGCACCCCAGTGACCGTCTTTGTCATCAGGCAGCTGCTCTGCTTGGTGCATGATGGGTGTTTGTGGCTAGAGGAGCCCATTCCCATCACAGACCATATGATTCAACGAATTACACGGCTACCTTACTCAGGGGAGGATCTGGCTAATATTTTCGAAGGAAAAGGTGGGAAGCTAGCCCTCGCGGAAGCAATGAAGAAGAGGTTCAAGTTAGAGAAGAAGAAGAAGTGAGGATATGCCATCTACAGCGTTAACAACCCTGATGTCAAGGTTGCAACAAAAATACTAGCATGGAAAGTGACGCGGAAGTGCCGCATGGACGAGGTGCCCACATCCATAGTTTCATTAGCAGCCCAATGTGCAGAAGGAGTCCAGTTCAATTGGGCGAACTATCTATGTGGAGAGTTCGTTGCGAATTGTTGTCAGGCACAAGAGCAGGGAAAAATGTTTCACTACCCGTGGCTCCTGTTGTCGATAGTACTGGTGGCATGGGAGCTGCCTGAAGATAGCTAGTTCCCTTTGGTCGCTCCAGACCTTCCAGAGGCAGCAAAGTATGCTTCATTATGGGCGACTGAGGACGCGCAGTGGATAAATGAAAGCAAGATATTCTGGATATTAATGGAGATAAATATTAGGATGGGGATCAATCGCAAGCCGCAGTTGTCACCCACAATATACGCCAGTCTACAGAGATTTGCAGAGTTCAAAGTGGATTTCCACCATGTTTTTATCAGGGCATGGAAGGACCCCACAAAGACATGGCACAACTTACCATATTTGGCGACTGACGATGTGATCTTCGCAGTCCTTGAGTCTTGGCTATCGGAGTGGTGCGCTCCAGTTGGCTTCGCTGTGGAAATGGACAAGTCCGCCACATAGTGTAAGAAGGAATAGATAAAGCTTCGAATGGCGCAGCTGACAGAGAAGCGCAGAGAAGAAGAAGCAAATACCAAGGCCCAGGTAGCACACGATGCTACGAAAGTGGTAAAACAACAAAAAATAGGAGGAGAAAAGTGCGAAGGACAGAAGTCACCTTCGCCCAACACTGAGGTAGAACCAGAGACTGAACAAGGTGGCGCAGACCCGTAAATGACATCCACCCAACTCAAGCATCTGTAACCGTGAGAGTACACAGTGCCGTGAAAGAAAACAAAGGCATCAAAGATGTCCTTCGACCCAATCACCCTCATTGAGGGGGATTTGCATGACATCGGAGAAATGGTGAGGGATGTCACTGCGGAGGCCCTCTAACAATTTGAAGAATAATAGCAGCTGGTATTGGGGGCTCTCAGGACAGAGTTGCAGGAGTTGCAGGTACGCACTCCACCGGCTGGCACAGTGTCCACCAACCTTGCGATTGACACTTCAGCTGCCAAGGCAATGTCATGCACAAGAGTGACCAACACGTTACTACTAGTTGATGGGGCACTCACTACAGAAAATGAGGCTGACAGGCCCAAGGTTAGTATTTGAAAGGGGTAGGATTGAACATGGTCGCGTTCCCTTGAGAGATGCTCTACCTCTTACAGGATGGAGTCACTGCGGAGCTTAAGGCCTGGGAGAGTCGCGCTCTACAGGTGATGAGCGAGCAGTGTATCAACATTGAGCAGTTGGGCTTATAGCTCAATGAAGTAGTAGAGAAAAATAAGCAGATAATGTAGGTTATGGAGGAAGCATGTCAGATGGCCCGAAAGTGAGAAATTTAGGCTGAAGAATTGATGGAGGCGTGCATCCGTAAATTTGCTACAGGAGTGTGCAATTCTCGAGTAGAGATGGCTAGGGTTTAGCTAGAGCTAAACCTGCTAATCGTAGAACTGCAGTTGAAGGCTCAGCCTTCAACTCCTCTAGAGATTAGGGAACATCGTACCACCAATGTTTCAACAAAAATGGCAGCGGTTGACGGTGCAGTGGCAGACAGCATGCAACTGTTTGAACAGTCATTCGAGGTCCTAACCACGATACAGGATGACCTGAATGTAGAGCACCTGGAGACAGAGGTGTGCAAGCTCCAACATAGGTATGATGAGGTAAAAGGGACCGTGTAGATGGTTGCCCTTACACAGAGGCTTGCATGGATGCAGGAGGCAAAGGAACTCAAGGAACAGGTGGATGTCGCTCGGCATAAGGAAGTAGTCTTAAAAGCGTGCCTATAACCATGGATAGATGAGGCTTACATGATCACAGCCTCCATTGAAGGAAAGCTCACAAAACTGTAGGCAGCTCAACAAAATATTCATAGTAGCAGTTCAACAACAGTCACCGAAATGCATGTGGAATAAGTCCAGCAAGTGGCCGCTCAGTGTGCTGCTGAAGTTGCGGTGATCCAAACAGAGCTGGGAGGTCTTTGCGCTAAGATCTCTGCACTTGTAGAGTGACTCAAGGGCGAGTCACGATGTTTGTGTTGGGGGCTTGTTAGGCACGAGATCCCCCAAGTGAAATTTTGGGGCTTAAAGCCTAGATTTTGGTCCAATTTTGTAATCGAAATGTAAAGACTCCGCATTTTGTGGTCACAGAGCACGTAGTTTTTAAAGAGTCATAGGGTTGTCTGCCCTTATTTTGATGATGTAATGTCGGTTGTAAAAAACCTACCCATGGTCTGTAGACCATGGGATTGTATAAATAGAGCGAAGCTCTAAGTAGTTAAGACACACAACAAGGAATCAAATATGGAATGATGTATGAGAGATAGATCTGAAATAAAAGTCTAAGTGTTGGGTCTTAGCGTAGGTAGAGGCTTTGAAGCTGAGTGCGAAGAGGCCTAGAAGTCCGCATCTGAGTGCGTGGAGCCCTCTAGCTAAGTGTGCAGGGCGAGCCGAGTCTGTAATCGTATGGAATTATCAATAAAGAGAAGTATTCTATAAATTCTGCATCTTTATTTCCCGTTTATACATATGTTATATTGGGTATGAATTTCACTTCTAATGCTTATTTGATGCACGAATGTGTATAACCATATTGGTTAAGTGAACGTGAGTAAGAACATCTATTTATGTGAAGCTAATGAAGATTTGTTAATAAGATAAGTAAGATACTTATCTTAGTTTGGGAAATATCGCAGTTCGCTGCCCTAGTAGCACGAAAGCATCTCAGCCCCTGGTTAGGGCTGCACAAAAGCCGATTGTAACATTTCGCGAAGGTACTAAAGGATAGAGCAGAGGGATAAGAAACCTGTGCGAAGGCATGTATAATTGGAATAATCCGACATCACAACCATCTCAAGGGTGCAGAAACTTGGTTCCAACATACCCACATATTGCTTCGGGTGAGACTTCAGTCCGCACTCCACGGGCTGATGCCGAAAGGGGCAATAGTGTAGGGATTTGTTTGGCTAACTAATGCTAAACCTGGGTCAGGACCCCACAAGCCAACCCAAACACTAAATGAAAATTTCCAAACTTGTCAAATGGAAATTGTAGCAATGAAAGGACTAATCAAATGAATTGCAAGGAGAAAATTTAACTATGTACTTGACTTTCTAAGCAGGAAAACAAGTGAATGGGTGATTACCTAGATGCCATAGGGTTATACACCATCCAAGATCTCAAGAAACCAAGTGAAGGAAATGAAAATTAACCAATCATACAAACCAAGCTAAAAGAGCTTTCCAGCCAGGGAGAACACAGTCAAAAAGAGCTGGGAGATAGAAATTAGAAGGGAAAGACACAATGGCTATGATCTAGGGTAAACCCTGATCTTCAACTACAGGAATCAACGTGACTACCTAACTGACAACATGCACCAAAAGTGTAGAAATTTTGACTGTAGATTAACCTGATAATGCAATATAAGTAAAAAAAAAAATACTTTAATCTACTTCTACTATCAAGCTTGCGGAAGCTCAAAGATCGAGATGAATCAGAGTTGAAAACATATAACCATAAGAAGAAGAATCAATACACATGAAACACAAAAAGTACTTAGAGGAAGGCCTCATCTAAAAGCCCCACTATCTGTATTATCATACAAGGTGGAAATATCTTAGAATTACAAAAAGCCTTAGCTCTCACAGCTAGCCATTTCTTAGTACAATCCTCCTGGATGCTCACAGGCAAACAAGGCTTCTCACAAACCTTCTCCTCTGCCCTCCAAGCCTCCTATTTCCTTGCGCAGTTACCTCTGGGATGATCTCCTTCACCCAGTGTAACACTGCTCTCACACACTGCTCTAACACACTGTCAGAACTGTGCAATTGTCAAGGAACCTTATTCCTTCTCCATGGATGAGTTTCCTTTACATGAGAAAACATGGAACTGATAGTACACTGTCCCTGTCTTTAATCTCAACTGGATCTTTCTCAGAATAGACATGCATGAGTTAATGATCAGAGAATCTTTAGTTATCTGGACTACACTAGTTGAGTGCATGCATGCATCAACTGAATGATAACTCACAATTAGTCCTCAAACAGTTTGAAACTAATTTAACTGGACTTAACTCAGTAAATTGAGCTAACTAATTACAACTCAAATATAACTCAATCTTATCTCCTTAATTAAGGGATAATCTCCTTAATTTAAGGGACAATTGTTGCATGACTTCACAAAGACTTTTAACTTGAATTTCTCCAACTAATTAATCCATAATGAACTAATTAATTATTTTTCAAGCAGCTGGTGAGACTAAACTTGAATTTTAGTTCACAATTTTAATTCAAGGACAAATTAAAATTGGAATATTTTGGATTCTATTTTTATCATTTCTTGTTGCTATTTTCAACACTCCCTCTCAACAAGAAAGGAATTCAACTCGATCCTAATCCTAAACCTTTGGAATGTTATTTATGCAACATTTCTCTCAAGTGTTGTTGCTCCAACAATTCTAGAAACAAAAAAAATCTAACCTGGACCAATATTATGCATCTGTCATCAAAGTCTCTGGCTGTTATTGCCTCTGTCAACTGAAAACTCTGCGATTCTGTTGATTCAACCTTTCTGCACTGTTGTCAATCCTTCTCTGTTCTCTTCAATATCTGACTTCTTTAGCCTCTGTCACTTTTATCTCTCACTACATCAATCCCACTGATTCCTCCTACTACTATGTACTTTGGGCTCCCGTAGCAAGGTACGATCCATGAGATAAAACCTCTCAATGGACCCTGCCCAATTTTAGCCTTCTTGAGACTATCACTTCACATCGCCCCACCTCACACCTAGAGGTATGTCTGCATGTGATCCCTCTGCCAAATTGGCTCGAAATTCCCCCCTACTGGAGGTCTCTGCATGATTGGATGCCTCTAATCGGTCTCCTCTCGGCATTTCCAATTGTGGCTCCTCCACAATTGTCTAAGAATTCTTCTGGGACTACATATTGAGGGTAATTTACACTCCCTCTCAACCACCAAGTCTCTAACATTTTCCTTGCTCCTCAAGGCTTTGCATTCATCTTGGACCTCAAGAGCATACAGGTTCTTGACTTGTGAACTGATCTGTTTCACTTGTCTCGTGGTGATGTGTCTAAGGAAAACCTTTCCCTTACTAAAGACAACATCGTAGCCTTTGTCCTCCAACTTTGTAATCGATACCAAATTCTTCTTCAATCTAGGCACATACTTCACATCTGTCAATGTGATAAGAGCTCCATGCTCCCTCTGAAAAAAGCAACCGTGCCCACTCCTAAAACACTATACCTTTCATCGTCACCCATATCTATGCGCATCTTGAGGTCTTTCTCCTCCAAGGTACTGGATAAACTTTTATCACCGGTCATGTGGAATGAGGCTCCACTGTTAAGATACCAGCCACAACACATCATCAATGACACCATGCATGTGATGAGGGTGAAGTCCATCTCGAACTAAGAGGATAATGCCTCACCTTCCGATCCTTCCGAGGATCCCTTCTTGGACTTCTTCGATGGGAAATTAGTCGCATAATGACCCACCTCGTGACAATTAAAGCAGCTCACTTTAGACTTGTCATTCTTCTTCCCTCCATGAGAAGAATTCAATTTGGAATGGAACGCCTTCCCCTTCCATTTCCTTGCCTTACTTGCTAAGGCAAAATTTTCTTCATCATCCTTGGATGAAGAACCATCTCGTCTGCTCCTCCTGATCTCCTCCTCCATGAGATCCGACCATAGTTGTTCCCAATCCGGCAGTTTCTCCCTTCCATTCATAGAGTCCTGATACCTATTCCAGCTCTTTGGAAGGTCAAGGAGAGCGAGGCTCACCATATCATCATCAAAAGTAGTTATTCTCACACTTCTAAGCTCATATCTGCAAGTGGTGAGATTGTTCAGATATGTGGAAATAGTATTGCAGTTCTCCATCTTGATTCTTTGAAGCTTGTCCTTGAGCTCCAATTTCCTCTGGTCTCTACTGTTCTAGTAGTGGTCCTTCAATGTCTTCCACATTGAATATAGAGTATCCTTCCCATGGAGACTCGATACAATATGGTCTCGATCTCCCTCAAGGATGATCCATCTCGCCCTCTCCACACACTTCTTCCACTAAACCAACTCTTGTGCATTAGTTGAAGTTGGCTTTTGGATTTCTTGATCAATGAAATCCTTCAAGTCGTTGTCTTCTATAACATCCTCCATACGATATTTCCATGCTATGTAATTCGAGCTGCCTTCCAAGGTATACTCGAGTCTCAAGCCATAGAATGCCATTGAACAACCTTGAAGTATGAGATGAATTCAATTTGCACCTGCAACCCTAAACTTCAAACTTCAAATTATCTTCTCCATATACTATTCACAGCTCCGATAAACTCAACTCTGATACCATGTAGAAATTCTCATTTTAGATTAACCTGATAATAAAATATAACCAAAGCAAGATACCTTAACCTACTTCTACAATCAATTTGTGGAAGCTTAAAATATTTGAGCAAGATCAAGCTGAACACATATAACCAAAAGAAGAATCAATGCACATGAAACACAGAAGAATACTCAGGGGAAAGCCTGAGCTAAAAAGCCCACTATCTGTGTTATCATACAAGGTGGAAATCTATCAGAATAATACAAAGCCTTAGCTCTCACAGCTAGCCATCTCTCAGTACAATACTCCTGGATGCTCACAGGAAAACAAGGGTTCTCACAAACCTTCTTCTCTACCCTCCAAGCCTCCTATTTCCTTGCGCAATTACCTCTAGGATGATCTCCTTCACCAAGTGTAACACCGCGCTCACACACTGCTCTAACACACTGTCAAAACTGCGTAATCCTCAAGAAACCTTATTCCTTCTACATGCATGAGTTTCCTTTATAGGAGAAAACATGCAACTGATAGTACATTGTCCTTGTCTTTAATCTCAATGGGGTCTTTCTCAGAATAGACATGCATGAGTTAATGATGAGAGATTCTTCAGTTATCCGGAGTACACTAGTTTAGTGCATGCATGCATCAACTGACTGATAACTCACAATTAGTTCCTCAAACAGTTTGGAACTAATTTAACTGGACTTAACTCAGTAAACTGAGCTAACTAATTACAACTCAAATATAACTCAATCTTATCTCCTTAATTAAGGGATAATCTTCTTAATTTAAGGGATAACTGTTGCATGACTTCACAAAGACTTCTAACTTGAATTTCTCCAACTAATTAATCCATAATGAATTAATTAATTATTTTTCAAGTAGCTGGTGAGACTAAATTCGAATTTTAATTCAAGGACAAATTAAAATTGGAATATTTTGGATTCTATTTTTATCATTTCTTGTTGCTATTTTCCACACTCCCTCTCAACAAGAAAGCAATTCAACTCGGTCTTGATCCTGAACCTTTGGAATGTTCTGCATGCAACACTTCTCTCAAGTGGTGTTGCTCCAGCGACTCCAAAAACAAAAAAAATCCAACCTGAATTAATATGATGCATTTGTCATCAAACTCTCTAACTGCTATTGCCTCTATCAACTAAAAACTCTATGCTTCTGCTGACTCAGCCTTTCTGCACTGTTGTCAATCCTTCTCTATGCTCTTCAGTATCTGACTACTCTAGTGTCTGTCACTTTGATCTCTCACTGCATCAATCCCACTGATTCCTCTTGCTATGTACTTTGGGCTCCCATAGCAAGGTACAATCCATGAGATAAAACCTCTCAATGGACCCTGCCCAATTTCAGCTTTCTTGAAACTATCACTTCACATCGCCCCACCTCACACCTGGAGGTATGGCTGCATGTGATCCCTCTGCTGACTTGGCTTGAAATTTCCCCCTACTAGAGGTCTTTGCATGATTGGATGCCTCCACTCGATCTCCTCTCGGCATCTCCAATTGTGGCTCCTCCATAATTGTCTAAGAATTCTTCTAGGACTACATGTTGAGAGGTAATTTACTCTCCCTCTCAACCACCAAGTATCTAACATTTTCCTTGCTCCTCAAGGCTTTGCATGCATCTTGCACCTCAAGAGCATACATGTTCTTGACTCGTGAACTGATTTGTTTCACCTATCTCATGGTGATGTGTCTAAGGAAAACCTTTCCCTTACTCAAGACAACATCGTAGCCTTTGTCCTCCAACATCGTGATCGATACCAAATTCTTCTTCACTCCAGGCACATACTTCACATCTGTTAAGGTGATAAGAGCTCCATGCTCCCTTTGAAAAGCAACCGTGCCCACTCCTGAAACACTATACCTTTCATCGTCATCCATCTCTATGCGCATCTTGAGGTCTTTCTCCTCCAAGGTACTGAATAAACTTTTATCACCGGTCATGTGGAATGAGGCTCCACTGTTAAGATACCAACCACAACCCATCATCAATGATGCCATGCATGCGATGAGGGTGGAGTCCATCTCAAACTGAGAGGCTAATACCTCACCTTCCGATCCTTCCGAGGATCCCTTCTTGGACTTCTTCAATGGGAAATTAGTCGCATAATGAACCTTCTTGTGACAATTAAAGCATCTCACTTTAGACTTGTCAACCTTATTCCCTCCATGAGGAGAATTTGATTCGGAATGGGATGCCTTCCCCTCCCCTTTCCTTGCCTTACTTTCTAAGGCAAAATTTTCTTCATCATCCTTGGATGAAGAACCATCCCGTGTGCTCCTCTTGATCTCCTCCTGCATGAGATCCGACCACAGTCGTTCCCAATCCGCCAGTTTCTCCCTTCCATTCACAAAGTCCTGGTAGCTATTCCAACTCTTTGGAAGGCCAAGGAGAGTGAGGCTCACCATATCATCATCAAAAGTAGTTATTCCCACACTGCTATGCTCATCTCTACAAGTGGTGAGCTTGTTCAGATATGTGGAAATAGTATCACAGTTCTCCATCTTGATTCTTTGAAGCTTGTCCTTGAGCTCCAATTTCCTCTGGTCGCTACGGTTATGGTAGAGGTCCTTCAATGTCTTCCACATTGAATATGGAGTATCCTTCCCATGGAGACTCGAGACAATATGGTCTCGAACTCCCTCAAGGATGATTTTTCTCACCCTTGCCACACACTTCTTCCACTCAGCCAACTCTTGTACATTAGTTGACGCTGGCTTTTGGATTTCTTGATCAATGAAATACTTTAATTTGTTGTCTTCTAATATAGCCTCCATGCGATCTTTCCATGCTATGTAAGTCGAGTTGCCTTCCAAGGCATACTCGAGTCTCAAGCCATAGAATGCCATTGACCAACCTTGAAGTATGAGATGAATTTGATTTGCACCTGCAACCTTGAACCTCAAACTTCGAATTCTCTTCTCCGTATACTATTCATAGCTTCGATAAACTTAGCGCTGATATCATGTAGAAATTCTCACTGTAGATTAACCTGATAATGCAATATAACCAAAGAAAAATACTTTAACCTACTTCTACAATCAATTTGCAGAAGCTTAAAATATTTGAGCAAGATCAAGTTGAACACATATAACGAGAAGAGGAATCAATGCATGTGAAACACAAAAGAATAGTCATGGGAAAGCCTCAGCTAAAAACCCCACTATATGTAGTATCATACGAGGTGGAAATATATCAGAATAATACAAAGCCTTAGCTCTCACAGCTAACCAGATCTCAGTACAATCCTCCTGGATGCTCATAGGCAAACAAGGCTTCTCACAAACATTCTCCTCTGCCCTCCAAGCCTCCTATTTCCTTGCGCAGTTACCTCTAGGATGATCTCCTTCACCCAGTGTAACAATGCTCTCACACACTACTCTAACACACTGTCAGAACTGTACAATCCTCAAGGAACCTTATTCCTTCTACATGCATGAGTTTCCTTTATAGGAGAAAACATGCAACTGATAGTACACTATCTCTGTCTTTAATCTCAACTGTGTCATTCTCAAAATAGGCATGCATGAGTTAATGATCAGAGAATCTTCAGTTATTCGGAGTACACTAGTTGAGTGCATGTATGCATCAACTGACTGATAACTCATAATTAGTTCCTCAAACAGTTTGGAACTAATTTAACTAGACTTAACTCAGTAAACTGAGCTAAATAATTACAACTCAAATATAACTCAATCTTATCTCCTTAATTAAGGGATAATCTCCTTAATTTAAGGGATAACTATTGCATGACTTCAAAAAGATGTCTAACTTGAACTTCTCCAACTAATTAATCCATAATGAATTAATTAATTATTTTTCAAGCAGCTCGTGAGACTAAATTCGAATTTTAATTCACAATTTTAATTCACAATTTTAATTCAAGGACAAATTAAAATTCGAATATTTTGGATTCCATTTTTATCATTTGTTGTTGCTATTTTCAACACTTCCTCTCAACAAGAAAGGAATTCACCTCGATCCCAATCTTGAACCTTTGGAATATTCTGCATGCAACACTTCTCTCAAGTGTTGTTGCTCTAGCAACTCTAGAAACAAAAAATATCCAACCTGAATCAGTATGATTTATCTGTCATCAAAGACTCTAACTGTTATTGCCTCTGTCAACTGAAAACTCTGCGCTTATGCTTACTCAGCCTTTTTTCACTGTTGTTAATCCTTCTATGTGCTCTTAAGTATCTGACTGCTCTAGCCTCTATCACTTTGATCTCTCACTGCATCAATCCCACTTATTCCTTCGGCTACTATGTACTTTGGGCTCCCGTATCAAGGTATGATCCATGAGATAAAACCTCTCAATGGACCCTGCCCAATTTCATCCTTCTTGAGACTATCACTTCACATCGCCCCACCTCACACCTAGAGGTATGGATACATGTGATCCCTCTGCCGACTTGGCTTGAAATTTCCCCCTACTAGAGGTCTCTGCATGAGTGGATGCCTCCAATCGGTCTCCTCTTGACATCTCCAATTGTGGCTCCTCCACAATTGTCTGAGAATTCTTCTGGAATTGCATGTTGAGAGGTAATTTACTCTCCCTCTCAACCACCAAGTCTCTAACATTTGCCTTGCTCCTCAAGGATTTGCATGCATCTTGGACCTCAAGAGCATACAAGTTCTTGACTCATGAATTGATCTATTTCACTTGTCTTGTGGTGATGTGTCTAAGAAAAACCTTTCCCTTACTAAACATAACATCGTAGCATTTCTCCTCCAACATCGCGATCGATACCAAATTCTTCTTCAGCCCAGGCACATACTTCACATCTGTCAAGGTGATAAGAGCTCCATGCTCCCTCTGAAAAACAACTGTGCCCACTCCTGAAACACTATACCTTTCATCGTCACCCATCTCTATGCACATCTTGAGGTCTTTCTCCTCCAAGGTATTGAATAAAACTTTATCGCCGATCATGTGGAATGAGGCTCCACTGTCAAGATACCAACCGCAACCCATCATCGATGACACCATGCATGCGATGAGGGTGAAGTCCATTTGAACTGAGAGGGTAATGCCTCACTTTCTAATCCTTTCGAGGATCCCTTGTTGGACTTATTTGATGGGAAATTAGTTTCATAATGACCCATCTTGTGACAATTAAAGCATCTCACTTTAGACTTGTCAATCTTCTTCCCTCCATGAGAAGAATTAGATTCGGAATGGGACGCCTTCCCCTTCCCTTTCCTTGTCTTACTTGCTAAGGCCAGATTTTCTTCATCATCCTTGGATGAAGAACCATCTCGTGTGCTCCTCATGATCTCCTCCTGCATGAGATCCGACCACACTCATTCCCAATTCGACAGTTTCTCTTTTCCATTCACAGAGCCCTATTGATCAATCCCACTGATCTTTGCCAATGAGGAGACTTTCTCCAACTTAAGTTGTGAGTATGTGTTTGCTAAGGTAACCTGCAATTTTGACAAACTCATGGCAGTATGAGTTAAAGTAGAAGAAATCATTTGTCCAGTTTGTTTGTGCATCTCAATTTGATCAATTGGATGCACATCCTTTACATTAAATTCAAAATAGGTCTACTTTTGATAATGTGCAACAGTCCTAGGCCGTGGAATCTTGAGCCTGCAGAAAAGCCATCTACATTTTACCCTTCTCAGAGTCAAAGACTGAAAGAAATCTAGCCTGAGAGCTAGAGGAATGTTTCCAGAACTGTGTGTAGGTGTTCAACTTCAACTCTTCATTCTTATTTTTAATCTAACTAAAAACATGAAAGATTTCCTCCTCCTTGTCCTTCTGAATGCTTCCACTGGTCTGAATTACCTGTTGTTCATGAGAAGTAGTGGAATGTGTTGGGGACTGGGTAGACTATCCACCAGACTATGTATAGAGCATGATGTCTCCAAGTCCATCAAATATGGTTTTCTGAGACTCATGTGTTGCACCAACAGTCACAGAGATCCTAGGTCTCTTTTTCCTATGCATGATCCTAAATCCTTGGTTTGATGCTTCAGTTGTAGGGGATAACTGTTCTTCCCTTGCTCATTTAGCTGTCTTTTCCTGTGCAAGTGGAGTTTGCACATTTGAAGTGGATACTAACTGTTCTCTAGCTTCTTGGAGGGTGTTCTCTGTCCACTCCAACTGATTTTTGTATTGTTCTATTTCTGGCCTGGCTGTGTGGTGATATGCTTTAAACTTGTTTTCCACCCTGAGGTTAGAAATCACTCCCATTGGGTCATAAGACCAAGTGAAATTGAGACCAAACTTCATTTCCTTTAGTAACCTATCTACTTCTTCTCCTATTGCTATGGTATTGCAGATGAATGGGCCATCCTGAGCTTTGATCTTGAATTGAGATTTCTTCTTTGCTACCACAAAGTGTACTTCATATGAATTTAACCTTTTCCTAATATATTCCAGTGCAAAGATTCTGATGGGGGAGGTACTTGGGAAGTTTGTAGGGTGGAAGATTACAACCATAAACCCTGATTTCTGTGTAGTTTTGGTAAGGATACCGATCTCCTGTTGTGGCCTAGTCGACCAGCTGCAATACTTTGATAATCTCATCACTAATCCTTGGTACTGGAGTGCTGCTCATAAGACCGATAGATGGATGAAGAAACAATTCTATGAATTGTTTATAGGTAAACTCTTATTTCTCCTTCATTCCCATTGTAGTCAAAAATATCACTGATTGATGGTTACCTTCCTCATCTAGCTTCTGTAACGTAAATGGAAATTTGTCTCCTTGAAAATATATGAAAAGGTATACAAGTATTGAAGCATACTTGAATGCTTCTTTAGTGTTAAACTGGACAAATTGCTCATGTATGGCTTCAACTAGGAATTGGCTGAAATTATAAATAACAATGGGTTTGGAATCAACAGAAAAGATAGATAAGAAACCTAGGATGGCATCATTAACATGTTGATCAGAGTTATAACTAAGAATATAGGACAAAATAGTGGTGATTTCCTTGGTTCTATCAAGGAACATGGATGAGTCATAAGGAGGGTTTCTTTTAGGCAGAGAACTATCAATGGCTAGGAAAAGTTCAAGAGTCTGGGATCTTTTAGTAAAATCTAGTTTCTGATAGGTTTCTATCAGGATTTCATGGGAAAAAGGATGGGTTGGTGTAGTATTAGGGGCTTGCAACATCTTTTCAATGGAATCAACATTGATTAAATAGAGGATTTCTCCTGTGGATGAAATGATTGTTCTTTTGCTGGGATCATAGGATTAGTGGCATTTCCTGACAAATTCAACTGCTCTGTGTGTCTGAGGGAAAATGTAGTGTGGAAGGAGGGAGTCCCAAAGTCCTATTTCATCAGTTTGATCAATTAATTGATCTTCCATCTAGCAATAAATTTCATATAAATCAAATTGAGAAGAAGTTTTAATGATTTTACAATCCCTGTCGAGCAGGGGGGTATGGTGGAAGTCAACCTGTGGATGTACAAGACGATTTGGGATTTCTGCAACTTCTTTTCCCTTAGGAGGCATTTTATCAAATGAATTTGTAGACTGAAAATGATAGAAATGGAAAAATTGGTTTGAAACAGGGTGCTCACAATAAAAATAGTATGACTGAAAAAGAGACAAGTGGACCTGGATGTCGGCTTTCTTCTGAATAGGAAAAAATTGCTGCTTAAGTGTCAGATCATCTTTGAGATGTAAGGAGGCAAACTGTGGGTGATCAATTTGGTTACAGAAAAGTATTATGTAACTGGTTTCATGGAGGAACAAGGCTTTTAATGGAACAATTGGAGTGGAGCTGTTGAATGAACAGTTAAATCTGCATTAATTATCCAACGAGATTAATTAATGGGTCTTTAGGACATAAATTCGCGAGAGATGGTGAATTGAATGAACAACAGATATGCAGAAGTTGATTGGATGGAATATATGATGTGGAGCAGACGTGGATGGTGACATGGAGTGGCAGTAAATAGTCGCATGTAAACTGCATTCGGGGGCAACTTGAGGCAGTAAGTTGTTTAAGGATTTTAAGTACTGAAAGACTAAAATGAGGCTAAGGTGGTTTAAGGTGGTGGTTTTGGAAACTTCCCACTTTGGCGCCACCCCCCCCCCCTCCCCGATAAATTTCGGATGGCAAATGAGGGCCAAGGAGGGATGTGTGCCATCGGATCTCGGGGGAGCATGCGAGATGAAAGGTAAGGTGGAAGGGATTTAACATGTGAGGCAGAAGTGATGGTGAGGTCATGATTCTAGTGGATGTGATAGTTTGGTGTTATGGTGAATGAATGTTTGAAGTTAGGATATCGAAAAATACATTGGTACTTAGAATCCATAGTTAATTCAAAATGAAACATCGCATGTAAGAATTATCCAATGTTACAACTTAGGATAAAATCCTTTCATGCTCCAATTATTTCTCATATGTCTACCTACCCTTTACGCTCCTAATATTTTCATTTATTCATCCTAGTGCATTTAGGCTAGAAACTCAATATTTCCTTTTAATGACTAATCTACCTCTATCCCTTATTTCATCCATTGGCTCAGATTAAATTTTTGAGCCAATTTTATTTGCTACCTATTGCTACCTATTGAAAAAAAGTTAAATCAAATCCAATCATGATTAAACTGTACAATTGGATTAGATGAACTAGGTGTGGCATTTAAACAATCTACACACAACCTTTATTTGCAAAAATAAAATTGACTAAGAGTAGTGGCATTTGGATTTGCAACACTTTCAGAGTTTATTGTTTTTTGCTTTTCTTTCTAACCTAACATTTTATTTTTGCCTTCATTTTTTAGGGCATCTATTCTAACATTTTATTTGATATGGACTTATTCATAAAATATCCCTAACATTTTTTATTTAATATTCTTTTTGTCCATATCCTAACTTAACATTTTTTGAAATATATTTTCATTTTTTGACTAATTGATACTAACTTACCAAAACCAAAAATGCTACAACACCCAATATAGTGGCCAATTTGTGGTGCACGTAAATTCTCAGTGTGGACACAAACAATTCCACTAGCCCGAGAGAGCGTGTCTAGCCAAAAACAGAACAATCTATGGAAAATCTCCTTAAGCTAGAATTAATTAAGAGGGCCTACCTCGTAGAACACTATTCTTCTTAGTGATGATCCTGCTTCCTCACTCCAACTATCTTCTGTTTCCTTCCTTCGAATACTTGAAACAAGCAAACAACAACAACAACAAACGTGACAACATGTAATATTGTATTCAAGCTACTTAATAGGTCAAGGAACATTAAGCGATAAAGATGTAAAATGATGCTTCATGTAGGAAATCAATTGATAGTTGCATTAATATAAATCAGAAAGAGATTACAACTAGTGCCTTGACGTTGCTGGTCTCCTCTTACATATACGGGTTCCCACACTTCTACTATCACTTCATGGATAGCCCCAACAAATGGAAGTTTAAGGCCTCTTTCCCTATAGTCTCAAACTAAACCAAAATCACACTATTCTCCCTCAAACACACACTAGAAAGCTATAACCTATAAATCAGTTGCTAGTTATTCACACTTGCTCCAAAACTCTAACTAGATTTTGCTTGGGAAAAAGAGAGGCTTATATAGCTTGGATGGAGGGGAGATGGCTCCTCTCATCATGGGAGAAGGTCTTATCTCTTGATGTTGTTCCATCCTAATAGGGAAAAGGAACCCAAACAGATTTCCTCGGCTCTATCTGGCCCAACTGTTATAGACATTTTTGGGCACTACAACCCCAATCATAAATGTCCATAAACCAAGGGCTCTTAAGTCCCTAAAAGTGTTGTTCCAACCTCTAAAAGAACAAGGTCAATTGATTACATCTTCTCCCAGAAGTTCTCCATGAAAAACTGCTCAGAACTGGTCAAAATTGGACCATCTCACCTTCTCCATGGTCAAAGTGCGCTGCATCCCACCTAAATACACACAGGAGGTGCGATGCATCTTGAAAATCCCTTCTATAAGGTGCGATGGGTGAGAGTGGACAAATGGCAGGGTCAATCTGTGAGGTGGAGGATCATGGAATCTTCCAGAAACTTCTCCTGTGACACTTGCCTCTCTGCATTCGATCACGGATGAGTAAGAGATCATTATTCTCTAGGTGGAATCAAGAACTATCAAAGAGAGGACACTAGTCAGAACCAAAAAGCTGACTCATCCCCATTGCAAACATCTATATATGGATCCCTCATCCCAAAGATCTAGAGGCTGGAATTTTGTATCTTGAAAGGAAGTGGTGTTGGTTTCTTGTTTTAACATCATAGTGTTGGGTGATCTAAGCTTTTCATGAGGTGAAGAAGGGCTTCTTGCTGAGAGGATGACGCTGGGTCAGAACAATTGGTTGTAATCCTCTTTGCTCTTTCTTGATTATTAATAAAGCTATTCAAGTGTTCCTCCACATTCTTGTATGTTTGATGATATATGCTTTTGTGTGGTCAATATATATCTGGTCCTATATTGTTTATGATAGTAGATCTCTATTCTTGGATAGTGTTATGCTACTTTGATCCTACAGGTGCTCCTTGAAGCTGGGTAAACGAGTAGGTGAGCAGTAAAGACCTATCAGAAGGGAGAGGAATCAAGTAAGGAACCAAGCGCAAGACAGAGGTTGGTCTCCTTCTTTCCCCTCTTATTTACTTATCATAAAGGAAAACGAAAGTAGTTTTAATGTGTTTGTTTCTAAGGTAGCTATCACCCTTAGTGGGACTAGCAGTTCTGCATAGACACTAGATTTCCCGATAACAAAATGGCGACTCCACTAGGGAGCGAATAGCTTGTTTACTTTTCTATATTTGTTCATTTTATAAACTTACAGACGGAGCCTGAAGTTGAGCCAGGTAGCCTTCGAACTGCATTTTCTATGCAAATGCAAAGTAGATAAATGCCGCTTCAGTCTATCTCCGGGTTTTGTTTATAAACTGAACAATTGATTTGTAGACATCCTAATTGCCCTTGTGGTGGCTCTAGTAACCTCTTTAGATCTACCCCTGTGATTGATTTACTGATTACCACTTGCTCGGCCTAAATCCCTGAACTGAGCTGCAAACTGTGACCCGGAACCCAGTTAAAGTCTCGTCCCTGGTCCAGCGCACTGTCTCTTCTGTGAATTCTAGATGCATCGCACTTCCCGAGTGTAGTAGGTGTGCTGCATCTCTTTTTCACTATGTTACAGGTGCGCTGATCAGACAAGGCCTTTCCTGCTCCTAGATTTTGGTTTCTGTGTTCACTCTTTTCAGCTCTATTCAGGAGTTTTTCTGTTAGTAGTCAGTATACCTATGTTGAAACCCCCTTCCTTACCATTATTCCGCGTCCATTGTGCAAAGAACTGTAAATGTTTTATGTATTTTGAGCCATTTTCAGTTCTCTTTTACAAAGAAGTAGCGTAATTGAACTGTCGTTTCTTGATTTTAAAGTGTCGCAAGTGTCATTTTCAGTCATAGAAGAGAATCCAATTATTCTTGATAGTCGATTACACTGTTACTCTTGTATTTGATTTGAATTAGTAGTTTTTCAAGTGTCGAAAGCAAGTTTTCAATTCCAAATAACAAAGTGTCGTCATTGTCTTCATTTTGTCTTGAAAAGAAACTTGTTAGTAATGTCGCTTTGAAAAATAATTCAGATTTGCGCTTAGCTTTCTTTTTATCATTCACACATTAAGAAGGCTGAAAACAAATACATGCATGTGCATTTGCATTTAGACTGATTGTTGGTTTGATTTAGGACAGTGCATATAGTGTGTGCTCTCTGCTCTATGTTGAAAGAATCTCGTCTCTCTTTCCTTAGTAGCTAGGATTTTCATTGCAAAAAGAAGATTAAACGATTGTTTATCATCTTAGACTACATTTTAGGAAATTGTATATCTACATCACGCGGTGAACTCGAAAGGCAAATTTCTTAAGCAAGATCAACTGTAAAATAAATTTAATGAACCTAAAAACACTTTGGAACCTAACGCACAACATTTAGAAGTCGAGGCTAGAGACGTATTCCGGCGTCGTAAAGCCTAGTAACTATTGTTTTCATTGATGGTTGGGTGATTCCTCCACTTTGAGATGATAAGTGCCAGTACAGACTTGTGCTCCCATGTACCGTCGAGTATATATTGGGAGACCACAGTAGGCTTTATCCTTTATCCATAGGAATCCATGTCTATCGCCCTATCATCGCAATGCACTGAACACAACATTCGGGAAGATTGACTGCCGTACCGTAAAAAGTATTCTGTAGTTTTGCAATTGGTTTGGTAATTCCTCTATCTAGATTTCCAGAGTAGTCTCTTTCATTCCTTTTCAGACTCCTTAAAGGAAAAGGTCCATCTGAGCACTTGTCACTTCAAGCTCATTAAAAATCGAAGGCGACTAGAGTCATCTTTTGTTTTTTCTCGACTCTTAAAAATTGAAAAAACAAGTTATGTCAAAGCGCCTAAAATTTATTTTAATCGGAATAAATATCACCTTTCCTACATTGGTCTTAGGTTGAGAAAAATGGAGTCCACTAACCAAGGATTTCCCCTTGGGGGAAATCCTAGTCCTTTCTCCTCTTGGGGAGATGTTGGTGCACCTCATATGGCCACATTGTCACTTCCAAGATTGATGATTGGTTTGCCCGTATGGCTCTTCTCAACGTCTGTCGTTCAGAATATCATAATTCCTGAGCAATCAAGTCAGCAACTAAATGATACCAGAGTTACCCCCCAACCTTCTACTTCATCCAATTCTCCCTCTCCTTCCTCTTCGCTTGATGAAGCTGGTAAAGCCAAAAATCAAGTAACTGAGAAGAAGAAGGAGAAGAAGAAAAAAGAGAAGAAGAAGAAGGAGCCAAAGGCGAAAAAGGGCAACCAGGCATCGTCTAGCGAAAATCCACACACTGCACCATCCAGGCCTAAATCGCCATGTGTCATTTGCAAAGGAGACCACTATCATTAAGATTGTCCTTGCATCCCTCGGATCTTAAGGGACTGGTCTCCTCATTTGCACAATCCGGTGTCATCAACCTCTGATGATCATGTTGAAAATACACCGTCAACTAGTGAAAGTGAAGTCTCTGGACAGAAAAGGAATTGAAAATTTCCTTATAAACTGTGTGAAGGCGATCACGCCGTCCACCGTTGTCCCTTCCTAGACGAGGCTAAAAGAGTTTTGGATGACCGTCCGGTTTCACCATTACGGCTCCTCCTCGATATAAGAAACTCTTGCCAAGTCCTTCACTAGTTGAAAATCCGGCTGACACGACATTTTGGTCAGCTGAAGCGTCTATCATTGAAGATGAGCCCTCTCAATCCACACCAGACAAAAGTCAAAAGGTCGAGGTGGCAGTTGACCCGGTCTTGCCTTCAGAGAGTCCATCTTCGGATGATACAATCACTGAGGAGGATAAGAACGACACCGTTCAAATTCTCTTCGTAAACACAGACTCCGATGAACATGGGGGCAGTCTACCCATTCCTTTACCGCAGGAAGGAAGTTCGTCAGAGTCATATCCGGTTGTCTATTCGGTCCCACCTACAAGCAACCTGGTTGTTTCCTTCGATTGGAATCTACTAGGCAGATCCTGTTTACCGGCTAGTGTACCATTTCGAATCATTGCTCAAATATACAAAATGATCCTGGCCGGTACCATCATAGATGAAGGGGCTTCTGTGAGTATCCTTTCCTCAAGTGCTTGGAAAGCGCTTGGTTTGCCATTGCTTTTGCCTGAAATGAGAAACCTAATAGGCTTTGACAAAGGAACCAGTCGACCATTAGGGATCCTTCCCAATGTGCTGATAACATTGAGAAGGAAAACCGTTCACATGAACGCAATGGTAGTCCAAGGACCCCTGGATTATAATCTACTCCTTGGACGTGACTATATTTATTGCATGGGAGCCATTGTCTCCTCACTCTTTAGAGTAATGTGTTTTCCGCATGAAGGAAGAGTGGTCAAGCTCGTAGACCAACTTACATTCCCCAGTTCACACATAGAAAATAGTCAAATACCATTCTCGAATGGTCTTGTCACGCAAGGAATGTCTCATTAATCCCTAGTCCGTCCACCTGATGAGCGCAGGTGATTCGGAGGACATGACTGAAACCCAAGGGGCATGCACCCTGGTCTGTTTCGACAGGAAAACCTTGGGTATAGAGTAGGTTTCCACGGAGGATATTTGACTAGTTTGACACACCCATCCAGTTAGGAAAATGGGATTAGACTGGAATAAGATTCCCTCATCAAAGTTATGTGAGTGGAGGCGACTGCGCCACTCACCTTTGTCTATTTCGGTAGATATCGCCAAGGAATTGTTTTGTCTGCAGTACAGATAGAGCAATCTTTGGTAACCTGGAAATTTTTCGCTATACCTGGGGGCATGTAAACCTCTTGTAAGCAAGCGAGAAATGACCAGCTAACGTTAGCTCTATGATTTCTCTGACTTCAATCACCTAGGTTAGGTGAGTGGTCTAATCGACCATTCATCTTTGCAGGGGCCACCATGGCGCCGGCAAAGTAAAGGAGAAAGTTTCCTACCTAGCCTTGGCGGTGATCTTGGTAGTTAAGTAGAGAGGCGTAGTTGGTCGTTCCTAGCTTGCATATGAGAGGCTTCGGAGCATAGTTTCGAATGGTGAAAGCTCCTTAAAAAATTGAACCTATCGATGAGATATCCTTATTATATGACTAGATCGAGCAGTTTTAACGCAGAATTCAAGCTCGTTAAAAAATAAACATAAGCAATGAGAAAACGTTCCCCCAGAGTTTAAGCTCATTAAAAAATGAACCAATTTCTGGTAAATAACTGTCGTGAATGCATTATCATCAGCCTTTAAAGCCTTGGTCGTGTTCTCATCATCACCTCCATTCTATATTGGCCGACCATTCACCTCCATTTGATTGTTTACCCTTTTTGAGGAACATCTGCGAAAAGTGATACAGTTAGCCATCCTTGTGACACTGCCGTGATTGGAAAATTCGAAACCTTACCTGGAATCAGTTGCTACCCGAAATTATCACTCGTTCCTCAAAAAACGAGTCTCCTTTAAGCTCTTTTCAACTGACTCATAAAATATGAAAAGATTGCCGAGTAATTGGCCTCTCCAGCACGTTAAAGTGACCGGAAGTGCTATCCCTCCTTTAGATTTTAATCTTTTTGGACTTGAGGGATTATTACACAAAAAGATTGAGCGCTTGTTTTGTTTGGCTCGTTAAAGGTACCGAAAATTCATCCCTTTTGTATTGTTTTATACTTTTTCGGACTCAAGGGATTATATGACGAAAAAGGATTATTGAAGTTTTCTTTACGTCCCTTTTTCAGATTCTCTAAAATTGAAAAGGACCGAGTTATCCTTGTCGTTAAACTCGTTAAAGCCGAATAGTGACAAACTTGTCCATACAAACAAGAATGAGTTTCACTATCGCTAGGCTCGTTAAAAAATAGCGATGGGTTTGCCCGAAGGGAAAATTATAGAACAAGCATAAGTTATCCTCCTCAAGCTTGACAAAAATAAAGAGGTACTGGTCAGCAATCATTGGGGAAAAATTGGGAAGAAAACTTGAAGAAACTTTATTGGTAGCAGGTCGCTCTTGAACATGACACTTTCACTTTGCATTCGAGTCGGGTTGGGTTGTTCCATTCACTGGTCACATCACCATGGTTCTGTCACACCATCCATATTTGGGGTTAATGCTACTGATCCATCATGTCAGTGTCGCCGATATGTTCAAGAGAAGTCGCTCAGAGAATTCACCTGTGTCTCACCCACTGCAATACATTCACGCTCCATTCTTTCATGACCGCCACCCTGAACGTTATGTCACCAGATCGTCTTCACCTCCATTAAAATCATTTGCTCGCTTCTGTGTCATTGATGTGGGATTCATTAAGGCCCTCCTATGACGGATCGCTTCTTGTCGACATCAGCTCATTATGCAAGAAGTCGATCTAGGAACAACTCTTTCAGTACTTTGAAGCTTGCATGCCTCAACGGAAAGTTTCTCACTTCCGGCGATAGGTTTACATCAATGGCCTTCGACCGAAAGATTTTGCGTGGTGTTCAACACCAAGTCCCTTATTCACACCACGTGAATTGTACTGTAGTGCCTTGAGGGTCATCATCATTATCGGTGATTCCTCTCGCACCTGTTAACAGCTTACATCATTGGCTGGTAATCAGGCGATGTCTTTCCATGTTCGACTCCAGAACATCTCTCACATGGATCGACTTGTACTTTTGAGTGAAGATCGAACGAGATTGAAGACCCTAGATCTAGTTTCATCCATCCGGGCTATGATATATATTCAAGAAAATAAAGACATCAAATGTACATCATTACTGCACAGATAATCATCCAACCTAAGGGATGATGGCTCTACCAGAATCATCAGTCTACACCCAGACGATTGTCTGTCTTATGTACATGAAAATGAATTTATAAAGATGAGCATGGGAATGCCTGCCTCAGCTAGATCATAAAAATATTATGAAGATAATGTATTTTATTGTATCTTATTACAGGTCGCCTTCCAGCTTGAAAAAACTTCAGATCCTCATGATAAAGCATTTCACCCGACATCAACAAATTAACGACCTCATGCTTTAAGGGGCAACTGTTATAGACATTTTTGGGCACTGCAACCCCAATCATAAATGTCCATAAACCAAGGTCTCTTAAGTCCCTAAAAGTGTTGTTCCAACCTCTAAAAGGACAAGGTCAATTGATTACATCTTCTCCCAGAAGTTCTCCATGAAAAACTGCTTAGAACTGGTCAAAACTGGACCATCTCACCTTCTCCATGGTCAAAGTGCGCTGCATCCCACCTAAATACACACGGGAGGTGCGATGCTTCTTGAAAATCCCTTCTATGGGGTGGGATGGACGAGAGTGGACAAATGGCAGGGTCAATCTGTGAGGTGGAGGATCATGGAATCTTCCAGAAACTTCTCCTGTGACACTTGCCTCTCTGAAGTCGACCAGGGATGAGTAAGAGATCATTATTCTCCAAGTGGAATCAAGAACTATCAGAGAGAGGACACTAGTCAGAACCTAGAAGTTGACTCATCCCCCTTGCAAACATCTATATATGGATCCCTCATCCCAGAGATCCAGAGGCTGGAATTTTGTATCTTGTAAGGAAGTGTTGTTGGTTTCTTGTTGTAACATCATAGTGTTGGGTGATCTAAGCTTTTCATGAGGTGAAGAAGGGTTTCTTGCTAAGAGGATGATGCTGGGTCAGAGCAATTGGTTGTAATCCTCTTTGCTCTTTCTTGATTAGTAATAAAGCTATTCAAGTTTTCCTCCACATTCTTATATGTTTGATGATATATGCTTTTGTGTGGTCAATATATATCTGGTCCTATATTGTTTATGATATTAGATCTCTATTCTTGGATAGTGTTATGTTGTTTTGATCCTACAGGTGCTCCTTGAAGCTGGGTAAACGAGTAGGCGAGCGGCAAAGACCTATCAGAAGGGAGAGGAATCGAGTAAGGAACCAAGCGCAAGACGGAGGTTGGTCTCCTTCTTTCCCCTCTTATTGACTTCTCATAAAGGAAAATGAAAGTAGTTTTAGTGTGTTTGTTTCTAAGGTAGCTATCACCCTTAGTGGGACTAGCAATTCTTCATAGACACTAGATTTCGCGATAACACCAACCATCTACCAGACTTCTGTTACAAAGCTTCTAGACATGGAAGCTTTGACTCCTTATTTAAAAAACCTTCTAAAAGAGGATCAGCGTGATTGGAAAAGGGCTTAGTCGATCTGATCGGCGAGGGGGTTAGTTTTAACTTCTGTAAATTAGTGCGAGGAGAAAACTGGTTAGTAGTGTCAGTCTTGTAAACTGGGATAGAAGGAAGATTCTTGGGAAATGATGCAAAGGGGAATTATTCTGCTCATGAAGAGGGACTTATTGGGAGTTTCTTCATGATGGGAAAGCATGTTGGGTACACTGTAGAGGTCCTCCAAGATCGTAGACAGGGAGTACAGGGGCAGTGACAAAATGCTGTGTAACAGAGGGGCAGCCGAGGGGAAGAACAACCAAGTAGGAACTACTAGTCCAAGCGACGGAGAAGAATATAAAAGGAGAAGGCCCGTAAGGAAGTGAGGTTGGTTTGTGAAGCTATTGAGGTTGGCATTGCGAAGAGGATAGTTGGTTGTGACAGGTTGGTATTAGAATGTAGAAGCTTAGCTGAGAAGGACCTTTGAGCTATAGAACAAGCCCATGAGTCTATAAACGTATATTTCTTATATTCTCCTGTGGTGAATGCCGAGATGTGTTGTAATGATGTAATGCTAAATTAATATAAAGGAAAGTCTAGATTGGTTGTGGAGCATAATGTGTATGAGTGTACATGATGTGGTGACCCTCTTAAAATCTTGAAATGTCATGTAAGATTCATGCATATAGTAGTTTCTGTCTAGTAGATGGTATGATGTTATCTTGAATATGTGTGTAATGTTATATATATTTTATTAGTTGGTGGTCCGGTTGGTGCTTCCTTGACTCCATGAAGAACCCTTCTTATTTATGGTTGTAGCATGCCTCGGGTGAGACTCCTTACACCTTGGGTAAGGTGAAAATGCCAACGTTATCCTAGACTATAACGAATCATTGTTGGCTCTCTGTGCTTGAACCCAGGGTCTTCTCCCCCTGATGACTCTTTCATGCCACCAATATCGCTGAATACAGTGTAGTTATTAAACTCTTGTCAGAAGCAGTTTCTTTTGGTATTAGGGATTTAGTTTTCAAGTTGGATTCGCAGCTCATTGTGTTACAATTAAGCAATCACTACTTAGTGAGAAATCCAAAAATATTGCGTATGTATCTACGTGTTAGATTGTTGGAGAGAAATTTTGATTTCATTACATATCAACATATCCCACGTAATTTAAATACATTAACAGATGCATTAGCAAATTTTGTCCTTGATAGGCATTTGCGTCATTTATAAATTTGATCATGTTATGGACACATAAGTAGGAAATAAAACACACACACACACACACAAACACACCCACAGAGATCACTCGGCCTAACAGCTGACGGATTATTGCAGAGGCTTCCACTGTTTGTCTCTGCCAAGTAGTGGAACATCATCAATAGTGGCATACTCTAGGACTCTATGAGTTATTGCCTCCAGATTGCGCTCCATCTTAGCTAAGCGGTCTGCCCCTTCTTCATAGTTTGCGCCCACTATCTGATGTGAAACTCACCGTGCTATTGGATACATGCTTGGTGGTCTCTCTGGTCCCACATTTACACATTTATCTCAAGATGAGTCTTAGTTTAAACTTTACAAAAAATAATAAAACTTGAAAAAATCCAAGAAACAAGTTTTTACCTGCATCGGTCCATTTTTCTCGCGGTGGCAAAGGTAGATCTGGATCCCACTTGAAATCCATACCATCATAAGCATAGTCATCTACAACAAATATTTGGCATTCTAGCCAAATGAAAAATTGTGGTGTGTGATGCATATGCTGACTCGTTCCTCCTCGAGGCATGAGTTGACTCCATCACGCAAGTCTCAGATCTTGGGGGGCAGGATCTGGTACCTTCTCCCATTGACACTAGAATAAGGGTACTCACTCTAAAAATAAGGTCACAATTATCGAACCAAACCGAAATTTCTTCAGGTGTCCATGCCTCCCCTTGGTTAGTTTTCCTTTCATGTTTGCCAAAAAGCCTCCACACTAGTTGAATACGGTGGGCGTCAAACATGCGATAGCATATTGGAACTAGGATTTTGAAGCCTCATGCAAGGCTTGCATGCTAGATACACATTCCATAGTGAACAAAATTATTCTCAAGACGAGATTTTTGGTGATTGTCACTATCTTCACCTTCCCTCCATTGATCATTTTGACATCAGGACAATGCCTCTGGACTAGATTCCTTTTACTTTCACCTCCTTGGCGAGATCTAACGAGTTGGATCGCTTCCCCTCGTTGGGACAATGCCGTGATGAAGTAGATATCCATTTCCTCAAGTTCTAGTTCTTGGCATTTTATGATGAAGATATCTCAATCTACACCCCAGAGACTAATCAAAGAGGGAAAAACTTCCATCTGAGCCCTTAACCATGTGGTCCTAAAGAATTTTAGCAGCCCACAATTCCTCAGAGGGTTTATGGATTCAGGATCCTGAGTTGCTTTGAAGTCTTAGGTCTCATGGCCTCTTTCTTTCCATTCCAGGACCATGATCTCCTGCAAAACATCATTTAACATCAATTAATGCTTTTTTAATGGATTGAAATCATCAATTTTTTCTTTAAAAGAGGATTTTCTTCCCAAAAAATCTGCCTCGGCACCCTTGTGCCTATTTTTACAAACAGAGCGATGGCATTACGCGAGACTTTGGGCTTGAGCGTGATCATCGCGAGTCCGATGACCATACCCTTGATGGTTGTCAGCACCCTAAAAATTTAAAATCCTCCTTTCTAGCATAAAAATTACTATTTAAAATGCATAAAAAGATGATAAAATGCAAGAGTAGGGATGGGCCTCTTACCTGTTGTAGATGGTTCATGAAATGTTACCTTGAATCTCCTGTAATAGCCACTGGAAAATCAAGAGAATTAGGGCACAAAATGCACTTTTAGAGCTTACTGTGGTAAAATGGTAAAAAATAAAATTACTTTTGACTATTTATAAGTTTTGCAAGTCATTTTTGTCAATATTCTTGTAATATTTTAATATTTTCTCTCGATATCAGTGATGGTTGTTTTTCTTGTGCAGTTATAGGTACCTTCAAAGTGAGTTTTATTTTATCTCTTTTTCAGACTCATTAAATAAACGAAAAAGGAACCCCCCCCAGAGTCATCTTTGAGCTCTTTTTCGACTCTTGAAAACAAAAAAGATTACCGAGTACTTGTCATTTTGAACTCGTTAAAGTAAATGAATCGACGTCACCTCATTATACGTTTACCCCTTTTTCGGGCTAAGATTGAATATTTACGAAAAAAGGTACACCTTGATCAACATGGTCAAGAGGTTCCCTCAGATATTTTTTTTCTACCTTTTCGGATTCGAGGGACAAATTATGAAAAGGGACATGATGGAGTTTTCTTTTTCGTCTCTTTTTCAAACTCTCTAAGTATGAAAAAGATACTAAGTTATTCTTACATCAGACTCATTAAAACTCTACAACGAAAGACTCGTGACCATGATGAGACCGAGCTTCTCCTTCTTAGGGCTCATAAAAATTACTAGGTTGGATTCATTCAAAGAATGAAATTACATGACAAGCATATGGTATTCCCTTCAAGCTTGTGATAAAAATAATTGGGGTACTCGGTATAAATAGGAGGGGAAAATGAAGATGAGACATCCTTTGTATAGGCAGCATGTCACTCCTTAACATGACACTCTTACGCTCTTGTGTCGGGCTTGTGATATCCTCACTTAGTCACTTGTCCTCCCGAGTTTAGGTGATCCATTTTTCCTCTCATTTGACTATTCCATTCCGTCATCATGACCTTTAGTCCTATGTCGAGTCAAATGCTGCCACACTTCGGAGTCGTGTCACCAATGTTCAAGAGAAGTCAAATATATAGTTATTTACCTATACACTATTTCAATTGTTGTTACAGTCTTACAATTATTCCATTTTATTCCTTGTTTCGTGTCGATTATGGGGCATTCATCATTGCCCATGTTCAATGGGTCGCTTCCTTTCGAATTCAACTCATTATCCAGGAAGATGACCTAGAAAGTCCCTTTCAGTAGCTTAGAGCTGGCATGCTCTAATGGCTAGTTCTTCGCATCCATTAATAGGTCTTCATTATTGGCTTTCGATCGAGTGATTCCACGAGTGTTTTACTTTAGATTCATTATCACATTCATAGATTGTATTGTTGTACATTGACAACCATTGTCATTATTGGTGGTTTCTCTCGTACATGTTAACAGTCCACATCATTGGCATGTAATCAGGTGGTTTTCTAGCATGTTCGACTTCAACACATTTATTCGCATGTTAGGATTTGTACATTGATCAAGTCGTGATGGAGCGCAAGACCCTGAGTCTTGTTTGTTATGACTCAGGATGCATGGAGTTATATGTCATTCATGATTGTGTACATGTTTCCACTATACGGATGAATGTGACCATACTGTGGGACTTTATATTTATGACGATCCTCATTATTTGGATGGCTGCGCCGATACCATGGATCTTTTCATATAGTCTTCATCATTCGGATGGCTATGTCCATGCTGTGGATTCATGTCTTGATCTCACATATGTATATGTATATGCATCCTTGATTTGCAGGTCTCCTAACAGTACGTGTCCTCATCCTTGTAAGAGTTCATAAAGCATCTCAACCATCACTCCTCATTCTGCCTTCATGCTTTAGGGGGCATTTGTTACACAATATTTTTTCACACTTCCTGCACTTTCCTATGACATACCCTAAAGTTCCCAAAACATGACCATTATACAATATACTCATCCACATATATAGATTAGATCCCTCCTAATACTTTGTTTGGAAAATGTCTTGAGCTTTACCTGAAGAAATATCTCTTAAAATCTTAAAATGAGGGTCATCGCTCTTATGAGGCTCAAAACAATGAAGGTCTCCTATTGCACTGTACTTAACCAGTGATGGCATCACTCTATTCCCTTGCATATCCACGATGATCCCAAAAAGGTAATTTTCCCAAAGAGGATGAGAAGCTTCGTAATCCAACAGGCGTACCTTATGAAAATTTGATTTGAAAAGGCTACAGATATGGGTATCATTTCAAGGTGAGTGGAGTAATAATGATAGATAAAGGCGGCGATTTATAGGAAATTTAAAAAAGGACACAAGGTTCTGTATGATAACGGTCCAATCATCAAAAGTTAACAGAGCTCAGAAGGTTGGTACTTGTAAGGAAGGATTTCACACAAGTCTTATTTTCATCATGACTCCGATTGGGGTATATATTATCCCTCAAATAAAAAATAAGACTAGCCAAGTCTATAATGTTCTTTGTGCTTAAAATGTCATTCCTATAAGCGATGATAAAAGTAACATTCTAATCGAAAGTACACTATAGAAGCCTAAAATCATTGCATTTAAAACTTAGAGATGGTGTATTAAAATTCATGAATTGATAGGGTTCCTGTACTTAGACAAAATTCTTGTTGCTGAACCCGCCTTTCTTGTACTGTAACTTATATTCCTGCACCAAGAAAATATTGGGGTTCCTGTACTAAAAATGTTTTTACAACTCTTCCGAGTAATACACGGGTTGGACTTTAAAAATTTTGCAGAATTCAAAGGAGTTTCCTTTGCCAGTTTCTGGTGCCATTGTGCCTTTCCGATCTGATTAATAAATTCTTTGATGGCCCATCACATCCTGCAATAAAATCATGAGGGAAAAAATAAGTGGGATAGGGGTAAAAAAATATTAGAAAGGGAAGGATATTATCAGGGGCACTTAAGAATGAGACCAATCCACCAACGGGACAAATGAAAAAGGGATAGGGAAAAATTCTTCAGGGAAATAGAGGGAAGAAAGAAAATGGGATGTGAAAAATTTTGAAGAAAAGGAGGGAATATTTTTGACAGGAAAATATAAGAATTTAGAGGAAAATTACAAAAAAAGAAAAGGAAGAAAGGCAGAATTATCACATCAATTTTTTCTGCAAAGTAGTGCTAAAAATAACTCTAGTGGGAATTCTATGTTACTTGCACAAAATCTTCCATGTCAACTGTTTTGAACTTGGATAATGGCTTGGTCCTACATAAATCTACTTTTCAGTGATAATCATCATTTATAATAATCAAGCAACATTCCCTTTTATTGGAGATTGATCTACCCACCAACATGCTGGTTTTCAGGCGGATCCTTCCATGACCATGTCAGCAAGCTGATTTTCATAATCATAGGTAAAGAGTTTTTCAATTTCTTAGTTTTCTGGTTTTTATTATTATTATTATTATTGGAAAAGAGATGATTAGATTTAGAGAGGTTGGAATCACCACCTACCATCCTTAACTCCGACTGCTGCTGTACTTATTGCATAAAGTCTTCCTTGGTGAGGGGTTAAAAATATGCCTCAAGTCTATGCTCATTCACCAGAAATACTAATTCTTTTCCATCAATAGTTTTGATTTCTACTACCCCATTCTCAATTACTTTAATTACTTCATATGGTCCCATCCAATGTGTACAAAATTTCCCCTTAAAATGTTTAAATTTAGAGACATAAAGGAGTACCCAATAACCTGGTTGGAACCGTCTTTTCTTGATCGGCTTGTCATGCCATTTCCTTCGTTGTTGTTGTATTAACACATTTTTTTGAATGACATCCCTCCTAAATTCATGAAGCTCATTTAGTTGCAATAGACATTGTTGTTGTGATTTTGAGAGATCTAGTCCCAATTGGACTAAAATTCTGAAGGTATTTATCTGGAATTCAATTAGTAACAAGACCTATTTTCCAGATACCATATCATACGGTGTGTGACCCGTACTAGTCCTGCAGGTAGTTTTCTAGGCCCATAGTGCTTCAGGTAATCTTTTGGCCCAATCCTTCTTGTGAAGATTTACTATTTTGGTAAGGATTGATTCGATTACTTTATTTGTAGATTCTACCTAGACGTTTGCTTGTGGGTGATATGCCATGGATTTCTTGTGCAGAATTTTATATTGCTCCATAATACCTGTAACCAAATTAGAAATAAATTGTGGTCGCTTGTCAGTAACAATCTCTCTAGGAACACTGAATCTAGTAAAAATCTCATTAAACAAAAAATCAACATCAACTTTTTCAGTAGCAAAATAAACAACTTTAGCCTCTACCCATTTAGTTACAAAATCAGTACAAACCAAGATATGTATTTTGTTTAATTATGTTGGAGCTATAGGTCCTACAACATCGATAGCCCATTTTTCAAAGGGTTCAATCATAACTTGAGGACACAAAGGCATTTCGTTGGGTTGAATAGGCTGGCCTATTTGCTGAAAGTTAAACGTTTGACATATGTTTGGCATGTTTAAACAAAGAAGGCCAAAAATAGCCATCTTGTAAAATTTTATATGCAGTTCTCCTATCAGCAAAATCGCCCCCACAAGGCTCATCATGGGCATATTTCAATATTTCAAATACTTCTTCTTCTCACACATCTACAAAAAATAAGGCTGGGTCGTGTGTAAAAAAGATCTCCTTGGATCCAGGAGTATGAATTAGTTTTTTGGATAATATTCCGCCTCTCTCGAGTGGAAAGTGAGATGTTGTTTTTCCTGTCACTAAATAGTCATCTATATCAGCGAACCATGGGAAATTCGTTGATACCGCAAAAAAATTCTTGTAAGGAAAAGAATCATCTACAAGAATTATCTCGCCATGATTATTTAATCTCGAAAGATAATCAACTACAACATTGGATTTTCTTGTTATATCAATAATAGCAATATTAAATTCCTGTAATAAAAGTAACCATTGAGTCACTCTATCACTAGTCAAAGGTTCATTCATCAAATATCTTATGGCGAAATGATCTATATGCACAAATACTTCATAACCTGTAATAGAGTGCCTGAAATTATTAATAGAAGATATCACAACTAAAAACCCTTTCTCAGTTACTGTATAATTCAATTCAGCAGGTGACAAGTTTTTACTGATGAAGTAAATAATATAGGGTTGTTGGTTCTCTTCCTATCCTAAGGTTGTGTCAATAGTAATATTCGAGGCATATGAAGAAATATGAAATGGGAGGGACCAATTAGGCCCTCACAGAAATGGTGCCTGTACTGGTTTTTCCTTTACTGCCTCAAAATATTATTGGCAAGTCGTAGTCCAAGAGAACTCACTATCCATATCTAACAATTTGAGAAGTGTGGTAGCTATCCTAGAAAAAATCTCAATGAATCATCGGTAATAGCTCGCATGTCCTAGGAATCCTCTCACTTCCCTTTGTGTTCTTAGTGCAGGTAGACTTAAAATAACTTCAACTTTGACTGGGTCTACCTGGATATATTTGTTAGAAATAAGATGGCACTACTTATCACTCAAATCGAGGTGGGCTTATTGGTAACAAAAAATCACTTTTTCTAAATTTTTGAGGGATTCTTGGAATGAATCACCAAATACTGAAAAATGGTCCATATAAATTTCTACACACTCAAGGTGAGGAAAAATAGCCAAAACTGCCATTTGAAAGGTAGATGGCGCATTACACAACCTAAAGGGAAGCACTCGATAGGTGAATGTACCCTAAGGACATGTGAAGGTAGTATTATCTTGATCCATGGGTGCGATTTGTATTTGGTTATAATCGCTAATTCCATCTAAAAATTAAAAGTACTTTCTTCCGGAAAGGGTATCTAACACCTAATCAATAAAGGGAAGGGGAAATAGTCCTTGAGAGTGGTGTTATTTAGTTCTCTTTAATTGATGCAAATATGCCATCTTCCATCTTCATTCGGGACTATCACCAATGAGGAGACCCATTAGTTGTTAGATATATGATAAATGAAATTAGCATCTAAGAGTTTTTGTAATTCTTCTTTCACAACTTCTATTAGTGTGGGATTCATATGCCTTTGGGGTTTTCAAACAGTTTAGGTTCCCTCCTGAATATAAATATGATGAGTACAAGTTTTAGGAGGGATGCCTTTCATGTCCTCATAACTCCATGAAAATTCACAAAGATGGTATCACAACAAATTCACAAGCTGCTCTTGTTGGTATGAATCTAGGTCTGAACTAATGTGTAAATATTCTCCTGGACTAATCTCAATGAGAGTGGTTTTGGGTTCAAGAGTATAGGTATGTGCTGCTAGAGTTTGTGATGAAGAAGGTTGACAATTGTAACTTTCTTGAAAATCTAGACTAAAGATATGACGAAGTGAATCAAAATTTGGCATTGTGTCTAGCTTATTAAAGAAGTCTTGTATCTCAGACTCCTGGGTCGACTCGGTGTGATGGTGAATCAAAGAAATAGATCGAGTCTCCTCATCACTACTGTCATATTCTAGCCATAAGGTAGCTTGAAGCTCCTGGATAGATCTACAAGGTGGGTACAAAGTGACTTTCTTCCTAGCCTCTCCATGGGAAATATACATATCACTAGAATGAAACCCAATATAAGCATCTGCCGTGGCAATCCATGGTCATCCCAAAATCAAGGGATGCCCTCCAAAAAGATTTTTTGGTTGAGGCAAAATGAAATCCACTGGGTATTCGCAAGAATCAATTGAAACAACCACATAATCCAACACACCATATGGTTTGATTTTAGATATGTCTGCAAGTTCAAGCACAGTAGGGGTAGGAGGAATATGAACCAACCGAAGTTGATCCATGGTTTTCCTAGTCATAACATTAATGGTTTCCCCTAGGTCTATTAACACATTGGGGACAAGGATATCTCCTATCTGAATAGAAACAACTGGATTTCCAGGATCTGTATACTTTTCCATTTGCATGCATCCTGTCATCAACTCAGCTTCTTTTCCAATGAACTAAATGGTTTGAGGTTCTACTTGTTGAAAAGTGTGCAAAAATAAATGCTTGTTGAGAATGCAACAAGATGATGGAGCTTAGTGGAAAGGAGTCGCCTTCACTAAGTGGGCCCGCAGGCAAATTATGGCGCAAATTCTATTTTTGATCCCAGTAGGGATGATCACAGTATGAGTGATCACAGTATGGGTGACCATAGTATGAGTGATCACAGTATGAGTGATCACAGTATGAGTGATCACAATATGAGTGATCAAAGTCTATTTTTAGACTGGCTGTCAAAAATAGAAAAGTTAAATATTATTGTCTCATAATAATATTTGGACTATAAACTTGATCTTATTCTCTTGGAGCACTTTAGGATGAGCTACGGATGTGGTACATGCAGATCCCAGAAGGAAATACGTGGTTACCTATGGGATGACTAATATTTGCATGCAGGACTTCAGTTAGAACTCAAGTGAGTTGAGTTTAGTGGACTGGAGGTGCAGTTGACGGAGTTGTGTTCAGTTTAACTTTGTTAAACTAGTTGTATTTAGTCTAACTGATCAATAGACTAGAGATGAGTTGGGCGAATTAGTTATTAATTAATTCACAAGTTATTAACTCATAATGCAACTATAGAATACATCAGTTAACTTAGTTGCATGTCAGTGCATGTTCAGTTCAGCAGGGACAAGTGTTAGAGGATCATATTGCTATCAGTTGTGACTATAGTTGTGCATGATGATTTGCACAATCAGAGGGATTGAGTATGCCAATGAATTGGCCAATACCAAGAATTGTAGCCTGTGCTCACGTCCAACACAGTGTGAGTGATTATTTGCAGGTCAAATACGATTTTGGTAAACCATTCTCATCAATTCTTGAGCAGGTATTGAGCTGTGGAGGCAGACAAGCAGTGGAATAGATTTGGAGATCAAATCTGAGCTGTATTGTGTGTAACAGGTGGAGCTGGTACTGGATTGCTTTTGATAAGAATTGTACTTTGTAATGTTACATGATTCAATCAATATAATATACAGATAGTTGGGGTTTTTAGCGAGATGCTTTCCCCAGGATACATACTGTGTTAATGAGTTTGATTGATGCTTCTATGTGCGCCTGTGAATGTTTCTGCTTCTGTAAATTGATGATCAACGTAGAGGAGATTAAGTATTATACATGTTCCGCTTATAATTGTATGATTAGGATAATCTCTGTGAATATGTGTCATATTATTCAAAATTTCTACATGGTATCAGAGCTAGTTGATTTGTAGAAAAAGTTCTACATGGTATCAGAGCAGGTTGATTTGTAGAAGAAGTTCTACATGATATCAGAAGCTGGTTGATCATCAGATCTATTATTCAGGAAGTGTTTACATTTTATTTCTTTAGGCAGATTCTGTGATCGGGCCAGGTAGCCTCTGGATTCATCCTTCTTTTGGAAGGTGAGATATCCGGTGAATTCCCATACAGTCAATCTCTGTACAAAAAATACTATGTTCTCACAAATTCTAGATCGGAAGCGGTTGAGTTTTGTGCTGGTGGAATTCGGATTTAATTCCAAAGCAAGAGATAAACTCAAAAACATTAAGTGTGAGAATGGAGACAATATGCCCCAGTATCTCATGAAGTTCGCCCAATGCCGGGATGAGCTGGGAAGTGTGGGGGTGACTGTCGGATGAGGATGGTGAGTCTAACACTCCTTGACCTTCCTAAGAGTTGGCATAGCTACCAGGACTCGGTGAATGGAAGGGAGAAACTACCAGGATGGGAGAGACTTTGGTCGGATCTTGTGCAGGAGGAGATTAGATGGAGCACTAGAGACGGTTCTTCATCCATGAAGGATGAGGAGAACTGTGCCTTAGCGAGTAAGGCGAAGAAGGGGAAGGAGAAGGTTTCTCTTTCTGAATCTTGTTCTTCCAATGATGGGAAGAAGGTTGACAAATCGAAAGTGTGATGCTTTCGTTGTCATGATGGAGACTTGGTGGTTGAGAGGGAGTGTATATTACCTCTCAACATGCAGAGCTAGAAGAAGTCTCAGACGATTGTGGAGGAGCCACGATTGGTGCAGCAACTTCAGGAGGTTGTGGAGGAGACACAACAGGGGAAGCTGAGAGGAGATCGAGTAGAGACATCTACTCATCCAGAGACCTCCAGTAGGGGGAAACTTCGAGCCAGGTGGGCTGAGGGATCGCATGCAGCCATACCTCCAGGTAGGAGGTGGGGTGATGTGGATTGTTCGTCCCAAGGAGGAGGGGCAAGATCCTTGAGGTACCCAACCTCTTGGATGAGACCTTGCTACGGGAGCCCAGATGTGTAGTAGCAGGAACTGATTCATTGGGTAGAGACAGATGCGGATGGAGCAGTAGAGAGAGTGACAGTGCAGGGAATCCCAGGACAACGCATAGCTAGCAGGCTGTAGCAATGCGAGAGGCACAAGTGTTTTGAACAGTGCTAGGTGGCACAGAGAGGTGTGCAATGGTGCGAGATGCATGGAGATGTTGTAGTAGCGCAGATGTCAGAGAGGGAGCACTTGTCAGCAGCAGGTAGAGCTTCAACATCAGAGGATGTTTCTAGCCCAACAGGGAGGTCATTTGGGAGGTGCAGTGCGGATGCAATGTTGGGAGATAGAACCAGCAGCAGCACAGATGCAGTCAGAGATCAAAGTGATAGAGGCTAGAGCAGTTAGATACTGAAGAGCATAGAGATGCAAAGTTTTCAGTCGACAGAGGCAATAACAGTCAGAGACTTTGATGACAGAGCAAGCAGACCGGCCAGATGTGTTGCATGGAGAACATTCCAGAGTTACAGGATCGGGTTTGAGAGGAAGCCTTTCTTGTTGAGAGGGAGTGTTGAAAAGTGTGCAACAAGAAATGCTTGTTGAGAATGCAACAAGATGATGGAGCTTAGTGGAAAGGAGTCACCTTCACTAAGTGGGCCCGCAGGAAAATTATGGCGCAAGTTCTATTTTTGATCCCAGCAGGGATGATCACAGTATGAGTGATCATAGTATGGGTGACCATAGTATGAGTGATCACAGTATGAGTGATCACAGTATGAGTGGTCACAGTATGAGTAATTAAAGTCTATTTTTAGACTGGCTGTCAAAAATAGAAAAGTCAAATATTATTGTCTCATAATAATATTTGGACTATAAACTTGATCTTATTCTCTTGGAGCACTTTAGGATGAGCTACGGATGTGGTACATGCAGATCCCAGAAGGAAATACGTGGTTATCTATGGGATGACTAATATTTGCATGCAGGACTTCAGTTAGAACTCAAGTGGGTTGAGTTTAGTGGACTGGAGGTGCAGTTGACGGAGTTGTGTTCAGTTTAACTTTGTTAAACTAGTTGTATTTAGTCTAACTGATCAATAGACTAGAGATGAGTTGGGCGAATTAGTTATTAATTAATTCATAAGTTATTAACTCATAATGCAACTATAAAATACATCAGTTAACTTAGTTGCATGTCAGTGCATGTTCAGTTCAGCAGGGACAGGTGTTAGAGGATCAGATTGCTATCAGTTGTGACTATAGTTGTGCATGATGATTTGCACAATCAAAGGGATTGAGTATGCCAATGAATTGGCCAATACCAAGAATTGTAGCTTGTGCTCACGTCCAACACAGTGTGAGTGATTATTTGTAGGTCAAATACGAGTTTGGTAAACCATTCTCATCATTTCTTGAGCAGGTATTGAGTTGTGGAGGCAGGCAAGCAGTGGAATAGATTTGGAGATCAAATCTGAGCTGTATTGTGTGTAACAGGTGGAGCTGGTAATGGATTTCTTGTGATAAGAATTGTACTTTGTAATGTTACATGATTCAATCAATACAATATACAGATAGTTGGGGTTTTTAATGAGATGCTTTCCCTGGGATACATACCGTGTTAATGAGTTTGATTGATGCTTCTATGTGCGCCTGTGAATGTTTCTGCTTCTGTAAATTGATGATTAATGTAGAGGAGATTATGTATTATACATGTTCTGCTTATAATTGTATGATCAGGATAATCTCTGTGAATATGTGTCATATTATTCAAAATTTCTACACTATTATTTTCCTTCTTGGCTTCTTAAGGTAGAGTTCCTTAATGATATTTGTATAGATGAGGATCTCTTTAATAGCCTGAAGCAAAGGGACCTTTATACAAATATTCCTAAGATTGGAAGTCAGATTATTCTCGGGAGTGGGGTCATTCTTCTCCACAACTAGCCTTTTCGCATAGGGACGTTGGTTTGAAGAATATGGTAAAAGCTCTGAATGTGTGGGAACGGGTTGAATGGTGACATCTATCTTCGAAAGATCAGGAGTTCCCTCCTCATTTTTCACTTTGATAATCACCCTAGATTGTTTTTGTTTTTCTGGTTTTACTACCCTTCCCAATCTTAGTTGAAGGTCATTGCCCCCAACTAGCATGGCCTGATAAATGTGAGAAGGGAGTGGTCCAATGGAATGGATCAATTATATTGCCTTATTATTGGGGTGTTTGTACTGGTTGAGCAAACAATTGGGGTGGTAGAAAGGGTGGTGTAAAGGAAATGGTGGCATAAGTTGACTTTGTTGAGGTAAGGCTGGTAATGATGGTTGTGGCATTAGATAAGGTGCATATGTAGTAGGATAATATTACGCAGGTGCAGCATAGGAATAATGAGGATAGGATGACCCCTTCCATCGTTGTTGCCAATGTTGAGGAGGTTGACAATAATGAAAATGATTCCCATGTTGCCAAGATTGAGAGTGATTTGCATTATGATAGGAATATGATGGTGCATTATAACCAAAAAAATGTGGTGTGTTTTCAGGGATTATACCTATACCTACCTGGGGCCAAGCTTTTCATGCTCCCAAAGCATGAAATGGATCAGGTTCAGACTTCTCTCCTTTAATTGCTGCTTTCAATCCTGGTATAGAAGAGCATTCCTCGGTAGGATGTTTCCCTATACAAACCACACATTTATTAGCACTTTTAACATTGACAAGACATTCTCTTACAAGATGCTTTTTCCTACACTTTGGACAATAAATAGACAATGAATCTTGTTCCTCTACCAATTTTTGCTAAAATTTCAAAGAGTCTATTTGTTTACTAACAATATTCATAATTTGAATTTTCATATTGTCCATTTTATTTTCCACAGCAATGATCATAGCATATGTAGATCGAAGTTTATGATTTCTACTTCGAATTCCTCTACCAAATCTAGATTGATTCCGAGAGAGCTTCCTACACAAGTCACAAATATGATCAAAAGTTTTCTGAGAAATATCTCCTTGTCCTAAAAAATTCATATTATTTCTAGCATCATCCGTAAGCCCACGTAAGAACAAGGTTCTAACAGTACTTGGATCGAATTTATTTTTTGACCTTTGGAGGATATATAGAAACCTTTCTAGATAATCTTCTAGGGTTCCGTCATCACCTTGCACAATAGTGAAGATCTCATCCTGCATTTCTCTAGTTTTACAATATTCCTGATATTTGGTAAAAAATACTCCCTTCATATATTCCCAGGAATCTGTGGTATTCCCTCCTAATCCCATGAACCAACGCATGGTTGAATCCTTGAGAATTGGAAGAAATAGTTTTAACTTTTGGGCATATGTGGAGTAATAATAGCTTCTCCATAATGTATCAAATTCAAATAATAATGAATATGGATCCTACTGTACCTTACGATGAAAATGAGGAAGAGTTGATGGTGGTATGTTCTTCGTTTGCATAGTTATTTTCAGATCCATGATTGGAAACCCAAAGGTGGATTGTTCCTCATTTGACTGATTTGAGCTAGATCCCTCAAATTTGTCCTCATAATCTGTCATTCTTGTACCTCTGTGTTGTAGTAGCTACAACCACCTTCAAAATTTTTATCTTAGCTTCATTTTGGAGCCTCCCTACCAACCTTTCACATCGGTATGTCTTGCTTCCTCAAGACACAAGCTTCAGTTATTTCTTGCAGAAAGGCATCCCCTCTATTAAAGCTTGATGATTTTCCCTCATAGGTTGTTTCTCTAGACTTGGTCCAGCTGCATGTTAAGAAGCTCCCTTAAGAAATTGTGTAATTCTGGAGGGAAACCAACCATCCCTCCAGAAATTGTGCAATTCAGTTTGGTAGACTGCTGGGCTCCAGAATTGCGCAATTCTGCGAAACAAGCTTCATCTAGAAAATTGTGAAATTCCTACCAGCAGGACTGCTCAACCAAGGAATTGCGCAATCCTAGGCGGCAGTCAGCTGCTCTGCCTAGAAATTGCGCAAATCTCATGGGAAGTCAACCCAAATCCCTTCTAGAAAGGCACATTTTCTCCTAGTAGTTGAGCAGGCTCTTTCATGTGTAGTTGGTTTGACCAGTTCCACCCGGGACCAAGGAAACTCCAATTGCATGCATGGGCTACTTTTTTTTGGAATAGAAAAAGAAACATGTAAAGGCATCCCATGATTTAGGGAGATATTTTTAGTAGCTGAAGGTTACATGCAAATATCATTTTAGAATCTTTCCTCCAAGTGTCTCCCTTTCTTATATTTGTGGCATGCACGTCATGAGCTTCAAACTTATTTATTCGACACTTCAGAGCTCATTTATTCACATTGATCTTGGAGCTCTGACATCCCAGACATATCTAGGACTCTTCGACACATCCAGCTTAGCTATATACGAGTAAGTGGTCTCAACTTGTCTTTTACAACATATCTATCACTTTTTGTGTTTTCGCTTGTATGAGTGTTGTTTCCTTGATTTATTTGAACACTTGTTGTCGTTTACATGCATACTAGCTTGTACTAGCACCATTTTAGTTTTTGTTACTATCTCACTTTTGTCGCATGGATGACACTGTTTTATACGAATGATCGCCAATTTGGCGACTCGCTTCACCCACATGCATGTTGTTCCATTTTCTGAATCTTTCATTGATCTAGAAATGAAATCTTAGACTAATATTAAGGTATTACAGACTCATGTGCATGGATTTGCCTATATCACTTAGTGAAACAGATTGAAACGATTGTGAATGATATAGATAATGAAGCAGTTAAAAAAAATAACAGACAAACATAACACAGCAAAATAATCAAGGAGTTCACCCAAAACTCCTGGGCTACATCTCCTGGTCCAGCCTTTAGTGGTGACCTCTCTATTATGTCTTCAAGAGTAGAGTTTTACAAAAGTGAGCTCAATTTGAGTCTCAACACAATAGTTACAAAACAGGAGGAGTTTAATTAAATCCCTCAAGTCTCTCTGAGTACACAGACTCTCCCTCTCGCTCTCTATCTCTGTTTGATCTTTGTCTCAACACTGCTTGCCTCTGTCTCTGTAATTTTGTGGCTTTTAAGCCAATCGGTGTTGTCTGTTCGTTTCCCCTTTTGGGCTCTTTGGCATCCAGCCTCTGTCCGTTCAAACCCCCTTTGAGTGTTAACCAATCCTGGTGTAACGTCTTCAGGGATGGTGGCCACCTATTCAACAATGGAAGGAACCATCGGTGCTTTAGAAATCCCCAAAACAGCCGTTCTCTGTTTACACAGAGAAATACACAAAACATGGGAAAATCTGCCCAATCGCGGTCTATCAGACCTGAAATATTATCCATTCGGCCCCATAATCCCTTTGGATCCGTCTTTGGGTGCCATCACAAGTAATTGTTGATCAACGATTATTATTGATTTCAAGTGGCTTATGCGCACGGGGATTACCCACCTGAAAAGGGTGGTTTTCTCTCTCCGGCGCCTGGACACGTGGAGGCTGGTATATGGGCTTGGGCGGAGCCCAGCCAATACCACTTACCGCCTAAGGTCCATCTGAAAGATCACTCATTTCAGAACTCAAAACACATATCTCTGCATATAAAAACCCCTTTGGGTCTGTTTTATCGCCCAATTCACATTTCCTTTGATTTTTGTTTATTTAACGAAATGAGAATTTACATTGAAAAACTCTTTTTTACAGAACTCAAAAGATATATATTTCTACCCATAAGACTTGTTGGGTCCAGCTTTATCACAAGTTGCATATGTATTGGCCCCACTCTTTTGTATCGCTCCGATGCGATATTGCGATATGACAATTGCATAGTCCCCGGGCCTTTGGTAATTTCTCCCTTGTATTTTGCCAATGCGATATTGCGAGTTAACCTGGGCCGTCTATCTGTGCGCTTGATCGATGACCCTCGTTGACCTGCGCTAATCGTTGTCACAACTTTCACAAGATAGCCTCCGATAGCCTCCGCTTGCCATCTCCGATTTCGATATGCCAATCAGATCTAGATCATTAAGTGGCCAGATCCGACGGCTCCTTTGCTTCATTCTTTTGACCTTCGATAGGCTCTATTTTTCACTATTTCTTCAAGTTTTTCACTCCCAATAGTGTTTTCCTCCATTTTTAAAGGTTCATCTTCTGCGATAGTTTTTGATTTTTGAAGACTTAGAGGGTTTTTAGGATCCATTTTGGATCACGCCTTCCCATTGAAAAAGCTTTTGGATCACCAAAAGTTGGTTTTTAAGCATCGATCAAGTGGGGATATAACTTCTTCACTTGTCCAATCTCTATCCATCTTGCACTGCCTAGTTTTGAACCTTTGAGTTCAATTCTCTAGTACTCAACATCCCCTCTGTGTCTAGTTCTCACCTTCCTGTCCAAAACTGTGTCTTCCTGCAACTCATTGAAATATTCAGGCAGCAGATCATCAATAGAAGGAAACTGACTTGGCTCGTCGGGATCTTCAATCAATGAAGGTTCATATAGTCTCAAGTTATCTGCATTAATGACTGAATAGATATACATATAAGCTAGAAAATAAAGGAAAAAATCGTTTTCACCAATTTTCTCAAGTATCTTGAAAGGCCCATACCTTATTGGCTTAAGCTTCTTACCCTCACCTTGCATTCTATCTTTGCTGATGTACAGCCAGACTTGATCACCAACTTGGAAGCTATGCTCAATCTGATGCTTGTCATGCCTTGCCTTGTACTTGGCTTGGCTTCTTTCCAGCTATTCCTGCACTGCCTAGTGAATTTCTTGGATTTGTTTAATGAACTTGGTTGCTTTGTCCACATCATTGTGTCCATCAATTGCTATGTCTTTACTAATACAAAATCTAAGGGAGAATTTGGTGTAAAACCAAAACAAGTCTCAAAAGGAGATCTCTGTGTAGAAGAGTGCTTGGCACGGTTGTAAGTATGTTGCACATAACACAAATGTTCATCCCAAAGCTTGGGATGCTTGCTGCAATAGCCCCTGAGCAACTGGACCACTGTCTTGTTGACCACCTCTGTTTGGCCATCTGTTTGTGGATGAAATGCTATGCTCTTCTTCAATTTGGTGTCCATCAATTCCCACAGACTTGACCAAAACTTCCCAACAAATCAGGAATCTCGATTAGATACAATGGAAGTGGGTAACCCAAAATGAACCCATACATGTTGAAAGAACAACTTCGCTGTTTGTTCAGTTGTAATCTGATTGTTACAAGGTATTAATATACGCATTTTGCTGAACCTGTCCATGATAACATATAAATAATCATGACCTTTTCTAGATTTTGGCAGTCCCACAACAAAGTCCATGGAAACACTTTCCCAAGGACGAGAAGGTACTGGAAGTGGAGTGTACAAGCCTAGTTTTCTATTGATGGGCTTGCTTTTAGCACACATGGTACACCCTCTAATATATCTAGAAAGTGTTTCATGCATTCTTGGCCAATAACAACCTTTGCAGCTGTGCAATTATTTTACTTACACCAAAATGACCTGATATAAGAGAAGTATGTGCTTCTCGGATTATGTTAACTCTTTCAGTTTGAGGAATGCATAACATTCCCAAATGATATAAGATTTGGTCCTTAACATGATAATCCAATTCTTCTACTTGTTTGCCATGACTTAAAGTTGCATATACATCTTTAAAATCTACATCTTGAGCATATTGTTCAAAGTAGCTTTCATGCAATACTGAGTTATGCTTAAGTATAGTAGATTAATTTATGATTGGTCTTGATAGCATATCTGCAACCTTATTGTGTATGCCCTTCTTATATCTGATGACAAGAAGAAACTACTGTAGAAAACCCATCCACCTATAGTGTCTTGATTGCTGCAATTTAGTTTGTGAGTGCAAATATTGAAGTGGTTGATGATCTGTATGTATAATTGTTTCTTTTCCCATTAAGTAATGTTTCCACTTTTTCACACTCTGTACTAATGCATACAATTCTTTATCATATGTGGGATAATTAACTACTACAGAAGTAAATGTCTCAGAATGATAACATATGGGTTTACCGTGTTGCATCAACACTGCTCCCATGGCATAGTCACTGGCATTTGTTTCAATCTCAAATGGCCGTTGAAGATCTGGCAGTGCTAGTACTGGTGCTGTACTAATTTTTTCTTTCAAGGTTTCGAAGGATTTCTGCTATTTTCCTCCCCACTGAAACACCTTTTTCAATCCTGTTAAAGCATGTAAGGGAGCTGCAATCAAGGAAAAGTTAGCAATAAACTTTCTCCAATATTGTGCTGCTCCTAGGAAACTCCTAACTTCTGTAGCAGATTTGGGTTTAGGCCAGTTCACAATGACTTCAACCTTAGAGGGATCTATCTTCAATTCACCACCCCCTACAATATGACCCAAATAATTTAAAGATTTTTTGCCAAATTCACATTTTGATAACTTCACATAGAGATTTTATCTTTTCAAAACATCTAAAGTCTGCTTTACATGCTTCAAATGTTCTTCCCATGTTTTACTGAAAACAAGAATGTCATCTAAATATACAATTACAAAATCATCAATAAAAGGTCGGAGTACATCATTCATAACTCTCATGAAAGTGGCAGGAGCATTAGTTAAGCCAAAAGGCATAACCAACCATTCATACAACCTTTGCTTTGTTTTGAAAGCAGTCTTCCATGCATCTTGTTCTGCAACTCTGACCTGATGGTAGCCACTACGCAAGTCTAACTTGGAAAAGTAAACTGCTTCTTTCAACTGATCTAATAGATCATCAGTGCGAGGAAGAGGATAACGATTCTTGATCATTATTTTATTCAATGCTCTGTAATCAATGCACATCCTCCATGAACCATCTTTCTTTCTCACCAGTACGATTCGAGATCCACATGGTGATGTGCTTGGTCTTATTAACCCTTTATCGAGAAGCTCCTATACCTGCTTCTTGATCTCTGCATTCTCTAAAGCGGATAACCTATACATTTTGATGTTAGGAAATGGAGCATCTTGCTGCAAATGAATATCATGTACTATTTCCCTTTTGGGTGACAGACCTTTAGGTTCTTGAAATAGGATATCATATTCTGAAACAACTTTATCTAAATCAAATTTCTGTTTACCATCACAACCTTCAAATACATTGGTTTTATTAGGGTTCTTTTCCTTTACAACCATTAGTAAAAATTTCTTCCATGAATTTACAATTATTTTCATTTGCCCTGAGTTTATGAGAGAGTAGTTATTTTTGAGTTTATGAGCTCCTATAATATATTCTATTCCATCTTTAGTGAGTTGATACTTATTTTCAGCTCTATAGAAAATGGCATTTCTATCATACAAGTAAAGACTTCTTAAAACAATACCACATATATCCAAGGGAACTATATCTAACTCAACTTCGTCTACAAATGTTGACTCAATGGCAAAGCTAAGTTTACATTGTCTAGTCACTTGTAGCTTTGCTTTATCACATACCCAACCTAATGGATATGGCTTCTTGTGAGGTGTTGTTAGTAAGACCAACTTCTTTACAATTGTTTCAGAAATCAAGTTTACTTGTGATCCACTATCAAATAAAGTATCAATCTTTTGGTGCTTGGAAATAACTCTAATATGAAAAATCTCATGTCTTTTCCTCTCACTATCTTCATTATCAATAGATTGTGCAGAATTACTTGTAGATGCTTCATAATTTTTACCTTTTATACCTATGGCTGTGACTGTTGTTTCATCACCTGAGTCCGACACCAAATATTTATGAATAGCAACAACAATCTTCTTCTTCTTACCACTGAACTTCTTAGGTTTCAGCTCCGGATGCAAAGACCAACAGTTTTCATAATCGTGTCCATCCTTCTTGCAGTGAGTGCATGAAGGTTTGTCTTTCTGTACAACATTTGCCTTCTTCTCCTTCCATTTCTGCTTCTTCTTTTCCTTGTTCTTGCTTGCAGAGGGTTTTGATGATCCCCCAATCTCTGGGTTTACATTCTTGCCTCTAGCCTCTAGATGTGTAGCCTGAACTGATACATCATCTAGGCTAGTGGGGTTAAACATGAGAATGGTGTGCTTCAAATAGCTATGTAGACCACCTACATACTTCAACGAAGTTTCAGGTAAGTCTAGAGAAATGCCTAGGGTTAAAGCTCTTTTTCTAAATTCCTGGGTATAGCTTTGTACACTTTGCCCCTTTAATTGGTGAAGAGTTTTCCAACTCATCATTGCTTGCTGCATATAAACTAGTGGATAGAATTTTTTTTTGATGGCAGAAACAAATTCATTCCAGGTAGAAAGAATTTTACCATGCTTCTTCAAATCAGCTTTTGTCTTGCCTTCCCACCACACTAGTGCAGTTCCTCCAAGGCGAAGGCTAGCCAGCTGTATTTTTCTCCTTTCTGAATCAATGTTCTGCACCTTGCAATATACATCAATCTATCTAATCCAGTTATCTAGCTTTTCTGCATTTAATTCTCCATCATAGATTGGAAAATCCAATTTCACATCTAATTTAATCAAAGATGTTTTCTTCTTTATCTTTTCAAGGCTAGGAGATGAGGATGATGGAGGTGACGGTGGAGGAGATGATGGAGAGAGCTTTTCCCCTTTCCCTTTGCCCTCTGGGGCATCTAGAGAAGGTTCCTCTACTCCCTTGTCTTGTTTGGATGTTGAATTACTTTCACCTCGACCTTTCTTCAATTCTCGATACATCTCTTCCACCATGGATCTCATGGTCATGAAACTGTCCCGGAATTGAGATTTTGATTCCAATGGGACTTGTTCTACCATTCTCCTCCTAGGATAGACTCTTCCAATTTCTGGATTAGCCTCAACAAGTTCTCCTTATCCTATTTTGAGATTTGACGTAGTTAGCATTCGACAATCGAGCACAAGCTTGTCTAACCTTAGCAAACCTAAATCTTTGATACCGCTTGATCTGGAAATGAGATCTTAGACTAATATTAAGGTATTATAGACTCATGTGCATGGATTTGCGTACATCACTTAGTGCAATGGATCGAAAAGATTGAAAATGATATAGGCAATGAAGCAGTTAAAAAAACATAACAGACACACATAACACAACAAAATTATCAAGGAGTTCACCCAAAACTCCTGGGCTACATCTCTTGGTCCAACCTTAAGTGGTGACCTCTCTATTATGTCTTCAAGAGTAGAGTTTTACAAAAGTGAGCTCAATTTGAGTCTTAACACAATAGTTACAAAACATCAGGAGTTTACTTGAATCCCTCAAGTCTCTCTGAGTACACAGACTCTCCCTCTCACTCTCTGTTTGTTCTCTATCTCAGCACTGCTTACCTCTGGCTCTGTCATTCTGTGGCTTTTAAGCCAATCAACAATGTCTGTTCGTTTCCCCTTCTGGGCTCTTTGGCTTCCGGCCTCTTTCCGTTCAAACCCCCTCTGAGCGTTAACCATTCCTGGTGTAACGTCTTCAGGGATGCTAGCCACCTGTTCAGCAACAGAAGGAACCATCGGTGCTTTAGAAATCCCCAAAACAGTCGTTCTTGTTTATATAGAGAAATACACAAAAACACGAGAAAATCTGCCCAAATGTGGTCTAGCAGACCTAAAATATTATCTATTCTACCCCATAATCACTTCGGATCCGTCTTTGGGTGCTATCACAAGTAATCGTTGATCAATGATTATTATTGATTTCTGGTGGCTTACTTGCATGGGGATTACCTACCCAAAAAGGGTGGTTTTCTCTCTCCAGCACCTGGACACGTGGTGGCCAGTGTATGGGCTCGGGCGGAGCCTGGCCAATACCACTTACCGCCTAAGGTCCGCTCAAAATGCCGCTCATTTCGACACATATCGCTGCATATAAAAACCCCTTGGGGTCCGTTTTATTTCCCAATTCGCATTTCCTTTGATTTTCATTTATTTAACGAAACGTGAATTTACATTGAAAAACTCTTTTTTAAGGAACTCAAAAGATATATATTTCTACCCATAACACCCATCGGGTCCAGCTTTATCGCAGGTCGCATATGTATCGGCCCCGCTCTTTTGTATCGATCCAATGCAATATTGCGATATCACAATTGCATAGTCCCCAGGCCTTTGGTAAGTGCTCCCTTGTATTTTTCTGATGTGATATTGTGGGTTAACCTGGGCCGTCGATCTGCGTGCTTGATTGACGGTCCTCGTTGATCCGTGCTGATCATGTCTCAACTTTCACATGATAGCCTCCAATAGCCTTCGCTTTCCATCTTCGATTACGATATGCCGATCAGATCTGGACTTTTGATTGTCCAGATTTGACGGCTCCTGTGCATCGTTCTTTCGACCTCCGATATGCTCTGTTTTTCACTGTTTCTTCAAGTTTTTCACTCCCGATAGTGTTTTCCGCCATTTTTAAAGTTTCATATTCTATGATAGTTTTTTTTATTTTTGAAGACCTAGAGGGTTTTTAGGATCCATTTTGGATCATTCATTCACTATTTTCATGCACGATCATTTTCCTTTTCTTACACTTAGTATCTCCATACATTCACTTTCACATTTGCTTTCAGTTGCCCGTCGGCGGTCTGGGCTGCCTTGGCGCAGAGTCTGCCTCACCAAGACAACATTGCACAAATCCTAAGAGGGAAGGCTCTATCTTCCCCTCAGGAAATTTTCATTTCTGCCCAGTAACTATCCTTTAGGCCTGCTTTGCAAAATTCTAAGGGGCAGTGAGTGCTGGCCCAAAAAATTGCGCAATGCAGTCACTAAGCCTATAGCCATTTCCTGCTGAAATTATACATTTCGCAATTCCAGGAGTCAGCAGTTAGCCTGGATTACGCATTGCATAATTTAGGAAACCAGTCATTCCTCTCAGGTAGTCGAGACTGCCTTTTGTGCAGTTCTAGCAGCCAATCACCCAGCCTCCCAGAAGAAATTATGTAATCCCTGCTAGTCTTTCCCCAGGTATGTGTTATGTCATTCCTCCAATTTGCTTTGGTTTTCACTGATAGATTTATTGTCATGCATGTCGATTTGTCTCTAGATCTAGTAGGCGTCTGTCCACCTCTTAAGAATTTCAGGATCAATGGCCTCCAAGAGAGCAAGATCAAAGGACTAAGCGACTGTCTGCAAGTCTACCGATCTATGAAGATACCAAGTTGATTCTAGACAAGGACATCAAGCTGAAATGGCAAGAGGTCAATGATACATTTACATGCACATTTTGGGAAGACCTCAAAGACCACCAGGCATACGTCAACTCCAAAAGTATGACTTGTATCAGATTGCATGCAGATACCCTGTGTTTCCATGTGTGGACATGATACACTAGATCATCTCGCACACTAATCCTGAGACGATGACCTTGAGCAGTGTCAATGGGATGAAGATTGTAACCTTCAGCGCACAAGATTATGATGATATGTATCAAATGTCGGAGCTTGTAACCATCATGGAGACTCCCTTCAGCTTACCCAGTAGCAATGCCAACTCTAGAGGTATTCTGAAGAACTGGGTAAAGGAGCTGGCTAGATTCGGGATGACACCCAACAAGATCTACAAGACGAAGTTACTACGAAAGGTGTATCAATAGTTGGTCATCTTTGCATGTCGACTGTATGGCTAAGAAAGAACGAAACCTTCCCACACAGTTGAGTGATTGCGTAGGACCAACTCGCTAGAGAGGGAAAACCATGCAACTGGTCCAATATGTTGGCTCATCAGCTGAAGGAACATGTAACGAGGGCTCGACAATTGCCCGAAGTTATGCATGCAGAAATCTACATGTCTGCCTACATCTTGGATGCAGTCTGTGCTCGACAGGAGTTCCTGGGTTTGAAGTGGGCATGGTCACCGATAGAGACTGTTGTGAACACTTATTGTAATATGTTGTCTAAATGCAGCTTCAGAGGAGTTATCACACAGGTGTTCGATCATTTTGTCACCCTGGTTTACAAGATGATATTCGACCAGGATCCACCCTGCATGTTGATGGTAGAAATGGAGGCACTGATAGACATAGCTGATTGGTATGCCTCACCGTTTTACACCTTCATACAGATGTACAGTGCAGAGAAGCCTCCGCATTTTCTACTGAATTTTTCCTTGGACGTGCTCATCATGCAAGAAGTAGCGACAAGATTGACAACTAGGCTACACTGAAGAAGAAGGCACCTTGGCCCACTCTTCTGTTGAGCGTTAGGTTATATGAGATCTAAATTTTCAAGCATGCGATGTCGAAGTAGAGAAAATGAAGAAGTATCCATTCAACCTCCTAAGTTGCAATTTGTATGACCTGCATTGTCTTGTTAAAGATCACTCCACGAGAGTATAGTTCAACTGGATCGACGGGGAATTTCATTGGGCAGAGGAAGACCCGTGGATATATTGCTACATTTTCTCTAGACCCAATGAACAGGTTGGCTTCACTGTGGAATGGTTAGAGAAGTAATGTGAAGCAGCATCCCGGAGAGCACCAGAAGCAACAGGACTAGAGGCAAACATACCAGTGCCTGACAAGGGAAAGAGGAAGATTGTCGATTGCATGGAGGAACAGTAGAGCTACAAATTTTGGGTAGATCCACTTGTGGAGAAAGCAGCTTTGGCCATAGAGGCAAAGAGGAAACAACACGATAAGTGAAACATTCAAAGGAAGAGGGATGAAAGAAGGATGGAAGAAGTAGAGAAGGAGTTGCATGAGTTGAAGGAGCAACTTCGAAAGGAAAAGGAGATGCAAAAACAGGAGAGGGAATCACAGCAGAAATAAGTACAACATGGGGTGCAACATGTGCAAATGGATGAAACAATGCCCCTACAGGTAGTGGAATCATTAGAATAGTTGGAATCAGGTGAACAGGGTAAACCATCACAAGAGCAAGACTTCGCTTAGGAGATAGAGTGAGTGCTTGAACAGAGGGATATGGGCATGGAGTAGCAGGAGTTAGAGAAGGACATTGACCTCATGCTTCACCACCAAGTGGTCAACCCACCAGCTTCAACACATCTAGAAGATGAGCAAGTCAAAAGTGACCAAGGAGACATTGAGATCCTTGGAGATCAACTAGAAGGAGAGATGCACAACATCTCATTCGATGAGTCTCAACATAAAGTTGTGCAATCTCGCAAAGTGTCAAATCCATAGGATCATACATATCCTACACAGTATGAGGAATGAGTGACCATGTCTAATGTGTGCAAACATCTAGTAGCCTTAGCCGATGCCACTATAGCATATGCCAAATCCACTAGCTCAAGTGTTCACTTTCTGATAGCTGAGAATAAGCGAACGACTAAGGAGCTACAAATGGACAAGCAAGGAGGAGAGCTGGTGACAGTGTCCGCCCAAGTAGAACTAAAGAAGGAAATATTAGATGAAGTATTGTCCCTTGACACAATTATGTAGGAATTTTATTCCAAGTTTGGTACCGTGCATAAGGCAGTCGTCCATCTCAATGCATGGCAATAGCGATGTGCTAGAAGAGCACATATCTTGTCGAACATGCATGCTGTTGTTGATTACATGAAAATGTGGATGATGAGATACAAGGGATCCCTAATTCAATTGCCTAAGATGATGAAGCCCAGAGCGATCGAGCTGAAGACATGCATCCAGAGTCAGATCTAGAATTATGAAGAGCTCCCGTAGCTCATCACTAGTCTACAGGGTTCCCATGCATGTGTATTGAAGAGTATGGATGTTGTGGTGTGCACACATGTGATCCCATCTATTTGGACTCTCTCCTAGGTGAAGATGAAGGCACATGTTTGACTAGAGCTTGACTCGTACTTTGATGACGTGATGTGCATTGCCACCAGCCCAGACTTATCGATCCGTGCAGACACCATGCACAAGTATGTTGCTTGTCCAGCCGCATTGAAGATAACGTTGTGCATGCTTTCAGATGAGTTGGATAGAGGAGCCCAAGCAGTGTACCCAGATGCTATGGAGGCAAGAGTTAGGTTCCAAAAATATGTCACCTTAGAATACACAGACACCATTGAGAACTAACGATCTTGGCATCAATACATTACTGTTGATCATTGCGAGGATGTTGAAGAGTTGGACTTCCCACTGTTTTCTGAGTCATAATGATGTCTTGCATAGGTTGCTCAAGCCATTTTGTCTCACATGGGTACGTGTGCATTGTAATGTAACATCTTGTCAAGTGTAAGTTCAAGTGTCAATAGTTGGATGTAATAGTCATAGAGTAGATGAAGAGTCATGAGGTAGATGAACTGTCACAAAGGGGAATGTCAAGGGTCACCCCACCCTTTGCTAGAAATAGTCCCTCATAACTCATTGTAAAGGCTTTTGGTGAGCCAAGTTTTCGATAGAATTATCTTAGAGAGAGCTTGGATAGTATTGTAATGAGCCTTGGCTTCTCCACTATGTAGAGCTAGTACATTTGTTTGGAGGAGCAAGCGGTTGTGGTTGTAATGTTCCATTGTCAGAACTAGTGGTTGGACATGGATGTATTTTATGACTGGAACTTACTCTTCTTAATATAACAAGAGGCAACACATTTCATGCATATGTTGTATTGTATTCAGCTATCTATTTAATCTAAATGATATATGTATTTGTTTGCTTACGCATGCATGTATAGCTATTTCTGTGTATGTATGTATGAATCCTTCTGAAATGTGTTGTTGGTTTAACTATCACTTTGGATTGCTAACTAACTTTCCTTCCATGTTGTGATGTATCTTTGCTCGTGTGTTCCCTTCTTAAATATGTGCTATCTGTTGGACATGGAATCCCCCCAAGGCATGTTTTGGGGCTTAAAGCCCAAGTTTTGACCAGATCCTTTTGTAAAAGCTCCGTGAATTGTGGGCGCAGAGCGTGAAATTATGATAGAGTCACAGGGTTGTTTGCCCTTGTTTTGTAATGTAATGTCGGCTTAATAGACCTACCCATGGTTCGCGGACCATGGGATTGTATAAATAGAGTGAGGCTCTAAGTGTAGAGAGGGGCATAAGAGCATGAGAAGTCTAAGTGATTGAGTAAAAGTGTCAAGTGTGTCTTTGGGTCGTAAAGTAAGGGAAGGATTTGCAGCTGAGTGTACAGAGGCCTAGTAGTCCGGTTCTGAGTGCGCAGATCCCTGCAGCTGAGTGCACAGCACAGGTCAAGTCTGTAACCATTGGAAGAATCAATAAAGAGAAATTTACCATATTTCTGTGCATCTTTTCCTGTTTTAATATATGATTGGGTATAATTTGCAAGTATATTGTTTATTTGCTGCACAAACTTATATGAATGTTTTGTATAAATAATTATTACGTAAGACCAAAAAGTACGCCGAGGTAATTAACTGGTATAGGAAGATAAGTAAGATCTCAGGTAATAGCACAGAGCATGGCTCAAGCAGCGTGGAAGCTCCACAACCACTGGTTAAGGCTGCGTGCAGGCAGTGTATCAGGGCGTGAGGAATGGGGAAGTGCGTGAAGTGACCTGCACACAGGGACAAATAATGGGACCATTCAAACCTATCAAACATCTCAAGGGCATGGAAACCTAGTTCTATCACCCTCCCATACTACTTCAGGTGAGACCTTAGTCTGCGCTCCACGGGTTGTTGCCGAAAGGGTTAGTAGTATAAGGATTTGTTTGGCTTATTAACTCCGAACTTGGGTCAGGCCCCAACAAGCCAATAAATGGTTCCGTTGTTGAGGCCGAGGTCTGCATAGAGATGTCTGATGTCATATTGCTAGAATCCGACAAAGAAAGGAATGAATATTGGTTGGATAGGAAGATTCATGAATTTGCGGAGCAAGAAAACAAGAATCCGTGACTATCAAAGAAGGAGTGGTTAGATTGCTACTTATATACAAAGATCCACAAAATTTTCTTCGCATCCTTCCCCACTAAGTTATAAGAGGGGATAGCGAAGCGAGCAGATAGCCAAGGAAGGTGTAAGCTTGACAGACCTATCATGTGGACTCCAAAATTGGTGCGCAGACTGGAAGTATCGGAAGCTAAGATCACACGTATTGTTGATCATTGGCTCGATCGAATCATAGGAGGATTCATAACTAAATTCGCGGTAGATACTTCAGTCAGTTATAACGAGGCAGAATGATGCTTCCTAAAAGGACCACGAGGTAAGTATGTTAATCTTTGAACACTTGGATTAAAATGCTATTGTGTAAAAAATGGGTTATGCAAATAAATTGATGTTTGGGGCTATGCGAAGTGGGAGAATATACGGAAATGAAGGTAGCACAAAACTAGAAACTAGCCCCTTGATTTCACCTTCATGAGGGGGAAAAGAAGAGCTCACAAAGGTCTCTCCAAGAAGTGCGATTAATTTGATAAGGCAGAGAATTCTGCGCATACCACCCCCACCCACATCACTGCCAGTTTCACCATGTTCACCCCCGTCTTTGCCCATACCACCTCCGCCACCACCGTGAAGTGTTGAAAATAGCAACAAGAAATTCTAAAAATATAAATGCTAAAAATAGCATTGCTATAGATAACATTTCAGGATATATTCCAATTTTAATTTTTCCTTGAATTAAAATTGAGAATTAAAAATTCGAATTTAGTCTCACTAGCTGCTTGAAAAATAATTAATTAATTCATCTTGGATTAATTAGTTGGAGAAATCCAAGCTAGAAGTCTTTGTGAAGTCATGCAACAGTTATCCCTTAAATTAAGGAGATTATCCCTTAATTAAGGAGATAAGGGTGAGTTGTATTTGAGTTGTAATTAGTTAGCTCAGTTAACTGAGTTAAGTCTAGTTAAATTAGTTCCAAACAGTTTGTGGAACTAATTGTGAGTTCAGTCAGTTAATGTAGGCATGCATGCAATTAGTGTATTCCAGATAACTTAATATTCTCTCATAAATAACCAATGCATGTCAGCTCAGACATAGAGCCAGCTTAGATTAAAGGCAGGGACAATGTACTATCAGTTGCTAGAATATTCCCATGTGAATATCTCTTGCATGCAGAAGGAATTCATTCCCTCAATATTGTGCAGTTTCTACAGAGGTAAGAGCAGTGTGTGAGGTGAGAATCACACAAGTGGCAACTAGAGGACCCAGGAGAAACTGCACAAGGAAAAAGGAGGCTTGGAGGACAGAGGAGAAGGCATATGTGTTGTCTATTTTGTCTATGAGAAACAATGAAGGATTGTACTAAGAGTTGGATAGCTTGAGAGCTAAAGCTTTGTGTAATCCTGAGATATTTCCACTTGTATGATAATACAGATAGCAGGGTTTTTAGCTGAGGCTTTCCCCAGAGTATTCTTCTATGTTTCATGTGTGATTGATTCTTCTTCTCTATTATATGTGTTCTATTTGATATTGCTCAAAATCGATTAAGCTTCTACAAGTTTGATTGTAGAAGTAGATTAAGTATTTTGCTTTAGTACATTGCATAATCAGTTTAATCTATAGTGAGAATTTCTACATGGTATCAAAGAAAATGTGATCAAAATGGAGAACATTATACAAAGAAGGGAGAAGTTTGAAGTTTGAAGTTCTTGATTGTAGGTACAAAATCAATTTCTTATCACATCTCAAAGTTCACCAATGGCATTCAATGGCTTCAGACTTGAGTATGCCTTGGATGGCAGCTCAAATTACATAGCATGGAAGGATCGCATGGAAGTGGTATTAGAGGACAATGGTTTGAAGGACTTCATTGATCAAGAATTCCCCAAGCCAATAGTAGTTAATGCCCAAGAATTGGCCGAGTGGAAGAAATGTGTGGCGAGAGCGAGGAGGATTATTCTGGAGGGAGTTAAAGACCATATTGTCTCGAGTATCCATGGGAAGGAGACTCCATTTCCAGTGTGGAAGACATTGAAGGACCTATATCAAAACAACAGTGACCAGAGGAAGTTGGTGTGGAAGGACAAGCTTTGGAAAATCAAGTGTGAAAGGGCAACACAATCTCTACATTATCTGAACAAGCTCACCACCTGCAGAGATGAGCTTGAAAGTGTAGGAATCATGACAATTGATGATGATATGTTGAGTCTTGCTCTCCTCGGTCTTCCTAAGAGCTGGCATGGCTACCAGGACTCAGTGAGTGGAAGAGAGAAACTATCAGATTGGGAATGATTGTGGTCGAATCTGATGCAGGAGGAGATCAGGAGAAGCACCAGAGATGGTTCTTCATCTAAGCATGATGATGAAGAAAATATAGCCTTAGCAAGTAAGGCGAGGAAAGGGAAAGGGAAAGGTAAGGATTCCCATTCCAAATCGAGTTCTTCCCATGGAGGGAAGAAGATTGACAAATCTAAAGTGAGATGCTTTAATTGTCATGAGGTGGGCCATTATGCAACTAATTGTCCATTGAAGAAATCGAAGAAGGGATCCTAGGAAGGATCTGAAGGTGAGGCATTAGCCACTCAGATCAAATTGGATTTTATCCTCATCGCATGCATGGTTTCATCGATGATGGGTTGTGGTTGGTTTCTGGACAGTGGAGCCTCATTCCACATGACCGGTGATAAGAGTTTATTCAATACCTTGGAGGAGAAGGACCTCTAGATGCACATAGAGATGGGCGATGATGGAAAGTACCGTGTTTTAGGTGAAGGTACGGTTGTGTTTCAGAGGGAGCATGGAGCTCCTCTCACCCTGATTGATGTAAAGTATGTGCTTGGACTGAAGAAAAACTTCGTATCAATCACAATGTTGGAGGACAAATGCTACAATGCTGTCTTTAATAAGGGAAAGGTTTTCCTTAGACACATCACCATGGGTCAGGTAAAATAGATCGGTTCACAGGTACAGAACTTATATGCTCTTGAGGTTCAATATGCATGCAAAGCCTTGAGGAGCAAGGCAACTGTTAGAGACTTGGTGGTTGAGAGGGAGAGTACATTACCTCTCAACATGCAGCACTAGAAGAAGTCTCAGACAATTGTGGAGGAGCCACAATTGGAGAAGTCAACAAAGGGATCACATGCAACCATACCTCCAGGTGGGAGGTGGGGTGATGTGAAGTGATAGTCCAAAGAAGGTTGAAATAGGGTCAGGATCCTTGAGGTACCTAGCCTCCTTGATTATACCTTGCTACGGGAGCCCCATCGAGGAGTAGTAGGACTGGCTGAGTGGGTAGAGATGGATGTGGATGGAGCGGCAGAGGGAGCTTCAACATCAGAGGGTGTTTCTAGCCCAATAGGGAGGTCAGTTGGGAGATCAGTTACTTACTTCTCAGTAATTGAGTTGCAGTGCAACATTGGTAGCACGATGCAACATGATGAGAGGAGGTGTAGTGCAGAATCTGTGGTGCTGGGAGATAGGACCAACAACAACACGGATGCAGTAGGAGGAATCAGTGTGATTGATGCAGTCAGAGATCAAAGTGACAGAGGCTAGAGCAGTCAAATACTAAAGAGCATAGAGGTGCAGAGTTTTCAGTCGACAAAGGCAATAACAGTCATCGATTTTGATGATAGAGGCATCATTCTGATTCAGGTTGGATATTTTTTGTTTCTAGAGTTGCTAGAGCAACAACACTAGAGAGAAGTGTTGCATGTAGAACATTAAAAAGGTTTAGGATCAGGATCGATTTGAATTCCTTTCTTGTTGAGAGGGAGTGTTGAAAATAGCAACAAGAAATGCTAAAAATAGAAATGCTAAAAATACCATTGCTATAGATACCATTTCAGGATATATTCCAATTTTAATTTGTCATTGAATTAAAATTGAGAATTAAGAATTCGAATTTAGTCTCACCAGTTGCTTGAAAACTAATTAATTAATTCATCTTGGATTAATTAGTTGGAGAAATTCAAGCTAGAAGTCTTTGTGAAGTCATGCAATAGTTATCCCTTAAATTAATGATATTGCCCCTTAATTAAGGAGATAAGGATGAGTTGTATTTAAGTTGTAATTAGTTAGCTCAGTTAACTGAGTTAATTCCAGTTAAATTAGTTCCAAACAGTTTGTGGAACTAATTGTGAGTTTAGTTAGTTAATGCATGCATCCATGCAACTAGTGTACTCCAGATAACTGAATATTCTCTCATAAATATTCAATGCATGTCAGCTCAGACAAAGACCCAGTTGAGATTAAAGGTAGGGACAATGTACTATCAGTTACTAGAATATTCCCATGTGAATATCTCTTGCATGTAGAAGGAATTCATTCCTTCAAGATTGCGTAGTTTCTACAAAGGTCAGAGCAGTATGTGAGGTGAGAATCACATAGGTGGCAGCTGGAGGACCTAGGAGAAACTGCGCAAAGAAATAAGAGGCTTGGACGACAGAGGAGAAGGCATATGTGTTTTCTATTCTGTCTATGAGCAACAGTGAGGGATTGTACTAAGAGCTGGATAGCTTGAGAGCTAAAGCTTTGTGTAATCCTGAGATATTTCCACTTGTATGATAATATATATAGCGGGGTTTTTAGCTGAAGCTTTCCCCCAAAGTATTCTTCTGTGTTTCATGTTTGATTGACTCCTCTTCTCTGTTATATGTGTTTTGTTTGATCTTGCTCAAAATTGATTAAGCTTGCGCAAGTTTGATTGTAGAAGTAGATTAAGTATTTTGCTTTAGTACATTGCATAATCAATTTAATCTACAGTGAGAATTTCTACATGGTATCAGAGCAAAGGTGATCAAAGCAGAGAACAACATACAAAGAAGGGAGAAGTTTGAAGTTTGAAGTTCTTGATTGTAGGTACAAAATCGATTTCTTATCACATCTCAAAGTTCACCAATGGCATTCAATGGCTTGAAACTCAAGTATGCCTTGGATGGCAGCTCGAATTACATAGCATGGAAGGATCATATGGAAGTAGTATTAGAGGACAATGGTTTGAAGAACTTCATTGATCAAGAAGTCCCCAAGCCAAGAGCAGCTAATGCCCAAGAATTGGCGGAATGGAATAAATGTGTGTTGAGAGCGAGGAGGATTCTTCTGGAGGGAGTTCGAGACCATATTGTCTCAAGTCTCAATGGGAAGGAGACTCTATTTTCAATGTGGAAGACATTGAAGGAGCTATATCAAAACAACAATGACCAGAGGAAGTTGGTGCTAAATGAGAAGCTTTAGAAAATCAAGTTTGAAAAGGGTGACACGATCTCTACATATCTGAACAAGCTCACCACCTGCAGAGATGAGCTTGAAAGCATAGGAATCACGACAATTGATGATGATATGGTGAGTCTTGCTCTCCTCGGTCTTCCTAAGAGCTAGCATAGCTACCAGGACTCAGTGAATGGAAGAGAGAAACTACCAGATTGGGAACGACTGTGGTTGGATCTGATGCAGGAGGAGATCAGGAGAAGTGCTAGAGATGGTTCTTCATCTAAGCATGATGATGAAGAAAATCTAGCGTTAGCAAGTAAGGTAAGGAAAGGGAAAGGGAAGGCTTCCCATTCCAAATTAAGTTCTTCCCATGGAGGGAAGAAGATTGTCAAATCTAAAGTGAGATGCCTTAATTGTCATGAGGTGGGCCATTATGCAACTAATTGTCCATTGAAGAAATCCAAGAAGGGATCCTCAGAAGGGTCTGAAGGTGAGACATTGGCCTCTCAGTTCGAATTGGGTTTTACCCTCATCGCATGCATGGTTTCATTGATGATGGGTTGTGGTTGGTTTCTGGACAGTGGAGCCTCATTCCACATGACCATCAATAAGAGTTTATTCACTATCTTGGAGGAGAAGGACCTCCAGATGCACATAGAGATGGGTAATGATGGAAAGTACCATGTTTCGGGTGAAGGTATGGTTGTGTTTCAGAGGGAGCATGGAGCTCCTCTCACCCTGACTGATGTAAAGTATGTGCTTGGATTGAAGAAAAGCTTGGTATCGATCACAATGTTGGAGGAAAAGGGCTACGATGTTGTCTTCAGTAAGGGAAAGGTTTTCCTTAGACACATCACCATGGGTCAGGTGAAACAGATCAGTTCACTGGTACAGAACCTATATGCTCTTGAGGTTCAAGATGCATGCAAAGCCTTGAGGAGCAAGGAAACTGTTAGAGACTTGGTGGTTGAGAGGGAGAGTACATTACCTCTCAACATGCAGCGCTAAAAGAAGTCTTAGACAATTGTGGAGGAGCCACAATTGGAAAAGTCAGCAAAGGGATCACATGCAGCCATACCTCCAGGTGGGAGGTGGGGCAATGTGAAGTGATAGTCCCAAGAAGGCTAAAATAGGAGCAAGATCCTTGAGGTACCCAGCCTCATTGATTAGATCTTGCTACGGGAGCCTTGACAAGGAGTAGCAAGACTAGATGAGTGGGTAGAGATGGATGCGGATGGAGCAGCAGAGGGAGATTCAACATCAGAGGGTGTTTCTAGCCCAACAGGGAGGTCAATTGGGAGATCAATTACTTACTTCTCAATAACTGAGTTGTAGTGCAGCATTGGGTAGCAGGATGCAACTTGATGAGAGGAGGCGTAGTGTGGGTCCAGTGTTGGGAGATAGGATGACCAGCAGAACAGATGTAGCAGGAGGAATCAGTGTGATTGATGCAGTCAGAGATCAAAGTGACAGAGGCTAGAGTAGTCAGATACTAAAGAGCATAGAGGTGCAGAGTTTTCAGTCGACAAAGGCAATAGTAGTTAGAGACTTTGATGACAGAGACATCATTATGATTCAGGTTGGATATTTTTTGTTTCTAGAGTTGCTGGAGCAACAACATGAGAGAGAAGTGTTGCATGCAGAACATTCCAAAGGTTTAGGATCGGGATCGAGTTGAATTCCTTTCTTTTTAAGAGGGAGTGTTGAAAATACCAACAAGAAATGCTAAAAATAGCATTTCAGGATATATTCCATTTTTAATTTGTCCTCAAATTAAAATTGAGAATTAAAAATTCGAATTTAGTCTCACCATCTGCTTGAAAAATAATTAATTAATTCATCTTGGATTAATTAGTTGGAGAAATTCAAGCTAGAAGTCTTTGTGAAGTCACACAACAGTTATCCCTTAAATTAAGGATATTATCCCTTAATTAAGGAGATAAGGATGAGTTGTATTTGAGTTGTAATTAGTTAGATTAGTTAACTGAGTTAAGTCTAGTTAAAATAGTTCCAAACAGTTTTTGGAACTAATTGTGAGTTCAGTCAGTGAATGCATGCATGCATGACACTAGTGTACTCTAGATGACTGAATATTCTCTCATAAATAACCAATGCATGTGAGTATCTCTTGCATGCAGGAGGAATTAATTCCTTTAGGATTTTGTAGTTTCTACAGAGGTCAGAGCAGTGTGTGAGGTGAGAATCACACAGGTGGCAACTGGAGGACCCAGGAGAAACTGCGCAAGGAAATAGGAGGCTTGGAGGATAGAGGAGAAGGCATATGTGTTGTCTATTCTGTCTATGAGCAGCAATGAGGGAATGTACTGAGAGATGGATAGATTGAGTGCTAATTCTTTGTGTAATCTTGAGATATTTCCACTTGTATTGTAATACAGATAGCGGGGTTTTTAGCTGAGGCTTTCCCAGAGTATTGTTTTGTGTTTCATGTGTGATTGATCTTCTTCTCTATTATATGTGTTATGTTCGATCTTGCTCAAAATCGATTAAGCTTCTGAAAGTTTGATTGTAGAAGTAGATTAGGTCATTTTGTTTTAGTACATTACATAATCAGTTTAATCTACAGTGAGAATTTCTACACGAAGTAGTATGGAAAGTGCAATAAAGCTACCGGTGTTCAAGGGAGTAGGGAATGAAGATCTAGACTAGTTTTGGTTCGCGATAAAAGCTATATGGGAAGCACAGGGAGTCATGGATGACAATATAAAGAAGGTAATTTTGGTCAACGCTCTACAGGATTGCGCGCTAACCTGGTACATTAAGCATTCCAATGACAATCCAAATGTGGGGGGTCACGGATATCCAAGTTGTGCTAAACAAAGAATTTAGCAGGCCAAAGTCAGAGGCATATTCGATCATTGGGTTAAAGAAAATCAAAATGTTACTAGGTGAGACCCCGTGGGATTTGGATCAAAGACTAAAGTGCACAATTTGTGAAGTGAACATGATGTTAATAGATGGGAAACATCACGAATGGTTTGTAGCATCGTTAACAGTGCATCTATGGAACACGCTGTCGCAATAGAGGCTAAGCACTCAGGTCGAGGCCTTGTAGGTTGCGATGAGATTGCACGAGACCTCGATACAATATCCCAACCTGGGAGTTTAGTAGATTCACGTGCAGTTGAAAAACTTGTGCCTTGAGATGCAGAGTTTGAAACAAGACATGACAACCCGCCCAAAGATGCGCAATGAGGTATGGTGTGTAAAATGCAAGGGCCAGGGGCACGACAAGGACCACTACCTGGTGTTCGCAAATTACCTCGCAGGAGGAGGGCCAATGCCATTAAGACCAGAGGCACAAGCAAGATCGAGCACAACGCCTGCACTATGGTGCGTGATTTGTCAGATAGGAGGAAAGCATGCTACAGATAACTTCCATCTATTACAGAAGTATATGCAGAATTCACAACAGTTGTTTTGTAATTTATGTAGGTCAGTGGGACATGATGAGCGCACCTGTAGAAGTTATGAGTTGATGATGGATCAAACTCTCACCTATAGAGTTCAGGCCGAAATACATCCCCTTGATCAAAACACAGGAATGGCGTGCACCAAATTTCACGGGCGCGGATGAGGCCGAGGTGGAGGGGGACCAGGAAGAGGTCACAGATAGCTGATATGTTACAATTGCGGAGGGCCAGGGCATTATGCCTATGATTGTACAAATCCAATGCGACCATCATGCTTGTATTGTACGTTGTTTGATCATGAGATGGAGGATTGTCCCACACTGATAGCGAGGTTGCGCGATAAAGGAGCACTCCAATCTCCCTCGACTTCTAACTTGCAATGATGAGGTTTGAGCCACGCGAGGAAGACCCTAATGTAAATATTGTGCTCCAGAGTGGAATTATGATAGGGGATGACAAAGGCAAGTAGCCTAAAGAAGGTACTTGGGTTTGCAAGACTCCAATGAAGGAACCATAATTTTATTTGGAGCGCACTAAGGAGACCTTCATGGAAGCTAAGAGGAGTTTCACTGATGCCTCCACTTCAGGAAGTAAAGGCAGACTGGAGCCGGAAATGGACCCATCGATGCTCACTACGTTCTTGGAGACATGCATGAATCTACTGCACGACAGAAAGGATGTAAAGGGGCTGCAAGAACTCATAACTAGATGTGTTGGGATCGCACTAGGAGAACTGCACATAGTTCGGAAGCTCGGGCAACACACAACGTGAACAGGAAGGGAGATGAGATTGACCACGTAGATTGGGGAATATGAGATGGACGAAGTGATTCTGGATCTAGGATCGGACGTGAAAATCCTGCCAAAGTAGACATGGGAGCGCATGGGTAGGCCTGTGTTGCAATGTTCTCCTATCCAGCTACGTATGATGAACCAACAAAAGATCCTACCTATGGGGAGATTGCAGGGAATCACAATAGATATCGTAGGAGCAAGTGCACTAGCAGATTTCGAAGTGATATAGACAAAAATCCCTACCCTGCGCTATTGGGAATATATTGGGCCATTGACATGAATGGAGTGATAAATCTAAAGAAGCACAAGATGATTTTTGAGAAAAATTCTCTGCGTGTAGTGGTACCTTTAGACCCTACAGAAGGATTGCCGTACACGGAGCTAGTGCGTGACTATGACAGCGACGATGACCTGGACTGCATCTACAAGATAACCGCGAGGGAGCAAGACTGGGTAAATCCAACCGTGGATGGCCGAATCTCATGGGAGCGCGAAAGCTCCTGCACATCAGATTCTGACGAATGATGGTAGAATCGGTTACACGAGGTAACCACGCTCAGCTGTAACATGATGATGAGATCATTGCGATGTGTAGAAATAGAGGTAAGAGATCTGCCTATGTATGACGGGTTAAGCAAGGTGGATGACTTCCTAAACAGATTTGAAAGAGAAGTGTTGAAACAGCAACGCTTCGACGCTCTGAAATGGGTACTATGAGCTACACCCAAAAGATGGTGGAGTACGCACCAAAGAAGTTTTGAGGACTGGCGCGACTGCAAAAGAATGATGCGCACACGGTTTGGGAAGCCTTCGATGCAATTAAGAGACAATATTGTCGGATGAAATGGCTTGTGCACCCACCTATCTAGGTGGATACAAGCATACGGTGCAAAACCTGCACAAATGCACACATTCTTCGTGGTAGGATACACGATCTGTAAGCAGGTGCGAGCAAGGCAATGGTGCGAATGACCCCTCTGGTTGGGACCACGAAGTATGGAAAGACCAAGTGTGTAGAAGGATATCGACGCAGAAGCCTTTAACAAAGTACGCGAAGCGCTTAACAAGGTCCACAATGGAAAGCAGACTAACTGGGACCTGCGCGTACCAGTAGTTCTATGGGCTTATAGGACCACATGCAAGAACCTAACCGCATAGGCACCGCCAAGGCTGGAGTATAAAGCAACCGCTGTGAGCCCTATAGTACATGAAAAGATTAGACCATGCATGATAACATTGGTAGATATGATGGTTTGCGGAACTTTGGAAGAAGAAATCCAACAGGAAAATTCTAGGCTCCAAGAACTTGAAGAAGATAGGGTACGATTAAGGAAGAATAACGTTCTGGTGGGCGTGAAAGTCAAGAAGCTAGAGGACGAGATAAAGGAAGATTTTCTCAGTAAAAAGACCACGATGATAAGATAGGATTCACACGATCACGTTGACAAGTTTGAGGCCTATCGCCACAAATTGATTAGTCTAATGCCTTGGCTTGGACCGCACATTACTAAGTGAATCAACTAGGGTAGTGCGTTGCATATGATAAAGTGCGCGATGCTACCCGTAACAATAAAAGGTGGGTATTTTCCAAGAAAAGTGATGGATGACAGGATGCAACTTTATATAGGTGGTGCGACCACCTGACTAGATGAGGGAAGTACAGTCTTAGCGCTCCAAGTAGTTGAAAGGAAGCACGAGACTATAAACTATTCTACCTGGGAGTTGCACGATGTTGGGGCTGCATGCAAAAGAAAATAGTCGCAATGTTCGTGACCACACATTGGAGGCTGCGCTGCCACACGGGATGGCCAAAAAGTCACCGTTGAAATTCACTATTCACGATGGGATGCTTGACTTGAGACCAAATGGAGCAGGCGACATGCATTTAAGATGCAATTTATGGTCAAGATTTGGGAAAATCTACCGCTAAGGGAGCATTAATGAACCAAATTTGGGGGGAGCGGTCGAATTCAAATTCAAAAAGTGCTATAAATTATAAAGGGCTGCCCAATAAACAATACCTGGTCATTTGCGAATTGAGCTATTGAGTAGAACCCTATTTGTTTTGTGTCGAGAGTTGTTTGAGCCCCTAAGTTCGCGAGTGATAGATTTATGGACAGACAAAATGGCATCAGCTGAGGAAGTTATGGAAATAATAGAAATGACCGTCGAAGAGGCCGTGCAGGCCCTGATTATGGGGGATGCTCTGGAAGGTGCTCTGATTGTGGTAGAAATCTCGAAATCGCCGTGCATGCCAAGACCAAAGAAGGAAAAACAAGTGATGGTTCATGTACGTGTGTCGCCGCAAAACCCGCTATGCACCAAGCTTTCGATGGAGGATAAAGGGAAAGCTATTACCATAGAGACCGATGAGGAAGAAGAAGACCTGGAGGACCTTATCATCAAAGAGGAAGAGGATGAAGGCATCGAGGAGGAAACTAAGCCTGCGCACCCCCCAACAAAGCTTCCCGCCTATGCCCCCCCATGGAAAGGAAAGGCTAAAGTGCCCAAGGACCTTGACGAGACCAAGAGCTCGCTCAAACCATGCTCCTCCTAGACAACATTGTTTTTTAGGGAACGCACCTAGGACGGGTGCCGAGCTTAAAATTTGAAGATTGGGACCTCGTTGACACGAGAATTTCCCTCACCTTGAGACCTCGCACCTCATGAAGCCCAAGCAGAACACTACGATGGGGGTTACAGAATTAGAGCCGTGAAAGTGGTTGTGCGGAGTGGAAAAAGTCGGGCTACTTAACCTGCTCTGGGTATCGCATTTCCACCTTGCCCCAATAATAATTTTCTTCATCAGGTAACTACTCTACCTAGTGCATGATGGGTGTTTGTGGCTAGAGGAGCCCATCCACATCATGACAGAATTGATTCACCACATTACCCAGCTTCCATGCAAAGGAGAGGACCCCGCAGACATTTCCGAAGGGAAGAGCAGTGACTTGGGCATCACAGATGCCATGAAGAAGAAATACAAGCTGATGAAGAAGAAAAGGGGCTATGCCATACCCAGCATCAATGACAAAGCAGTGAGAGTGGTGACCCAAATAATGGCTGGTAAGGTTATGCGCAAGTGTTGCGCGGACGAGGTACTCGCGCTGGTGGTAGCACTTGCTGAACAGTGTGTGGAGGGGGTCCAATTTCACTGGTCCAAGTTCGTTTGCAAGGAATTCTTGGAGAATTTTCGTAAAGCTTAGGAACAGGGCAAAACATTCCACTATGCATGGCTTCTACTATCCATAGTACTTGTGGCAGGGGAATTGCCAGAAGATAGTCAATTCCCCACAATTAACAGGGATTTGCTAGAGGCCACGAAGTACACTTCACTATGGGCCACAAAGGATGCAAATAGGATCCACGATAGTAAGATATCCTAGGTGTTCATGGAGATGAACCTCAGAGTTAGGATCAATTGCAAGCCACGGTTGTCGCCCACGGTCTACAACAGCTTGCAGAGTTTTTCATAATTTAAAGTGGACATCCATAGCATATACATCATAGCGTGCAAGGACGCAACCAAGAAATGGAGAAAGATACCCTTTGTAGCCATAGACGATGTTATCTTTAATGTAATGGAGACATGGTTGATGGAGTGGTACGCTCCAGACATCACGGAGATAGAGATGTTAGCGGCGCAGAGGAAGAAAGAGGAGGCCAAACTGCGCATGGCATAGTTGGTAGAAAAGAGAAGGAAGGAGGCAGCGGCAACAGAAGTGTGGGCAGTGTGGGACACTGCATAGACATCAACTGAACAAGAAAAGGCCACAGTAGCAGCAACGCAGGAGGCAACCATGAAGGTGCTCGAGGGCCAAACGTCACCTTTACATGGGCATGAAGTAGAGGAAGAAGAGGGAGGCGTGAACCCGCAAACCACGTGAAAACAGTTGAAGCGCCAACACCCGACCGAGCGGACAGGGCCATGCAATAAGGTTAAGGCATCGAAGTTGTCTATTGACCCAATCACCCTAACCGAGTGTGATCTTCAAGACATCAGCAAGACATTGCGTGATGTCACCTCCGAGGCCCTCCAAAATTTCATGCAGGAGAACCAAATTGTGTTGGGGACCCTTAGAGTGCAGCTGCATCAGTTGCAAGTGTGCACTCCTTAGGCTGGTAACCTTTCGACCAGCCTCAAAGTCAGAAAAATGACAACAGAATAGATGTTGCATGCTCAAGTGACGAATACCATAGTGCTACCAGAAGGGGCACTAATGACAACAAATGAGGCCGACAGGCCTATGGTTAGCACGTTGAAGGGTCTCAACATAAACATGGCTGCACTCACGTGGGAGACCTTATATGTTCTACATGATGGGATAACTTTAGAACTACGAGCTAGGGAGAGCCGTGCACTGTAAGTCCTTAGTGAGCAGAAAATCAACATGGAACAATTGAGCTTGCAACGCGATGAAGTGGTGTCGTAGAATCGACGGCTGGTACAGGTACTAGATGAAGCTTGTCAAAGTGTGCCGGAGCTAGCCATCCCAACAGACACACCAGCAGAGGTGTGCATCCATAGGCTAGCAGCAGGGGTGTGTGATGTGCGGGAGGAAATGACAAAGGTTCAGCTGGAGCTGAACCTTCAGATCACCAAGCTATGGTTAAAGGCGCAGCTGTCCACCCCTTCAGAAGTTAGAGAACAACACACTAGTGCTATTACAGTGGGACTGGACGAGATTGGTAGTGCAGTGCAAGACTGCACTAGCATGTTGGAAGAGTCATTTGAAGTCCTCACAAATCTGTAGGAGGACCCCAACATCCAGCGCTTAGAGATAGAGGTGCGAGAACTCGAACAGTAGTATGACAGCGTCAAAGGAACTGCGCAGATGGTGTCCCTCACTCAGAGGCTCGCATGGATGCAATAGGAAAAGGCATTGAAAGAATAGGTGGACGCGGCACAACACAAGGAAGAAGTCCTAAAGGTGCACGTTCAGCCTTGGATCAACAAGGCCTTCACCATCATAGCAGAAATTGAAGGCAAGCTCACACAAATGTAGGGGATACAGGCACAGATGCAAAGAAGCACTTCCGATACCACGGTCTCAGAACAACGCATGCAGTAGATCCAGCAAGCAGCAGCATAGTGTGTTTTGTACCTTGTAGCAGTTCGAGCAGAGTTGGAAGGACTCCGCGCGAAGATTGCCGTGCTGACAGAGTGACTCGAGGGCGAGTAACGATGTTTGTGTTGGGGGCCTGTTGGGCATGGAATCCCCCCAAGGCATGTTTTGGGGCTTAAAGCCCAAGTTTTGACCAAATCCTTTGGTAGAAGCTCCGCGAATTGTGGGCGTGGAGCGTAAAATTATGATTGAGTCACAAGGTTGTCCACCCTCCTTTTGTAATGTAATGCCAGCTTAATAGACCTACCCATGGTTCGCGGACCATGGGATTGTATAAATAGATCGAGGCTCTAAGTGTAGAGACGGGCATAAGAGCATGAGAAGTATAAGTGATTGAGTAAAAGTGTAAAGTGTGTCTTTGGGTCGTAGAGTAGGGGAAGGCTCTGCAGCTAAGTGCGTAGAGGCCTAGTAGTTCGCAGCTGAGTGCGTGGACCCCTGCAGCTGAGTGCATAGGATAGGTCAAGTCTGTAACAGTTGGAAGAATCAATAAAGAGAAGTTTACCATATTTTTGTGCATCTTTTCCTATTTTAATATATGATTGGGTATAATTTGCAAGTATACTATTTATTTGCTACGCGAACATATATGAATGTTTTGAATAAATAATTATAACGTAAGACATCTAAGTACGCAGAGATAATTAACTGGTATAGGAAGATAAGTAAGATCTCAGGTAATAGTGTAGAGCGCAGCTCTAGCAGCGCGGAAGCTCCACAATCCTTGGTTAAGGTTGTATGAAGGCAGTGTATTAGGGCGTGAGGAACAAGGAAGTGTGTGAAGTGACCTGCACGCAGGGACAAATAGTAGGACTAGTTGAGCCTATCAGAAATCTCAGGGTGCGGAAACCTGGTTTTAGCACCCTCCCATGCTACTTTGGATGAGACCTCAGTCTGTGCTCCGCGGATTGTTGCTGAAAGGTCCAGTAGTACGGGATTTGTTTGGCTAATTAACTCCGAACCTAGGCCAGGCCCCAATAAGCCAACACTATCATAGGTTTCCAAGGGGTGCACTCATCTCAACCCCCATGTGTTAGAACCTCTAATAAAACTTCCTTGGCTCACTACATATGTCACACCCTTTCTACCAACATAGTTATCTTACTTTCGTCTGTGGAAAATCGTGGTCAAGGCATTACCATACAACCCACTATTGGGACTCCTAGACCAAATGGTATGAGGTTTAATTGGGGCTTCTTACCAGGGAGATCCCCTGACATGATGGTGGGTCCAACACCATCAACATTTATGGTGCTAGAAGGAGGGCCAAATGACAAGCTGTGTCCTCTCATCTTGTTTTGAACCCTTTCATATCTATCATGGAATATGTCACTCTCATCCCTCCACGATGTCTTTCGCATGTAGAAGCTCTCAACATCATGAGGGAGTTTTTCGATATCTTGTCCACATACATATATGATGGTGAAGGCGAAGTGGCCTGGCCTAAGTTCTGACATGACTTTCTTTCCATGCTTCATGAGGAATATGGATGTTCTGACAAACATGCTAGTTTGTTACTTGCATACACACTTCGCGAATCTCCAAATCACTGGTTATGTAGCCTGCTGGCTGACAACGTGCACTCACTTGAGAACTTTTGTGATCTCATTGCAAACACTTTATATCATTTTAATCTAGACCATCTTGACCAAAAACTATTACAACAACAGAAGGCTCCACATGAATCACCTATGGATTTTTGGCAGCGCTTCCATGATTTGCAGTTTCAAGCTCCAAAGAGCCAGATGAATTTTTTCTATCTTTGGGACCGATTTGAGTATTGCGTTAAGAAATCTGCTTGTCCCAAGAAGAAGTTTGAAATCAAGACTCGCTCAGTATTCTTTAGTGATGGAGCTACACAATCATAGACGAATGCGGTCACTATCACAAGTGACTATCCGCCATTCCCTCATCAAACATCTCCACAACTGCAGAGTGATGTGGGAGATCATGCTCACACATCTATTCAACTGTCACATCCTCCCAACATCACTTCGCTTAATTTTTGCACATATTTTGTTGTGAGTCCATCGAGTTGTCATATGCATTTTGTTCCACAACCTCCGTCTTCATACTCGGCTAATCCTCTGGATGATACTGTCTTGTGTTCTTCCATTCTGGACTCTACACTTGTTGTGAACGAGAAACAAGCCACCGATGGAGTTGGTGTTTCACAACCAACATGTGCTATCATTTGCAAAGAGTATGACTGGGAGCTTGAGCATCAGCACTCGATGGAGGATGACTCCCTTCCGTCTAAGCCTCCTCCGTTCTTTCCTGACATTTTTGGTGAACCTGCCATGCATGATTTCACATGTGTCTCTTCATCCGCGGATGCACCCATTGTTGATCACTAGTAGGACACAACATATGTCAATCCATCATCTGACAACGGAGAGGATAAGTTATTCATTGAAAATCCACTTGATTCTTCATTTGCCTTTTCCTGAAACACCGAGGATGAATTTGTTCACTTCTCATCTACCCCTCTATTTGATTCATCAGATCATGAGGATGCTGATGAAAATATTGCTTTTTTTTATCGTGGCTGTTATGATCCATTTACTCCCATATTTGATCATGATCATGATTCTATCATAGTTGATTTTTCGAAGCCATTATTTTATGATGATCTATTTGATGATGAAGTTGAAACACCCAAGACTGTCGAGGCACTTCAGCCCAAGCTGATGTTTATGTTAGGCCCTTGCTCTCTTAGAGTTAGTTTCACTTCTGATCAGGAAATTGTTCAATCACCCAAGGCTCCTCATCACTCATCTGTATACATTGAAGATCAATCTCACACAAAGATCATGCTTCCTCCACTTGAACTGCACGATCCCGTCGCTCATGCATTGGAGGAATCTTACACTGCAAGCACAGATACACGACGCAAGCTGTCTTTGTTTCTTTCATTTACTTGCATGTCATAGTCAAGAGGATGTGTATGCTTCATATCTACATGCAGTGTTGCACAACACCATGACAAGTCCACAGACCACATGTCATGTACTTGCACTCAATTATGTCCCATGGACACTTTTAAACATGAAGTGTGTTTGTTTTCATTGTTATATTTTCCTTTTATGCTGGTTCGCACAACCGGGTTGCTCGCGGACCAAGCCTTCACCAACATGGGCCAACCAATGCGTCAGTGGTTGCGTTGGAATTATCACTTCACGTGATTATGCCCATGCACCGTTAGCTTAGGAGTAGGAGTAGTTTTTGCTTTCAGTTGTTTGCTTGCATGCTTGTTTTCTTACATGCTTCACTTGTTTGTTTTCTTTCTTGTTTGCTTACTTTGCTTTCGCATTTGCTTCTACTTCTGCTTTACTTTGTTGTTGTTTTCTTGTTTTATTCATAGGTTAGTTTCGCATGAAACAATGTATGACTCTTGAGACAAGTCGGGCCAAGTAAAAGAGGTCTTGTACTGTTATCACTACTTGGTTATCTCTCATCCTACCTTTGTATGAAGAAATTGTTTCTTTTAGTCAACGATACGTTGAAAGAAAATAAGTACTGTTCGAAGTGAACCTTGGTGAAAACACAACGCTTGCACGCTAACTAGTGTCACCTACTCTAGTTGGTTGTTATTTGGTTAACCCTTGTCAGCTAAGTCAAGTAGAGTAAGGTGAGGGGGGAAACCCTAATAATCATGTTAGAGGTACATAATAAAATACTTCTCTAAAGTAAAAAACTCTTCTACTCTCAATAAGTCGGGATCCCTCTTCCATCTCTGAAATGAATAAGTGTTATGCACACTTATGAAAAAATTGAAAAAAATTAAAAGTGAAAAAATGAAAAAATGAAAAATGAATAAGGTGAAAGAAGAGAAAGGCTTCCTGCACAGAGAGGTGATGCAAGTAACTCCTTCGGGGTACTGACTAGGCTCAGTGGTAGTGGAGCGATGCTTTTGTTCCTGTGTGACTCCACAGGGGTACTTTCTAGGCCTACTGGTAGCGGAGCAACACCAGAGATGAAACTAAGACTCTGAAGATTATACTGACTGTGAACCAATACACCCCTCAACCCCAATCAAAATAACTATGTCGACTTGGCTTGGAATTTGTGTCAATCAACCAATTTCTTGATAGATGCTACATCTTACAATTAGGCTAGTGTGAAACCAAGACAAACTAAGAACTGAACAATACTTTCGGAGGTGTTAGACTTGTTTTTCACGAACAAGGTCCATTCAGAGAGCTAGAGTTCTACCAGTGTGTTGCCAAGTGTTTTAGGGGCTATACCCAGCCTCCAAAATTTTTCCTTAGCTTTGTTTTCGAGCCTCCCTACCAACCTTTCATAGCGGCATGTCTTGCTTCGTCAAGTACACAAGCTTTAGTGATTTTCTTGTAGAAAGGTAGCCTATCTGTCAAAGCTTGGTGCTTTCCCTTTTTAGGTTGTTTCTTAAGACTTGGTCTAGCTATAGGCTAAGCAACTCCCTTAAGAAATTGCACAATTCTGGAGGGCAACCAAACTTCGCTCCAAAAATTTCACAATTCAGTCTGGCAGCCTGTTGGGCTCCAGAATTGCGCAATTCTACCAGTCAAGCTTCATCCATAAAATTGCACAATTCCTCCCAACAGGGCTTCTCAGTCCAGGAATTGTGAAATCCTAGGAAAAAGTCAGCTGCTCTGCCCAGAGATTGTGCAAATATCCTGGGTAGTCAGCCCAGCTCCCTTCTAGAAATGTGCATTTTCTCCTAGCAGTTGACGAGGCTCTTGCATGTGTAGTTGGTTTGACCAGTTCCACCCAGAACCAAGGAAACTTCACTTGCATGCATGGGATGCTTTTTCCAGGAATAGAAAAAGCAACATGCAAAGGCATCCCATGATTTAGGGAGCTATTTTAGCAGTTGGAGGTTACATGTAAAGATTGTTTTAGAATTTTTCCTCCAAGTATTGCTCTTTCCTAAATTTGTGGCATGTGCGTCATGAGCTTCAAACTTATTTATTCGACACTTCAGATCTCATTTATTCAGATTGATCTTGGAGCTCTGACATCCCACAGCACATCCAGGACACTTCGACACATCCATCTCATCTATTCACAGGTAAGTGGTCTCAACTTGTCTTTTACAACATTTTTGTCACTTTTTGTGTTTTCGCTTGTATGAGTGTTGTTTGCTAGATTTATTTGAACGCTTGCTATTATTTACATGCATACTATCTTGTACTAGCACCATTTTATTTTTCGTTACTATCTCACTGTTTTCACATGCATGAAACTATTTTGCACAAATGGACACCGATTCAGCGGCTCACTTCACCCACATGCATGTTGTTACGTTTTCTAAATCTTTCATTCACTATTTGCATGCATGATCATTTTCTTCTACTTACACTCAATATCACCATGCATTCACTTTCACATTTGCTTTCAGTTGCCTGTCAGCGGGTCTCGGCAGCCTTGGTCTGGACTCTGCCTCATCAAGACATCATTGCACAAATCCTAAGAGGGAATGCTCTATCTTCCCCTTAAGAAATGCACATTTTTTCCCAGTAACTATCCTTCAGGCCTTCTTTGCACAATTATGAGGGACAATGATTGTTGGATTAGAAAATTGTGCAATGCAATCACTGAGCCTGCAGCCATTGCCAGCTGAAATTGCACATTGCGCAATTCCAGTAGTCATTAGTCAACTTGGATTGCACATTGCATAATTCTAGCAACCATTCATGCCTCCCAGATAGCCCAGACTTCCTTTTGCGTAGTTCTGGTAGCCAGTCACCCACCCTCCCAAAATAAATTGCACAATCCAAGCCAGTATTTCCCCAAGTATGTGTTATGTCGTTTTGGTTTTCGCTGACAGATTTATTGCCATGCATGTCACTTTGTCTCCAGATCTAGCAGGTGTTCATCCACCTCTTAAAATTTTTAGGATCAATGGCCTCCAAGAGAGCAGGATCAAAGGACATTTATGGAAGTGCAACTGGAGCAGCGGTTGTGCGAGTGTATGCAAGTCTAACGATCTATGAAGATACCAAGCTAATTCTAGACAAGGACATCAAGCTGAAATGGAAAGAGGTCAATGATGCATTTACATGCACATTTGGAGAAGACCTCGAAGACCACTAGGTACACGTGAACATCCACAAGTCTGACTTGTAGAGGATTGCATGTAGATACCCCGTGTTCCCATGTGTGAACATGATACATTGGATTGTCTCGCACACTGATCCCGAGATGATGACCTTGAGCAGTCTCAATGAGACAAAGTTTGAAACCTTCAGGGCACAGGATTATGATGAGATGTATAAGATGTCGAAGCCCGTAACCATCATGGAGACTCCCTTCAACTTACCTAGTAGCAATGCCAACTCTAGAGATATTCTGAAGAACTAGGTAAAGGAGCCAGCTAGATTTAGGATGACTACCAACTAGATCTACAAGACAAAGATACTGCAGAAGGCATATCAATAGTTGGTTATCTTTGCATGTCGACTGTATGGGCAAGAAAGCACGGAAACCTTCCCACTGAGTTGCGTGATTGTGTAGGACCAACTCGTCAGAGAGGGAAAACCATGCAACTGGTCCGACATGTTCGCTCATTAGCTGAAGGAACAGGTAATGAGGGCTCGACATCCACCCAAAGGTATGCAAGAAAAAATCTACATGTCCACCTACATCTTGGATGTAGTCTGTACTTGACAGGATTTCACGGGCTTGAAGTGGGCATGGTCACCAGCAGAGACTGCTGTGAACAAGATGATATTCGAATAGGATCCACCCTGCATGTCGATGGCATCAATGGAGGCACTAATAGACATAGTTGATTGGTATGCCTCACCGCTCGACACCTTCATACGGATGTACAGTGCGGAGAAGCCTCCACATGTTCTACCAAAGTTTTCCTTGGACATGCTCGTCATGCAAGAAGTAGCATATCACATCTCAACAGGATTGATAGCTAGGTTGCACCAGAAGAAGAAGGCGCCTTGGCTCGCTCTTTCGCTATGCATTGGGTTATATGAGATTTTAAGTTTCAAGCATGTGGATGTCGAAGCAGAGCAGATGAAGAAGTATCCATTCAACCTCTATAGTTACAGTCCATATGACTGGAATTGTCTTGTGAAAGATCACTGCACGAGAGTACAGTTCAACTAGATCCATGAGGTATTTCATTGGGTAGAGGAGGACCCATGGATATATTTCTACAGTTTCTCTAGACCCAATTAAAAGGTTAGCTTCATTGTGGAATGGTTAGCGAAGAAATGTGAAGCAGCATCTGAGAGAGCACCAAAAGCATCAAAAATAGAGGTGAACATACCAGTGCACTACAAGGGCAATAGGAAGATTGTCGATCGCATCGAGGAAGAGAAAAGCTGCAAGTTTCGAGCAAATCCACTTGTGGAGAAAGTAGCTTTGTCCATAGATGCAAAGAGGAAATAACATGATAAGTGAAACAAGTAAAGGCAGAGGGAAAAAGAAGGATGGAAGAAGCTGAGAAGGAATTGCATGAGTTGAAGGAGAAACTCTGAATGGAACAGGAGCTATGAAAACAAGAGAGGGAAGTGTAGTAGTAACAAGTGCATCAGGAAGAGAAAAATGTACAAATGGATGAAACAATGCTTGTACAGGTAGTGGACTCATCAGAACAACTGGCGTCAGGTGAACTGGGTAAACCAGCGCAAGAGCAGGACTTTTCTCAGGAGATAGAGCGAGTGGATGAACAGATGGATACGAACATGGAGTAGCAGGAGTTAGAGAAGGACATCGACCTCATGCCTCACCACCAAGGGGTCGACCCACTAGCTTCACCACATCTAGATGATGAGAAAGTCCCAAGTGACCAAGGAGACAGTGAGATCCTTGGAGATCAGCTAGAATGAGAGATGCACAACATCTCATTCGATGAGTCTCAACATAGAGTTGTGCAATCTCGTAGATTTTCTACTCCAGAATATCATACATCTCGTGCGTAGTATGAGGAATGAGTGATTGTTCTGATGTGCACAAACATCTAGCAGCCTTAGCCGATGCCACTAGAGCATATGCCAAAGCCACTAGCTCAAGTGTTCACTTTCGGATAGCTGAGAATGAGATATGTCTAAGGAGCTACAAACAGGCAAGCCAGGAGGAGAGTCAGTGACAATGTCTGCCCGAGAAGAACTGAAGAAGGAAATACTAGATGAAGTACTCTCCCTTGACATAGTTATGTAAGAATTTTATTCCAAGTTTGGTACCGTGCATAAGGCAGTCGTCCATCTCAATGATGGTAACATCGATGTGCTAGAAGAGCACATATCTTGTCAAACGTGCATGCTGCTGTTGATTACATGCAAATTTGGATGATGAGATACAAGGGAGCCTTGATTCACTTACCTAAGATGATGAAGCCCAGAGTGGTCGAGCTGAAGGCACACATCTAGAGTCAGATCCGGAACTATGAAGAGCTCTCGCAGCTCATGACTAGTCTACAGGGTTCCCATGCATGTGTATTCAAGAGTATTGATATTGTGGTGTGTGTACATGTGATCCTATCTATTGGGACTCTCATCCAGGCGAAGAGGAAGGGATAGGTCTGACTAGAACTTGACTCGTACTTTGACGAGTTGATGCGCATTGCCACCAGCCTAGACTTGTTGATTAATGTAGGCACCATGCACACGTATGTTGTTGGTTTGACCGCATTGAAGAAAATGATGTGCATGCTTTCATATGAGTTGGAAAGAGGAGCCCGAGCAGTGTAACCAAATGCTATGGAGGCAAGAGTCAGGTTCCAAAAAGATGTCACCTTGGAGTACATGGACACCATCGCAGAATACCAATCTTGGCATCAGTATGCTATTGTTGATCATCACGAGGATGTTGAAGAGTTGGAGTTCCCATGGTTATCCAAGTCATAGTGATGTCTTGCATGGCTTACTTAAGCCATTTTATCTCACATGGGTACAGGTGCATTGTGATGTAACATCTTGTAAAGTGTAAGTTCAAGTGTCAATAGTTGGATGTAATAGTCATAGAGTAGATGAAGAGTCATGAGGGTAGATGAACTATCACAAAGGGGAATTTCAAGTGTCACCCCACCCTTTGCGATAAATAGTCCCTCATAAATCATTGTAAAGGATTTTGGTGAACCAAGTTGTTGGCATTATGACATAGATTTGGCACTATGACACAGGTATTGTCCTTGATGGCAACTCACTCGGATGACAGATCACAGTTCGAAATCACAAAATGAAGAAAGAGAGGTATACATAGGTTCCCCATTGACCAATCCACGTGTACACGTAGGTTCGCAAACCAAAAGGTGCGTATAGCGTAAACACACACTTTCATGGAAGGAAAGGTGCGTACATGTTGGAAAACTTAGTTTTGGTCCGTGGTATTTGGTCCATGGTATTTTGATCCATGGTATTGGTCTAAGGTATCCTGTCCAAAGTGTTGACCCCAGGTATTTGGTCCAAGGTATTGGTTCTAAGTGGTTTTCGTCCATGGTATTGAGTAAGGCCTAAGACTATAAAAGGAGGAGAGGATCATTAGGCAAAGACACTCATGTATTGAATATCTGATGAAGAGCAAGATCTAGAATACAGGTTATTGGGTTATGGTGCATAGCTGGATCTGAATCAAGGATGAACCTTAGTGCTTGATGAAGGATAAGATCTAATGATGGGTCAAGATCTTAAAGCTTGAAGTGAAGTATCTTTGAGTGTTTTGATCTTTTATATAAATAATTGGTGCATGTTGTAGACTATAAATATGATGATCTTGGTATAACCGAAGTATGCAATTGTTGTAAAGATTAAATCATCATTTATAGATCTGTATGCAGGTTCACCTTAGAAAAGGCGCGTATACACGCTAGTTCTGCATATCAAAACAGCGGATACATCTTAAATTTGATTTGCAGATCTGTATGTAGGTTCGCCTTGAGAAAAGTGCGTATGCACGTAGGTTCAACACATTGAAGTAGCGTACAATGTTCTGGGTTTTGGTTACTGTATTACATTGAAGTAGCGTACAATGTTCTAGGTTTTGGTTACTGTATTCTGGTTACAACATTCTATAAAGTGATTGTTTGATTCAGTTGTGGTTGGTGCAAAGGAGATTGATTGATGTAGATGTATTTGATGTTTGAATAATGTTATTGATGGATCCAGTCTGAAAATTTATGAAACGTGGTCCCTAGAAGAAAAGAGAAGGTTGTAGCCTTCTATAGGCTAGCACCTATGTACTAGTAAACATATCAACTAGTACAAGAGCTAGGGGGTTGTATCTCTCTTCCAGGAGAAGTTGGAGAATGAGAGAAGGTTGTAGCCTTCTACAGGTAGAAACTTGCGTACTGGTATAAGACTGCACCAGTACAAAAATTGTAAGAAGAATTTTCTTATTAAAAACAAGATAGAGACGATTGCAGCAGGTGGTTTTCACCCACATTGGGTTTCCACCTTATATCTTTTGTTCATGTGTGTGTGATTTTCTATTCTATTTTACTGCACCTGGTTATTGTTTATATGGTTCTGATGCACTGATTAAAGATCAACATATGATAAATTAACTGAATCATAAGTTTGTAGGATATACGCTAGTTGCCTTAAATACAGTTGCGTATACATGCAAGTTCCATTAACTGAAGTAGAGTATATGAATCTGATTATGGAAATGAAATATTATTGAGTTGATAATACTGATTCACCCCCCCCGCTCTTAGTATTATTTCCAACAATTGGTATCAGATCAGGTCCTTCAGAATAAGCTTGATCGCTTGAAGGAAGATCTATCATCATGAGTAACTACAAAAGAGAGGGATCCATTAGACCACCAATCTTTGATGGGAGAAACTTCGTTTATTGGAAGGTAAGAACCACAGCCTATCTTCAATCTCTTAGAATAGATGTCTGGGAAATTGTGGAAGGAGGATATACATTTCCATCAGCAATTCCTATAGACACGGCAGGTAAAAAGCAATATGAAATCAATGCCAAGGCTGTCAATACATTATTAGGGAGTCTGTCACAATCAGAATTTGTCAAAGTTATGCAACTCAAAACCGCCAAAGAAATATGGGACAAGATCATTCTAAGCTATGAAGGAGACAATCAGGTAAAACATGCAAAACTGCAATCTCTCAGAATTCAATAGGAAACTCTCAAAATGCACAATGATGAAAGTATCGCTAGTTACTTCTTACGTATAGATGAGATTTTTAATTGCGTGAAGAACTTGGGTGAAGAGATAAAAGAAGTTACTTTAGTTGAAATGTTTTAAGATCCTTATCTACTAAGTTTGAATCAAAAGTATCTGCCATAGAAGAAAAGTAGGGTCTTCAGACTATTACTATGACACAGCTACACGAAATCTTAACTGCTTTTGAAATGAGAAAAGGAGGTCCATCAGATATGAGAGAAGCCGCATTCAAAGCTTCAGGAAGAGAAGAACTCAATGAATCAGGACATATTTCAGAAGGAGAGGAAGAACCAAACTTTGTTAAGAACGTTAAACAGGGTTCCAGGAGATTTAGAGGTAAAGTACCTTTCAAATGTTTTGGTTGTAGAAGAGTCGATCATTATGCTGCAAAATGTCCTCATAAAGATAAGCTTGATAAAGGTAAGGAATCAGCAAAATGGAATAGAAAACAAAGTGTAAGTAAGAAGAGCTACTATACTCATGAAGCTAGCGATGGTTTATCAAATAGTGATGAAGATGAAAATAGTAATGACTATAGACTTCTAATGGCTTTTGAAGATGATGATTTCTTGGATGCTTTAGATGAAGATGACCTTTATGAAGAAATATCTAAACTTAAAATTTGTTTAGAAGAAAAGAATATGATTATAGATACTCTGACATTCCAACTTGCTGAAAGAGAAAAACACAATGAAAAGCTAGAATGTGAAATTATGGGTCTAAGAAAGGATATTGAGAAAACAAAAGCTTTCAATCTTAGATTTACTAAAGGATCAGAAACCTTAAATGAAATTATCAAAGTGTAGCGTTCTCCTCTGATAAAGACAGGTCTTGGATATACTGAAGAAGCATCCCAATCACAGAAGTCGTCAACCTACACTAAAAGCTATCTTGATGCAGCAAAGCATAGTGAACAGTTTGACAATTGACAGCAAAGGCATAAAGCAGATCACCAGGTAAATCAGGCTCAATTTACTTCAAGGATGAACAGAAGCTGGAAACATCAGGTAAATCATACTCAATCTGCTTCAAGAATTAATATCAATAGCAACTACAATCACCAGGTCAGTAGATTCGATAATCACAGGAACTTCTTTAATGGCCAATGTTTTTCATGTCATAACTTTGGACACAAAGCTGCTCAATGTGTGCTTACAAGACCATCATGACTAGAGAAGCACGAAATCAAAGGAATGTGACGGGGATCATGAAACGGACCTACAATAACTTTTCTCTTCATGAAAATGAAATAGAATCCCCTATCTGCAACAACTTTGGTCACGAAGAATCTGAATGCAAGAGTAAATTTCGGCAAACATCTCAAAAGGAGCAAACTTCATTAAATCCCAAAATATGGAGAAAGAAAGAACCACAAACAGAAAGATGTGGTATAGCCCTATATGCAGAAGGATAAGAAAATCAGTGGCACATCGATAGTGGATGCTTGAAACACATGACAGGTGATAAAGAAAAATTTCAGTCATATAATGCCCTAGAAAAAGAAAAGAAGGTCTCATTTGGAAATGACACTCTTGCTGTCATAAAAGGTAAAGGTTCTGTTTTTTAAAAGAAAAAGTTAAAGCTGGGAATGTTATGTATGTTGATGGTCTAAAGCATAACTTGTTGAGTGTCAGTCAAATGTGTGATCAAGGAAATGAAGTAGTATTTCGATCAAATGGATGTGTTGTTTGTGAGCTTGATATAGGAGAAACTGTGATCAAAGGTATAAGAACTCCAAACAACTTATATATACTCAAGGGAGGACAACAACAGTGCTATCTAAGCATAAATGATGAACACTAGCTATGGCACAAAATATTGGGGCATCTAAGCTTCTCTCAAATAAGAAAAGCAAGAAAATTCCAGGCTGTTCATGATCTTCATGATATCAACATTCCAGAAAATACAATATGCAAATCATGTCAATTTGGTAAGCAAACCAGATCACAATTCCCTAAAAAGGAAGGACCACCTAGTAAGCCTCTTGAACTTGTTCATATTGATTTATGTGGTCCATCAAGGAAAAAGTCACCTCGTGGAGAGGAATACTTTATATTGTTCATTGATGATTTTTCCAGAATGTGTTGGATAGGGCTTCTAAAGCATAAAGACGAAGCATTTGAAAAATTCAAAGCCTTGAAAGCTCTGGTTGAAAATGAATCATATCGCAAAATCAAATGTGTCAGATTTGATCGAGGAGGGGAATTTACCTCGGAAAAATTCTTTGACTTTTGTGAAGAACATGGAATAAAAAGGAAATTCTCCACTGCAAGGACTCCTCGGCAAAATGGAGTGGTAGAAAGGATGAACAGAACTGTTCAACAAATAGCTCGTGCTATGCTAGATGAGTCTGGAACTCCTGTAACCTTCTAGGGTGAAGTTGCATTCGCTGCCATCACTATTCTTAACAAAGAAAATTTGCGGGTAAACAACACTCAAACTCCACATGAACTTTGGTATGGTAAGACTCCTACCGTAAATACTTCAAAGTTTTTGGAAGCAAATGTTACATCAAAAGGACTGATGAAAAACTTGGCAAGTTTGAACCCAGAGTAGATGAAGGCATTCTCTTTGGTTACTCTTCCTGAAGTGGATATAAGTGTTATAATAAAAGACTTGGGAAAATTATTGAAAGTATTGATGTTGTGGTTGATGAAGCATGCAAAAATCCAAAGCAGGTAAAAACCGAAGATTATGGAGAAGATGAGGATTATGCTTCCACATCAAATCAGACTAATTCTAAAGAAGAAACCAATGAAGCACCAGAATAATAGATAACGACAGAAGAAAAGACTCCATCCAGGTATGTTCAGAAAAATCATCCCGAGACTCAAATTTTGGGATAGAAAGAGGTAGGTGTGCAAACAAGAAGAACTATTACAGAAGCTTCAAGCTATCTAGCATTGCTTTCCTCTATCGAACCTAAAAATGTAAATGAAGCATGCAAAGATGAATGTTGGGTCAAGGCCATGAATGAAGAGCTTGAGTAGATTGAAAAGAATAATACTTGGGAATTAGTTCCTAGATCTCATGATAAGAATATCATAGGAACCAAATGGATATTCAAAAACAAGCTGAATGAAAATGAAGAAGTTATTAGAAACAAGGCTAGAATTGTTTGTAAAGGGTATGCTCAACAGGAAGGTATAGATTTTGAAGAAACTTTTGCACCTGTTGCTAGACTTGAAGCCATAAGAATGTTCCTCGCTCTTTCTAGTTTTCAGAAATTCAAAGTATACCAAATGGATGTAAAATATGCCTTTCTTAATGGGGACTTAGAAGAAGAAGTATATATTGAGCAACCAGACAGATTCATCCTTGGAAATGATCCAAAACTCGTATGCAGACTCAGAAAGGCTCTCTATGGTCTAAAACAAGCTCCAAGGGCTTGGTATTACCATCTTGACAAATATCTCCATCAACAAGTTTTTTCAAAAGGATCAGCTGATAACAATCTATATATAAAGATTGACAATAATAAATTGCTAATTCTTGTTGTGTATGTTGATGATATCATTTTTGGTAGCAATGAAGAAGCCATGAGTCAAAACTTTGCTTTGGTAATGCAGCAAGAATTTGAAATGTCCTTGCTTGGTGAGCTCACATATTTTCTTGGTCTACAAGTTCAACAAAAGAAAGATGGTATTTCTCTGTCACAAACCAAGTATCTCAAGTAGAGTTTGAAAAAATATGGCATGGAAGATTCTAAACCAGTATGTACCCCTATGGTAACAGAATGCAGTCTCAACTCAAATGATGAATCAGAAACAATACATCAACCAACCTACAGATCCATGATTGGCAGTCTACTTTATCTAACAGGTACCCGACCAGACATCGTGCATGCAGTGGGAATAGTTGGAAGATTCCAAGCTGATCCAAAGGAATCACACCTTCAGGCAGTCAAAACGATTTTCAAATATCTTCAAGGAACACAAAATTTTGGTTTATGGTATCCTAGAGATACAAATCTTACACTTCATGCATATACAGATGCAGATTGGGCAGGAAGTGTTGATGATAGAAAAAGCAGTAGTGGTGGTGAATTCTATATGGGTTCTAGATTAGTATCTTGGTTCAGCAAGAAGCAAAGTTCAATTGCATTATCTACAGCTGAAGCAGAATATGTGGCTACTGCATCTTACTTCACACAACTCATTTGGATGATGCAAACATTGCAAGACATTCAGATCACATGTACTCCACAAATCTCCATTCAATGTGATAATACAATTGCAATCAGTATTTCAAAGAATCCAGTCATGCATTCCAAGACCAAGAATATACCCATCAAATATCATTTTATACATGAAAAAGTGCTTGAACAAAAGGTCAAATTGGAGTATGTTCCCTCCAAAGAACAAGTTGCTGATATATTCGCCAAACCACTGCCCAGAGAAACATTTGAATATCTCAGACAGAAGCTGGGAGTAGTTGATACATCATCTTGTGGTTAAAACTTATCTGTTTCAGAGAAAAGTGGTTATACATGAGTTCCATGAAGCATATCCATGTACATAAGCTGGTTTCTGTGGATACAGTCATGTATATGTTGGTTTGAAGAAAAACAGTGGGCTAGACTCAGGATGAAAGGAGTCTGATATGGGTCTAACAGTGATCATCTGGCACAGGGGGAGCATATACTTCTAATAATGCATTGTTGGCATTATCTTAGAAGATATTGGTACAAATTCAAAAAAAAATTTTATTCAGGTGGAACATGTTTAGGGGGAGATCATGGTTGTTGGTCTGGATGGTAATTGATAGATGTTGCTGATGATAGTTGCTGATAACTATCATGGTCTTGTTTTAGATATTTGGTCTCTATGTCATGTGTATATTTTAATGTTAATTCATGAAACGACCTATTTTGTTTCCCCACTATGCATGGGATGGATGACATGTTCTTGTTTTGACATGTATAAACATTTGGTATATCCCCACTTGGTTGGGTGGATGAGTCAAACTTGGTACATCCCCACTTGATTGGGAGATGGATGTATGTATGAGTCATTCGTGATAGGAAGGTCATTTATGATGTATAGAGTCATGTTCTTCCTTTAGAACATCTTTTTGCAAACCTTGCTTATATTCAGGGGGAGCATGGCACTCAATTAGCACTCTTCAACATATCAAAGCATTTAGCATGTACTCAGGGGTAGCATAACCCTTTTCCCTTGATGACAAAGGGGGAGAGTGACTTGGGGTTTCCATCAAGTCCAAAGGGGTAGATTGTTGGCATTATGACATAGATTTGGCACTATGACATAGGTATTGTCCTTGATGGCAACTCACTCAGATGACAAATCACAGTTCAAACTCACAGAATGAAGAAAGAGAGGTATACACAGGTTCCCCATTGACCAAGTCACATGCACACGTGGGTTCGCAGACCAAAAGGCGTGTATAGCATACACACACACTTTCATGGAAGGAATGGAATGTACATGTTGGAAAACTTAGTTTTGGTCTGTGGTATTTGGTCCATGGCATTTTGATCCATGGTATTGGTCCAAGGTATCCTGTCCGAAGTGTTGACCCCAGGTATTTGGTCCAAGGTATTGGTTCTAAGTAGTTTTGGTCCATGGTATTGAGTAAGGCCTAAGACTATAAAAGCAGGAGAAGATCATTAGGCAAAGACACTCATGTATAGAATATCTGATGAAGAGAAAGATCTAGAATACAGGTTACTGGGTTATGGTGCACAGCTGGATCTGAATCAAGGATGAATCTTAGTGCTTGATGAAGGATAAGATCTAATGATGGGTTAGGATCTTAAAGCTTGAAGTGAAGTATCCTTGTGTGTCTTGATCTTTTATCTAAATAACTAGCGCATGTTGTAGACTATAAATATGATGATCTGGGTATAACTGAAGTCTGGAATTGTTGTAAAGATTAAATCATCATTTATAGATCTGTACGCAGGTTCACCTTAGAAAAGGCACGTATACACGCTGGTTACGTATACACGCTGGTTCTGCATATCAAAAAATCGTATACATCTTAAATTTGATTTGCAGATCTGTACGCAGGTTAACCTTGAGAAAAGTGTGTATGCGCACAGGTTCAACACATTGAAGTAGCGTACAGTGTTCTAGGTTCTGGTTACTGTATTCTGGTTACAACATTCTAAAAAGTGATTGATTGATTTAGTTGTGGTTGGTGCAAAGGAGATTGATTGATGCAGATGTATTTGATGTTTGAATAATTTTATTGATGGATCTAGTCTGAAAATTTATGAAACGTGGTCCCTAGAAGAAAATAGAAGGTTGTATCCTTCTGTAGGCCAGCACCTACGTACTAATAAACATATCAGCTAGTAAAAGAGCTAGGAGGTTGTAGCTCCCTTCCAGGAGAAGCTGGAGAATGAGAGAAGGTTGTAGCCTTCTGTGGGTAGAAGCCCGCGTACTGGTATAAGATTGCACCAATACAAAAATTGTAAAAAGAAGTTTCTTATTAAAAAGAAGATAGAGACGATTGCAGCAGGTGGTTTTCACCCACATTGGGTTTCTACCTTATATCTTGTGTTCATGTGTGTGTGATTGTCTGTTTTGTTTTATTGCACCTGGTTACTGTTTATATGGTTCTGATGCATTGATTAAAGATCAACATATGATAAATTAACTGAATCATAAGTTTGCAGGATATATGCTAGTTTCCTTAAATACAGTTGTGTATACACACAAGTTCCATTAATTGAAGTAGCATATATGAATCTGATTATGGAAGTGAAATACTATTGACTTGCTAATACTGATTCACCCCCCCCCCCCTCTTAGTATTATTTCCAACAAAATCTTATGATAGGACTATCTTAGAGAGAGCTTGGACAATATTGTAAAGAGCCTTGGCTTATCCACTGTGCAGAGCTAGTACATCTCTTTGGAGGAGCAGGAGGTTGTGGCTATAACATTCCACTATCAGAACTAGTGGTTGGACATGGATGTATTGTATGAATAGAACTTGCACTTCTTAATATAACAAGAGCTAACACATTTTATGCATATTTTGTATTTTATTTTAGCTATTTGTTTACTCTAAATGATATATGTATTTGTTTTCTTACACATTCATGTATAGCCATTTTTGTGTATGTATGTATGAATCCTTCTGAAATGTGTTGTTGGTTTAACCATCACTTTGGATTGCTAGCTAACTTTCCTTCCATGTTGTGATGTATCTTTTCTTGTGTGTTCCCTTATTAACTCTGTGCTATCACAGGTTTCCAAGGGGCACACTCATCTCAACCCTCATGTGTTAGAACCTCTCATGCACCTTCCTTGGCTCACTATATATGTCACACCCTTGCTACCAACAGAGTTATCTTACTTGCCTTTGTACGAAATCGCAGTCAAGGCATTACTGTACGACCCACTATTGGGAATCCTACACCAAACAATTTGAGGTCTAATTGAGACTTCTTACCAGGGAGATCCCCTCACATGTTGGTGGGTCTGGTACCGTCAACATTCCGATCGAACCACTATTAAAAAAATGAGAAGGTTGACTATGGATTAAGTCAATCTTTTGAATTCCAATAGTTTCATTCTTTCCCTTTGTTGGTTGTGTCACGCCCAAACTACTGTTTCTAGAGTCCAAGTGGATAGTTCCTGCGTGATGAGTCTGTGTTTGTTTGGAATTTCTACCTGCAAAAGAAGGTCAATATGAGAAAAATGTTTAGATTTATCAGTGTTTCCTCTACCCTTATTGGGCTTCGGACGCCTACCCTTTCTAGTCATACATTTTAAAACAAATCAACCAGAAAAGAATAACCAATTGAAAATTTTGTTGGAAACAACTTCAATCAAATGTTGCAGAAAAAAATAGCACATGCAAAAATCAAAATAACATCCCTCAAGCAATAAAAGAACACTGCATAAAAAATAAAAGCAAACTTACCCCTATTGCAAAAAAAAATCAGAAAGTTCTTTCCAGATCTTTTTAACGCCTCCCCGACAATGGGTGTCAGAGCTGTAATTCAAAAAACTCCTTCAACACTTAATTTGTCAACCTGTGGATACGTAAGCTTAGAGGTGTAGCACGGGAAATGCCAAATGATTATGGTATTCACTTTTGTAAGATATACTTCTAATTTCTCTACTTGCACTTGCAGAATCAAAAGAAAGGAAAGCAACAACACCAAGAAAATTTGGTACTGGAATCTGTTGAAAATAGCAAGAAGAAATGCTAAAAATAAAAATGCTAAAAATAGCATTGCTATAGATAGCATTTGAGGATATATTCTAATTTTAATTTGTCCTTGAATTAAAATTGAGAATTAAAATTCTAATTTAGTCTCACCGACTGTTTCAAAAATAATTAATTAATTCATGTTGAGTTAATTAGTTGGAGAAATTCAAACATGAAGTCTTTGTGAAGACATGCAACAATTATCACTTTGATTGAGGAAGTTATCCCTTAATTAAGGAGATAAGGATGAGTTTTATTTGAGTTAAAATTAGTTAGCTCAGTTAACTGAGTTAAGTCCAGCTAGATTAGTTCCAAACAGTTTGTGGAACTGATTGTGAGTTCAGTTAGTTAATGCATCCATGCATGAAACTAGTGTATTTCAGATAACTGAATATTCTCTCATAAATAACTCATGCATGCTAGTTCAAACAAAGACCCAGTTGAGATTAAAGGCAGGGACAATGTACTATCAGTTGCAATAATTTTCCTATGAGAAAATCTCTTGCATGCAGAAGGAATTTATTCCTTGAGGATTGCGTAGTTTTATAGTGTGTAAGTGCAGTGTTCCACTTGGTTGAAGGTGAATCATCCTAGAGGAAAAATGCAAGGAAATAGGAGGCTTGGAGGACAGAGGAGGAGGCATATGTGTTGTCTATTCTGTCTATGAGCAGCAATGAGGGATTGTACTGAGAACTGGATAGCTGTGAGAGCTAAAGCTTTGTGTAATCCTGATATATTTCCACTTGTATCATAATACAAACAGTGGGGTTTTTAGCTGAGGCTTTCCCCAGAGTATTCTTTTGTGTTTCATGTGTGATTGATTCTTATTCTTTGTTATATATGTTCTTTTTGATCTTGATCAAATTGTTGGCATTATGTTTCTGGTATGGCTATATGTTACAGATGTTGTACTTGATGGCAACACCCATGGCAAGGCTCTCTATATGTTGAAAATTAAGAAGTATGCAGGAGATCAGTTCAGAAAGTGCATACCCGCAGGTACACCGTGAAGGGACCACGGCCTGATACGCAGGTCAGCCGTTCAGGAGGTGCGTACCCCCAGTGCACACATTTCAAGGCAAAGAAAAGCACACGTGGGGTTTCTTATGTTTAACCTTTGGTATTTAGCCGACAGTATTTGTGTTACTATGGTTTTGGCTCGTGGTATTGATCCATGATTTTAGGAGGAGCTTGCCTATATAAAGCAAAGGAGATCACTTGGCTAAGTATCTTTTGCAATTGAATATCTTAAGATCTGAAATATTGGGTTATGGTCTTAAAAGCTTGATCTATATGAAGTTGAAAGCGAATCTGTGAAGGGTGATCTCTCGAGCGCATGATCAGATCTGGGCATCTGAGCATCTGTGCCACTCCGGTGGACTGCCTATTCGGCCCTAATCAGAAGTGCGCAGGTGTTTAACAGGAGATCTGCGTGGGTATGTAGAGCAGAAACAGGAGAACTGCGTGGGTACGCAGAGCAGAAACATGAGAACTGCGTGGGTACGCAGAGCGACGAAGGTTCAGGTGCGTACTCACAGTAACTGTACGCGGCGCGATAGTATCTCTGGGTGCGTACCTGCAGCAATAGTACGCGGCGCAATAGTGTCTCTGGGTGCGTACCTGCAGTAACTGTAAGCAGCACGGTTGAAGAAACAGTGCGTGGGCACGCAGTGTGGCAGAAGGGTCTCTGCGGGTATACGCAGGGAAGCAGAAGGAGAAGTGCGTACGCACACAGAACAGAGAAAAGAAAAACTGCGTATCTGTCTTAAGACATTTTGTTTGGCTGTATTTTTCTGTTGATAAGGTGTTCTGGGTTTGGTTCTATTATTGCTGATCTGGTTACTACAGTTGACTGGGTGATTTTCTTATACTTAATGATCATTTGATGCTTATGGATCCAGTTTGAAAATTTATGAAAAGAGGTCCTTGTAAGAAAAGAAGTAGGGGGTTGTAGCTCCCTTCCAGGAGAGACTGGAAAACGAGAGAGAGTTGTAGCTCTCTGCAGGTTGCAGCCTGCGTACTGGTAAAGGACTGCACCAGTACAAAACATTGTAAAAGGAGTTTCTAATTTGAAAGAAGATAGAGACATATTGCAGCAGGTGGTTTTCATCCACATTGGGTTTCCACCTTACATCTTGTGTTCTTTGGTGTGACTATCTGTTTTCTTTGTTCATGCTCATTGTTTTATGGTTCTGACATGCAAAAATAATTCAAAGAACAAATAAGGAAGATTTATTAAAAGAATTTGATAATACTGATTCACCCCCCCCTCTCAGTATTACTTCCAACAATTGGTATCAGAGCAGGTCCTTCGGAGAAGCTTGATCGCTTGAAGGAAGATCATTCATCATGAGCAACTACGAGAGGGAAGCATCAATCAGGCCACCAATTTTTGATGGGACAAACTTCAATTATTGGAAGGTAAGAGTTACTGCCTATCTTCAATCTCTTGGTACAAAAGTTTGGGATATCATAGATACAGGCTACGCTTTTCCTTCAGCTACACCTACAGATGTGGCTGAAAAGAAGAAATATGAAACAAATGTTAAAGAAGTCAATACATTGCTGGGATGCTTATCTCAAACAGAATTCGTAAAGGTTATGCAATATAAATCCGCAAAAGAAATATGGGACAAGATTGTCTTGAGCTACGAAGGAGATGAATAGGTAAAGCGTGCTAAACTTCAAACTCTCAGGATTCAGTATGAGAATCTCAGGATGTATAATGATGAAAGTGTGGCTAACTGTTTTCTTCGAGTTGATGAGATTGTTAATTGCATGAAAAATTTGGGTGAAGAAATAAAAGAGGCTATTGTGGTTGAAAAGGTTTTAAGATCATTGTCCCCCAAGTTTGAATCTAAAGTATTTGCAATAGAAGAAAAGGAAAATCTACGAATTGTTACTATGTCTCAGCTACATGGAATTCTAACCACTTATGAAATGAGAAAGGGAGGTCCATCAGATAGAAGAGAAGCTACTTTCAAGGCGTCAGGCAAAGGAGATTATTATGAAGCAAGTCACGTACCAGAAAAAGAAGAAGAAGAATCAAATTTTGTCAGAAATCTTCAAAGGGGTTCTGGAAGGTTCAGAGGTAAGTTACCTTTTAAATGCTTTGCTTGTGGAAGAGTAGGTCATTATGCTGCAAAATGTCCTTATAAGGATAAAGGAAAGGAACCTGCTAGATGGAACAAGAAACTGGGTACAAATAAGAAAAGCTACTACACTCATGAAGATAGTGATGGTCTATCAAATAGTGATGAAGATGAACAAGGTAATGAATATAAACTGTTAATGGCATTTGAAGATGATGATTATATGGATGCTATAGATGTGGATAACCTTTTTGAAGAAATTACTAGACTCAAGAGATGTATAGAAGAAAAGAATATGATCATTGATGCTCTACAATTTCAAATTGATGAAAAAGAAAAACATCTTGAAAAATTAGAAGGTGAAATTGTTGCTCTTAGGAAAGAGATTGAGAAAACAAAAGCTATTAATCTTAAGTTTGTCAAAGGATCTGAAACTTTGGATGAGATTATCAATGTGCAGCGTTCTCCTCTAAACAAGACAGGTCTGGGCTATAATGGAGAAACTTCTCAAGCATCCACTTCAAAAAGTTATCTTGATGCAGCAAAAAGGAATGAGCAAAAGCACAATGGAGACTATTAGGTAAATCAGGGACGAATTGCAAACAAAGACTATCAAGGGCAATCTGTCTTAAGAGTGAACAAAAGCTACAACCAGCCACAGGTAAAAGCTTCTCAATTTGGTTCAAGAATGAATGACAATAGAGATTACAATCACTTGGCTGGTAGATTTGATAACCGCAGAAGTTTCTTCAATGGACAATGTTTCTCTTGTCATAACTTTGGGCACAAAGCAACTCAATGTGTTGCATATAAAACAATCATGACTAGAGAAGCTCAAAAACAAAGAAGTATGACCGGGATTACAAAAAGGACCTATAACAACTTTTCGGCTCTTGAAAATGAAGTAGAATGTTCTATTTGCAATAACTTTGGTCATGAAGATTCTGAATGCAGGAGCAGGTTTCAACAGAAAAAGGAACAAGCCTCAAGCACCAAAACATGGAGAATAAAGGAACCACAAACAGAAAGATGTGGGATAGCATTTTATGTAGAGGGACAGGAAAATCTATCGTACATTAAAAGTGGATGTTCGAAGCATATGACAGGTGATAAAGAAAAACTTGAGTCATATTCTGCTCTAGAAAAGGGAAAGAAAGTTTCTTTTGGAAATGATACTCCTGCAACTATAAAAGGAAAAGGAATTGCCCAGTTAAAAGAAAAGGTCAAGGCTGGAAATGTTTTGTATGTTGATGGACTGAAGCATAATCTTCTAAGTGTCAGCCAGATGTGTGATCAAAGAACCGAGGTGATATTCAGATCAAATGGATGTCTTGTTCGTGATCTTGATACAGGTAAAACAGTGATCAAAGGCAAAAGAACTCCAAATAATCTGTACATATTTGAAGAAGGACAACAACAATGCTATCTAAGCAAGGATGATGAGCACTGGTTATGGCATCGGAGGTTGGGGCATCTAAGATTTTCACAAATAAGGAAAGCATGCAAATATCAGGCAGTTCGCGATCTTCCAGATATCAAAATTCCTGACAACACCATATGCAAATCATGTCAGTTTGGAAAACAAACCAGAACTAACTTTCCAGAGAAGGAAGGATCAGCTAGCATGCCTCTTGAGCTAGTACATACAGATACATGTGGTCCATTCAGGAAAAGAGCACCTCGAGGAGAAGAATACTTGATATTATTCATTGACGATTTCTCCAGGTTTGTCTGGTTAGGACTTATGAAGCACAAATATGAAGCATTCGAAAAATTCAAATCCTTCAAAGCCTTGGTTGAAAATGAATCAGGTCACAAAATTAAGTGCCTCAGATCCGACAGAGGTGGGGAGTTTACCTCAAATGAATTTTTCGATTTCTGTGAAGAACATGGGATAAGAAGAGAATTCTCTACAGCTAGAACTCCTCAGCAAAATGGAGTTGTGGAAAGAATGAACAGAACAGTCCAACAAATGGCTCGTGCTATGCTTGATGAGTCAGGAACTACTGCAACCTTCTGGGGTGAAGCTGCACATGCTGCGGTTGTTATTCTCAACAAGACAAATGTTTGGGTGAACAACACTCAAACTCCTCATGAGCTCTGGAGTGGTAAGACTCCTTCGGTAAAGCACTTCAAAATTTTTGGGAGCAAATGCTATATTAAGAATACTGATGAGCAGCTTGGCAAACTTGAACCTAGAACAGATGAAGGTATTCTTCTTGGTTACTCTCCACATAGCAAAGCATACAAGTGCTACAATAAAAGACTTGGCAGAATTGTTGACAGCATTGATGTAGTGGTTGATGAGAAGGGATACATTCCTAGGCAAGTACATCATGAAGACATCGAAGAAGATGAAGGCTACCCTCAACGACAGAATGATGAAGAACCTCAGGAAGAACCTCAAGAAGAACCATAGGAGCAGACAAGAATAGAAGAAAAGACTCCATCCAGATATGTTCAGAAGAATCATCCAGAATCTCAGATTATGGGGTAGAAAGAAGCAGGTGTACAAACAAGAAGAACAGTTGCAGAAGCCTCAAGCTATTTGGCATTACTCTCCTCTACTGAACCACAGAATGTGAAAGAGGCATGCAAAGATGAATGTTGGGTGAAAGAAATGGATGAAGAACTTGAGCAGATCGAAAAGAACAACACTTGGGAGCTGGTTCCTAGACCAAAGGATAAGAATGTTATCGGAACAAAATGGGTCTTCAAAAATAAATTGAATGAAAATGGAGAAGTAATTAGAAACAAGGCTAGACTTGTTTGTAAAGGGTATGCGCAGCAAGAAGGAATAGACTTTGAAGAAACTTTTGCTCCTGTTGCAAGACTTGAAGCCATCCGAATGTTCCTTGCTCTCTCAAGTTTTTGAAACTTCAAAGTATTTCAAATGGACGTGAAATCAACCTTCTTGAATGGAGACTTGGAAGAAGAAGTATACATTGAACAGCCAGATGGGTTCATTCTTGGAAATGATCCAAATCTTGTATGCAGATTGAAAAAGGCTCTCTATGGTCTCAAACAAGCTCCAAGGGCTTGGTACTACCGTTTGGAAAAATACCTTCATCAACAAGGTTTTTCAAAAGGATCAGCAGATAGCAATCTTTATATAAAAGTTGAAAATGACAAATTGCTAATACTTGGCAGCAATGAAGAAGCTATGAGTCAAAGCTTTGCCTTGGTCATGGAGAAAGAATTTGAAATGTCCTTGGTGGGAGAACTGACATATTTCCTTGGTTTACAAATCCAACAAAAGAAAGGAGGAATCCTTTTATCTCAAACCAAGTATCTCAAACAGATTTTGAAGAAATATGGCATGGAAGATGCAAAACCAGTATGTACACCCATGGTCACAGGATGTAGCCTCAGTGCAAATGATGAATCTGCAGCAGTACATCAACCAACCTATAGATCTATGATTGGAAGTTTACTTTATTTGACAGGTACCCGACCGGACATCATGCATGCAGTTGGAATAGTTGGAAGATTTCAAACAAATCCGAAGGAGACTCATCTTCAGGCAGTAAAGAGAATTTTCAAATATCTTCAAGGGACCCAAAATTATGGCTTATGGTATCCTAGAGATACAGATCTTACTCTTCATGCTTATACAGATGCAGATTGGGCCAGAAGCGTGGATGACAGGAAAAGCACAAGTGGTGGTGCCTTCTTTATGGGTTCCAGACTGGTATCTTGGTTCAGCAAGAAACAGAGTTCGATTGCCTTGTATACAGCTGAAGCGGAATATGTTGCTGCTGCATCTTGTTGCACTCAACTCCTTTGGATGATGCAGACTTTGAAGGATTTTCAAATCACTTGTACATCACCTATCCCCATCTTATGTGATAACACAAGTGCAATCAGCATCTCAAAGAATCCTGTCATGCATTCAAAAACCAAGCACATACCAATCAAGTATCATTTTCTCCGGGAACAAGTGCTTGAACAGAAAGTCAAGTTGGAGTATGTTCCTTCTAAGGAACAAGTTGCTGATATTCTCACCAAACCATTGCCCAGGGAAACTTTTGAATACCTCAGGCAAAAGCTGGGGGTTGTTGATGCATCATCTTATTGTTGAAACTCTTTTGTTTGATGGTTGTACGCATGGTTCATCTAGGGTATATGCGTACATGAGCTGGGTGGCTGATTGGTTGAAGATTGATGGCACAGGTTCAGGGGGAGCATATAATGCATTGTTGGCATTATGGAGGATGTACAGAAGGAGATCATGGAAGTAGCTGCAATATGTCTCTATCTCTTTCATGGTGGATTATGGTTCTTCGTTGCAGATCTGGTTCATATTCAGGGGGAGCATAACCCTTTGCCCTTGATGTCAAAGGGGGAGAATGAAGCTGAAGTTTTGAGGTTGCCATCAAGTCCAAAGGGGGAGATTGTTGGCATTATGTTTCTGGTATGGCTATATGTTACAGATGTTGTACTTGATGGCAACACCCATGGAAAGGCTCTCTATATGTTGAAAATTAAGAAGTACGCAGGAGATCAGTTCAGAAAGTGCGTACCCGTAGGTACACCGTGAAGGGACCGCGGCCTGATACGCAGGTCAGCCGTTTAGGAGGTGCGTACCCCCAGTGCACACATTTCAAGGCAAAGAAAAGCACATGTGGGGTTTCTTGTGTTTAACCTTTGGTATTTAGCCGACGGTATTTGTGTTACTATGGTTTTGGCTCGTGGTATTGATCCATGATTTTAGGAGGAGCTTGCCTATATAAAGCAAAGGAGATCACTTGGCTAAGTATCTTTTGCAATTGAATATCTTAAGATCTGAAATATTGGGTTATGGTCTTAAAAGCTTGATCTATATGAAGTTGAAAGCGAATCTGTGAAGGGTGATCTCTCGAGCGCATGATCAGATCTGGGTATCTGAGCATTTGTGCCACTCTGGTGGACTGCCTATTCGGCCCTAATCAGAAGTGCACAGGTGTTTAATAGGAGATCTGCGTGGGTACGCAGAGCAGAAACAGGAGAACTGCATGGGTACGCAGAGCAGAAACAGGAGAACTGCGTGGGTACGCAGAGCGACGAAGGTTCAGGTGCGTACTCACAGTAACTGTACGCGGTGCGATAGTATCTCTGGGCGCGTACCTGCAGCAATAGTACGCGGTGCAATAGTGTCTCTGGGTGCGTACCTGCAGTAACAGTAAGCAACACGGTTGAAGAAACAATGCATGGACACGCAGTGCGGCAGAAGGGTCTCTACGGGTATACGCAGGGAAGCAGAAGGAGAAGTGCGTACGCACGCAGAACAGAGAAAAGAAAAACTGCGTATCTGTCTTAAGACATTTTGTTTGGCTGTATTTTTCTGTTGATAAGGTGTTCTGGGTTTGGTTCTATTATTGCTAATCTGGTTACTACAGTTGACTGGGTGATTTTCTTATACTTAATGATCATTTGATGCTTATGGATCCAGTTTGAAAATTTATGAAAAGAGGTCCTTGTAAGAAAAGAAGTAGGGGGTTGTAGCTCCCTTCCAGGAGAGACTGGAAAACAAGAGAGAGTTGTAGCTCTCTGCAGGTTGCAGCCTACGTACTGGTAAAGGACTACACCAGTACAAAACATTGTAAAAGGAGTTTCTAATTTGAAAGAAGATAGAGACATATTGCAGCATGTGGTTTTCACCCACATTGGGTTTCCACCTTACATATTGTGTTCTTTGGTGTGACTATCTATTTTCTTTGTTCATGCTCATTGTTTTATGGTTCTGACATGCAAAAATAATTCAAAGAACAAATAAGGAAGATTTATTAAAAGAATTTGATAATACTGATTCACCCCCCCCTCTCAGTATTACTTCCAACACAAATCGATTAAGCTTTCACAAGTTTGATAGTAGAAGTAGATTAAGTATTTTTCTTTAGTACATTGCATAATCAGATTAATCTACAATAAGAATTTCTACATGGTATCAGAGCAAAGGTGATCAGAGATGCAAATAGAATATTGAGAAGGGAAAAGTTCGATGTTTGAAGTTCTTGATTGCAAGTACAAAAACGATTTCTTATCACACCTCAAAGTTCACTAATAGCGTTCAATGGCTTGAGACTCGAGTATGCCCTTGATGGCAGCTCGAATTACATAGCATGGAAGGATTGCATGGAAGTGGTATTAGAAGACAATGGTTTGAAGGATTTCATTCATCAAGAAATCCTCAAGCCCGCAACAGCTAATGCCCAAGAATTGGTGGAATGGAAGAAGTGTATGGCGAAAGCAAGGAGGATTCTTCTGGAGGGAGTTCAAGACCATATTGTCTCGAGTCTCCATGGGAAGGAGACTTTGTTTTCAATGTGGAAGACATTGAAGGACCTATATCAAAACAAAAGTGACAAAAGGAAGCTGGCGCTCAAGGACAAGCTTCGAAAAATCAAGTGTGAAAAGTGCAACACGATTTCTACATATCTGAAAAAGCTCACCACCTGTAGAGATGATCTTGGTAGTGTAGGAATAACGACAACCGATGATGATATGGTGAGCCTTGCTCTCCTTAGTCTTCCAAAGAGCTGGAATAGCTACGAGGACTCAGTGAATGGAAGAGAGAAACTGCTGGATTGGGAACGACTGTGGTCGGATCTAATGCAAGAGGAGATCAAGAGGAGCACCAGAGATGGTTCTTCATCTGAGCATGATGATGAAGAAAATCTAGCCTTAGCAAGTAAGGAAAGGAAAGGGAAGGGAAAGGCTTCCCATTCCAAATTGAGTTCTTCCCATGGAGGGAAGAAGATTGACAAATCTAAAGTGAGATGCTTTAAGTGTCATGAGGTTGTCCATTATGCAACTAATTGTCCATTGAAGAAATCCAAGAAGGGATCCTCGAAAGGATCAAAAGGTGAGGCACTAGCCTCTCAGTTCGAATTGGATTTTACCCTCATCGCATACATGGTTTCATCGATGGTGGGTTGTGTTTGGTACTTGGACAGTGGAGCCTCATTCCACATGACCGACAATAAGAGTTTATTTAGTACCTTGGAGGAAAAAGACCTCAATATGCGCATAGAGATGGGCGATGATGGAAAGTACCGTGTTTTAGGTGAAGGTACGATTGTTTTTCAGAGGGAGCATGGAGCTCCTCTCACCCTGCTGATGTAAAGTATGTGCCTGGACTGAAGAAGAACTTGGTATTGGTCGTGATGTTGGAAGACAAAGGCTATGATGTAGTATTTAGTAAAGGAAAGGTGGTCTTGAGACACATAGCCATGGGTCAGACCAAGAGCATTGGGATTCAAGTGAAAAATCTCTACAAGCTGGAGGTAGATGACTGTGTTGCATTAATTTCCAAACCAGAATTGGTGTAAAGCCAAGATGTTGGTGAGTTATGGCATAGACAGTTGGGCCACTTGGATCATGGGGCCTTGAAGATAATGCAATAGATTTCTACTGGACTTCCCAAAGGTAAACTTGAGCAAGTGGACACATGCAAAGGTTGTACCTTGGGAAATTATGAAAAGTCTTCCTTTCATGATCGAGACAGTCGAGCTGAAGCAATCTTGGAGCGAGTTCATACAGATGTGTGTGGACCATTCTTGACAACCTCCACCATGAAATAAAGGTATTATGTGATTTTCATTGATGATTTTTATCTTAAATGCTGGATCTATTTCATGCAGAAGAAGGATCAAACCTTCTCAAAGTTTTGTGAGTTCAAATCTTTGGTTGAGAAAGAATCAGGGAAGAATATCAGCGCCTTGAGAAGTGACAATGGTGAGAGTATGTATGTCAAGAGTTTAAGGAATTCTGTGGAGTGGAAGGAATTAAATGAGAGTTGAAGACACCTCATAACCCACAACAGAATGGGGTGACCGAGAGGAAGAACAAAATGATTGTGGGGGTAGCTTGGGCGATGCTGCATGACCAAGGCCTACCACTTCATTTATGGGCTGAGGCATGCAACATAACGGTCTATTTGTAGAATAAAATCCCGCATCACATTCTTGGGATGAAGACACCAGAGGAAGCTTTCTCTGGGAAGAGACTAGATGTGGGTCAATTCAGGATCTTTGGCTCATCAGTTTATTGCCATGTGACCAAGGATGCTCGGAAGAAACTTGAGTCGAAAGCAGAGTTGGGGATACTTGTGGGGTACACTGATATACCCCACAACTATCGGGTGTATTTGCCTACTAGTCGGAAGAGAGTGGTTCGCAGAGATATCAATTTTGATGAGCAGAAGGTCATGCGAGTTTCCCTTGAGAGGGAGATACAACTACAGGCTATGGAGGAACTTTTGGTTCCTATGGAGGAGGAGCCTCAGACTGATGCGGAGTAGCCGCATGCAGAGGTTCCAGGAGTGGAGACATCCACTCAAGTAGAGTCTTTCAGAGATAGGTGGAAGCGCACTACAGAAGCTGAAAGATTGTTGTCAGATGCGAGCGAGAATGTGGGAGAACCATTTTCTCAGTGCAGATAGAGGAGGTCACTTGATAGGTACACTGGATACATGGCCCTTGTTGGGGAATGTGCTGAGACCGAGTCATCTTCCTTTGAGGAAGCAGTGCAGCAGTAGATTTGGGCTGATGCTATGGTGGAGGAGTATGACTCCATAGTTTGGAATAGTGTTTGGGATGTGGTTCCAAGACCGAAGAACAAGTCAGTTGTGAGTTCCCGTTGGATTTACAAGGTAAAGCAAGTTGCTGATGGTAGTGTGGAGAAACATAAGGTAAGATTTGTTGCCCGTGGTTTCTCACAGGTTGAGTGGATTGACTATGATGAGTCTTTTTCTCATGTAGCAAGGTACTCATCTATCAGATCGATGTTGGAACTATTAGCACAGATGGGTTGGAAGATCCATTAGATGGTTGTGAAGACTGCATTCCTCAATGGCAATATTGAGGAAGAGGTGTACATAGAATAGCCGAAAGGTTTTGAGACCTTCGATCGTGGGTCACATCTGTGTTGACTCAAGAGAGCTTTTTATGGGCTGAAGCAAGCACCTCGTGCTTGGTACACCAAGATCAACAACTACTTCACTGGGTTGGGCTTCACAGAGAGTGAAGAGGATACAAACTTGTACCACATCATGGTTGAAGGTAAGTAGTTGATCATTGTTCTTTATGTTAATGATCTGATATTGACAGGTGATGACTAGTTGATCATGTCTTGCAAGGAGGACCTTGCAAGAGAGTTCGAGATGAAAGACATGGGTCTCATGCACTACTTCCTAGGTGTGGAAGTGTGGTAGAAGGATGGGGAAGTGTTTGTGTCTCAAGGAAAGTATGCCAATGAGATACTTAGGAGATTCCACATGAAGAAGTGCAAACCCATGCAGACTCCTCTAGCAGGTAACTGGAGGAAGGAGGATGCTACTTCAGGAGAAGTAGTAGAAGCTACTGTGTATCGGAAGCTTGTGGGTTCACTGATGTACTTAGTGAACACACGACCAGATTTGTGCTATGTCATGAACCAACTGAGTCAAGCTATGGTTCAGCCTACCAAGCTGTTTTGGAAGGCGGCTAAGCATGTTTTGAGATACCTCAGAGGCACATCTCAGTATGGATTATGGTACAGATGGATAAAGGGAGAGAAGCTACAGAGCTTCACCGATGCAGATTGGGCAGGGAGTCCATCAGATCGGAAGAGCACATCAGGAGGAATTTTCAAACTTGGTTCAGCAGAAGTTTCTTGGCACAACAAGAAACAAAGGTCAGTTGCACTCAGCTCAGCTAAATACATGGCTACAAGTCAGGCAACATGTGAGGCCATCTAGATGCAGAAAATTCTGGTTGGTTTATTTGATCAGAGGATGGATCCAACTGTGATCTATTGTGATAATTAGAGTTGTATCAAACTCTTTGAGAATCCAGTATTTCATGATAGGTCCAAGCATATCGACATTCAGTATCATCTTCTCAGAGACTGTGCGGCGAGGAGGATTATGTTGTATTATATTTCAACCGAGGAGGAAGATGCTGACATTTTGACTAAGGCATTGTCAAAGTGTAAATTTGAGTTCCATAGAGACAGGATCAGGGTGGCAGATAATCCCTTTCTTATTGAGAGGGACTGTTGAAAATAACAACAAGAAATGCTAAAAATAGAAATTCTAAAAATAGCATTTCTATAGATAGAATTTTAGGATATATTCCAATTTTAATCTGTCCTTGAATTAAAATTCGAATTTAGACTCACCAGCTATTTGAAAAATATTTAATTAATTCATATTGAGTTAATTAGTTGGAGAAATTCAAACATGAAGTCTTTGTGAAGACATGCAACAGTTATCCATTTGATTAAGGAAGTTATCCCTTAATTAAGGAGATAAGGATGAGTTGTATTTGAGTTGTAATTAGTTAGCTCAGTTAATCGAGTTAAGTCCAGTTAGATTAGTTCCAAATAGTTGTGGAACTGATTGTGAGTTTAATTAGTTAATGCATACATGCATGAAACTAGTGTACTTCAGATAAATAAATATTCTCTCATAAATAACTCATGCATGTCAGTTCAGACAAAGACCCAGTTGAGATTAAAGGCAGGGACAATGCATTATCAGTTGCAAGAATTTTCCTATGAGAAAATATCTTGCATGCAGAAGGATTTTATTCCTTGAGGATTGCGCAATTTTTCAATGTGTAAGAGCAGTGTTCCACTTGGTTGAAGGTGAATCATCCCAAGGAAATAGGAGGCTTGAAGGACAGAGGAGGAGGCATATGTGTTGTCTATTCTGTCTATGAGCAATAGTGATGGATTGTACTGAGAGCTGGACAACTGTGAGAGCTAAATCTTTGTGTAATCCTGATATATTTCCACTTGTATGATAATACAAATAGCGGGGTTTTTAGCTGAGGCTTTCCCCAAAGTATTATTCTATGTTTCATGTGTGATTGATTCTTCTTCTCTGTTATATGTTTTCTATTTGATCTTGCTCAAATCGATTAAGCTTCTGCAAGTTTGATAGTATAAGTAGATTAAGTATTTTGCTTTAGTACATTGCATAATCAGATTAATCTACAGTGACAATTTCTACAAAATCAATTGAAAGAAATACTTGCAAACTTTAACATAAAGGAATTGAAACAACCTTGCAACTAGCTTCAAAGAAATATGGAAAATAAATAGATGAATAGATCCTTGTGATTGAGTCTCAAATGCTTTAAGAAACATAATGAATAATTATGAACCTAATTAGGTCTATCTCTATTACAAAGGTTTTATTCATGTACCGAAATAGTGTTCCTGTACTTGGTTTTCTGATTTGGTACTAGAACCTCGAGTTCCTATACTAAAATGCTTTATTCATGTACCAGAACATATGTTTGTATACTCAGAACCAACTGTTCCTGTACTAAGGAATCGATGTTCCTGTATTGAGTTCTACTACTCCTGTATCGAAGCAGCTTTTGTCTTCAATCACTTTTACCACACATAAAGTGTGTCAACATTAACCAACTGTAAACAAATATGAGCAGAAAGGAAATATTAACTCAATCATTCAAAAGAAATAGATATCCTTCAACAATCAAGCATTCAAAATAGGAGTATTGTGAAGGCTGAAGAAAACCCTCAATCGATAGAAAGACTTTTGCATGAAAACAGTAAATGTCTACTTAAAAGGAAAAGTGCTCCTCTCCTTTAGGTTTTTGTTACAACATGAGTAAAGTTTTCTCAAAAAAAATATTTAAACTCAGAAAATGTTGTAAATAATTCCCAGTTATTTGATAAGTTCTTATATTTCTTCAAGGAAAATATTACAGTTATCTTCGCACAAAGATTTACTTATGTTGTGATCAAAGTTATTGTTTAAACCAGAACACATTCGAATAAATCGAAAATAAGTCAAATGAAATTAAATCGACTTGTAAATTATTTAAACGAAAATTGATTGTAATGATTTAACTGGAAACAACTCATAACCTAATCTCAACTTGCGGAAATGTAAGGCAACACTTGTATTGAAACACAATCGTGAAATACTCAGAAAGGAAGACTAAGGAAATGCTATAAATGAGATTAGCCAACACACTTACATACCACAAGCCCTTAGATATGAGATACACACGCGTTTTCACATAGAAACCATCAATATGCGATTTAAATAAATCTTAATATGGATGATGGTTGGAAATTAAGAGCTGGATTCTAGCTCGCACTTCTTGATTCTACCTCCCTTTCTTCTCCTTTTTAATTTTTATTTCTAGCTTATTTTTAGGTTTTTAATTTTTACTATTGTTTTCTTCGTTCATTTGACTTATGAATCATTTTTCTTGTTTCCTACTTTTATATTATACATTTTATGTAACCCTCTAGATATTAGTTACTACCTTGTTCCCCTCTTAACCTTCATTTTTTTGAATTTTTATAAATGTTGAGTCTTTCTCTAATATTTATCTTTCACAATATTATTATTAGGTCAGTTAATATGCTAATATATGTATATTCCTAATAACCTTTTTATATTTAATAATAATAAGTAACCTCTTTTTAATTTTATTTTTTTTATAGAACTTGTTAGCACTGAAAAGATTTCAAATGAAAAGGGTAAGGTAAGGGAGAATTGGTCTTGGTTATTCTCATGCTCCTTTCATGCATAAGAAGCACATGGCAAAGCTCAGGTTCAACATACATCAGAGTTTTCCATTTAAACTCAAGTAAGGCAGTTAGCACTCAAGAAGAAGAATGTAGCTTTGAGGAAGTCAGAAAAGAGATTGATGTCTACCAAATTTGAGATTGCCCATTCAAGGAAAGGGATTACTTACAAGGTATAAACATCAAGCAAAGGAGACAACATGGTCAGCAGAAGGATTCGAAGACAAGCATAAGAATGAAAAGCATAAAAAGGGGGAACTTTCTCTCCTTGTTTTTAACCAGTCAACTTCTAGGAGCTTTTCTGAGCAGTTAAAAAACTCATCTCTAAAAAGTGAAAGAGGTTTTCATTTCTAAGATACTTAAGTACAAAAAACTCTTCCACTTTCTCCAAATACATTATGATCTGAGAGAAATTAATGACCAAAGTTGCGCTACGAAACTGTTGTAGGTGCAGTTTTTCATCTCCTGTTTTACAACTGTTTTTCAAAGACACATTCTGGGCAGTAGGAAATATGTTTCAAAAAAACAAGAGAGGTTTTTGTTAAGAATGGATTGATTCACAAAAGCCTCCTTCCGTTTTTCCAAATACAGCTTTTATGAGAAGATATGAACTCTGTCCCAAGACGTATGTTTCAGCCAGAACAGTTGCAATGTGGTTGCTATCAGTGATTGATTCCTTTAATAGTGAAAGTAAAGTGGCCATCATGGAAGCAGGGGTGTAATCAGATCACTTTAGAATGTTTGATCCCTAATCGAAAAGCAAATACAAGAAATGAAGACATATACACGTGCTCAACCTTGCGCTGCGAAATCACTGAAGCAACGTTTTTTAGGAGAAAAACTGTTTTAGGTGGTTAAATTCCAGGAGGTCTCTAGAGAAACTGAAAGCATATTTTTGGAAATTGAAAGAGGTTTTTATTCCTAACACATTGAAATAGAAAAACCTCTTTCATTTTCTTCAAATTGATTATGAGCTGGGAGAAACGGGTGACTAAAACTTGCGCTACGAAACTGCTGTAGGTGCAAGTTTTTCACAGTCATATTTCTCTGTTTGACACAGGTTTTTCAAAGACACATTCTGGGAGGTAGCAAAGGTTTTTCAAAAAACCAAGAGAGGTTTTTTTTAAGCATGTATTTTTCCACAAAATGCTCCTTCAGTTGTTCGAAATACATTTTTTATGAGAAGTTATGAGCTCTGTCCCAAGACCTATTTTTCAGCCAGAACAGAGCAAGGGACAGTTTCCTAGTTTCTAGGAACATCAAAAGGATGAGTCATCAAAGGCCAGCTGGAAGGTTATGGGCTTCATCAAATTCGACTTCGTGGAGTTTTATGTGTCAAAAGGAGTGTTTAATGCTTAGATAAGGTTGTTGTAATCATGATAAGGAGTTACACTCCTAGTTGTATTAGGTCTCTAGGACTGCTAGTTAGGTGTCCTTTGTATTAAATAGTTAGTTTTAAGTGTCAATAGGTGTCAAATTAGGAGGAATTCGAATTCCCCTCATGCTGGAGGAAGGAATCTACATGAAATCTATATATAGCAGAACATCTGATGTACAAAGGGTTGGAAAATGTTAGAGAAAAGGACTACCTTTGTAAATGATATGCAGGGATTGATATATACAGAAGCAGTTGGACTTTTCTGAAGCTAATATTCATAGTGTACTTCAGTGAGCTTCATCTTTTATCTTTGAAATGCTTTATTTCCATAGTCTTAATGCTTACTTCTCAGGATTCATGAAGGATTTTTTATGTTCAGAATATGTGATGTTGTCCTTTCCTTAATTCTTACAGTGGTATGGATGTATAATCACTCAGAATTCACTGAATGTGCTCTGACTTCCTGTATACATTCATAAACTGTGTGGTCCCATATGAGTTTATGTTCTGAATGTTTAAATGTTGAATGCCCTGACTTCCATGTAGGTATTAAACTATGATCTATCACTTTAAATTCTTTCCTTTTGAATACCTTGATGTATCATTACTCAGAATTCATGCCCACATGCTCTGACTCCTATGAACTTCAAGTTATTGAGACTTTCTTGAATGTGTCACTCTTTCATTGAAGTATATACAAGCCTCAGTTTTATAAGAAGAGCTATTTGTTATCCTTATCTCTGTCATTGACTCCATAACCCAATGGTAGCAAGTCTCCATCTTCCAATCTACAAACATATAAAATCACAAACCATAGAGTTAGCCATCTATCCATATCTTTAATCAATATCATTAACCCTTTGAGAGAGCCCTCTCAGGCTAAGGAGGCTAAGCCTTAGCTAAAAGATTGGTTTGAAATAGTTACACTGAGATAGTCTGATCAGCAACCTATCAGGGTCCTATTTTGGTGATAACATTTTGGTGCGTCTGCTGGGAGCCTGAAGATTATTCATTCCCGAAATCATGAAGCTGAACTTCTGAAGGTAGCAGGAGCTCAGAAGATTTTGAGGCTGCAAAACTACCTTGGCAACTCCACACATCGAATAAGAAATTGGAAGGTGACTCCACTGCTAGAAGATCAGTAGCTTGATGAAGTTACAAGATGAGTTCCACGGCAAGAATGAATGCCAGGTATGCTCCTATGAATCGGTCTCATATCCCTGGTTTTCCAAATCCTATGCCAAAGGTTGATTGGTTAGATGATCTTCCAATATTCAAAGATGAAAAGAAGGACAATGCCGCTCTTCATTTGGTTAGGTTTCATATGCATGTACGCAGTCTTAAGGTTCATTTCCCTGAAGATTGTCTCATGAAGATGTTTATGACCACTTTAGAAGGAAAAGCATGGTCTTGGTATAAAAATTTGGAAAATGGTTCAATATATTCGCTTGCTAGTTTTCATGATGAATTCTATGAGATGTATAAAGAATGTTATCCATCCTTATTGTTGCTCAAAGATTGCTGTAGACATTCTTTAAGTCTTATTCAATACTTGGAGGATTGTTATGATGATGATGAATATATGGATGAAGAAATTTTAGAGGCTCTTCATAACAATGCATTTCAACACCAAGAAGAAAGTATAACATCTCATGAATAGCAGCATGAAGAGCAACAGGGGTTTACTTGTCAAAACCATGTTTCATCCTTTGATATGAATGAAGAGATACAGCAGTATTCTCAGTCTTCGAATCATAATGAAGATAAAAATGATTACACACAACAAGAAGAAATACTGGATGAAATTTTTTATAATCCTCAGGCAGAGGAAAAGGTTGTTCATTTTTGTAATTCCTTGCAGCAGCTTGCATCAAAGAATGATCTTTATAGTGAGGAAAATTACATTGTCTATGGGAATCATGCAGAAAGGCAGTTGGATAGCACATCAAAGGAATTTTGTGTGGCTAAGGATCAGTTGTCTAAAGAGATAGAATGTTATGATGATTATCAAAATAACCATGTTTTCTTTGACCCTATAAATGAATACATGGCAAAGTTTTGCACATCAGCATTTCAATTTCATTTGCATTATGAAGATCATATACATTATAGGTTGATTTGGTCATCTCACTACCATGGTTATTTTGAGGTTGAATGCAGTCAAGAGCCTCCAATATCAGAGAGGATAATTGATTGGCTTTATTGGAAATATCATGTTGCTTGAGCTACAAAGTGGAGCTTGCAGCTGATAGGGTAGGTAGGTAGGAAAATGCAAATAAGCTCAAGGTTGACTGAGCATTTTTTTTTCAATAGTGGTAGATTTCTTTCTCTCACAATGATCATCAAGTTTAAGCCCGAGGTGAAGGCCCAAGAAGCTTAAAGGGGATGCTTGTCAAACAAATTTCCGTTTATCATAAGAGGATAAGGCACTGGACCTGCGAGTTCTTAGTGTACCACAAGGGCACACTATCCCAAGTGGAGCCACTGTTAGCACTAAAAAGATTTCAAAGGAAAAGGGTAAGGTAAGGGAGAATTGGTCTTGGTTATTCTCATGCTCCTTTCATGCATAAGAAGCACATGGCAAAGCTCAGGTTCAACATACATCAGAGTTTTCCATTTAAACTCAAGTAAGGCAGTTAGCACTCAAGAAGAAGAATGTAGCTTTGAGGAAGTCAGAAAAGAGATTGATGTCTACCAACTTTGAGATTGCCCATTCAAGGAAATGGATTACTTACAAGGTATAAACATCAAGCAATGGAGACAACATGGTCAGCAGAAGGATTCGAAGACAAGCATAAGAATGAAAAGCATAAAAAGGGGGAACTTTCTCTCCTTATTTTTAACCAGTCAACTTCTAGGAGCGTTTCTGAGCAGTTAAAAAACTCATCTCTAAAAAGTGAAAGAGGTTTTCATTTCTAAGATACTTAAGTACAAAAACATCTTCCACTTTCTTCAAATACATTATGATCTGAGAGAAATTAATGACCAAAGTTGCGCTACGAAACTGCTGTAGGTGCAGTTTTTCATCTCCTGTTTTACACCTGTTTTTCAAAGACACATTCTGGGCAGTAGGAAATATGTTTCAAAAAACCAAGAGAGGTTTTTGTTAATAATGGATTGGTTCACAAAAGCCTCCTTCAGTTTTTTGAAATACAGCTTTTATGAGAAGATATGAACTCTGTCCCAAGACCTATGTTTCAGCCAGAACAGTTGCAATGTGGTTGCTATCAGTGATTGATTCCTTTAATAGTGAAAGTAAAGTGGCCATCATGGAAGCAGGGGTGTAATCAGATCACTTGAGAATGTTTGAGCCCTAATCGAAAAGCAAATACAAGAAATGAAGACATATACACGTGCTCAACCTTGCACTGCGAAATCACTGAAGCAACGTTTTTCAGGAGAAAAACTGTTTTAGGTGGTTAAATTCCAGGAGGTCTCTAGAGAAACTGAAAGCATATTTTTGGAAATTGAAAGAGGTTTTTATTCCTAACACATTGAACTAGAAAAACCTCTTTCATTTTCTTCAAATTGATTATGAGCTGGGAGAAACGGGTGACTAAAAATTGCGCTACGAAACTGCTGTAGGTGCAAGTTTTTCACAGGCATATTTCTCTGTTTGACACAGGTTTTTCAAAGACACATTCTGGGAGGTAGGGAAGGTTTTTCAAAAAACCAAGAGAGGTTTTTGTTCAGCATGGATTTTTCCACAAAATTCTCCTTCAGTTGTTCGAAATACATTTTTTATGAGAAGTTATGAGCTCTGTCCCAAGACCTATTTTTCAGCCAGAACAGAGCAAGGGACAGTTTCCTAGTTTCTAGGAACATCAAAAGGATGAGTCATCAAGGGCCAGCTAGAAGGTTATGGGCTTCATCAAATTCGACTTCATGGAGTTTTATGTGTCAAAAGGAGTGTTTAATGCTTAGATAAGGTTGTTGTAATCATGATAAGGAGTTACACTCCTAGTTGTATTAGTTCTCTAGGACTGCTAGTTAGGTGTCCTTTGTATTAAATAGTTAGTTTTAAGTGTCAATAGGTGTCAAATTAGGAGGAATTCGAATTCCCCTCATGCTGGAGGAAGGAATCTACATGAACTCTATATATAGCAGAACATCTGATGTACAAAGGGTTGGAAAATGTTAGAGAAAAAGACTACCTTTGTAAATGATATGCAGGGATTGATATATACAGAAGCAGTTGGACTTTTCTGAAGCTGAGATTCTTAGTGTACTTCAGTGAGCTTCATCTTTTATCTTTGAAATGCTTTATTTCCATAGTCTTAATGCTTACTTCTCAGGATTCATGAAGGATTTTTTATGTTCAAAATATGTGATGTTGTCCTTTCCTTAATTCTTACAGTGGTATGGATGTATAATCACTCAGAATTCACTGAATGTGCTCTGACTTCCTGTATACATTCATAAACTGTGTGGTCCCATATGAGTTTATGTTCTGAATGTTTAAATGTTGAATGCCCTGACTTCCGTGTAGGTATTAAACTATGATCTATCACTTTAAATTCTTTCCTTTTGAATACCTTGATGTATCATTACTCAGAATTCATGCCTACATGCTCTGAATCCTATGAACTTCAAGTTATTGAGACTTTCTTGAATGTGTAACTCTTTCATTGAAGTATATACAAGCCTCAGTTTTATAAGAAGAGCTATTTGTTATCCTTATCTCTGTCACTGACTCCATAGCCCAATGGTAGCAAGTCTCCATCTTCCAATCTACAAACATATAAAATCACAAACCATAGAGTTAGCCATCTATCCATATCTTTAATCAATATCATTAACCCTTTGAGAGAGCCCTCTCAGGCTAAGGAGGCTAAGCCTTAGCTAAAAGATTGGTTTGAAATAGTTACACTGAGATAGTCTGATTAGCAGCCTATCAGGGTCCTATTTTGGTGATAACAGAACTATTTCTTAAACTATAACTTAGTTCTATACATTGATCTTAGGTATATTTTATTTATTTGGATTATATTAACCCCTAATAATATTTTATAAATTGTAATATCTAATTAGTTATTAAAACATTAAAATAAAATATTTACTCCGAAATAGATATAAAATACTTTAATATAATATTTCACTTACCTTATTCATTAATTATTAAAGTATTGGAATAAAATATTTTATAACAACTATTTTTAAATAAATATATAATATTTTAACACTTTAATTAATTATTAAAATTAATATAATATTTATTTATTCCTAACATCTAGTTGCTAAATAAATATATAATATTTTAATGTTTTATTTTTATTTTTATTCCTAACAGCTAGTTTTTAACTAAATATATATTATTATTTTAATAAATAACTCCCCACCTCTAATATTTAATAATATTTTACTTACCTTATTAACTAACTTACCAACGACTAATTTTCAATAGCTAATTCTGGGCAATGATGCATCCATGCTATTTATTCCTTAAGATCGATTGATTCTTCACCTTGTCCTGAGGATGTACCACATTAATTCGTTCGAAACATCGACCAAATTCTAATAATGTGATTAATCTGAAAGACCACACCTACGAGACAGAGGGATAACGAGTTGGGTTGGATGGGCCCTAGCCAACCATCTCATTTCCCTTTATGTAAACTTGAAGATCAACTACACAAAAGGATCATCACATAAGATAAGAACCTTGTTACACAAAATATTGTCACCATGACTTTCTGTAGTCAGTGTGAGTCTATCACCACTCATACTGTCCTCCTTTGCAAGTCTTAAACATCAGCTCTTCATGTCAAGCCTTAAAAATGAGAGAAATTCCTTGAAAATATCTTAAACTCTGGTTCCGCACTTTCTCTTAGCATTAACTACGGTCCCGCACCCCTTGGTCATGTTACCTGCGGACCTGCCTGCTCTGTCTCTAAAGGAAAGGGTGCGGATCCCTGTAAAAGTCAAAAAGGCGGAAGTTTATTATTAAAGACTCACTTTGGGTTAATTCTGGACGCTTCTAGAAGGAACCTTGAGGTGGCAAGTTCGCTCCTAGGTGGTTCATGCATCCCATAACTAAAGGAGCTAACCCCTTGATGTGACGAGCTTATCCCTTTGAAGGAGGACTCTATCCCTTTGAAGGTGGACCTGGTAACTTCCTTCCTCTGCACTATAAAATAAGGCATTGGGCTGGTTGCTAGAGAGGTTGGAAGCTGAATATTTTTGAGGGTAAATGCTGTTGGAATTTAGACTTCCTAATTGAGCTTGAGAGGAGAGATTACATACCTTTTGATCTCTTTGGGAAGAGAGTGAAAATTGTCAAACTATAGGAGATTCTTGTTGGACCCTGGGAGGAGCTTGTACAGCATCAAGGCACCAAGGTTGTAAAGTTCTTCTTTGTTTAAAGTTAATACAATCAATTTCATTTTTCTCAATAAGTTGTCTTCTATGGTTTATTTCATGAATTCCTTGATCATCATGATAAATATGGTTTATTCTATTGGCTATGTAGGTGTTATTTGATGTGTGCTTGTTTGTGTTTGCAGGTTCTTTAAAAGGAAGCTCATTTGGACGGTCGAAGCGTGGCTGCCACAAACTAGCATTCGACTTGAGGTAGGGTCTAAAACATCTCTTGGCTTTTATTTATAAATCGCAATATTTAGAGAAAGATAGAATTTTCTTGTCTTGCTTGTCGCTAGATATCTGTAGATACTAGGGAGATCGGTCTTGTCCACAAGAACAATTTATCCGCCTGACAAACCTGAAATAGATCGAACTAGAGTTGCTCCTTATATTATTAAATTTTGCTGCAAATATACATCAAAGCTTCATAGTTCTAGCCCAGAGATAGGCGATACAAAACAGAGTCTACACAGTAGAAAAAATTCCCCAACATATCGCTACCTAGTTCTAGCCTAAAAACCCTATTTATACACAGACATTCGGCTCTCGGCCGCAACAGAAACTTAATCAGGAATGTGCTAGTCAAAACCCAACCTCCTCTTTTCGCACTTTCCTCAATGCTCTGAGCTTATTTTAGAGTATAGAACTGATCCTTGGCAAGGAATGTGCATCATTTTATCAACAAATACAATGTTTTGGTGGTGAGAAAGGTAAATTTGCCAGTTGTCTTCAAGTACAGGAATGGTGGATGGTACAAGAACCTGCCTGCACCAACCAACTTTTACTTCGATTAATGACTTTTACTTCATTGTACCTTTAAGGAAATGGAAAATAAATAAGTTACAAAGATACGTAAACTTATTTAATCTTTTAAATAAAAAATAAGCCTATATAACACATATTTACCAAAGTTGTGAAGAGTCTAGGAATATGTGTAAAAGATTGAGTCCAATTGTGAAACAAAGGGTTTAAAGGGTAGGATTAGGACAAGTTTAGGGTCAAAATTAGGACAATTATGGAGACCAATATGAATGAATGAAAATATCATGACATCATGATCAAAATGTTCAAGATCATGAACAGAGGCATCCTCATGATCTGACGAATCATAAAGAGGGGATGATGAAAAATGAGAAATTTCACCCTCTATGTTTCCGGAAAGGTAAGATGAGAGATTGGGAGCATCCGAGAAGGTATGTTTGTGTTGTCCACATTCAAATGAAAAAATGACATTCCAAGTGTTTTGTGAATGATCGAAAGTAGAAACATCCGAAAAATGAATTTTCACAATATGGAACAGAAATGGAAACCCCATGGAAGACGTTAGTAAAAATTGGACGAGGTGCAAACAGAAGGAGGTCATCCTTCACCGTAGATTCTTGTTCAACTCCCACACATACTCATCAAAAACAATAACGCAGGTTAGTTGTTCAACACCAGCTCCACCCAAAACTTGATCCTCATGAACATCAAAAGAGAGATCTCAGATAGATGGAAACAACACACCAAAATCTAGAGGATCAGAGGGACCAAAGGATGGAGGACGAGGAGATAACACTTCAACACAATCGTCGGGGTTACAGTCCAAATCTGGGCATAAATTCAGATCAGGTGGGATAGGATGAGATGGTGGTAAATCAATAGGTGAACTCCCAACATCTCCCACCTCGACTTGCAGAGTTAGAGTTTTTCGATGAGAAGGGGACGAAGGGTCACTTGGGAAAATAACCTTGTTTGTCTCAGATTTAGGAGCTTTAGCATGAAGGTATGTTGGGAGAGGTTTGAAATATTCTAACTCATGTGGATTTTTAGAAACGTGAACAAGATATTGAAAGATTTCATCCAATAATTCCCAGTCAACTTCATCTTCAGGAAATTCAAAGTATTATTGAACAAAATGATCATGAAAATCTTGAAGAGATTCATCACGTGATTTTTGTAATTTTAAAATTTTGCTATTAAGGGGTTTTCGGTCATAAAGAATGAAAGAATGGCATGATTCACTAAAAAATTTCTTCAAAGAGTGTATAGAGGCTACGAGAAATGTGTGACGCCATTGCTTTGTGTGCCCTTCAAACATGAGAGAAAACAACCCACAAGGAACATATTCAAACTAGATGTTATGCCTATCATAGAAACCAGGAAAGGAAATTGCGTTCTTGAGAAAGGTTATTCCACCCTCTCCATTGAACTTAATTATGGACAAGTCATTTAAAATTCTCGTCAGCACATTGAAATGTACAGTTAGAAAAACATCCCAGGGTTGTGATTTGGGAAGAAGTCATGAAATGTGTGCATAAATTCAAAAAAGACTTCAAGGGCTCAACTTTTCATCTGGCCCTCCTTCTAGAGCCAGAAATGTTGACCGTGTTGGATCCTCCAACATCCAGGGGATCTCCCCAATATGAAGTACCAACTAGGCCTCACACCATTTGGAGCAGGAGTCCCAAGAGTGGGTGGTAGTGTAATGCCTATGGAGAGTCAAGTGCAATGCGTGGTGGTTCCAAAGCATAGAAAATTTTAGGGGCGAATGTTCGCCCTTTGGCGAAATTAAGGGGTTTTAAATTTTTAGTGGGCGAATATTTTGTATCATAGTACATTTTTACAAATCACCTCAAATAGCCCACCTTATTTTAAGGGAGAGGGTAAAAAAGGTAAATTTAGCCCTTGAAATTAGGAGTTACAACCTTCCATTCACCCACTTTCAAGAATAGGTTTTATTTAAGTGAATTCATTCGCCCATTTTCAAGAATAGGTTTTATTTAAGTGAATCCTATGGGCCAAAGGCCCAAATACCATATTTATAAAAGAGGTATGGGAAATTAATAAAAATATAAATAAATGAGAGGTATGGTAAATAAATAAAACAATTTTTATATTTACTCCATAAGTCACCTTATATACATGCAAGAGTGTAAACAAATAAAAATATAAGTAAAGTGGAGGTATGGTAAATAAATAAAACGTCTTTTTATACTTACTCAAAAGGTATGGTAAATAAATAAAAATATAAATAAACTAGACACATGGTAAATAAATAAAACCTCTTTTTATATTTAGTCCATAACCCTCGTTCTATTTATGAAGGCTCAAGAAAGAGGTTTTATTTAAGTGAATCCTATGGGCCAAATACCATATTTGTAAAAGAGGTATGGTAATTTAATAAGAATATAAATAAATGAGAGGTATGGTAAACAAATAAAACATTTTTTTATATTTACTCCATAAGTCACCTTATATTTACGAACACTAAAAAAATGCGTTATATTTAGGTGAAACCTATGGGAAAAATACCATGGACTAGATTGTTATTAATACCATGCAAAAAAAACATTATTAACCCTAATATTAGTATTAATAAAAATAAAAATGGCACATGGTATTGACCCATGGTATTCACCAAAATGGCACATGGTATTGACCCATCGTATTCACCTGGAATGTACCCTATTTAAATGGGGGAATTAAACCAACATAGATCCATCTTTACTCTGGATCTACTAACCCCCGAGAGGTATCAAATATCGTGATATGCAAACTAGCATAGAGTGAAAAAATATTTGATCCGATCAAGAGTAAAAATGGATGTTGTAATTTAATGTATGTTAAACATTTTAGCTTGGTTAAAATAAAAAATAAAATAAAAATCAACTATTAATTTTAATAAATTACTAATAGTAATTTTTAAGCTCTAGGTTTATGATAACCCATGGTATTGACCCATGGTAATACCATGGTATTCATGTGAGCATAGACTATTTAAAGGGGAAATTTTATCATCTTAGATCCATCTTAATTCTGGGTCTACCAAGTGCTTAGAGGGATAAATAGATTTCATCCCCCTAAGAGTGGTAGATGTGGAGTTAAGATGGATATCATCCCCCTAAGAGTGGTAGATGTGGAGTTAAGATGGATATCGGTTGGTTTTTATGATAATGAAGATATTAAATAGACTTAGGAATTTATATTGTAAAAACATCTTAAGGTGAATGGTTAAAGCATAGACATTGGACAAGTATATTTGTATACTTCTGTTTTAAACTAAAACAAATCCAGGGCTAAAAGGAATGGATTGATTGCACTAGTCATCCTTCTATAACTTTCCAACATATGCTGGAGTAAACAGATTGTAATTTGGGTAATTTTTCTAATTGCAAACAGGAACATACTTGTGTATTGGCAGGGTGGTTACGAGGTCCCTAGAAGTGATGAATTTGAATTATTCTTGGTTTTATATATAGTATTAGGTTTTTTCTCATGCTTTCTGTGAATGGCACGGGTGAATTTTATCCTACACCCACTAGGTTATCGATATGTAATTTCGGTAATTTTGATTTCAAAAGATATTTTAAAGAAATGCAATGATTTCATTTGTGTATTCAATAAACACAAGATTTTATAATTGAGTAAAATATTTGCCATGCCTGGTGAGATATTTGCCAAAAAATTATATATACATATCATATCGGTAATTTTGATTTCAAAAGATATTTTAAAGAAATGCAACGATTTCATTTGTGTATTCAATAAACACAAGATTTTATAATTGAGTAAAATATTTGCCATGCCTGGTGAGAGATTCGCCAAAAAATTATATATACATATCATATTATTGATAAATTCGCCTTCCATTTTTCCTATATACCATGGAGATTCGCCCATTTATTATACATGTAAATTTAGGGGGGGTTCTTAAAATTTTCCCTATTCCAAAGCACTAGGTGAAAAGGAAGTGTGCCCCTTATAATCCTGTAATAGTACAAAACTTGAGAGGAACATACCAGCGAAATGACATCACAAGCTAAGATGCATAATAGTCCACAAATTAAAGTGATGAATTGATCCAACAACACACATTCAACAAGATTCGTACAAATGCATACAAAGTAGTTCATAAGCATATGCGTAAATTAAATAACATACATTTCCAAGACAACAAGAATAGTGCTACTATATTAAAAACATATGCATGAAAGTGTGTTTGTTATGATATTATCGATATACATGAAAGTTACATCCATACATACAACACTGACGACCAATAGCCCTAATAGTGGAACATTACAGTTAAGAACACCTGCTCCTCCAAAGAAGTATACTCGCTCTACGCTATGGAAAAGCCAAGTCTCTTCACAATGCCTTTTCTAAGCCTAAGTCTAGCCAAAAGCTTGGCTCCCAAAAGCCCATTACATGAGTTATGAGGTCATCTTTATAACAAGAGGGGGTTGAATCTTAAACTCCCCCTTTGTGACCTTTGGACTACCCTCATGACTCTTCAACTTTTTCACTAGATGAAAAATTACATTACATGGTGACTTTTCATATTCCAATATCGACACTTGGGATTTCACTTACAATATAATTAAAAATAATATTACATTTTCCACATGTACCCATATAATAAAAAATAGGGTATAGACGGCCTAACAAGAAACAAAAGTATGATTCTGGATTTTTGGGAAAGTCTAGTTCATCAACCTCCACTTGCTGCTTCTCAGTCACATATTGGTGCTAATCTTGGTACTATGCAATGGTGTCTCGAAACTCCTTAACGGTGTCTTTCTAGAAGTAGAATCTAGCCTCCATGGCATTCAGGTACACTATCTTGGAATCTATATCCAACTTGTTCAGAAGCATGAGAAGCATTATGATCTTGACCTTGACAAGGCCACCGATGAACTTTTGCATGTTGTCTACGTTAAGCTCCAAGTCTTCTTTGGTGGCTTCTCATCTTAGCTGTTCCAAGTACTCATCGATCTCCAGCTAGACTTGGTTCTTAGCTTTAGCATTAGTGAGGGAACCGATTGATGGGATCTGGTGCTTTCTCACAAAGACATCAAAACTAATGTACAACTGTACATATGAAGCTTGTGTGTTGTCGATGAATGAGGCAAGCTACTCATTATTCTAAATCAACATTTAGAACTTCACTTTCTCTAGCTTTTCCTATGGCTTCGAAGAAAGCAAGGCCCCTTTGTACCACATTGTCCACTGTTATATATGGGTGATAGCGGCATGTATGTTTTTGAGAGTTTTAAAAAAATATTTTCTCCACTACTGTAGGCAATGAAAATGAACAACTGCTTTATTTATGGTTACAAATCCATCATAGAGCTTCCGCATGGTTTCTCCAAGTGATGATACTTCAACAAGCATTGTTTTCCTCATCTCCCCCAATGCAAAAACTGCATTCTGCATTATTTCTTAGAGTTGCTCTACCTCTTTCCTAGTAGCGTGCAATTTCTTTGCCAATTGTTCATTCTCGACCGTCAAATACTTAACATTTGAGCTTTTTTCTCATCCATAGGCCAAGTTGGCTTTGGAAATGGCAGTTGGATGCTTCCTGGTGCCTGACACTATCAACCTTTCCTTGATGAATGTAGGTCATGAGTGATCATCTAGAAAGTGCTTCCTTTGTGCTTGTACAATCCTCTTCTAGAACTCATCGAATGATAAATTGTACACATCCATGACCGGATCATCCTTAAGGAGAACAACATATCCTTGCTTTCTCAGGGCTGGCTCTACTTCTGGAGGTGGTGGAGACTGAGCAATGACCTGTGGTGCTCTCAGCATTAGGTCAACATCATTATTCTATGGCTTCTGTTCCAACTCCATATATATTACTTCAATCAATTTCTCAATCAGCTGAGCAAACTCCTGATCCTCAATCTTCTCACCTTCCTCCTCTGCTGCTAGTTGTTCCAACTCTTCAACTTGTATGGGCATTATTTCCTCTGTCATTGCACCTTTCCTTTTTCTTCTTCCTGCTTCTGCTTCTCTTCTCGTTCTTTCCTCCTCAACTCCTGTTCTTCTTTCAACCTCTTCTCTATCTCCTGAAGCTTTAGTTCTGCTTCCCGCAACCTCTACTTTTCTCTCTTCCTCCACTCTTCTCTCTTGATCCATTTCTCCCTCTTCGCTTCCACTCCCAAATATTCCTTCTCGAGGATAGGATTTGCCTTCATTTTGCAACTTTTATCTCTCTCTTGATTATCGGTAACCTTCCTCTTTCCCTTGTCTTGCATTGGATTTTTTCCTTCTGTTGTTGTTGTTGTTTCTTCCGGGACTGTTGTTATCTTTAGAGAAGCCTTCCAAGTTCTTTCTATATTGACTGGCTCATTTATTCTAGAGGCATTATAGCATTGCCTCCAAGGGCCCTCCTATGGCCAATGAAATGTCCCATTGATCCATGGAAAGTAAACTCGCGTTCAGGGGTCATTGAAAATATTGTGAGGATCATACATATCAAATTCCCTGGTGTCAAACTCAAAATTAACTATGTCCTTAGCCTCGTCATCTGCATCTTTCAAACTCTTAATCTCATATAATCCAATCTGCAAAGGAAGAGTGGGCCATGGAACTTTCTTCTTCATATGTAGTCCTGCTGACAACCCTATAGCAAGGTGGTATGATACTTCTTGCATGATATGTTTTTCAGTGGCATACCTTTGTAACACATGTAGAGGCTTCTCTCTGCCAAACACTCTGATGAAGGTGCTACCTAATGAGGCATACCAATCTACAATGTCTACTATCGCCTCCATTGCTTCTCAGGATATGAAAGGTGGATCTTGCTCAAATATAAGCTTGTATAACGAGATGATAAAGTGGTCAGTTAGCCTTGCCATCACTCCTCAATAACTCTAGTCAAAGCAACTTACAATATATGTTCACGACAATTTCTTGTGGTGTCCATGTCCAGTTCAAGCCAGGGAACTGATTTTGTGCACAGATTGCATCCAGTAAGTATGCGAACATATAAAACATGGCTTGCGCATTCTTGGGTGGATTCTGAGTCTTTTCTACATGGGACTTCAACTATTGAGCCAACATATCTAACCAGTTGAATGGCCTCCCATCACTCACCAACTGGTCTAGTAATAATTCCCACTCTTCTGGGAAGGTTTCCATGCTCTCTTGACGATATATTTTGCAGGAAAATATGATTAAGAATTCTTAAGCCTTCTTGAGGGACATTGTCCTATAAACATGGGTGGGTGAATTTCTAAACTTCAATGGCTCTTTTATCGAGTGCTTAATAATGTATCTTATGTTCACATAGCCATGGGTGGCATAGAAGAGTGATTCCATGCACTTCAGCAACTTGGGAAAGTGATACATCTGCTGAAATTATTCTGCCTTGAAGGTGGAAAGCTTCTTCCCATTGGCACTACTCAATATCATAGTTTGTTCATCTGTATGTGAGACAATCTAGCTGATAATATCCACACATGGGAAGGCGGGATACCTGCATGAAACCTTGTATACACTGACAGTTGGATACTAACATATACCTATCAGTCTTCAAGATCTCCCTCAAATCATTTTGCAAAACATTCTTTGATCTATTTCCATGTTAGTCTGGTTCCCTTCTCAATAAACAACTTAGTATCTACATACAGTGCTAAATCAAGTGATATCTCCTGAACTGCTTCCCCAATACTTCTCTCGGTGGTTTCCTTTGATGCAACTCTCTTAGATGCCAAGTTAACTGTGGCTGATGGAGAGATGCTCAACAATTGTTGTACCAATGGGACATAGAGGACACTCATTGCAACCAGATGTAAGTTTAAAAGAAAAACAACTTCAAGACAAATTCAAGAAACAAGTTGGGCACTTAATGGGAAGGATTGTGCAATTTTGATTGAAAGGGGTGATTGATTGACTATGAGAATTGTGCACTTTACAGTCCCGACAATCAATGTGGAACCCTGATGAATGAAATTGTGCAATACGTAGTTGAGCCTAGACCAAGGCTTGGGAGACACTGCGTATTGTGTTGTCTTAGTAACCAAGGTGGGAGATTGGATCCTAGAACTACACAGTATGCAGTTGGAGCTAGCCCAAGCTATGCTCTACGCAATTCTAGAGGCCAGGCTAGGAGCTTGAGTATCTATATTGTGCAGTGCAAGCTGTGCAAGGTAAGATACAGGCAAGGGAAACCCAGATCTACCCAAGGGAGTATGAAAAATAAGTAGATATAAAATATAGTGCAAATATGACAACATATTTGGCTAAATGTAATTGCATTCATGTGAATCAAGTGTAGCAATTTATTAAATGGAAGGAAAATGAAGCATGTGAAGAGAGTCGCCGCAATGACAATTGTTGGTGAAAAAACAAGAAAACTCATGCGACACTTGGGAAAGGAAATCTATAACTTGAAACAACACTTCCACAAGTTAAAATGCCAACAACCATGCAGAGAAACAAGTGGAACAACACTCACACAAGCCAAACAACAAAAAAGACAGAAAAAGCGATAAAAGACGACAAAAGCAAAAATCACCTAGAAAAGCGACGACGATCACACCTAAGGCTCCTTGATCTCCTCGAGAATGCTAGAGCTCAAAGATAAAATGTGAAAATGAGCTCTAGCAACATCGATTAAATAGATTTGGACAAATTAGTGTTTATGACGTGCATGCCTAAAATCAAGGAAAATATACACTTTTCAAAAGTTTCTAAAAATAGCGCAAGTGCCTCCTTTGGGATGCTAAAAATAGATCCCCATTTTTTATGGATGTTTTTTTTTTTTTTCTTTTTTTGGGGAAACATTCCATGCACACTATCAGGAAAGACAACAAAGTTGCGGGACCTGGACAACTTTTCGGCTCAATGCATTATGGAGTTTTTGAGCTTAGTGAGAGTTATGAAATTTCTAGGCTCAGTGATGGTTGCCCACTCATGGTTGTGCATTCTCTGAGCTCAAGGCTCAGTGGTAGACAATACTATGCAATTCCCAATAGGAAGCCTAGTTGCCCTCAAGAATTGCGCAGTTTTTGGGGCAAGACCAGAACTATTGTGGGAAAAGCCAAGAGATCATCATGTAAGTTAGGAAATCAACTAAGTAATCAAACACAATACAAACTGAAAATACAAGTCTCAGTTGAAGCACAAATACCTGGAATAGTGCGAGATGAGCTGCTGAGGTTTAGAAGGAAGGCTCCAAAATCAAAGCATAGGAAAAATTTTGGAGGGTGGTTGTAGCCACGACAAAAATAATGTAAAGGAGTTTCCCCCCTCGAAGAGGATAATTTCTAAGTCATTGATCTATATTTTCTTCTATTTTGTGAGTTGGTTGAATACCATTTGGTATCAGAGCTTTGGATTCTAGGGTTTCGCTACTTCAAACAAGCCATTATGGAATATTCGCTATAACTCTTTTTTTGGAAAGCTTTAGATGTTAAAATTGCAACCATGTAGAGCCAAAATATTGGTGAAATTTATGCTGGAATTTTAGATCTTGGTTTGCTATATTTTCTGAGATATGGTCCAAAGAATTTAGGATTTTTTCGTGCTCTAGAATTCAAACAAGTGACTAAGGGAAAATAGTCATAACATTCTCTTCACGCATTGCATTGGAATTTTGCAAAACATGAAAGAATGAGAGAGGTTAGTTTATTGCGTATCAATATCAAGGACTAAGTCTGAAATAGTGACACATGGTATTACTTACAAGTTCGCTCTACTAAACCAATCCATAAACAGGTTATTGTGGGAGATTTGACATAACATTATCTTGAAGAATACAATTTTGGTTTGAATTGTGGGGTTGGAAAGAAGAATTATAGGGATTCCATTGGAAGTGAGTTTAGATCTTGGATATTATAAATTACAAAGTTAAAACCATTTAAAGATCGAGCTCCTAAAAGCAAGAAAAAGGTGTTTATGTTTTAAGAAAATCTCATAACTTTTGTTTGAAAAATTGGTTTGAAGTGATTCCAATGGAATATTGAAGCATATATCAGTATTGGTTCTAAAATTCCTCTCAAAAAAACATTCTACACCCATTAAGCCCTCAGATATATCTACTATGACGAATGAAGAGGAAGAATTGCAACATGATATATCAAAATTATGGGACCAAGTGCAACAATTTTTTCTCTCACGAAGAGAAACCAAAGATGAACTACAAGGGGACATGGATGGTTTAAAAGAAGAAATAAAAGGTGACATGGATGGTATAAAAGGAAACATGTAGGCTTTTAAAGTAGACATGGATGCAATGAATGTCAAGTTGGAAGGGTTGACAAAGTTGTTGCAAGAAATGCTTCTCGATGGTGACAAGGTAATCCATGAAAATCATGATGAGGACAAAAGGAAAATGAATTATTGTTTTGGATAATTTGGTATCTACGGATAAATACTAATTCCCTAGATAAGTAGATATATCTAGAACAATAGTTTAAAGTGTTTTAGTCTTTTCCTATAAGCAATAGATAAGATGAGAAGATGAGAAGACCTACTTGTAGTTCCACTTTCCTTTCGTCTCCCTTGTACTAATCCTGTCACTCCTTCCCGTACTTAATACGCTTGAGAAGTAACTGTAAACACAACAAAAAACAAAGAATTGATCAAAGCAAATGATCTATTGAATATAAGTGAAAGGAATAAGATACAATTCACACATATAAGCATTATAAAGCAATAAAAACATATGGAAGAAAGGTTCAAACACTTTATTGAATAGAAGAAGGAATTACAACCATTGGTGTCTGATTCAAATCTATTCCTCCAGCTTGTATCCCATCCACATCACGTCAAAAGCATGACAAAATTGTAGCATTATAATACTTGCTTCAAAGTCAAATATCATAGCAACATTATCTCCTTACAATTCAACATAATCCAACCCCCTTGATCACTTAGATGACTAGTAAATTTATAAGAAGATGAAGGAGGTTTTGTCATAAATGGTGGTATTGAATGGCCTTTCATACTTAGAATTAGTTCCATGGAGGAAGGGATGAGAGGATAGGATGCACCTTAACTCAATCCTCATCCATTTTCGAGCTCATAGGAGTTGATAAGTGAGGGAACCTTCTAGATGAATCCAAAAGATAATAATATTCCCCAAACCCTATGTGAATTTCACTCAATCTCACCCGGTGCAGGTGAAAGGAAGCCTAAGTGCTCTGCAGAGGCTATTTCTGGATGTCTTCAAGTCATGAAATTGTTTGGGAAGGAGACATTCAAAGGGGTGACCTGTTTAGGGCATGTATCAACTGAAATTAGGGTTTGAAGAGCCTTGAAACACTGATCTGAATGATGGGATTGATGTGCCCAAATGGATCTGTAATAGTTTCCCCCTAAAGCATGAAGTCAGAAAAATGTCAATGTCAAATGAAATTCTTTACGATGTGATCACCTTCATCCTGCCTCACAACCTTGTCACCTCTCCCAGTCACCTTCATCCAAAATGATCATGCATCATGGTATACTAGGATGTTTATGGATTTGATGTCGTCTTGTCATGAATGAATGCAGACATAGGTACACAAAAAATGTGGCGTGAGGATGGAATGAACAAAGGGAGCACTTGCAGAAGGGTAGGTTCACCAACGGATGAAAAAACGATGTACGAAAAGAGATGTGCTCGCGAATGAATGATCATGCAAAGATGTGTCCACAAATGGATAGACAAGAAAACATGCAAGATGTGTTCATGAACAGATGGATAGACGAACATGCACTTTTCATGAATGGACGAACCTATCAAGCTTACCAACACACAAGCAAGGAACAATGTGTGAATGCAACATCAAGCAAACCAATGACCATCGAAGACTCCACATACTTTTCCATGCGAAGGTGAAGCTATGACACACCATGAGGACATCCATCACCCAACAGCATTGCAGCTCGATATGCAAGCCAACAACAACACAAATGTACCAGCGCTATCATGTCGAGTCATGTCATCCACATCTCTACTATGGGCCATACTGGTAATCAATGTAATGTAATGTGGAAGTCCAAGAGGCCCACTTGTTGTATGAAGAGTCATGTAAAGTTGAAAAGTCATGGAAGTCAAACAGCCATGAGGGTAGTCGAACAACCACAAGGGTCAGTTTCACCCTTGGCTATAAATACCCCCTCATTTGTACATGCAAAGGAATTTTCACCTCAGCTCCTCCCATATTGTCTTGAGAGTCTGTAATCTTTTCTTTGAGGAGTAAGTAGTGGCTCCAACGCCCCGCATACGGGGTTAGTGATGTATGTTGTAACGATGTATCTTGGAACTTTCGCTTAATACAAAAGCCTACAAATAGACCAACACATTTTCACACATGTATTGTAACTATTGTAAGACTAATATTAAACACTTGTAATGCATGTTGCTTTAACCCGTGTTTAACACTTGAACTCATTCAATTGTTTTAATACCTATATGTTAATGAAAATGTGTTGTATATGATGTTAACGTTGTCTTTCCCGTGTTTGCTACCCTCCTGGACATCAAAGATACCTTTCACGTAAACTTGCTATAACAACCATCACACTCGCGTAGACTCATTCACTGCGTGTTGTACGTGTTATCTTTCGTTGTGTGTTGTGACTGCTGCATCCGTGTGGACTGCTCCTCCAGAAGCTATGCATGTCCTATTGTGTTGTGTGTTCCTAACAAAGTTGCGACTTCCTCCCATTTGACTTGGGACTCACTCTGACCCTCTCCCTCTGCGGTGAAAGAACCATTGACACAAGTAGCACTAGCAATCACCAGGCATAAGAACCTCACTACTCGAAGACAAATCATACCACTCTCTTGGGCTGACAAGCAAGAGCTGAGGAAAATATTTAAGATAATGGAAACCAGGTCATCGTATCATATGGGACTCCTACACCAAATGATGTGAGGTCTAGTTGGGACTTCATACTAGGGAGATCCCCTAATGTTGATCGGTCCAACACCATTAACAGAACCATCACATTCTGAATATAGATATGAGGAAGATTGATGGCAAGGATCTAGTAACATGGATACTACATATGGAGAAATATTTTGATCTAAAGTATGTGCAACCCTCACAAAAGGTACATATTGCATCCTTTTATTTAGAACCCAATCAATTTATATGGTATAAATGGATTTTTTCTCATAAACCACTTGTCACCTGGTGATTTTTTACAGAGGAAATGATAGCACATTATGAAGATACAAAGCGAAACACCTTCTTTAGCCAATTGATAAATCTCAAACAAAAGGGTTCAATGGCGGAGCACATTGAAGAATTCCAAAAATTAAATATTAGGGTAACTAAAATTCCATAGGAGTATAGGATTGATGTCTTCATAGGGAATTTAAAATATAACATCCAACATGAGGTTCACCTTTGGGAACCTGATTCATTGGAGAAGGCATTCGAGGTGGCAAGAAAATTTCAAAGCAAAATTATGGCAACAAGGAATTCTACCACTCACAACTATGAAGATGGAAGTGTTGTTGCTCCTAGTCTTCCACAACCTACAAGGTTGACACTACCAAAATTGGAGGAAAAAAGAGAAAAAGGGATTTGTTATAGTTGTGATAGAAAATACACTAAAGGTCATAAGTTCTTTGAGAATAAATTATTCTACATATATTGTGAAGAGAAGGAAGAAAATGAAAAGGAAATATCAAAAGCGGAGGATATACAATAGGAACAAACCCCAGAGAAAGAAGAAATGAATCCGACCATACCTTGTAATGCATTGGTAGGAATTTCCACTCAAACTCTCAAGATAGAAGGATACATAAAGAAGAGAAAGGTAATAATGTTGATTGATTTAGGTAGTGCCCATAATTTATTCATTGTAAGATAGCCAAGTAATTTAATTGCTTCCTATATCCAACACAAGAGTGTCAAGTGATGGTTTCGAATGGAGAAACTATAAATTTCTCTAGAAAGTCCCATAATATCAAGCTAACCATGGGGCCATATGTATTGAATATTCCAATGGGTGGTTTTGATGTTGTACTAGGAGTCTAATGGTTACAATCTTTAGGGATGATAACTTTCAATTTTCAAGAAAATTTCTTGAAAATTTTTTGGGAAGGAAAGGAAGTTGAATTAAGGGGTATCGTAGGGAAACTAGGAAAGGTAATAAACTCTAATGGAATGACAAATATTCTAAAGAAGGACCAATGAGGCGTAATTGCGCAATTATTCTCACTAGAGGTTCAAACATTGAAATCATCTATTTCTTCAGATCTCCAAAGAGTCTTGGACAATCATTACAAGGCGTTTGAGACTCGCAAATGCCTCCCACCTATTCGTGATCATGATCATGAAATTCATTTGATTCCAGGAAGTGTTCCTCCAAACATGAGGCCTTACATATATCCTTATTCCCAAAAGAGTGAAATTTAACGTATGGTTTCAGAAATGCTAGAGGTTGGTATAATTCAACGTAGTCAAAGTTCTTTCTCTGCACCAGTAGTATTTGTTCACAATAAGGATGGATCATGGCATATGTGTCTATATTATAGGGAGATCATCAAGCTCACTATTAAAGATAAATTTCCCATTCCTATCATTGATGAATTTTTGGATGAATTACATGGAGCAATTTACCTCACCAAGTAGGATCTTCATTCAGGATATCATCCAATTAGAATGAAGATTGAAGACATTCCAACAACAACCTTCAGAACTTATGAGGGTCATTATGAGCTTTTGGTCATGCCTTTTGGCCTTACTAATGCGGTTTCCACATTTCAAGGTTTGATGAATTCCATTTTAAGACCCTTCCTTAGAAAATTTGTGTTATTATTTTTTGATGATGTACTAATACAACAAGTCTTGAAAGGTTTGTGTTCAACATGTTGATAGGGTGCTCAGAATATTGAAGGAGAAACAATTATATGGAAAAACCTCAAAATGTTTCTTTGGAGTACAGGAGGTGGAATATTTGGGTCATATTATATCTCATGAAGGTTAAGGTAGACCCTAACAAAATTAAAGCCATTAAGGAATTAAAAACCTCCACAACCATAAAGCATATTTGAGGATTTCTCAGGTTGATAGGGTATTATTGTAATTTTGTTAGAATTATGGGAGAATAGCGGAACCTCTAACATCATTATTGAAGAAATATGCATTTTCTTATACTCCAGAAGAAATGAAGACATTTAAACATCTTAAAGAGCCAATCTGCCAAGCACTGGTCTTAGCTACGTCAGACTTCTCAAAAACTTTTATTGTGGAATGTGATGCCTCGGGAAATGGAATTGGTGTTGTTTTAATGCAAGAATGAAGATCCATTGCTTTTAAAATTTGTCAAATCAAAGTAAAGCATTTACACAAACCTATTTATGAGAAGGCAATGTTGGCAATACTACATGCATTAAAGCATTGGAGACCTTACCTAATGGGATGATAGTTCAATGTAAAAAAATATCGTGATAGCCTTAAATAATTTTTGTAACAAAGATTATCTTTAGAAGAGTAGAAAAAATGGGTGATAAAGATGTTGGATTACGAATTTGAAATCATCTACAAAAAAGGAAAGAAAAATGTTGTTGCAGATGCACTCTCAATAAAGGATGAGTATGTGGAAGCATTGCTTTGTGCCATTTCTATTATCCAACCTAAGTTCATAACCAAAGAAAAGGATGAATTTAAGAATGATTAAGAGGTGTGGTCACTCATTCAAAAGTTGCAGCAAGATCCCAGTACATCTGATACATTTAGCTAGAAAAATGATTCATTATGGTACAAAGATTGCTTATATCCCTGTAAGAATTCCCAACTCAAACAAAATATTCTTTTGGAATTGCACACCTCTCCCTTAGGAGGGCACTCAGTATTTTTAAAAACTTATCATAGGGTCTAGAAGGATTATTTTTAGGATCACCTTAAATCTGATATTCAGAAGTTTTTGGCATAATGTTTGGTTTTACAACAAAATAAATTTGGGATAATTAAAACCCCATGTCTGTTACAACCTTTAGCCATTCCAAGTCAGCATTGGGAGGAGGTCTCAATGAATTTTATCAGAGGTTTACCCAAGTCTGAAGGAAATAGTGTCATCATGGTGGTATTTTATAGAACTACCAAGTATGCACACTTTTCTCCATTATCTCACCATTTTAAAGCAGGTAAAGTTGCTATTTCATTTATGGAAACAATTCAAAAGCTTCATGGAAACCCAAAGATTATAGTAAGTGAGAGAGATATCATTTTCACTAGAAATTTTTGGACATAATTTTTTTCTTGTCTTGGTACTCCATTAGATCATAAATAATCTTATCATCCTCAATATGATGGGAAAATTGAGATAGTGAACAAATGTTTGGAAGGATATCTTCATTGCTTTGTATCTGATAAACAAACACAATGGGTCAAGTGGTTACCTCTAGCTGAATGGTGGTATAACACTTCCTTCCATACTGCAACAAAAATGACCCCATATATGGAAATTTATGGATATCATCCACCATCCATCACATCATATTTAAGAGAAAATTCTAAGGTTCAAGTAGTGGAAGATCACATTGAGCATCAACAATAAGTTCTCCAACTCTTAAAAGAAAACCTCACTCTGGCACATAGTCAAATGAAACAACAACCATATCAACATCACAATGAAATAATTTTTGATGTAGTTGATTGGGAATTCTTATGGCTACAACCATACAAACACATGTCTCTCAAGAAAGCTAAGAAGGATAATAAATTATCACCCAAGTACTACGGTCGTTACACGGTGTTGCAAAACATTGACACTATGTCATACAAATTGGAGCTTCGTGCATCTTCTCGAGTACACTTGTTTTTCCATGTTTCATGCTTAAATAAGGTTATCAGTGATAAGCTTCTAGTTCAAACAATGTTTCCAGAACTTGGAGAAGAAGCAAAAATCATATTTGATCCTAAAGAATTCAGGAAAATGAGAACCTGACAGCTACGAAATCTATCAATTTCATATTATCTCATTAAGTGGAAGAACTTACCCGCTAAAGATTCCACATGGGAGGATAATAATTTTATACAAAAGCATCCATAACTACTCAAGCATTGAGGACAACACTTTTTTGAAGAAGAGGTGCATGTTAGATCCCTATAATACTAGTGTAGCCCCCTTATTGTTATTTTTAGTATAACCCCCTTAATGTTATTATTGTGCCCATGCAGCCCCCATATTGTTACTATTGAGCCCCATAGAAGCCCACTATTTCTATTGTTGTTCCCTTACATTATTATTGTTATGTAGGATATGATTATATTGTGACCCCTTAGACTAATATATATACAAAGGAGGTCTTGTCATTTGTATCATCCAAGATTTTTTCATTTATGTAATGTAAAGGAGTTTCCCCCCTCGAAGAGGATAAATTTTAAGTCGTTGATCTATCTTTTCTTATGTTTTGTGATTTGGTTAAATAACAAAGAAACTCTATAAATACAAGTTCTAGGAGAGATAAAAAAACAAGAAGAAGTGAAGCATTGGTATGCTGCCAAAATTGATCCCTAGCAATCAAGAATTTCAGTGAGAGAGAGAGGAATCTTGCAAGGAGATTGTAGAAAGGAGCTTCCTTGTTGAGGATTTTTTTTGCACCATTGCTCAAACAATTCTCTCCAAGTGTCTTTTTGTTCATCTATTGTATATATTCTACATTCAACAATCAATAAAGGGAACCATTTTCTATTACTTTGTTGATGTGTTTGATTCTTTAATCATCATTCATGTATTTATTTCTTAGTTTTTAGTTTATGTTTATGTATGCATTGTTTCCATTACTTTCAGTGCTTTGTTTACCCATGTTTTTCCACTAACGACAACCAATTGCTTTTATTTGCCTTATAGGGAATAACCAACTCCAAGGAAGGTGTCTTTGATACTCCATAGCAACAAATGCACCACTACAAGATGGTGACTCCACTAGTTGCCTTTATTTAATGTAACAATTTTTTTGCAGGACCTTCTCTCTGCATTTTCACTCCATTGTGCTTCCATCACTTCTCTAGAATTTTTGTAGGCCTTCTTGGACCTGTTTTCAGTCGAGAAAGTTACCTTCTCAATTTTTTTCCATCGGTAATGTGGTTTTTATCACAAAAATATGCATGGTCTATGTGTTTGTGTACAGGAAAACCTGCATGGTTTACAGAGTTCAAAAACACCATTGCAACTTTTCTTTCTTGGGTGATTGGCATCCTCTAGAGAATTTCCTTCACATCTGCATATTTTTTCTAGTTAGTTCAAATTTCTTAGTTGTTTTACTAATCATTATTAGTAGACTAATTACATAGTCCTTACTTTAAAAAATTTCATTGCACATAGATCTTAATTAACAGGAGAATTAAGTGGCCATAATCCACACATCTTTTTCAAATTGTTTTGTTATTTTTCACAAGTCACATAGCTTAATTATTAAAGGAGTAAGTGGCCCATTATCCACAAATATTTTTTACTAACCAAATAATTTTATTTAATTAGTTTTGGGACTAGGACCAAGTGTTACTAAAGAAAGGGAGTAGCCCTTGCTTCCCTTGTGTCCTTTAGATGATCCTGGGCTTGCATATGAAAGCTGTCTTAAAGCACATGGTTTTTCATCTCCCTTTAGGAACACATTGTAATAGGAAGGAATTAAGTGATCCACTATCCACATATTATTTCTTTTCATGCAAGGAACAATCACAACTTAGTGTAAGTAGAGGATATTGTAAAGAATCACCGCATATCCACATCTTTACACACTTTGTATGTTCACTTTACCACTTGCACACACATTTCACTTCACACATTAAGCTTCTCTAATCTCTATACAAAGGGAATCCAATTTTAGGAGATTTTTTACTTAGTTTATTATAGCTCACATTTTCACACCGTAAGTGAAGAAAGACTCCTAAAAGAAACCATAACTTGAACAAACGAAATTTCCCCACAGGGACCGTAAAAGAATTTATAGTTCAGGTTAGGACCATTGGGGGTAGGCATCACATAAGCCACCATGGTCATGCTACATTTTTTAAACATAGAAGTTGACTTTTAGGGTACTTCAATCCTTCATCATCCCACAAAAAAGACTACCCGAGCACGTTAGAGACTTGATTCAGAGGAGGTTAGGTCCTGGTGTGTACGATACTATACATGGGCTACCTGACTTGTATAATGCTCGATACTGGTGATTGATTACCAAGAAGATAAATACTTTACTTTTCCTATGGGACGAAGGTATCATAGTGACCAATATTAGGGAATCATTTCCCTATAGGTGGAGGTGCGGGAAGCACTATAGACTCATTCATTACCTTGGTTAATTATTTTGGTTGTTGGAAGTGTCACCAAGTCTTTCAAGATGTATACATAATACCCATCATAAAAGATATCTCTGCAAGGCCCAGTTACTTTGAGAATGGTAAGGACAATTAGGTCTTCATAGGGTATTTTATCATACACAAAAAACAAACAAAAATAACTTTTTTTGTTTGTTTGATCACATAACATAGCTTAAAGGGAAAGTAACCACTTATTTTTTACTTTGTTTTATGTATGTGATTTTGTGTTGATACATATCCCCTTCCCTCATCACAAGAAGTGACACACACTCCACTTGACATCATAGGGGACCCCACAATCCCTCATTGCTCTAGGTGCTTCCAAAACCTCTCCCCATTACTGGGAGGTGTGTCAGGTCTCTCTCCATTTAGGCACAAAAGGCATCATACAACCACCTTTATAGGATCTTTCTTTATCAGTGAAAATTTCATTGGGACTCCTCCCCCTCAAAGTAATCATTTCACCACCCCTTAGGGGACTTCACACGCTACCTATCAAGGGAGCCCACACATGATCTGAATAGAAAATGGCATCAACCCATGGTATTCGTCCACCCATGGAATTTAGCTATGGTATTGTAAGTGACATCCACTCATGGTATTTGTCCATGGTATTGTGACAACCACCCATGGTATTCATTCACCAATGGAATTGAACCATGGTATTGTGACATCCACCCATGGTATTCATTCACCCATGGAATTGACTCGTGGGTGAATGAATACCATGGGTGGATGTCAATTACAATACCATGGGTGGACGAATACCATGGGTTGATGCCATTTTCTATTCGGATCATTACAGTGGATTGTGAAATTTAAATAGATCCAGATTTAAACAGGAACACAACAAATTAGATATAACCATACATACAGAGATGCAACAAAGATGCCTTGTGGTGGACATTGTAGGCCCCCAATATCCAAAAGATTGAAATGGATCTTGTGGTGGAGGCCCCCAAGATCTGACGAATTGCAATGCTAGAAAGAAAATGACAGAACACACAGTAAATAAAACCACAAAGAAACTTTTTATTAAAACCGATAATAACTATAAAGGCTACATTGCGGAGGACAATCTGTCCTTTTGCAAAATGTGACTTGTTACTTATAGTCTTTTTTCAGTTACAATACCACGGGTCAATTCCATGGGTGAATGAATACCATGGGTGGATGTCACAATACCACGTGTCAATTCCATGGGTGAATGAATACCATGGGTGGATGTCACAATACCATGGGAAAATACCATGGGTGAATGAATACCATGGGTGGATGTCAATTACAATACCATGGGTAAATTCCATGGGTGGATGAATACCATGGGTTGATGCTATTTTCTATTTGGATCAACACACCACCCCTCCAGGGAGTCCACGTGGTTACTACTGGGGTAACCCCTATCACACTTCCCCACTTGACCTTTCACATTTGGTTCTCATCCATCAACATCACTAATGAATCTATTCATCTATGATTGTTTCAATTCACTCTCACATGGCCTACAATGAAATGGTTCATAGGTGAGGACTCAGGTTCCCACACAACCTTTGACTCTCTTTCTAGGGATTTTCTCACGTTTTTTAACTCCCAATCCACGAGGACTCGGGATTGCAACTTCTCACTCATTTTAATCAAACATTAGCCATGTATATTTCATACCATGTCCATGAATGGAAAAAATTTCATAGTTTGTGCAAGGTTCATATAGAAGAAAACCTCCTCCTCGACTTATTTTTGAGATCCCTCACCTCATAAATCTCAAAACATGTGGCTTTTTTGTTCCCATAAAATGAGGAAGAGGCTATCAACAAAGCTCAAAAATTTGAGCTAATATTCATGCAATTTGAATACCTTGACCATGTCCTCCCTCATACACCTTGCCTATATTATTTTTGACATGAGCTACCAGCAACATCAAATGTTGCAGATAGGTTGATCAGAACCATAACCTAGAATCACCCTGCAAACAACTTCCATCAATATAGAAATGTGTACAGTGGACAAACCACTTACCAACCATATGGTACCACACCTACAACGTGACCACCATCTCACATGGGATATTATCCCAGTCAGCTTGCACCTAAGCAAAATCCTGCTATGCATGGAAACCAATAACCTCCTATGTAGGGTGGCCATTATCCTCCCGCGCAAGGAAGTTAGTACCCTCCTACGGCTGCAGAAGTGGTTTCCACTTCCCAAAGCACATACTCCAACATAAGAGAATGGAACCCCTACTTTCATTTTCCAGAACCCCAACAAAGTAAGCCACCAACACAGGTTAATGTCGGGGTGAATTTCATGCAACCTTCTTTCCCTCAACATCAACAATCATTTGAACAAGTGAATTCGTAAAATCCACTTGATTCCACTAATAAGAAAGGAAAGAACAAGAAAAAAGGGGAACAAAAAAAGGGGAATCTAGACATGGGGCAACAACCAACAACAACCTTCATGGGCATTGGATGGGGGCAACACCAACCAAAACCAAAACTTGGGTTAGACCAATAATAACCCACAAAAGAAAAAAAGAACACTAGTCTAGAGACTAACCATGCTTGTGCTATTTACGGGGAGTACAACCATTATACCCATCATTTTCCTCAACTCCCTGAGTTGAAGATGATTAAAGATACCAGGAGGCAAGGGGGAGAAAACCAACAAACTACAGTTATGCATAATCCCTTCCCCCACCAAGGAGTGGTAAATACCCAACATGAACCTTCCCAACATCAATATCAGAATCCTCCTGGAGGAAGTTCCAAAAAAACCTTAACTCATGACATTTACATGGCATAGGAAGAAGTTTTCATGCATATGTGAAACCGAGATTATAGAACTCCACCAGAAACCAACCCATCCACCAAAACCACTGCATCACCTACAACACCTTTGGCAATCCCTCAACCCCTTGTAGAAACCATCCCATGAATTCTCAAAGGGACTCTACGTCGAGAATGACATAAGTCAAAGGTTTCTCACAAATACAAGATAGTATATGACATAGCTTAATCACCATCAGTTATCTTGGATTGGAAGTTTTACAGACATGCCCAACCCAATGAAAAGCCCTAATTTTTGCATTACACATAATCAACCCTACAAATTCTTTTTTGATGGGTTTCAATTTAGATAACATTGCATCTTGTCTTCCATGGATAGTCTCCTTCTAAATTCTGATCACCATTTAGAAAATTAGCATTCATCGATGCATAGTTGATGAGGGAGCATCTACATGTATCATTTCCAAAATAGTTTGGAAGAATTTGGGATACCCTGAGCTCAAAGCATCACCCATCACCTGTAGAGCATATGACAGGTCCCCATCTACTCCTGTAGACCTTTTCCAAGATGTTTTGATTGAGCTCACTGGTAAAATTGTGCTCATAGACATATAAGTCCTAGATGCCCAGTTGGATTACAATATACTTCTTGGCCACAAGTACATGTATGAAATCACTGTAGTTTCATATTCAATATTTCAGATTATGATGTTCCCTCATGATGGGAAAATCATTACAATTGACCAAATCACATATTACAAGAAAAATACATCCACCACTCCTAACGGTGTGTTACCTTTCGTAGGATCTTCCCCATAGTTGATCACAACCTTTATTGAATATAGACCAAGGCTATTCAAGCCATCAACACTCCTCGAAATATACCCTAGAGACTCACCTTTTCTTTAGGTTTCCCCTACAACCCTAATGGCCCCAGTGTGCATGATGAGTTCATTAAACACCCCTCAAAATCAGGTTGAGTTCTAGACACCCCTAATACTGTGATTACTAACTCTACATTCTTACTCTATGCTATCACTCAAACACCCTTCTTATATCTCCCACCTGATTTTGTCTCACAACAAGTCATGGAAACACTCAAATTGCCGAATATTTCTCTCTCGATACCTATCTGGTATTTATCCCCATAGGGAATGTCAACAAACTCAGCAATTACCTCGATGGGCATAATTCCTATAGATATTCCTTAGGAAACCACCGCAAAATAGATGCATATGCATAAACACTAACATGTTCCAACAAGAGGAATAATCAAAAAGGGAAGAATCTGGAAGCCTCAAACTCTTCCTTATCTAGGGTGCATCCACCCTGTGCTTTGTGTGAAGTAGCAGGGCACCCCACCAACTTGTGCCCTAAGTTAGAGGAGTTTGAAGCTCTTCATCATGCCATAAAAATGTTAGTGGCTCGACATCTACTTGCAGGGGATAAGACCACACCATCACATAATAAGGAATTATGCACCAACCATGAATGCACCATATGCGAAGAGTATAGGCATTACACTCATCACTTCCCCAAAATCCCTTGATATTGAGATGCATTAGGTGCAGTCACTCAAGCCAATGTTGTCATTCCATCACTTCCCACTACACAAGTGGTGGATGATGGGTCAAAAACCATATTTAGTGTGTTCGAGAGAGAAACACCACACAATTTTCATCTATGTGCCCATTTTTATTCTACCTCCCACCCATATTCAATATTTAGAAGAATGGAAAGACAACCTCAAGCGATATTTCCAAAATGTCCCCCTTCTTACACCATATGCGACAGACCCAACCACCTGATTAATCAATATCGAGAACTGAGTAAGATTTGAGATGTATTTCTCTTATTGGTCCACATCTATCAACCTACTTGCTAAAATCAAGCTAGACGCCCGCATAATCATTTTCACATGTGTTCCCAAGTGCATCATACGCCAATACCTTCCACATTTTCGAGCAACAAGAGCATCCTAGCAGAAAACTGACATCGGGCGAACATATCCTTCTACCAACATCGATACTAAGATCCATAGGTGGCCTGCACCCTTGAGTGATGCACCCCATAACATCAACTACATGTCATCATCTTGAGTTGTGGGAGTTGTTGATACCCATACCATTTATTACATTAGCATAGATCCTACATCATCAAAAGATCACCTGTGCAATATTTTTACCAGCAACTCTCATAGTTCTAAGACATGTCTTATGTTACAAACATTTGGATAACTTAGGATACGACACCCACTAATTCACCAAATCCTTGAATGCTATCCTCCCATAGAGGAATATGCATTTCATCCTAGGATGCTAGCATTATCGCGAGAATCGTCTCCCACTCATCATCAATCCATCATTATGGAGATTCCCCCATTACTTTTTGTTTATGACACACAAAATCATATACTATTAATTTCCTCAACTGTAGGAACCATGATTCATGTCGTCTGCTCAACATTTGTTGGTGTCGAGATTACTAAGCTCACCACAAACTTGGTACCACCACCGACTGTGCAGAATCATCCAATTTTCACATTGTTAATTTTGTTGGGTTCTACGACATCAACCACCGAATCATTTTCTTGATTGTCAACTAGCACAAGTAGGTCCCAATCCCATCCGCATGACGTCACACAACCCATTTCACCATTAGATAATTTTTTTCACTCATATGAAGATATTATAAATGCCATGATGATACCATAATTTTCATGAGATTCCATGCATTATCATTCTTTCTTTCTACCTAAGAAAGCATTTTCATCTATTGATGCACCATTTCATGATATTTGCACAATAGAATCAAAGGATTTCCTGCCACCAGAACAAGAAGATTGGTTTAAAAATCCCATCCCGACACTAGATGCATTTGAGGAAGGGAATATGTCTAATATCTCATCTATAGTTAAGGTGAATATTTCAACCAAGCTTGGCATCGTAGAAGAAATCTCGCTAGGAGTAGCATGCTCCCTAGATGAGGTGGCCTCATACAAAGCCCTTTTTCAATAATATAGGGACATATTTGCATGGGCTTACTCGAAAATTCTAGGTATTAGTCCTACCATCATGGAGCACCACATTGGCATATGGCCTAATGCCTACCCTGTTAGGAAAAAGCAGTGTCAACTCATCCTTCTAAAGGCGAAGCAATCAAATAAGAAATCAATAAGGTCCACAAAGTTGGTTTCATCTATCCTATCACTTACACTTCTTGAATTTCTAACCCTGTATTGGTCATGAAAAAATAGGGCACCATCCAAGTTTGTACTTATTTCAAAGATATGAACAAGCATGTCCCAAAGACAATTACCCTACACCCTTCATCAACCAAGTCATCGATGCATGTGTCATTCATGAGGCCCTATCCTTCATGCATGTGTTCTTAGGGTATAACTAGATTCAGATATGTCATACTGATTAGTACAAAATAACATTCACAACCCCATGGGCCACATTTTCCTATCGAGTCATGCCCTTCAGCCTTAAAAACGAAGATGCCACCTTTCAAGGGGCCATGAACTATATATTCCATGATTTGGCTGATCTTATACTAACCTATTTGGACGAACTCAAAATGTGATCCAAAAGGTGCTCAAACCATTTGGAGGATTTATGCTTGGTGTTTCAGAGATGTCGACAATACAACCTACGCTTGAACCCTCTCAAGTATGTCTTTTGCATCAACTAAGGAAGACTATTGAGATCGATCGTTTTCCAGCAAGGTATTAGAGTTGACCCTCTAAAGCTCCAGGCCATTTGGGATATACCACCTCCAAAAACATTGAAGAAGCTACAAAGCTTGTAGGGTAAGTCCAATTTCTTACGCCGCTTTATCCTTGATTACACCACTTGTGCGCATGACTTCTTTCACCTTCTTTGTGAAGACATTCCCTTCCATCGGGATGAACAAGCCCAAAAATCATTTGAAGCCCTGAAAGATACATTATCTCAGGCTTCGTTGATTATCCCTCCTTACCATACCAAGCATTATACCCTATACTTATCAACATCCGAAGTAGCCATCACAGGGGTATTATTCCAAGAAAGGCTAGATAATAGAGTGCACATTATCTATTACATCAGCAAGAACCTCTCTGATCTTGCCTTAAAGTATGAGCCAACAGAATCATGTATTTTATTAATGATTTCATTTAATGCCACATTATTATTTTTCAATTAATCACCCGATGGATAATTTTTAGTGCAACCATTACATACTAAATTCCAAGCATCAGATCTAAGGTTCATTAACTTGGACTTCATATTTTGATTCCATTCCTCATAGTTAGTATCACTAAGCATAAACATACCCACATTGTCCATTTCTATTTTTTATTTACAATGATTACTTTCATTTCTAACAATGAGAGCAATTTCCATTGATTCATTGTCATATTCACTATCATTATTAAATAGACATGGAAATGGACAACAATTAGAACAAGAACCAGTGCCTGATAATTATTTGGTACTATCTTCTTCATTCTTGATCAATCGAAAGCAAGGTGTGCAAGTAGTTGAATGTTTTTTGAAATCTATAATTGTCACTAAACTTGATATATCACTTTCACTTTCACAATTTTCTTGAGTTGACTTCTTCCTCCAAGTTACCTTCTTCTTTTGCTTCTTTCCCATTATCCCTAATCCACTTTCAAGTGGTTAAGCTTCTTCTAGAGCGATCCGTTCTGATACAAATTGTTAGGACAAAATACTAAGAGGCGGGGGGTGAATCAATATTTTTAACTCACATTAACTTGTCATTTCATATTCTGAATTTCGTATGCTATTGTTCTTTATGAAACCAACGTATGTACATGACTTCATTGAATGCAAACAACATATATCTAGATTTCTTAATTTATCATAACTTCCATCATTGAGTTATATTAACCATTGCATTATTAATTCATTCACCATTCAGTATGCAAGAAATAAAAAAAGAAATCCTATCACATAAGAAACACACATAGAACACTATGATTTTAGGTGGAAACCCAATGTGGGAGAAAACCACCACTATTTTGGGATCTATCTTCTTATTTTATTATAAATAAAAACCTTCATTACATTTAATAATGGTGCAGACTCTTTCCAACTCATAGCCACCCACCCACAGGAGGCTACAACCTCCACTCGTTCTCCAACACCCACTGGAAGGCAGCTACAACCCCCTGATCTCATTTATCAGCTCATACCAGAAGGGAGCACCCTGAACAAGTATACCAGCTACCACTAGAAGGAAGCTCTGACTCCCTCACTAAAGGCTTCAACCCTTAACATCCTTTGTGGACTGCATTTCATAATATTTCATACTAGATCCACCTAACTCAAAACATCAAAACCTGTAGACCACCTTTCATCATATTTTCATACTAGACCCGCACCTAACATTATAATCAATACCAAGTAACAAATTTAAAACCAAATACTAAAACAATTCATCCAATCACTGAATAAGCTAAATTACCATGCTAAATGATAGAATATTGAATCACCATAACCACATCATACCAATGCACAACCATTCATCAATATACCAAGCCATACATTGTTAGTCATCATAGAAACAAAGTGCTTTCACTATAAACCTTGATTAGATTTACTTCAGAATGTATATGTTGCTGTTTTGAAGCATACCCATTTATATATGCATGTATTCTGCATAACACCTGCATACAGATCTTAGATTACTGAACATTGAATCATTTATATGAATGAATAATTGTAACATTGAAGCAAACACTTAATCAAGTATTCAACTATTGATAGATTATTGAACCATACCCAGTCACACTTCTACATCATTAACGCTTTTCAATATTTCAATTCACAACTATGTCAAATCAATCAACACTACCAAATAGAGATCAATATGATCAAGACATCATCGATAGATATAGAAAATAGAATAGACATCTTCAATTGTCAACATCAAGCAACAACTCAAAATCTAGTTCATATACGTGACATCCATAAAACATATAAATGTGTCTATGTGAATACCATGCATAACACCCGTGTATAGATCTCAACATACTAAATAAATAAATCTCATAATATATATGTGTTTTAGCATAAACAGGTCCACGTATGTACGTGATTATCCTGAAGCAAACTTTCATATAGATCTGAAACTTTTCACTGCAACCATAATTCAAATTATGAAAAAATCACTATCATACATTCATATCACAACATCATTATAACCATAGATTTATCATTCTTAGTTGCTTACTGAGAAAATCAATCAATCATATATTTCATCATGTCTTTATATTTCGGATCTAAGTCTTCTTCTTGCTCTCCTGTGCACATCTGTTTCAGATCAAATCTCATATTAACAACCCTTTAATTGCACACCTAATACCTTGATCTCCATCTTCTTATATAGTTTTATCCTTAGTCAATACCTTAGGAAAATCCCTTGGTAATGTCATTAGTATTCTTTAACGGGATCAAATAAATGTTGTCGTAACCATTACTATGGGCCAATACCATGGTAATGACCTCTGGTATCTAGATTACTATGGTTCAGATTCTGTACATGAATTTCACTTACAAGACCTACGTATGTACCCGACCCTTCTTCATAGGATCCACGTATACTTTCTGAAACTTCACATTTATCATCAATATGTAATGTAACTACCACTTCTCTATCTATTTCCTCTATAACATCTATACCAATTTGCGTTAGTTCCACAGTGATAAATGTTGACATCAAGTACATCTTCATCAAGCAAGTTTCCATCAAGGACAACACATTAGCTGTAATGCCAACAATCTCCCCTTTTAGACTTGAGAGAAACCACTTTGCTATTTAGACACCACCTACAAACACAACTGCAAACACCAAGACTTCTCTCCAAACAAAAAGCTTCTCTCCCCTTTTGACATCAATAGAAAAGGGCTCAACCAGGCTAAATGAAGTACCTCCCTTGTAGTGTTGATTGTTGTAGGTTTGATATGCTGAATATGAATCATGAAATATGCATACTGACCATGCTTCCCCTGAGCATATGCTGAACCTTCTAAATATATACAATAGAATTACAAGGCTTTATGACTCAAACAAATATGACATTTCTTATGACCAATGACTCTATGTTGCCATGGTTACATCAATTACCCAACATATTGGGTTTACATATTAACCCAGAAATTTACATCTTTTTCCCAACATAATGGGATTACATACAAGACATGACTTGATCCCAATAGCCCATACATGGTTGAAATTTACAATGATTTACAACATGGGTCTTATTACTAGCATTTGCACCAGATGTTGCAAAAAAATCGCTGTAAGGCATAAAGTGCGGAAATCCATTATCCATGTAGTGTGTGCATTATTCAACAAGGTGGATCTCTCTAAATTTGTTGCAAACATTTATGTTGTTGCATTGCTAATTTATTTAGAATCTACTACTACCTCCTCTTCTTGGAATATTAAATTTCTTATCACCCCATGATGACAATCCCTCTAATTATTGGCATCACAATTTTTTTCCACTTTAGTTGCTTTACCTTCAACCTAAAGAAACATGAATTTGAGTCACTCAATTAAAAAGAAATTGCTAAATTGCTATTTATCAGGTTTTGAGTAAAAACAATTCATAACTCATATTTACAACCTTTTAAGTCTTGTATTCATAACTCATATTTATAACCCTTTAAAATGAAACTAACTGTCTATATTTTTATTAATAATAAAAAGAATCTTCTTTATAAAATTGACACTCACATGCTACTTCTATATATATATATATCTTATATTTAATATTCAGTGCCCATCAATTGAATAACAAAATGAAAGCTCAACTTAATTGCACATTTCTGAACTCCTTTGTGGGAATTCATGTCCCATTAATTTAATCGCAAATTGAAGTTTCAAATACAGCACACATTTTATACCAAATTCAGAGAGTTCATGAACAAACTTTCAAGGTTTTAATGGATCTAGGTCATTTGTATTTTCTCTCATGTTCTGGGTCGTTTGTATTTTCTTTGATGTTGACTATACTAGCAATTGTCCCCAAAGGTACAAACCTTAATGTCCTTTTAATGATCAAGCCTTATGTGAAAACAATCATATTGATCCACTAGTGTACATTGATTTGTTACATTTGTCTTGGTCTATAATAGAGGTGTAACAAATATGCATTGAAATCCTAGAATTTTAAGCATATAACCCATTAAAACGTGACTTAAAAGTTTAATTGGTAATTATTTATTCAGTAATTTGTACATTGTTAATTGCAATTTCTCTTGAAAACCAATGTTTATATCAAAATTTTAAAAATTAACTCTCACTTCTCCCGTAGTCTGGTGTTTCTTTATTTGATCGTGGTACTCAAGATTGCCTTTCTCCAAAGTATCAAATGTGAAGATGATATCTTATGTGTTTCCACTTTCTCAGTAGGTTCATGTGATTATTATTATTTTTGGTGTTAATGTTTATGTTTTTTATGCCCATCCATTATTTATTATCTAAACATTTGTGTTTGAAAATCCGTAAGTGGCTAGTGTGGAAATTGCAAGGTATGTTGAGAATTTGGTTATCTAGTAAGCTTAGAGTCATTCTTGAGTCATTATCTTTACCATCTTAGGCAGAAGAAGAAGAAGAAAAGCCTATTGAATTGAAAAAGAACCCTAAAAAGTATTAGGATCCATGGGTCATATTTTTGCATCATGTAGCAAGATAACATGGCTAATTGATTATGCCACATGAAGAATTAGCCTTTGCCAATATTTAGGCTTATAACTAGGTAATTTTTTCTACTAATATTCTTATACCAATTTACCATGATAATTCTCTTTTAAATTAAAATGTTGTTTGCAGGCTATCGCGGGAGCCGAGCGTTTTCTCCCTGAAAATATACCTTCAAGGTTCCTTAGGTGGATAGCAGAGCTACTATACTTGACATTGGCAGTATCCAGTAGTTTTTCTAGCCCACAATCTGCTATGTATGGCTCCATGTCAAAGCCCAGAAGGATGTTGCTTGGCTTAATATTTGCATGAACAAACTTCCTTTCATGTAAATAAGCCAGGCCTCTGGCTACTCCCTTTGCAAATTTAATCCTGGCCAACCATGGTAGATAAAAGGGAGAGTTTGATGACCATCCTGCAAGATTAGAGAGATATAGTGTTAGTCAAAGGATCTGAAAAGGATAGGCCACTAAGAACCTTAGAAGCTGAACAAGATGATCAATATTAGCATGCAACAAGAGGAGAATAACAATTCAAACCCTACATGATAATGGACTCCATTTTGCAATGATTACAGAGAAATGGATTTGGTTATCCAGAATGTTGAAATTGAAAAGGAATCAATACTCTTTGATAAGCAAGGAAAGCATTATACTCGACCTCAAGGAACTCAATGGGCAAAATTATCAATAAGTAGTTATAACAAAATACAGAGAACCCAGTGAACAAAATGACAAATATCCAATTTAAATGAACCACAGAGAACGTGGTGATAAAAAAGATATATATCCATCTTAAAGAGAAAAGAGAAATGAAATAAACTGCAACATATCCTTGAAACAAAACAAAAGGGTTGATATATATTCTAAAGAAGAGAAAACAGGGATAGACTCTGCAGAATCCAATAATATGGTATAATGGACCTGTTCAATATATAACAACAAAAACATTCCATAGAAACTGATATAAATACTAGAGCCAATTGTTCTCCAGCTAAGTAAGAAGATGTTATGTAGAATAATATACAAATACAAGCACAGGGTCACTTGTCTTATTTCATGGTCTTCCTAAGAAGGCTTATGAAGGAAGTTGTGTAGCATTCTCATGGTTTTGATAAATTATCATTTGTTGTTGAGATGAACATGTATATATAAATATTCTAACCTGAAAAAGGAGCAGTTTCTTCTTTGTATATGCAAACTATAGCTGAACTAATAAATCTAATTTTCAATATTGATTTGCATCAATTTCTTTTGGTCCAACCAGCAATTAAAATCCATCCCCTGCCACTGCAACAATAAAACACCATATATCACCTTCCCATTAAAACTGTGAATGAGATGCAAGTAAACTGTGAGAATGCGGATGCCTCATAAGCATGGAGTTAAGTTTGATCCCTGAGTTTTGCTACAATCCTCAACTGTAGAAATATTGAAATTTTTAAGAAGACTCTGGAGATTTCATAAGCAGCTGAGTTGACAACAGAGTTTGTCTGAGTCCCAATCATAGAGGTGTCTATATCAGTTATGTCAATGTCTAAGTAGAGCTGTTGAATACGGAATGTGGGTGTAAGTCCTCATCTCTGTCCAACTTATGTCAAAGCAAGGATGCTACATAGGAAGAAAGAATTGGTTAATCGGTTGTGGATGATGGCATTTTTTCTAGAAAATGCAATACCTCCTTCATTTATGGTCTCTTTTGAGGGGAAGCAGAAGCACAATTCGAGGCAATGTGAATCTACATTTTTGACAAAGAAAAATCAATAGAAGTAAAAAACAATTATGGATCCAGAATTGAATCTCAACACAGAGGTGTGCCTTACGGTCTAGCATGTATGAGTGGATATCACAATGAGACATTTCAGAACATTAGATACCTCAGTGTCAGACAAGGGATGAGCAAAGAGGAATCTCAGATAAAATGGACTTCTAACTTATTTTAAGTTTGATACATTATAGGTGCTAAATTATTTTTCTAACCCTAGCATTGCTTCTGATCCTAAAAGAATTCCACAATGTTCTGATTTTTATTGAGAGTTGAGAAAGTGTTAAAACATGGGTACAAACTCATAACGTTAAAGAGGAGTATACTCTGAATATAAGATTTATCCCACGTGTCTATCTAGTCCTGTTAGCAAATCTAAAATAACTGATCTTACCATTGATTTAGGAGCCTATAATACAATTGGATGGATATGAACTCAATTACATCTCAGAAAACATGGGAAGACAATCATATGGGTGGAAATGATAAACTTACATAAAGTTGAAAAAAGCGAATGCCTGGTCCAGTTGAAGCAACCTCTTCAACACTTGATGTAACCCATGAAGAAAGCGTCTACAACAAATATGTCAAAGCCTCAATTTTTATCAACACAACAAAATATTTCAACATCCAAAATCATTATAATTTCTTAAATCCTTAATAGCTAGAAGGAAATTAAAACATTCAGAAGATCGATCCCACAAAGAGAAGACCGATGTCCAAACCATTATAGTTCTAGCAACTCTTGCAGTAGCATACTCTCCTATAAAAGATGATGGATTCACTTTCAGAAAATATATGCATCAAAATAGGATGTTAACTATAATACAATAATCTAATGCATACCTTCGGGATGAGCCATCTTTTCCATGGCAGTTGGAGCAATCATAATAGGCATTGATATCTTGAATCCCAACACAGTGGTACTCAGATCCACCTTTGTTACATCAACCAATATACAGGGACAGAACCTGATACATACAACATCAACCAAAATCTTTGTGATAATGTCAATTCCCCTGATGCTTGTAATGAAAGAGGTGCCATAATGTTCAAAAGTTTGGCCCAAGATAGGGTGACTAAAATTGAAAATTATAGCTATTCAATGTTTATCTAATCTGATTGCAATCATAAAGTTGGTGAAAAAATAGATACGGGAGCTAAAGGTACATCTTTTTCAAATGACTATGTATTAGCTAAAGGTACAGTAGCTAAACAGGGGAGATTGTGGAATCCATAAGAAACTCATAATATGCAAGAAATTGAAGGGCTATCTTTGTAAAAAAAATAAAAAACAACCATGCAGAAACAAATTGAACCATTTCACATCTTGCTCACAAACTCAAACTAAACAATTTTTAGACCTGTGCCTTCTATTAGTGGATATCACAATGAGACTTTTCAGAACATTAGATACCTCAGTGTCAGACAAGGGATGAACAAAGAGGAATCCTAGATAAAATGGAGACCTCTGACTTATTTTAAGTTTGATACATTATAGGTGCTAAATGCTTTTTCTAACCCTAGCGTCACTTCTGATCCTAAAAGAATTCCACAATGTTCTGATTTTTATTGAGAGATGAGAAAGTGTTAAAACATGGGTACAAACTCATAACGTTAAAGAGGAGTATACTTTGAATATAAGATTTATCCCACGTGTCTATCTAGTCCTATTAGCAAATCTAAAATAATTGATCTTACCATTGGTTTAGGAGCCTATAATACAATTGGATGGATATGAACTCAATTACATCTCAGAAAACATGGGAAGACAATCATATGGGTGGAAATGATAATCTTACATAAAGTTGAAAAAAGTGAATGCCCGATCCAGTTGAAGCAACCTCTTCAACACTTGATGTAGCCCATGAAGAAAGCGTCTACAACAAATATGTCCAAGCCTCAATTTTTATCAACACAACAAACTATTTCAAAATCCAAAATCATTATAATTTCTTAAATCCTTAATAGCTAGAAGGAAATTAAAACATTCAGAAGATCAATCCCACAAAGAGAAGACCGATGTCCAAACCATTGTAGTTCCAGCAGCTCTTGCAGCAGCATACCCTCCTGTAAAAGTTGATGGATTCACTTTCAGAAAATATATGCATCAAAATAGGACGTTAACTGTAATACAATAATCTAATGCATACCTTCGGGATGAGCCATCTTTTGCATGGCAGTTGGATCAATCATAATAGGCATTGATATATTGAATCCCAACACAGTGGTACTCAAATCCACCTTTGTTACATCAACCAATAGACAGGGATGGAACCTGATACATACAACATCAACTAAAATATTTGTAATAATGTCAATTCCCCTGATGCTTGTAATGAAAGAGGTGCCATAATGTTCAAAAGTTTGGCCCAAGACAGGGTGACTAAAATTGAAAATTATAGCTATTCAATGTTTATCTAATCTGATTACAGTCATAAAGTTGGTGAAAAAATAGATACGGGAGCTGAAGGTACATCTTTTTCAAGTGACTATGTATTAGCACAGTAGCTAAACAGGGGAGATTGTGGAATCCATAAGAAACTCATAATATGCAAGAAATTGAAGGGCTATCTTTGTAAGAAAAAAAAAAAACAACCATGCAGAAACAAATTGAACCATTTCACATCCTGCTCAGAAACTCAAACTAAACAATTTTTAGACCCGTGCCTTCTGTTAGTGGATATCACAATGAGACTTTTCAGAACATTAGATACCTCAGTGTCAGACAAGGGATGAACAAAGAGGAATCCCAGATAAAATGGAGACTTCTGACTTATTTTAAGTTTGATACATTATAGGTGCTAAATGCTTTTTCTAACCCTAGCATCGCTTCTGATCCTAAAAGAATTCCACAATGTTCTGATTTTTATTGAGAGCTGAGAAAGTGTTAAAACATGGGTACAAACTCATAATGTTAAAGAGGATTATACTCTGAATATAAGATTTATCCCACGTGTCTACCTAGTCCTGTCAGCAAATCTAAAATAGAATGAATTTTCACTACCTATTTCTAATGTCAAACTCCCTTCGCCCAAGTCGAGGTGTGTCCACAGTCAGTGCAATGGCCTTAAAACCAACCCTCTCCACTCTTCTAACAAGTTGTGCAACAACATTCCTATTCTTGTAAGCCTGCCAGCAATGACATCTAAATTTAAACACCACTCATACATCCACATTTAGTAAAACCAATGCAATATAACTGATCTTACCATTGGTTTAGGAGCCTATAATACAATTGGATGGATATGAACTCAATTACATCTCAGAAAACATGGGAAGACAATCATATGGGTGGAAATGATAAACTTACATAAAGTTGAAAAAAACGAATGCCTGGTCCAGTGGAAGCAACCTCTTCAACACTTGATGTAGCCCATAAAGAAAGCGTCTACAACAAATATGTCCAAGCCTCAATTTTTATCAACACAACAAACTATTTCAAAATCCAAAATCATTATAATTTCTTAAATCCTTAATAGCTAGAAGGAAATTAAAACATTCAGAAGATCGATCCCACAAAGAGAAGACCGATGCCCAAACATTAAACACTGATGTCAATTTTTTAAACACGAGAGAAGGCATCTTGTAAGCAATTAAATAATATAAGGTGCAATAGAAGTATAGTTTGGACCTTAAAGATACTCACATTTGCAAAAGCCCTACTCAACTTCTGTAGCAAGTTAACAAGTGCATGACTTTGAACAAGATACTTTCCAACACTATAAAAACCTTTGGTGGATGCTCTTACAGTCACCAACTTTCCATTGCAAAGCTTCACCGGGAAATGGCATGAGAAATATAAGAAATCTATAGAAGAAACAATTCAGTTCCTAGCCAATATGGAGGTGAAGCTCAAAATTAGTGCAGGATTGGATAAGAAGTGCTCACGTCTATGGAAATTTGCAAAAGCCCTGCTCAACTGCTGTAGCAAGTTGACAAGTGCATGACTTTGAACAAGCTGCTTTCCAACACTATAAAAACCTTTGGTGGATGTTGTTACAGTCACCAACTTTCCATTGCAAAGCTTCACCTGTATATCAGGGGAAATGGCATGACAAATATAAGAAATCTACAGAAGAAACAATTCAGTTCCTAGCCATTATGGAGGTGAAGCTCAAAATTAGTGCAAGATTGGATAAGAAGCGCTCACGTCTATAGGAAAAAAATCTCTAGGACGTTTGTCTTCAATAGATTGCCTTGTGGACTTCCTTATGACTGTACATCCCAATGTCATTAGTCACTAAAATACTATTCGTAATTAAATTTTTTTTCCCTTCAAAGTTCTAACTCATAAGCTCCAAAGAAAATCAACAAATTAAATTTGGCAATGTGCACATTGTTTGCCATGCTTCACAGTTCAAATTTTCTGGAATCTTTGCATTACAATCAAATAAATATCCATAGTTTGATGGCTTGAAGAGTACATGGAAAATCTTTCAACATCATATCCATATTTGTATGGGATATATGCATTCTCGTAATATTTCTATTATACACAAGATTGAAAACTACTACTTTCAAATTATAAAAAATTGCAGGGAATGGTATACTAACATTGGATAGGAGGCAAGAGATGTGAGAACGAGAAGAATTCATAGCACTGGCCAATTTTAGAGGGAGGACACATTCCTGTCATATCCCCTTTATCTGTGGCCTCTTTGGTAGCAACCATAGCTGCAATGGCCTCATATTTCCCCTCTTTCGAGGATTTCTTTCTTCCTTCACCCTTATGACCAATGACTCTATGTTGCCATGGTTACATCAATTACCCAACATATTGGGTTTACATATTAACCCAGAAATTTACATCTTTTTCCCAACGTAATGGGATTACATACAAGACATGACTTGATCCCAATAGCCCATACATGGTTGAAATTTACAATGATTTACAACATGGGTCTTATTATTACCTTTGCATAAAGAGACATATATGAGACTTATAACCAAAATCAGGAACCTCAATAATGAGGTAGAAAGACCATGATAATCATCAACAACCATCATGCACCATATGTGCATCTATAAAGCATCACTAATCAACTGTAGCATAAGCATAATACTGTATAGAATATTTTTTCATCAACTCATCCCCTTGATCTTATTTCATCAATGTCATCATACTCTCTCCATATATAGGAAGAGCCATAATCCTCTAGTAGCAAAGAGATATCAATTTTTTGTACAATAACACCATATGTAGTGTATAAAACATCAAATTATCTCCATGAATAAATAGAAACCAAAGAGAAACTCTAGCATCATTAGTCATCATCAATAGTTACCATGGCATACATTTCTTCCTTATCAAGATAATAGTGAGAATAAGACACCATCAATGACTTCACCAAAATGCAACTCAAGTAGCATATAGGCATCATCCATAACTTCTCCACATGCAATCCAAAACATCATTGATAACCCAAGACATAGCGACAACAACATATATATCAATGAAAGATACCAACAAACAGTGAGTAAATCATGATCTCATCATAGACAACATCATGCAAAAAGAAGTGATCAAGAAAGCATAATGCCAACAATGAACTATTAGAAGCATAGAATATGCCCCCCTGAGCTTGTTCCATTCATTTATCACCACAGGAAACCATACAAGACTATCTAAGTTAGGAGTTGCATATACACGCAACTATCTTTCATAAGATCCGCGTACAGAAAATAAGATGTTGATTTTTAATAACCATATCTCCCTGTGAAATTGTATTTTCTATTCATGTCCAGTATTACTCATCAAAAAAATATAGGTAATCATCATTAAGATACATATGCATAGCTTCCCCTGAGATCATACATCACTGATCTATGGACTTGATAATCAACACCTTCTCTCCATGAGGTTATGTACCTCACATTCACTTATGTAGTCACTGTTAGAAGAGCGCATTAATAAAAATAGACTACACTGGGGATCATCTTCTTTTACTCTGAATCTAAAGAAGAAGCGGAACTATGCCTCTTATTTCTACCTGAATTCTTATTTACTAGAATGTATAATTTGTATGCATTTATGAATTTCTTTCTATAACCTTTCCAATCTCTTCTTCTATAACTTTGCATTTAGTTGATGTAAACACAATTATATGGTATTTATCAGTTGTTTCCTACACTTAGAATATTTTTCTTTAGACCCTAAACTAGTAATGCATCAATTGCTTTTGTATACTTGTCAAGTTTGGCTCTACCTTTTCCTAGAACCTTTCCTGCAGTGGTATTTCCAAGAATAACTTTATCGTCTTTGTTTTTCTTGAGAGATTCAAATTTATTCTTATCTCTAGACATGTGATGAGAACATCTGTTGTCTATATACCATTCATCTTCATCTTCAAATTAACATAGAGCATGGCCACACTTAATTTGTTCTTCTTCCTTTTGCTGAGTAGCTCTAGTGGACCCATATTTCTTAGTTCTTTTAGTAACAATATTCTTATCTTGTTGGTTGCCTTGGAGGAAACCAACTTGTTTTCTATGTGAATCCATTGACTTTTTCTTGCATTCTTTTGCTATATGCCCAAACTTGTTACAAGTATAACATCCTACATTACCAGAAAATGGAGTAGAGTAATTATAAAATTTGTGTTTCATATTTATCCTATTGCAATCAATAGATTTGTGACCAAATATGTTTCAAGAAAAAAAAATATCCCTTAAAGAAACCAGAGTACTTGGGAGCTGATGATATTCCTGTGAATCTGCTTCTACAATTGGCTGCAAACTGTCCAAAGTTATAGAAAATAAAACATTCAACATCATTGATCAGGGGAGAGAATCGATTAATGTTTCTATTATTGGGAACAAATGATGTCCTTTGAAAATTCATTTTCCTTGGACGTTGATCTGGTTGAATTCTTATCTCTTTAATAGGTCTTTCATAGTTTGATTTGTTAGCTTATGAGCTTGATTATCCTTTTAAAATTTCATGAAAACTAATACCTTTGAATACTATGAATATATCCCAAAATCTTAGTACTGTATTGAAATCTCAAGTGTTTATCCTTCTCTTATAATTTACCTTTTATAATGTTTACCTCAACCTCCAGTCTTTGACATTATTCTTCCTTTTCTATATACCACTTCCTCATTCATTCTTCAACCTTTCTTCCTTCTTTCAATTGGTCTTTTAATTCAATAATCTCTTACTTCAGCCTATTCTCTTGTTATTCAAATACTTGAAGTAGCTCTTCATTTTGTTTGTTTGATTTTTCAATATATGAGCTCAGAGAGACAATCTCTCTTTTTTTTTCCCGTAAGAAAATTTGTAATTTTATTAATGAAAACAAAATTACATTTTGTATATGCTAAGTCACATTTCATCTGCAAGTCAAATGACCTCAGATCAGGGGTTCAATAAAAAAAATTAATGTACAAATGGGGAGAAAATCATATTTTCCTCCCCTTTTTCTTCTCAACCTTGTGCCACTCCCCTTGAGACAAAATCGTGGATACAAGTGCAAGTGAATTTTTAGCGCTTGGTCGAGGATTTTCCTTGTCAGAATCAGAGGTGACTGATGTGTGTAGTCGTTTAGTTCCATTGTTTTCCATTGTATCTGACATCTTTTCCGGTTGTCGTTACATAGGTCCTTGTGGAGATATCTCCTATACTTCTGCTTATTTGTCTATTTGATTGTTCTTATTTGGTATGGGCTCTTCCACATCAACTTCCTCCCCATCTTCAGGTTCTAGTGGGGGAAATTGGCAACCCTTGTGTTGTTTCCCTATTTTCTTCTTTCTTCAGATGTCTTTTTTGTCTTCAGGACATGTATTTTGTAGATGTCCTATTTGCCGGCATATTCTGCACCTAAATGTTGTATCTTCATAGTCTAGTTTCTATGTCCAGCTTCATTGTTTATGCTTTAGTTGTATGCAGTCCAGTAAGCCTTTACTGAGATCTACTTCCAACAGATGTGTGCGAATGTAAAAAAATTTCCTCCACTCTTTATGTGTCCATTTTAATATATCTTCCAATGGTGTTGCCTATACCAGCAAGGACTTGATGGTCCCAGAAGTGTAATGGGAGGTTGTGTAGATGAACCCAAACTGGCATCCTGGAAACGACCATAGTATTGTCATCGAATTCCCGAAACCATGGTGTGATGAAAAGGCTCGTAGATCCCCAAAAGCATGGACCCTCCTGTAGTACAATGTCTCTTGTCTCTGTTGAATGGAATTTTACAATGAAAAACCCCTTGGAGTAGAGGTGTATTTCACAGTGTAGCGTCCAGTTTGTGAATATACAATGGAAGAGTTCAAACGGTTTTGGCTAGAAACAGTTGAATCGACAAATGATGGCTTGTGATTCAAAATTATTGCATGTCTCATCGGTTTCTAGTATATCTATATTTAGTTCTAGTATATAATTCAACTGCTCCACACTGTATGGATTGGGTTATGTCCCAGCTTGCTTTGGGGTCACTATAGGAGTTTTTCCCCCTTGTAGGATGTTCTTGAAAGAAATTCCTCCATTTTTGTGCTTCTGTTGTGAATTTTTTTTTGTTTTTTTTGTGCTTGTTCCATTGCCTCCATCTATTTGTTTTGTTGAAATAAAGGTTGTTGCACCACCTTGCAGCCTCAGGTTGAGTGCTATAGTAGATTCTGACATAATTTTGTAGTCCAAAATGGATCTGAGATCCTGCAGGGTTCTGCCCCCATATGACAGATGTTGTAGTCCAACTAGGTAGCCAATTTGTTGGGTGATGATATTCTTTAGGTTTAAAACACAGTCTGTTGCAAGAACACAAATCAAGGAAGACTTCCCCAAAGGGGTTTTAATAAAAATTTGAAAGTGATTAGAAGTTACCAAGGAAGGGAGTTATGTGGTCCTCTGGGTCATGCAAGACTGTGCAGCTTCAATGTCTTCATAAAGCACTGTAGTCTGTGGGTACTCCTCCAGCATCTTGACGGCCTGGTTCTGGGAGCTAAAGTCCCTTTTGTGTTTGATAACCCTCTCATAGGATGATAGACTGATAGGTATTGTGGACAGAGGAAAACGCATGTTGGCTGGTGCTCGATGACGAGCCCCTTCATACAATCCATGACCCAATCCCATATCTGGTTGAGACACAGGGGGACTGTTGATAATGCATCACTCCAGATACAGTTTGCTTTCATGGATCTCGACTTTTGCAGTAGATACTGGAGGTAGCCAGTCAGATGAAAAGTTCCCTCTGCCCCTTTTGAATACAAGGTGTAAGTGTAGGTATGTCATTGAACCGGCCCCCAACATAGCACCGATGGTCCTGTGACCCTTCCATCGATTCTCCTCCCCAACAGGTCTTGTCCTCATTGCGGCTCCTTCTTCTTGTTGCATTCCACGACAGTGGTTTGAGAAGTTTGTTCTGGTAATGAGCAGCAACCAGCATCTCGGAGAGGGTGTAGGCACCAGGGTTATTACCTCGGCATACGGGGTCCTTGTTCTAGTCATATGGTATTTCCCAGCCCCCTCCGCACTAGGGAACCGTGGAGGGTAAGCCCAAAAAGCATACTCCACCATCTTAGTGAGAGACCCAATGTCCGGCCATTGAGAGGAACACTGTGTGATGCCATGCGACTTCATGCAACAAGCTGCTGGGTACCTGCAGCGGCATGATAGCCAGTCCCAAAGCCATGAGTGGTCAAAGGCATAAACCTCAGCATTATATCCGGCCTGCATCCCTAAAAAATCCTTCTTGATGTCCCAAATCCGCCATTCAATCTAGGGTGAGCCCACGACATAAATCCCTTTGCTATTTAATACGGTAATTCATTCTGGTAAGGACAGTCTTCCCGTCCTAGATGCATTGACCTCCTTTGTTTGAGTCTCGCCTATGGTCACTAAACCCATGGAGCCGGTGCATCAGATTCCTTGATGCCCTGCATGCACGCCAGGGCGATCGCGTCCAGACCCTCAATCATCGTCCAGGAAACCCTAACACTGTAAAATTCCATTTTTTCAAGTAGACTAGCCCTTATTCTCCCAGAGAGACAATCTCAGCGTCAAGTCCTTCATAATATTGATTAGGTTTTGCTTCTATATTCACTGATTTATCATGATCCTTGGTCTCATATACCTACAACTTGTTCTTAAGATAATTAATCATTTTCAAAGAAAAAAAAATTTTGTTCTAGATTAAGAGATTTCTCTAACCTCTCTTCTTCTAAATCAATAACTTCAACTGACATATCATAATCATCTTTTGACACATCAATATTTCCTTTAGAAATAAGATTACTTGTTGGTTTCTCTTATGATCACGTTGAAAATACTGAGAGAGGTGGTGAATTAGTATTCCTTAGAAATTAGCACTTTTAAATCTTTTTAGAGTATTAGTTAATATTCAATTATTATTAATGTTTATGCAGTAATAAAAGTAAATAAAGAACACAGTAGGCACAAGAATTTTATGTGGAAAACCCCCTCTAGTTCAAAAACCATCGAACACTTTTCTAATAAATTCTTTAATATTTAGCCCCAACTGAAATGAAAGCAACAAATTCCTAGAATTCTAGAAAATCATTCTTCTCCAGCTCCCACTAGAAGGATGCCCCAATGTTGTGGTTTCTTCAGTAATCAATTGAATGGATGCCCCAACACCCTAACGATCCACAAATTTCCCTAGCACCACCCTACCACACTGAAGTGTTCACAGGACCCAACCTGTAGGTGACTTCATACACCTGCCTAGCACCTCCGTGCCACACTATAATGACTGAAATAAGACAAGACTGTTGATTCCCAAATCAGGGACAACAATCCATGATACAGTAAGATGTACAATTATTTTCTTGTACTTGACCAAATACCCAATCACTCTATGACCTGCAACCCAACCATGACATCATCCCAACAGTAACCCCTATACCTCCCAACACTGCCTTTTCGACTCTAGGCATAATGACTCTTTCACAAATGACTCTTTTACAATATTTACAATGATGACTCTTTTACAACTTTACAATGATGACTCTTGACCTTAACAATACTTCACGATATCTGGATGCCTATCATGTCCACAAGGATGTCCCGCTGCAATGCTTCCTTTGATTTGATACTTCTTCTCTTGAATTCTTGCTTGATGTTGTACTTGAATATTCTTCTACTTACATGAAAAATTTTCCTAACGAAACCAATCCAAAAATAAAACAAAATACCCTTCAACTTACCTCTACCTACAGAACACATGTAAGTGCATAATAATGAATAAATACAAATTAAAATTACAATGCTTACCTGAAGTGTGCTTGTCACTTTTGTTGTTGATGTGTTGCAGTAGTAGACACAGAATCCCACTTTTGATATAGGCCTGGACTCTATGCAAGACTATATCCAAATATGACCTAAAGATATATACAATAAAAAATGATGACATACCCTAGACTTGTGATGGACCAAGTTATAAGTACAACAAAAGAGACCATTCTATCAACTCTGACAAGAAAAGTAACATGAACTTACAACATCATATAGATTTAGTAGACTTGGTGTAGCATCAAGAATATGTAGCATCAAATGTGTAGTATCAAGAATAGGACATCCAAAATGTGGTATCAAAACTAACTGTGACATATAGAGACATACATATATAACCGAGACCCTGTATATACTTACGTTGTCCTACAAAAAAAATATGTCAGAGATAATACTCAAACTTTAAATTTAAACACTAATCATACATACCTTGTTGTAGGAGATTTACCCTTGATTGTTGATGTGTGGTCCTTACTACAGTGATCCTAAAATGCATGATTTTTTCTTGCCTTCTAGGAGATTGATATTGAATCTATTGTATCTATGTAATTTAGGATCTCCAGGGTCTAAAATTTCATCCTGTGGTATCCCTCTGAGTCCTCTTTCCAACCTTATAGGTCAGATCAAGATTATATTCTTCACAAACGATTTATGCCCAATCTCCCACGATGACCTGATTATAGCCTAGTTCAGTAGAGTGAACTTGTACGAAGTTCCATGTGTCACTGTTATAACCTTCAGCCCTAAAAATGATACCCAAAAAACTACAGTCCTTCCTATTTCTGTCACTATTTACGAAATTTGAATCCAATGTTGAGAGAGAAAGTTATGACGATTTTTCCAACATCACATGTTTGACATGGAATTCGGGAGCCTGCAAAAACCCTAACCTCATGAGATCATATCTTCACAAATATAGCAAACCAAGATCTGAAATTCAACCACGAGGTTCAACAAGATTTCATCTCAAATGGGGTTTAATTTAATCTTCTGAAGCTTCGCGGAAACTTTTGTATAGTGAAAATTCCATAATGGTCATTTTGAAGCCACAAAATCCCTACTAGAGAAGAATTTGAGGGTCACTATTTATATAAATGTCTTGAGTTGAGAGGGTCCTCAACAAGTGAATGTTGGAGGGATTTTAGGAAAATTATTATTATTATTAATTATTGACTATTCAATGACCATAACCAATTATGAGTGTCATGCCATAACCCCATAGGGTTTTAGCCCACTAATTTGGGTTACTAACTTCAAACATGAATATCTCTCAAACCGTGAAGAATTACGTGGAATTCCATATATCAATGGAAACATCTCGACGTGTAGAATCCATATAGAATATCCTTGACTTATAATAGAGTAATTTTTAAAGTCAAAACACCCATGCAAGATTGGGGTAGCCCCTAGTGCCGCTTAGGTTGACATCAATGACAACCACTAATAAAAAATCTACCCCTTTGGCATTAATGGCAACACAAGTACTCCCTCTGCAACCATGACACCTCTTCCTACAACCTTCTCTCCCCCTTTGTCATCAATGGAAAAGGGTAACTCCCCTTGACAAACTATCATCCTGCGGCCTTGTACACACCTCCACTCCCCCTTTCTACTTAGTTATATAAGAGAAAGATTATAATGAGAACTTGGGAGAATTGAAATATTTTGGTGAAGATACTCAAATGCTTCATGAGGTAATGGTTTTGTAAATATGTTAGCAATTTGTTCCTTTGTGCCAACATATTCAAGCTTGATATTCTTTTTGGCAACATTGTCTCTAAAAAAATGATATTTGATCGGAATGTGCTTTGTTTTGGAATGAATCACATGATTTTTGGAGATACTAATGGCACTAGTGTTATCGCAGAAGATGGGAATAGGTTCATCAAACCTAACTTAAAGATCTTGCAAGTTTTTCTTAATCCAGAGAACTTGAGTACAACAAGATGTTGCCATGATGTATACTACTTCCGCTGTGGATAACGAGATTTAAGACTGATTTTTACCTAACCATGAGACAAGGAAACCACCTAGGTAGAACATTGCTCCACTGGTACTCTTACGATCATCAACAATTCCTGCCCAATTTGCATTTGTATAAGCTTTGATGACCAGATCATTTCCTTTGGGATACCAGAGACCATATTTTACTATACCCTTAAGGTATTGAAGAATTATTTTGACACCAATAATATGAGATTCTTTTGGTGCTTCTTGGAATCATGCTACTTGTCCAACTGCCTGCATCACATATGGCAGGGAGATTGTTACATATAAGAGACTACCAATCATGGATCTATACAACCTTTGGTTCACATCCGTTGATGAATCTTCTTGTAACCTATTACCATGGGGGTAAGGATAGGCTTGCAATCTTGCATATTGAATTTCTTGAGCATTTCCTTGATGTACTTGAGTTTATATATGAATATTCCTTTATCTTGCTCAGATATATCGATAATCGTTAGATTGTCTTGATTCACTTTCACATAGAGATTTCTTGTCAGCGCTCCCTTTCTTGAATCTCTAATACTTCAACTATTCTTCTCCCCCTGAACATGTAATGAAACTGCCATCTCGTTCTACCTATCTTTCAATCATAGACTTGTGTCATATAAGGTTGCATAGACTCCTCATCTTCAAATTTGTAGGAGTCGATAAGCTGAATTGTTCAGAATAGTGTGTCATTTAACATATCGTCTTGACTAAAGTCACTAACTGAAGTAGTTTCTGATTCCTGAAAATCTGTTACTAATTCTAAAAGCATAACTATTGGGACCTTATTTCCTTCTTTCTATTCTTTATCATCTTGTACTTGTTCATCCTATACCATTTTTCCTTTCCAAAACTTCTTATTGTTGTCATCAAGATTTTCATTCATGGTTGATTCCATCTTGTACCTGCAGTTACGAGCTACCTGTCCATCGTTATAAAATTTGTAACATTCAATGTTATTCATAGAATATTTTTTTTGGTGTTTATCTCGCGATCCTGTAAATTTGCTTCTAGGGGTTTGCCAATAATAGCTGTACATGTCTAGAACTTCACAATCCTTAGCCATATGTCAAAATTTGTTACATTTTTAACATTTGACATAATCTCTCAAATTATTCAAATTTTTTCATATTATGTTGAGTTCTAGAATATCCAATTCTCAAGGATCTCTTGGAATTATATTCATTCCAAACATACATGCAACATTTTGCAGCTCTATGTCCAAACCTTCCACATGAATAACAATCACCATAAAAGATAGGTTGGTACCTGGGACGAAATATTCTTGGAGGAATTATCTTCCAAGGTTCTTCTTGCAAGTCTTGATCTATTGATTTAGCTGAGAGATCTATCTGCTTGCTAGATTTTTCATATCCATCTTCTTCAGTTGTCATAGAAGGACTCGAATTCTTTTCAAATTTTTCTTTATAACCAAGACTAGTCTTGTTGTTGTATGATCATTGGTTGTTGATAAGTTCATCCAAAGTATTTGAACTATTGGTTTAGTTTTGAAAATATTTTCCATTTTTTACTTCCTTTCATAGAGAAACTGTTTCATCTTCAAATGCTTCTCTTTCCTTGTTGTTTTCCTTTAATTCGTTCCTAAGAGATTCTTCAATTTGCTTGTATTCTTCAACCATGATTTTAAGGTTGAGGACTTGTTCTCTTTCTGTCTTCAAGAGTGTTGACATGTTTCTTCTTGGCTTTGAGCTCTTTGATAACCTTGATCACTTCATTTTGAAATTCAACCTCAGTCATTTCTTCTTCTTCATCTCCTTCTTCATCAGGTGCCTCTTGCTTATAGTGCTTGGCCATAAACAATACTCTTTCGTTGAGTTCTTCTTCGTTATCACTACCTTCTTTAGATGAGGAACTATCTTCTTTGGTGAAGAAACTTTTCTTAAACCATTTATTCTTGCCTTGGTTGTTGAACTTCCTAGAACCTTTCTTTCCATTCGCAATAGTCTCATTTTTGTGCAGACATTTTTCTACAAAATGCCCAACCTCACCATAGTCAAATCATATTAATGGAAGTTTACCTTTGGATTTTCCCGTACTTGTTCTCATTTTCTATGTGAAGTAGGCAAATTCTTTATCTGAGAGTTCTTCTTCCTCTTCTTTCTTTTCTTCATCCTTACAGTTGCAAGTTTTTTCTTCCTGAGTCTGCTTGTCCTTACCATTCTTCCTGGATGTAGAAAATGTTGTTTCTAAGTGAGATGTTCCATCTCTTCTTCAATCTTCATTTCATATGTCGTAATAATTCCACGCAATTCATCTATGGTGAGATTGGTCAAATTCGATCTATCATTCAAGACATATACCTTAGGGTTAAATCTTGGTAGCAAGGTTCTAAGGATCTTTCAGACAACAATTTTTGTTTCAACTAGTTCTCCCAAACCTTCTAATGTATTTCTTGTATAATCAAAATTCTAAGAGTATGCAGCAATATCTTCATCTTCCCTCATTTTGAGTTGATCAAATTTTTCCCTGAAAATTCGAAGCTTTTCTTCTTTTACCTTTGAGTCACTTGCATATATATTTTCAAGATTTCCCCATACCTCTTTAGAAATTTTGCAACTCAATACCTTAAGATAAACAAATTCGATAAGACCACTGATAATAAGATATTTAGCCTTTGCATCATATACCATATTTTTCCTACCTTGTTCATCCTGGGTTGGTGTGATGCCTTTGTCAATGATTTCTCATACTTCGTATCATTGCGCCAACAAATGAACCTGCGTTCTTCCACTCCAAAGTTCATAGCTATTCCCATTGAACAAAAGAACTCTGTTCTTAGTATACTCCATGATATACTTCTAGTTGTTAGACTACTATTGAAGGAACCAAGCTCCGATTCCAATTGTTGGAAATACTGAGAGGGGGGGTGAATCAGTATTCCTTAAATATTTTCAGAGCATTAGTTAATATTCAATTATTATTAATGCTTATGTAATAATAACAATAAATAAAAGAACTGTAGAAAAAACTTGTAAATTCACAAGCTCATGTTATCAACTAAAAGAAGAGACAAGAATATACTTGTACTCTTTACAATGAAATCCCATAAACATCGAGCAAAAATAATCAATAGAGGAAGAGAATCAAAGGCACATAAAACAATAAATGTCTGGGGAAGGCCACAACTCAAAACCCCACTATTTGTTTTGTATTGATCTGGAAAATCAAGATGAAATTACAATGCTTGTTCTCTCTAGAACAATCCCAACACTCAGCAAATTCAATTTCCAAAACATAAGAAAGCTCAAGGCCAAAGTTTAACCAATTCACAACCTCTCCAAGTCTCTATTCCAATGTGTAATTCCTATGAAGGATAGCTTGTATTTAAAGGGAAATAAATCCTCTAAAAATAGTGCAATCCCTCAAGGATCAGTTCTTGATTGCATGCACTATCATTGCAACTCAGAAGAATCTAAAACAAATAGTAAACTGTCCCTACACTCTAGTCTCAACTGGGTCTTTATCAGAATCAACATGCATGAGTTTCTGATGGTGGAATATTCAATTAACTAGAGTAGCACTAATTAGGTCACTAGTTTCCCAACTGACTGTTTACTCACTATTAGTTCCTGAAATTGATTGGAACTAATTTAACTGGACTTAACTCAATAGATTGAGTTAAATAATTACAAATCATTCATAACTCATCCTGAACTCCTATAAGTTAGGGAGAACATATACATGTCTTCTAAAATACTTCCAATTCGTATTTCCTAAATTAATTAATTTAATTAAACTTAGTTAATTATTTTCAAACTGCTATGAGAAAAGAATTCTATTTTAATTCACAGTTTAATTCAAGGACAAATTAAACTGGAATTTCTTGTTTCCATTTCTCAACGCTCCCTCTCAACAAGAAAGGGATTATCCACTACCTCGATCCTATGTCTGTGAAACTCAAATTTACATCTTGGCAATGCCTTTGTCAAGATGTCAACATCTTTCTCCTCCGTGGAAATGTAATCTAACAACATGATCTTCCTCAATACACAATCTCTGAAATGATGATATTGGATATCTATATGCTTGGACCGATCATGAAAAACTATATTTTCAGAGAGTTTGATACAACTATAATTATCACAATAAATCACTGTCAGATCCATCTGCTGACCCAACAAACCAATCACGATCTTCCTCATCTAGATAGCCTCAAATGTTGCTTGACTTGCAACCATGTACTCTGCTTCTACCAAACTGAGTGAAACCGATCTCTGTTTCCTGTTCTACCAAGAAACTTCATCTAACCCAATACTAAAGATCCCTCCTGATGTGCTCTTCCTGTCAGATGGACTCCCCTCCCAATCTTCATCGGTGAATCCTTGAAGCTTCACTCCCTATATCTGTATGTACCACAACCCAAACTGAGTAGTGCCTATGAGGTATCTCAATACATGCTTTGCTGCCTTCCAATACAACTTGGTAGGCCTAACCATCGCTTGACTAAGATGGTTAACTGCTTAACACATATTTGGTCGTGTGTTCACCAATTACATGAGTGAAACCACAAGCTACCTATAAACAATAGCTTCCACTACTTCCCCTAAAGTAACATCGTCCTTCCTCCAGTTACCAGTTAGAGGAGTCTCCATGGGTTTACTACTCTCCATGATGAATCTCCTGTGTATCGCATTGAGATACTTGCCTTGAGAAATAAAAAATTCCCCATCTCCCTGCCATACCTCCATGCCATGAAAGTAATGCATAAGCCCCATGTCATTCATCTCAAACTCTCTTGCAAGGTCCTCCTTGCAAGATTTGATGAGATTATCATCACTTGTTAGTATAATATCATCTACATAAAGTACAATGATCAAAAACTTACCTTCCACCACTATGTGGTATAGGTTCACATCCACTTCACTCTTCGTGAAACCCAACCCAGTGAAGTAGCTATATATCCTGGTGTACCAAGCACGGGGTGCTTGCTCCATCCCATACAATGCTCTCTTGAGTCAGCACACATGTGACTCACAGTCCAAGGTTTCAAAACATTCGAGTTGCTATATGTACACCTCTTCCTCAATGATGCCATTGAGGAAGGAAATGTTCACACCCATCTGATGGATCTTCCAACCCATCTGTGCTGATAGTGCCAAAATAGATCTGATTAACGAGTACCTTGCAATAGGAGAAAAGGTCTCATCATAGTCAATCCCCTCTACTTGTGAAAAACAATGGGCCACAAATTTGGCCTTACGCTTCTCAATACTACCATCTGTGGCTTGATTTACCTTGTAAAGCCAACTAGAGCTCACAACTGACTTGTCCTCTGGTCTCAGGACCACATCCCAAACATTGTTTTGAACTATGGAGTCATACTCCACCATAGCATCAACCCAAACTCACTGCTGCACTGCTTCCTGAAAGGAAGATGGCTCTGTCACAACACATGCACCCATAAGTACCATGTATCCAGTGTACCTTTCTGGTGACCTCCTCTATTTGCGCTAAGAAGAGGATGCTCCCACATTATCCAGTGCATCATCCAACAATCTATCAGCCTCTCTAGTGTGCTTTCTTCCCTCTCTAGAAGACTCCGCCTGAGTGAATGTCTCCACTGCCAAAACCTATGCATGTGGCTTCTCCACATCAATATGAGGCTCCTCAACATTAGGAACTAAAAGTTCCTCCTCCACATGTAGCTCAAGTTCCCTCTCAAGGGATACTCACATGGCCTTCTCCTCATCAAACTTGACATCCTAGCGAACCAATGTCATCCGACTGGTTTACATGTACACCCGATAGTTGTGGGGAGTATCAGTGTACCCCACAAAGATCCACACCTCTGTTGTTGGCTCAAGCTTCTTCCCTATATCTTTGGTCACATGGTAATAAATCGATGACCCAAAAATCATGAAGTGACCAACATCTAGCCTTTTACTGGAATAAGCTTCCTCTGGTGTCTTACTCGTAAGTATTTGATGTGGACTACAATTATGAACATAAGCCGCTATGTTGCATGCCTCAGCCCACAAGTGTAGTGGTAGGCCCTGATCATGCAACATCGCCCTTGTTTCCCCTACTATGATCTTGTTCTTCCTCTCGGCAACCCCATTCTGTTGAGGGTTATGACGTGCCGTCAACCCTCATTTAATCCCTTCTTCTACACAAAAATTCTTAAACTCATTGGAGACATATTCTCCACTGTTATCACTCTGTAGAGCTTTAACCTTCTTGCATGACTCTTTCTTGACCAATGCTTTGAATTCACAAAACTTTGTGAATGTATGATCCTTTCTGTGCATGAAAAATATCCAGCATTTACAAGAATAGTCATCTACAAATATAACATAATACCAGTGTTTGGTGGTGGATACTATCAAGAATGGTCTACACACATCTGAATGGACTCTCTCCATAATAGACTCTGCTCGACTGTCTCTATCTCCACAGGAAGACTTGGTGTATTTTCCCAAAGTACAACCCTTGCATGTATCAACCTTCTCAAGCGTACCTTTGGGAAGACCGGTAGAGATTTGCTACAATATCTTCAAAGCCCCATGATGCAGGTGGCCTAATCTCTTGTGCCACAACTCGCTAAAGTCTCGGCTCAACATATTTTCCGCTTTTGAACTCAAAGCAACACAATCCTCTACCTCTATCTTATAGAAATTCTGAACTTGAATCCCTATCTTCTTTACTTGACCCATGGCTATGTGTCGAAGGAACGCCTTTCCTTTCGAAAAGATCACATCATAACCTCTATCCTCAATCATGGCAATGGATACCAAGTTCTTCGTCAATCTAGGTACATGCATAACATTCTTCAAGGTGAGTGGAGCCGCATGCTCCCTCTAAAAATTAATAGTACCCACACTAGTAACGCTATACTTACCGTCATCACCCATCTCGATATGCATCTTCAGATCTTTCTCCTCTAGTTCACTGAATAACTCTTTGTCGCTAGTCATGTGGAAAGAAGCTCCGCTGTCTAAGTACCATACACTTCCCATCATTGAAGACACCATGCATGCAATGAAGGAAAAGTCCAATTTGAATTGGGAGGCCAAAGCCTCACCTGCCGCTCCTCCTGAGGAATTCTCCTTGGACTTCTTCAATGGACAATTTGTAGCAAAGTGACCCATCATGTGACAATGAAAGCATTTAACTTTGTTCATGTCCTTCTTCTTAAATCCATGATAAGAATCTAATTTGGAATGAGAAATTTTACCTTTCCCCTTCCTTGCCTTAATCTCTAAGGCACAGTTCTCTTCATCATCAGTCTTTGATAAAGATCCATCCCTGGTGTTCCTGCTGATCTCATCCTGTATCAAATCCGGCCATAGTCATTCCCAATCTCATAGCTTCTACCGACCATTGATAGAGTCCTGATAACTATGGCAACTCTTTGGGAGTCCAATAAGAGAAAGGCTCACCATATCCTCCTTGGCAACTATGATTCCAACACTTCCAAGTTCATCTTGATATTGAGTGAACTTGGTCAAGTACTTTGGAATCGTCTCACATTTCTCCATCTTGAATTTACGAAGTTTATCCTTCAGTGCCAACTTCCTTTGATCATTGATATTCTGATACAAGTTTGCCAATGTTTTCCACATATCATGCAGAGTTTCATTTCCATGGAGACTCAAGACAATGTGGTCTTGCACTCCCTCAAGGATTATTTGCCTCACCTTCTTCACACACTTATTCCATTCAGCTAAGTTCTGTGCATCTATAGCTACTGGCTTGGGGAATTCTTGATCAATGAATTCCTTCAAGCCATTATCTTCTAGCACAACCTGCATCCTGTCCCTCCAGGCTATAAAATTCAAGTTTCCTTCCAAGGCATACTCAAGTCTCAACCCATGGAACGCCATCTACTGATCTTGAAGTATGTATGCAAGTCTGACTTTCACCTTTAACCTAGAAAATCAAAACTTCGAAATCTCCTCTAGAGAGCTGATTTTAAATCAATGATATCTCCCTCATCAGAACTCTGATTCGACCGATTTGTTTTTTGAATTTGCATATATTTTCCCAAGGAATCCAAATCTATAATTTTTTTTTTTTTGAAAATTTTGCACATAAATTCTCATAACTTCTCTGCAAACTCTCAGCCCAAAAAACAACCTTGCTCTGATACCATGTATAAAAACCTTGTAAATTCACAAGCTCATGTAATCTACTAAAACAAGATACAAGAATATACTTCTACTCTTTACAACAGAAGCCCATAAAAATCGAGAAAACAATAATCTATAGAGGAAGAGAATTAAAGGCACTTAACACAATAAATATCCAGGGAAAGCCACAACTCAAAACCCCACTATCTGTGTTGTATTAATCTGGAAAATCAAGATGAAATTACAATGCTTTTTCTCTCTAGAACAATCCCACCACTCAGAAAATTCAATATCCAAATCATAAGCAAGATGAAGGCCAAATCTTAGCCAATTCACAAGCTCTCCAAGTATCTATTCCAATGTGTAATTCCTACAAATGATAACTTGTATTTAAAGGGAAATAAAGCCTGTAAATGATCTGAATTAGATCCTAGAACACTCTCTAAGTTTTCATGAACACTTTATGCCAAAGTTTCAAAGTCTTATAAATATCAAGCTTATCAGAGATATCCTCGAAATAGTTGCAATTTGTGAACAGCGCAGAGCAACGAGGATCCTCGACCAAGCGCGTAGGCCATCGACCCAAGGTAACATGTGCTGCCACAAGTTAGCAAAACCAGAGTTCAAATTAAGAAATGGGGGTAGTTTCTGATATGCGATTAGCAAGTCACTAATTGCATTTCATCGGGAAAACCCCTCAAAGAAGGAAAAGCCCTGAGCACCCGGACCTGAAAAGTTATAAAATGCAATGGATATCGTGCCGATTCCATCAGAGGCGGGGTCCCACAAAAGCCGGTAGAATATCGAAAGGGCTTCAAGCAGTAAGTAGTTTCAACCGAGTCCCGCCCGATGCCACACAAGGAATGCCATGCGTCTGACGGAAGAGAGAGAAAACCGCTCACATCAGATGGGTAAACGTCATGTTACTTACCCACTTGATATGGACGATGATCGTTGGATCTGAAGGCCCCAGATCAATGGTGGAGATGTGTTCTGATGGGTGATCAAATTTGACGAGGTAAACAGGCAGAGTTGTCGTGTTTCATGGGCATTCTTGGAGTTAATGGAATAAACGGTCATTTTGAGAACGTCCAAGAGAACTGACACTCAATTCGTTATGAAATAGGTGGCTACCTCCCTGTGAGGCATTATACAATGATGATTACGCAGAACAGAGGGATTCAAACGGATAGAGGCAGGGAAACCAGAAAGCCGAGAAGCAGAAACGAACTGTCAGAAAGTAGATTGGCTTTAAAGCCACGAACTGACAGAGAAAGAGGCAAGTCAGTTAGACGCAGAAAGCTAAGAGCAGAGAGAATAGGTCGAGCTGACCTGCAGAAGCAAAAAGGTAGCATCGAGCCAGACAGAGCTAGAGAGAATCAGAGAGTTTGTGTACTCCAGAGAAGGCTTGAGAGGTTCAAGTGAACTCCTCTGTATATGCCTGTCATGTATGATTCTCAGATTGGGCTCATACTATCGTGACCAATAGAGGTCGAGTTTCAATAAGTAGAGTCTGTGTACTCTAGAGACTTGGGGGATCCAAATACAGTCTTACTAATTTATATCTTCTGTGTGAGACTCAAATTGAGCTCACTGTTGTAAAAACTCTGCTTATGAAAACATAATAGAGAGGTTGCCACTGAAGGCTGGACCGAGAGATGTAGCCCAATAGTATTGGATGAACTCCTTACTAAACTTGTTGTGTTTACATGTTTTCCTATTATGTTTTCTCTAACTGCTTTAGTGTCTGTGTATTTCACATTCTTATCGATCCGTTGCATAAAATAACATAGGCACATCTAGGCACATGAGTCTATAATACCTTAATTGTTTGTCTTAGATCAATATCAGATCAAGTGGTATCATAGCTCTAGGTTACTAAGGTTAGACAAGCTTGTGCTGGATTTTTGTTGAATGATAACTAGATCAAAGCTTAAATTAGGAGAAGGAGAGTTGGTTGAAGCTAACCCATAAATTGGAAGAGTCTACCCTAAGAGGAAAATGTCAGAAGAAAGTCCCTTGGAATCGGACTCCCAGTTCATGGATAGTTTCATGACCATCAGAGCCATGGTAGAGGAAATGTATAGAGAATTTAAGAAAGATAGAGATGAAGATTCATCAAAATCCAAACAAGATAAAGGAGCAGAAGAATCTCTCCTCCATGACCATTGTAAAGGCAAAGGGAAAGAAGAAAAGTTTCCCACACCTCATAATAGCCCTGAAAATAAAAAGAAAACATCTTTGATTAAATTAGATGTTAAATTTGATTTGTTGATATATGATGGAGAGTTGAATGCAATGAAGCTGGATAATTGGATTAGACATATTGATGTATATTGCAGGGTGCAGAGCATTGATTCATACAATATTAAGATTCGGCTGGCTAGCCTATGCCTTGGAGGCACTGCCTTGGTATGGTGGGAAGGCAGGACACAAGCTGACATGAAGAAGCATGGTAAAATTCTTTCTGTCTGGAGTGAATTTGTTTCTGCAATTAAAAAACAGTTCTATCCACTAGCCTATATGCAGCAAGCCATGATGAGTTGGCAAACTCTTTGACAATTAAAGGGGCAAAGTGTACAAGGCTACACCCAAGAATTTAGGAAAAGAGCTTTGATTCTAGGAATTTATTTAGACTCACCTAAAACTTTGCTGAAGTATATAGGTGGTCTACACAACTATTTAAAGCACACCATTCACATGTTTAATCCCACTATCATAGATGAGGTATCTATTCAGGCTACACATCTAGAGGCTAGAATGTGAACCCAGAAGTTGGGGGATCATCAAAACCCACTACAAGCAAGAATAAGGAAAAGAGAAAACAAAATTGGAAAGAGAGGAACACAAATACTGTACAAAATAAAAAATCTTCATGCACTCACTACAAGAAGGATGGGCATGATGATGAACATTGCTATATTCTGCATCCAGAGCTGAGGCCCAAGAAGTACGATGGAAAAAAGAAGAAAACTGCTGCAACTATTCAAAAAGATTTGGGGTTAGACTCAGGAGATGAAACAATAATCGCAGCCACAGGTATAGAAGGTAAAATTTTTGAAGCATCTACTAGTAATTCTGCACAATCTACTAATAATGAAGAAAATGAGAGGAAAAGACATGAGCTTTTTCGTATTAGCATTATTTCCAAACATCAAAATATTGATACTTTGTTTGATAGTGGCTCACAAGTAAATTTAATTTTTGAAGCAATTGTAAAGAAGCTAGGATTACTAACGACACCTCACAAGAAACCATATCCATTAGGTTGGTTATGTGATAAAGCAAAGCTACAAGTGACTAGACAATGTAAACTTAGGTTTTCTTTTGGGTTAGCATTTGTAGATGAGGTTGAGTTAGATATTGTCCCCTTGGATATATGTGGATTTGTTTTAGGAAGTCCTTACTTGTATGATATAAAAGCTATTTTCTATAGGGCAGAACACAAGTATCAACTCGTTAAAGATGGATTTGAATATATTGTAAGAGCTCATACACTCAAGGATAATTATACTCTCATAAACTCAGGGCAGATGAAAAGAATTGTAAATTCATGCAAACAATTTTTATTGATGGTTGTAAAGGAAAAGAAACCTGATAAAACCAATTTATTTGAGGGCTGTAATGCTAAACAACAAGCTAATTTAGAAAAAGTTGTTTCAGAATATGATATACTATTTCAAGAACCTAAAGGTCTGCCACCCAAAAAGGAAATAGTACATGATATTAATTTGCAGCAAGATGCTCCATTTCCTAACATCGGAATGTACACGTTGTTCGCTTTAAAGAATGCAAAAATCAAGAAGTAGGTACAGAAGCTGCTCAAGAAAGGGTTCATAAGACCTAGCACATCGCCATGTGGGTCTCCAATTGTATTGGCGAGAAAGAAAGATGGCTCATGGAGAATGTGCATTGATTACTGAGCACTGAATAAGATAACGATAAAAAATCATTATGCCCTTCCTTACATAGATGATCTACTAGATCAGTTGAAAGAAGATGTTTATTTTTCCAAAATGGACTTGCATTGTGGCTACCATCAGGTCAGAGTTGTAGAGAAAGATGCATGGAAGATTGCTTTCAAAACAAAGCAGGGATTGTATGAGTGGTTGGTTATGCATTTTGGCTTAACTAATGCTCTTGCTACTTTCATGAGAGTAATGAATGATGTACTCAAACCTTTTATTGATGATTTTGTCATTGTATATTTAAATGACATTCTTATATTTAGTAAAACATGGGAAGAACATTTGAAGCATGTAAAGCAGACTCTAGATGTTTTGAAAAGAGAAAATCTTTATGTTAAGCTCTCAAAATGTGAATTTGGAAAAACATCTTTGAATTATTTGGGTCATACTGTAGGGAGTGGTGAATTGAAGATAGGTCCCTCTAAGGTTGCAGTCATTGTAAACTGGCCTAAACCCAAATTCTGCGACTGAAGTTAGAAGCTTCGTAAGAGCAGCACAGTATTAGAGAAAGTTTATTTCTAACTTTTCCTTGATTGCAGTTCCCTTACATGCTTTAACAGGATTGAACAAGGTGTTTTAGAGGGGAGGAAAACAGCAGAAATCCTTCGACACCTTGAAAGGAAAGATTAGTATAGCACCAGTACTAGCACTGCCCGATCTTCAAAGACCATTTGAGATTGAAACGGATGCTAGTGACTATGCCATGGGAGAAGTGTTGATGCAGCACGGTAAACCCATATGTTATCATTCCGAGACATTTAATTCTAAAGTAGTTAATTATCTCACATATGATAAAGAATTGTATGCATTAGTACAGAGTGTGAAAAAATGGAAACATTACCTAATGGGCAAAGAGACAATTATACATACTGATCATCAACCACTTCAATATTTGCACTCACAAACTAAGTCGCAGCAATCAAGATGCTATAGGTGGATGGGTTTTCTACAACAGTTTCATCTTATCATCAAATATAAAAAGGGCGTACACAATAAAGTTGTAGATATGTTGTCCAGACCAATCATAAATGCATCTACTATACTTAAGCATAATTCAGTATTGCATGAAAGCTACATTGAACAGTATGCTCAAGATATAGATTTTAAAGATGTATCTGCAACTTTAAGCCATGGAAAACAAGTAGAAGAATTAGATTATCATGTTAAGGACCAACTCTTGTAACATTTTAGAAAGTTATGCATTCCACAAATTGAAAGAGTAAAGATAATTCGAGAAGCACACACTTCTCTAATATCAGGTCACTTTGGTGTAAGTAAAACAGTTGCACAACTGCAAATATTTTGTTATTGGCCAAAATTGAATGAAACAGTTTCTAGATATGTAAGAGGGTGTACTATGCGTGCTAAAAGCAAGTCCAACAATAGAAAACTAGGTTTATACACTCCACTACCAGTTCCTTCTCATCTTTGGGAAAGTGTTTCCATGGACTTCATTGGGGGACTGCCTAAATCTAGAAAAGGTCATGACTATTTATATGTTATTGTGGATAGGTTCAACAAAATGTGTATTTTAATACCTTGTAACAAACAAATTACAGCTGAACAAACCGAAAAGTTGTTCTTTCAACATGTATCAGTTCATTTTGGATTACCCACTTCCATTGTATCTGATCGAGACTCTCGATTTGTTGGGAAATTTTGGTCGAGTTTGTGGGAATTGATGGACACTAAACTAAAGAAGAGCACAAAATTTCATCTGCAAATAGACGGTCAAATAGAAGTGGTCAATAGGACACTGATATATACAATAAAAAATGATGAAAATCCCCAGACTTGTGATGGACCAAGTTCTAAGTATAACAAAAGAGACAATTCTATCAACTATGACAAGACAAGTAACATGAAATTACAACATCATATAGATTTAGCAGACTTGGTGTAGCATCAAGAATATGTAGCATCAAATTTGTAGTATCAAGAACAGGACATTCGAAATGTGGTATCAAAATTAGCTGCGACATATAGAGACATAGATATATAATCGAGACCCTGTATATACTTATGATGTCCTGCAAAAGCATATGTCAGAGATAATACTCAAAATTCAAATGTAAACACTAATCATACATACCTTTCTATAGGATACTTACCCTTGACTATTGATGTGTGGTCCTTACTGCAGTGATCCTTGAATGCATTCAGTTTTCTTGCCTTTTAGGAGCTTGATATTGAGTATGTTGTATCTATGTAATTTCGGATTTCCAGGGTCTAAAATTGCATCTTGTAGTAGCCCTCTGAGTCCGCTTTCCAACCACACAGGTCTGATTAAGATTTGATTCTTCACGAAATCGTTATGTCCAATGGCCCACGATGGCTTGATTATAGACTGGTCCATTAGAGAAAACTTGTACGAAGTTCCTCGTGACACTGTTGAGACCTTCAGCCCTACAAACAATAATCAATAAACTACTGTCTATTATATTTCTATCACTATTTATAAAATTTGAATCCAATTCTTAGAGAGAAAGTTAGTATTATTTTCCTAACGTCGCTTGTTTGGCATGGAATTCGGGAGCCTACAAAACCCTAACTTCCTCAGATCATATCTCCAAAAATATAATGACGCAAGATCAGAAATTTTTTCATGAGGTTCATTAAGATTCCATCTCAAATGCATTTTAATTTTAGCTTTTGAATCTTCGTCGATTTTTTTTTATAGAAAATATTCCATGATGGCCTATTTGAAGCCACAAAATCCCTACTAGAGGAGGATATGAGGGTCATTATTTATATGAATGTCTTGAGTTGAGAAGGTCCTCAACAATTGAACATTGGAGGGATTTTAAGAGAAAAAAACCATTATTAATTATTGACTATTCAATGACCAGAACCAATTATGAGTGCCATGGCACATCCCCATAGGGTTTTAGCCCAATAACTGGGGTTACTAACTTCAAACACAAATATCTCTCAAACCATGAAGAATTATGTGACATGTCATATCTAAACAGAAATATCTTTGCTAGTAGAAATCATCTAAAGTATCATTGACTCAGAGAAGAGTAATTTTTCAAGTCAAAATTCCCATGCAAGATCAGGGTAGCCCCTAGTGCTGCTTGGGTTGACATCAATGACAACCAATGATCATTAGAACAATCTTCCTTTGTTTTTCCTTCATGGACTACATGGATATTATCCCATAATTCCTTTTGAATTTCATAATGCATAACCTTTCCTAATGTTTAATCATGTATGTTACTAATGATTTCAATTAATTCCACATTATTCTTTTGAAATTCATCACCTAATGGAGGAGTTTTAGTGCAACCATTACATACTAAATTCCAAACATCAGATCCAATGTTCATTAACTTGGACTTCATATTTGCATTCCATTCCTAATAGTTAGTATCACTAAGCATAAACATACCTTCATTATCTATTTCTATTTTTCTATAGAATGATTACTTTCATTTCTACCCATGACAACAATTTTTGTTGATTCACTATGATCTTCACTATAATTGTTACATAGATAGGGAAATGGACCACAACTAGAAAAAGAATGAGTACCTGATAATTCTTTGTTACTATCTTCTTCATTCTTGATCAATAGAAAGAGGGGTGTGCCAACAGTTGAATACTTTTTGACATCTATAATTGTCATTGTATATGATATATCACTTCCACTACCACAATTTTCTTCAGATGACTTCTTTCTTTGAGTTTCCTTCTTCTTTTGCTTCTTTTCCATTGTCCCGGATCCACTCTCAAGTGGTTAAGCTTCTGCTAGAGGAACCTGCTCTAATTCCAATTGTTAGGAAAAACACTAGGGGGGGGATGAATCAATATTTTTAACTCAATTTAACTTATCATTTCATATTATGAATTTTGTATGATACTATTCTTTATGCAACCAATGTATGTATGTGACTTTAGTGAATGCAAACAATGTATATCCAGATTGCTTAATTTATCATAACTTCCATTAGTGAGTTACGTTAACCATTGCATTAATAATTCATTCACCATTTAATATGCAATAAATAATAGATAAGTCATATCACATAAGAAACACACATAGAACACCAGGATTTTAGGTGGAAACCCAAAGTGGGAGAAAACCATGATTTTTTTCATCTCTATCTTCTTCTTTTATTATAAATAAAAAACTCCATTACATTTTGTACTAGCACAAACTTTTACTATCATGCAAACACTCACTTGTAGACGACTACAACCTCCACTCATTCTCTAGCACCCAGTGGAAAGGAACTACAACCACTTGATCACATTTATCGGCTCCTACTAGAAGGGAGCACCTACCCCCTGAAAATGTTTACCAGCTACCACTAGAAGGAAGCTTTGATCCCCTCATTGAAGGCTCCAACCCTGAACATCCTTTATGGACCATGTTTCTTAATATTTCATACTGGATCCACCTGACCCAAAACATCAAAACCTGTAGGCCACCTTTCATCATATTTTCAAACAAAACCCACACCCAACATTATGCTCAATACTAAGTAACAACTATAAAACCAAATACTGAATCAATTCATCCAATCAGTAAAAAAAAATAAGATACCATGTTGAATAATAGAATATTAAATCAATAGCCAATCACCATAACCAGATCATACTAATGCACAACCATTCATCAATTTACCAAGCCGTACACTTTAGTCACCACAGAAACAAAGTGTTGTCACTGCAAACCCTGATCAAATTTACTTTAGAATGTATATGCTAATGTTCTGAATCATACCCTCATACATACTTTCTTCTTTTGCATAAAACCTGCATATATATCTTAGATTACTGAACACTGAATCATTTATTTGACTAAATAATTGTAACACTGAATCAACCAATTAATCAAGTATTGAACCATTGATAGATTATTGAACCATACCCTATCACACTTTTGAATCATTAACACTAAGAAATATTTCAATTCACAACTAAGTCATTTAAATCAACACTACCAGAAGAAGATTAGTATGATCATGATATCATTTACAAACAATGACAAATAGAATAGATATCATAAATTGTCAACATCAAGAAACAACTCAAACCCTAGTTCATATATACGACATCCATAAAACACATCAACATATGTACGTGACTACCATGCATAACACCCATGTATAGATCTCAACATAATGAATAAACAAACCTTAGAATATATACACGACTTAGAAAAAACAGACCCGCGTATGTACATGATTATCTTGAAGCAAACATGTGTATAGATCTGAAACTTTTCTCTGCAAACATAATTCACATCTTGTAAAATTAACTGTCATACGTTAATATCACAACATCATTATAACCAAAGATATAACATTGTTAGATACTTAATCATAAAATTAATCAATAATATATTTCATCATGTCTTTAGATCTTTTAGATATAAGTGTTCTTCTTGCTTCCTGGTGCACAATTGTTTCATATCAAATCTCATATGAAAAATGCATTACTTGCACACCTAACACCTCCATCTCCATATTCTTATATAGTTTTAGCCTTAGTCAATACCTTAGGAAAATCCCTTGGTAATGTAATTAGTATTCTTTGATGGGATCAAATAAACATTGCTACAACCATTACTATGGACCAATACCATGGTAATGACCACTGGTATCTAGATTACCATGGTTCAGATTTTGTACACAACTTTCACTTACAAGACCTATGTATGTAGATGACCCTTCTTCATAGGATCCACGTATAATTTCTCAAACTTGAAATTCATCATCAATCTATAATATTACTACCATTTATTTATCCATATCCTATGTATCATATATATCAAACTACATTAGTTCCACATTCATTAATTTTGATATCAAGTACATCTTTATCAAGCAAGTTTCCATCAAGGACAACACATTAGCCATAATTCCAACACCTTATAAACTTAGTCCTCATCATTTGATGAACCATAGTACGCCTGATGGGTTATTATTTTGGAAGAATTCAACCTACAATTTGCTTCCTCTAAAAGAAAAAAAATATCTTATCCATATAGATTTCATCACAAATCTCCCTATAGAGTCCCAAGGGTCCCCCATCATTGAGTCTTTCCCTTATGAATATGTGTTCCTCGTATCTATGGACGACCCCCAGTATGATGGCATCCTCCTCTTTCTTCAAACTCATAATTGCAAACCTTAGCTTACTCGTGATGATTGTAGGTGCATTTTCCATCAATCCCCCCATTACCTTCTTATGGGGGATGTCCTCTATCATCGAGGTATCAACACCATTCTTCATTGATGTCTTACTCTTGAGAAAGATGAGTAGGTCTTAAATGAATGCCACAATGAGGCCTGAATGTTAGAAATTATATATTATGGAGCAATGGAACACATAAAATATTGCAGAAATATAAACACAGAGAACGCATAAAACGAGAGAGACACAGATATACGTGGTTCACCCAGTTTGGGCTACGTCCACCATGAATAGCCAGTCCTTCCTTTTTATTATCCAGCAAAATGAAGAGACACAACCTACATCAGATCCGCTGTAATATCCTTTGTTTTCTCTCACAATCTCACCTCTCTATTTCCCGCTCACAGAATACACATCTATCACACAGCCCCAAATACAATGCCCTCATACAAAGAGAGGGGTTGCCTTCTAGGGAAAAAAACCCTAAACTAAACATAAGTTCTACCGTCAATCATCCGCCTAATGAACGACCTAGATTGACTAGAAATTACTATACTTTTACAAGGCAATTTTATAGCTGTTTTTAGCTTCGGGGGCACTGCCCCTGAAACCCCCCGCCAAGGGGGGGCTCCCAAAGGTCACAGTCGCCCCCCCTGGACCCCCCCTGCAGCAAATACTTTACGGGTGGTGTTGCTGCCCCCATTTCGAACTGGGGTCCAATGTGGCGATACCTTTGAATATAGAAGATAATCAGGCTCCACACCCAACAATCTCCCACTTGGAGACTGATTGTAGCAACTCCACCGCTGCTCCATTTGCTGGACAATGACTCCTCTTTGGACCTGGCTATTTCTCATCTTCATCGTCATCCTTGAAGACCAATTGAAACTGAGCATATTCTCAGTTTCTCCCTGGTTACAACTTTTGTTAGCATATCTGTAGGATTCTGGCTAGTGTGTATCTTTTCCAGCTTCAACTCTCCATCTTCCAACACTGATTGTATGAAATGGTACTTGAGATGTATGTGTTTAGTCCTAGAATGAAATGCTGAGTTCTTTGCAAGATGAATGGCACTTTGGATATCACTGTATAACGTGCTCATATCATGCTCCTTACCCAATTCACCCATAAACCTTTGTAACCAAATCATTTCTTTACTAGCCTCTGTAGCAGTAACATACTCTGCTTCTATTGTTGAGAGTGCAACAACACTTTGGATTTTTGAAACCCAACTGACAGCTATTCCTCCAACAGTAAATACATATCCTGTAGTGCTCCTCCTGTTATCTCTGTCACCTGCCATATCTGCATCAACATATCCTTGTAGGGAGATGTTTGAACCACCAAAGCATAATGCTTGATTTGTGGTACCTTTCAAATATCTGAGAATCCATTTCACTACCATCCAATGTTCCTTTCCTGGATTGTTCATGTACCTGCTTACAAGTCCCACTGCATATGCAATATCAGGCCTTGTGCAGACCATTGCATACATTAAGATTTCAACTGCTGATGCATATGGAACTTTAGACATATAATCCATGTCTTCTTGGGTCTTTGGGCACATTTCCTTGCTAAGTTTGAAATGGCTAGCAAAAGGTGTACTAACTGGTTTTGCATTGTGCATGTTAAATCTTTTCAACACCTTTTGTATGTACTCATTCTGAGACAATGTTAATTTACGATTTTTCTTGTCTCTAGTTATTCTTATACCAAGGATTTGTTTTGCAGCTCCCAAATCCTTCATTGCAAATGAATTTGCCAATTTTCTTTTGAGCACATTTATTTCCTGCATGTTAGATCCTGCAACAAGCATGTCATCTACATACAATAACAATATAATATAGCTGCCATCATTTTGCTTTTTCAAATAAACACAATGATCAGAGTGACATCTAGTATAACCTTGTTCAGACATAAACTTATCAAATTTTAGATACCACTGACTTGGAGCCTGTTTTAAGCCATACAAGCTCTTCTTCAACCTGCACACTAGTTTCTCCTTCCCTTTCACCTCATATCCTTGTGGCTACTGCATATATATCTCTTCCTCCAAATCCCCATGGAGAAAGGTTGTCTGTACATCTAACTGCTCAAGATGCAAACCTTCAGCTACTACAAGACTTAAAATAGTTATGATTTAAGTCATTTTAACAACAGGAGAAAATATTTCATCAAAATCAATACCTTTCTTCTGTGCAAACTCCTTCACCACAAGTCTAGCTTTATACCTCTGTTTTCCTTCATCTTCTTCCTTCAGCCTGTAAACCCATTTATTCTTCAATGTAGTTTTTCCTACAGGAAACCTGACTAAATCCCAAGTCTGGTTATGCATTAAGGAGTCCATCTCTTCTTCCATGGCTACCTCCCACTTCTTCCTGCTTTCAACCTGCATTGCTTCTTCATAACATTTGGGTTCACCGGAATCAGTCAACAATAAATAATATAATGAAGGAGAGTATCGTTCAGGGGGTCTACTTATCCTGGTAGATCTTCTAACACCACTTTCAGGTGTTTGGGGTGCCTGTTGTTGTTGTGGTGGTTGTTGTTGTTGTGGTTGTTGATTATTATTATTTTCAGGCACCTTTACTTTTTCAGTGATTTCATCAAGAATTGCGTATTCCTTGTTTTCCTTTTCCTGTTTCTTTTCCTGCAACTGATTCTTATACAAGACCTTTTCATTGAATATTACATCTCTGCTCCTAATGATTTTGTGATTTTCGTAATCATATAAGCGATAACCAAAATCATTAACACCATATCCAATGAAGGTACATTTCTTTGACTTTTCCTCAAGCTTTGTTCTATTTTCTTTATCAATATGGACAAAGGCCTCACAACCAAAAGGCTTTAAAATAGAGTAGTTTACCTTTTTACCTGTCCATGCTTCCTCTGGAACACCACCATCCAAGGAACTTGAAGGCCCTCTGTTTATTAGATAAATAGCAGTATCTACAGCATTTGCCCAAAACTATAAAGGCAATCCTGCATGCAATCTCATGCACCTTGCACGCTCCATGATTGTTCTGTTCATCCTTTCTGACACACCATTTTCTTGTGGTGTTCTTGGAACTGTCTTCTCTCTGCGAATTCCATGCTCTGAATAGTACCTATCAAACTCTTTGCTGCAATATTCACCTCCATTGTCTGATCTAAGACACTTCAATTTCTTTCCTGTCTCAATCTCAACCAAAGATTTCCATTTCTTGAAAGTATCAAATACATCAGATTTATTCTGAATACAATAAATCCAAGTTTTTCTAGTGGCATCATCAATAAAAGTAACATAATAATGAGAGCCACCGAGAGATGATACCTGAGCAGGTCCCCATACATCTGTATGCACAAGCTCTAATTTTTCATTCTTCTTTTCTTTCCCAACTCCGAGAAATCTGACTCTCTTCTGTTTTCCATAAATGCAGTTCTCACAGAAGTCCAAATCAACATTCTTCAAACCCGACAACAAATTCCTTGAGTGAAGAATCTTCATCCCCTTTTCACTCATGTGTTCGAGCCTATGATGCCATAATGCTGCATCTGCTCCTTTGGAAGTTAAAGCATTAACAGAGTTAGAAATACCATTGCATAAATACAATGTACCAACCTTTTCGCCTTTTGCTATTACCAAGGCTCCTTTGGTGACCTTCCAAGCTTTATCTGTGAAAGTTGTCACACAACCTTCACCGCCTAACTGCCTTGTTGAAATCAGATTTTTCTTTAGATCTGGAACATGCCTTACCTCCTTTAATAGCCATTGGTTTCCATTTTGTTGTTTTACAAGAACCTTACCCATTCCAACGATTTTACAGGGTTTATCATCACCCAGATGAACTTGTCCAAAATCTCCTTGAACATAGTCATGAAAGTATTTCTTATCAGGTGTGGCATGGAATGAAGCCCCTGAATCTACCACCCAGGAATCAGTAATATTTTCGAAAGAAAGAATCAAAGCATCTTGTAACACCTCACCTGTCACATTTGCTTCATGATTGTTTTCTTGCTGTGCATCTCCTTCTTTTCCCTTCGGAGATCTACAGTCTTTCTTTAGGTGTCCTTTCTTTCCACATTTCCAGCACACTATCCCCGATTGGACTTGGATTTGCCTTTCCTTGATTTACTGTGATATCCTGAGTTCTTTCCTCTTTCCATTTTTCTTCCTCTAGACTCTGCACTCAAAGCATTTCCCAATGTTTCACCAGAGCTTTTCCGTCGCATTTCCTCGCTAAGGATAGCACCGACAACATCATCAAACTTTAAAGTACTAGATCTAGAAACGGAGTTACTAATGGCCATTACCAAACCATTCCAACTTTCTGGTAATGAGCACAAGAATAACAAAGCTCTAACTTCATCATCAAAGTTTACCCCTACAGAACTTAACTAACTTGTAATTGTATTAAAATCATTTAAATGGTCTGCAACAGATCCACCTTCCGACATCTTCATATTAAATAACCGTTTCATAAGAAATACCTTGTTTGAGGCCAAGGGTTTTTCATATAGTTTCGACAACGCCTGAATCAAACCCTCTGTCGTGGTTTCCTTCGAAATGTTGAAGGTGTCTGACGCAGCAAGGCACAACCGTATTGTCCCGAGTGCCTTTCTATCGAGAAGGTTCCATTCTTCGTCTATCATACCCGTCGGCATCTTTGATTTTCCGCCCATTGGTAGGTATAGATCTTTCTGATACAGATAATCTTCCATTTGCATCTTCCACAATGAGAAGTTTTGGCCGTTAAATTTTTTCGACCCTAAACTTACCATCTTCCGCCATTGCTCCCACTCGAACCAGGAACCCTTCTTTTCTGTGAGTTTATCAGCCAAATAGACCTTCGGCTCTGATACCAGTTGTTAGAAATTATATATTATGGAGCAATGGAACACATAAAATATTGCAGAAATATAAACACAGAGAACGCATAAAACAAGAGAGACACAGATATACGTGGTTCACCCAGTTTGGGCTACGTCCACCCTGAACAGCCAGTCCTTCCTTTCTATTATCCAGCAAAATGAAGAGACACAACCTACAGTAGATCTGCTGTAATATCCTCTGTTTTCTCTCACAGTCTCACCTCTCTATTTCCCGCTCACATAATACACATCTATCACACAGCCTCAAATACAATGCCCTCATACAAAGAGATGGGTTGCCTTTTAGGGCAAAAGACCCTAAACTAAATATAAGTTCTACCGTCAGATCATTCGCCTAATGAACGGCCCAGATTGACTAGAAATTTCTATAGTTTTACAAGGCAATTTTACAGTTGTTTTTAGCTTCGGGGGCGCTACCTCCGAAACCCCCTGCCAGGGGGGGGCTCCCAAAGGTCGCAACCACCCCCCCTGGACCCCCCCTGCAGCGAATATTTTACGGGCAGCGTTGCCGCCCCCATTTCAAACTGGGGTCCAATGTGGCGATACCTTTGAATATAGAAGATAATCAGGCTCCACACCCAACACTGAAGTGGCCACTTATCTAGGATGGAAATTGCCCAAAAAATCCTTTGTGTTGGTTACTTTTGGCCAACCTTGTTTTGCGACTCTATTAAAGTAGTCAATCAATGTGAGTGTTACTAGAGATATTCTCACAAGGTGCAAGCTCCACTAGCTCCCTTACACCTAGTTATTGTCATGGGCCCTTTCTACAAATGGGGCATAGACTTCATGACTTTCAACCCTATTTCTTCAAGCGGCTATAAGTACATGTGGTTGTTGTCGAATACTTTAAAAAATGTCTAGAATCCATGCCTAGATATGATAACACCACAGAAACCACACCACAGTTTTTATTTAACCATGTCATCACACGGATTGGTGTTCCCAAGGAATTGGTCTCATAATAACACCACAATGTCACCCCTTGTTCATTCATAGAGGGAGTTAGTCCTTCTCTATGATGTTTCCAAGGAAGCTTTAGGACCAAGGAAGTTCAAAACATTATGGAAGGGTCCATACATTGTTAAACATTGTCTCCTCAAAGGGGCATACATGTTAGCAGAGCCGGATGGGACTTGCCTTAAAGATCCAGTCAACAGGATCTACCTTAAAAAAATTTATCCATAACATTCAAAAAATCCATAGAATGTAAATGTATGCACCATGACTTATTTTAATGATGATCACCTCATCACGGATGTATACTAAAATCACACTCTTATCATGTTTCACAGATGGATCATTCACCATCCTATCATCACAGGTTCATTGATTATGCTTCTCGATGGTTGCAAAACCTTGCTACAATAGCATGGGCCATATATTCTCCTCAACTAACACCATTCCACCAGTATGGGTTTTTCTTGGGTCAGCCACCAACAATCAATCTAAATATGATGTCAGCATAGGCCTCTTGGTTTATGCCTCCCACCTAGGCATCAATCACTTGCATGTATTCCTTGACTTCCAACTTGTTGTATCACACTTGAATAGAACCTTTAAGATACGTGACCCTTTATTTTTTCGGAAATACTTGCATGCACAAAGGTTAGCTCTTAGTTTTGATCATATCACATTTTCACATATACCAAAAAATCAAAATCATGTAGTAGATTGCATAGCTAATCAAATCCTAGATTGGAATGTATCACATATACATCATCATCGAGACATATAAAACATGAAATTCATATTCATCAAATATATGAAAACTTACATCACATGTATAAAACCATATCACATAAGACACATCTAGAGAGTTGCAAAAAATAATCTCATATATATATTATCATGGTCAAAAAATATATATGTACAAATATACATCTTCTGGCCAATGCTAGGAAAAAAATGAGTCATTAATAGGGGAGAATCATCATAATGGGTGCTTCCCCTAGTACATACATAAAAATACATATAGTTTTGGGGTTCAACACCCCCATCACCCCCTACATCCCCTACACAAGGCCATCTTACCTCACCCAATGCTAGAGCCAAAATCAAATGAATGGTTGTCACTACCACTGTAAGTCGACGGAGGACAGGACACCTCGCTTTATCTCACACCATGGTCCTCTATATCATAATCTCATCCAGAATTTCCCAACTAGCCTCAGGAATCACCTGAAGTAGGGTAATCATACAATCCCAAGCATTCTTGATAGCCCCTACTCATACCTATGCAACCTATATGTGAGCCTCTGTAGCCTCAGCATGCTCCCACAGTCTCTCCACCTCAACATTAAGAGAGGCACTCTCCCCCTCTCCCTAGGGGGCACCTATCTCTAGACATTGGCACCGAGCCGACCTCTTAGGGTCCTCCTGCACCCTCTCATTTCTCTGTCACTATGGCACACCTACCGCACTTGCTCCACCTAAATGATGAGGATCAATACCCACCAAACAGACCAACATACATCCTGTAGATCCCACATCTACAAGAAAACATATATGGTATCACTATAGACATAAATATATATCATAAATACATGGAAATCAACACAATGTAGAACACACAATCACATACCTATTGGGCCTCAAGCATCATCTGGGGGTAATCCCTTCTTTGGATCTCCATTGAAATCCACGCCAACATATGGAAACTCCAAGATCATCTAAGGGTTGGACAGGCACCAACCTTCCATTGTGGGCATCTAACGTCACCCCACCTCTCCTCAACCTACACGTTGCATCACCAGTGCCCATCACCTAATCTGTGGATCTCTTGGGGGTCCTATCAACACCACAAGCACTATGTGAAACATCATGGCCCTCTCATAGAGAATGCTACAAATAACACTATTGTAGAAAAATATTTGTGCCTCACCCTAATGAACTTGTGTAAGCTTTGTAGTCATGCTCCTATAGAGATACCCTTCCTAGTCGTAAAATGCATCTCCTTGAATCCTCTAGAGGATGAAAAGATGGGACCTAGAAACTTGATGTGGGGACATTTTCCCTACCACTCGTATGGTCATAGCTAAGGTTGCTCACTCAGATATATCAAGGATCACATCAACACATATAGACCCCTCCTGAAAAGGGTTGGATCAGCAGTGGTCCTTAGCTCATCTAGTGAGGTCCACCCGACCAAGTGTTAGTGGTGTTGATAGCACCTCTTCTTAGGGCACTAATCCAACCATAAAGTAGACATCCACATCAATGGTGAATATCACATCTTAACCCTAGATGTAGAAGGCCTCTCGATGTAGCTACCATCTTCGAATCACAAAATGCAAGAAGTCCTCTTATGATATGAGTAGAGGGTTCTAAACAAACTTCAGTAACCCCCACTGAGTAAGAAAATCTTGAGATGCAGCATCACCTACCACTACTATGTGGAAGTGATCCCAATCTCACTCCTACCATGTCATACCCACCCTACCCAAAGCATGAAGAAAACCAAAAAATTAGCCTCAAAGGCTTAAAATTTTCTTTCTATAGGCATTGCATGCCTGTTTCAATAATAGGTGTGTGGTCACATGTCTGTTCCTCAAAAAAGAACGTGATGCCATGTTGACTGTCCCTATACATTCATGCACTTGCATGCTTGTTTGCATATTTCCTGTGAGGGCATCAGCCCCCTAGCTACGTGTTTATCCCTCACGTAGATGCATGGGTCATGCGACTATTTCTTAGATAGTCATGCATGTACGTGCTTGTCCCCCAAAAATCTATGAGTTCCTTGGCATGAAGACCTCGTGGCTATTTTAGCTACAGTCGCATGCTCGCATGACTGTTATGCCTTTACCCACACACCCCCGCGTGACTGTTAAACAATCACCTTTGTGGGTTTTTTATTTTCCCTAAAAAGGTCCATAAAGGCCATCTTGTATAGCCTATCTACCCTAGGCTACCAAATTCACAAAGTTTAAGTAGTGAATTATTACCTGGCTATCCTCGCGCACTACCCAGGTGCACAGACTAACTGTTATGGATGAAAATAGCTCTTGGACCTAGCTTGGTAGTCCACATCAACAAGTACAAATGAGGTGGCATATGGACCATTTCACCCTATATATCATCCTTTGTGTCATCTTCCTATGGTCCATTAAGGAGCTCATGACCTCCTTTCATGAAACCATCACCGACATTTGGAATAGGATGATATCATCTTCATCATGGTACTCTCCATTCCATTTCATAAACATATTCATTTTTGGGCCCCTTTCACATTTCAGAGTACCTATCAGGTGTGCCTTTCCATGTTTTGGATTCATCTTTTTCATCACATTCTAGCTTATATATTATTTCATCAGGATGTTTTCACTTGGGGTATTAGTTGTCGAAGTTATAGGTCTCCCAATAATTTCTCAGCAGAATCAGTCCTCCGGTGACCGTTCATAGTTAAGGTATCATTCTCCACTCATCATGATAGGCTTACTTGAAATATTTTCATATTATGATATCATTTCTCTTAAATTCACCATAGCGCCTATCATATTGACCACGTTTACCACCACCTTCCACTTGCACCTATTAAATGTTCATATCAGTCGATAGTACCTTTGATACATGGATCACCTCATTTTATAGATCACCTTACACTATCAGGATCCATGATCATTCACTTAGGATCTAGAGCCACCTCATGAGCATGTCTTGAAGATCAACCTCATTCTCTTTTTCTTTACTCATTTCTTACCAACACCACTCTTGGGACACCACATTTGTTTTTTGTTGGATTCAATCAAACGTACTCCTTCATTCTACATTTGGCCGATCATCCCTCTATACAACATAACCCATCTGCATCACTTCATCTTCCTCATCAACCTCACACTAAGACCAACGAATGGGCCCCCTACCCTCAACAAAAAACCCCACCTACATTATTACGTAGGATGCAATTTTCTTGGGACACCCATTTGCGTGTTTGTACATCCCAAAACACTTTTACACTCTTTTGGAAAGTGTGCAATTTTTTTTAGGAAAAGGATTCCCACCCATATTTTTCTATAATGTGCCCATTGGTAGTCCCTAGTTACCCTTGGTTGGAGCTTGCTTATATCACTACACCATGATACACATTAATCCATCATTTACCACAACAGTCAGAACATGCTCATACATACCCTGGATGTCCAACCAACTCCAGAGGCATCCCCTCCAGAAGAATTATTTTGACTTCTCCTACTCACATCATAGCTCTAAAATCAGGTAGTTTTTCGTATATACCCATACTATCAACTCTCATTATCATTCCTCTTATAACCACCATGTTACAATCATCTTTATTCCTTCACCACGATTCCCCAAATCAACATTTTGGGCAGTTGGTGCTTCTTTCTTGTCGACTTCAACACCCATCTTCTAGGATTGAAGTTGTACCTTAGTTGCTCCCCCACTTAGGGGATAACCTTGGGTGTGACATTGGAAATCACTATCACCCATTGATGTCATTGGTCTCCCTAAAATTCGACACCAACAAAGTTTTTCATGTCAATGTAGTATCATACATTGTGACCATTGCAATTATGTAATTTAGTTGAAGACCCATGCATCCTTTAACACCTCATTCAGTAGTGCTTACATTTTGATGCATGGGAGGTACCCAAATTCGAAGACACATGCATCCATTAGCACCTCATTCAACAATGCTTCACTTTTGATGCATGAGTGAACCTAGTTCACTTTATTTTTCAAAGGTGACCTTGAGGGAATAAGCAATTATCATGGTCAGCCACATCAATGCTGACTTGACAAGACCATTTCCTATGTGATTTTAATAGTTATTCATTATCCATCATAATGAGAATGGGATATGCCTGAGTCATATAGACATTTTTTATATCAGTGTTTCTTTAGAGCATGATTATCTTTAATTACTAGTCAAGAATTTTCCCTACTCATCTCCACGGTAAGTTACTTTATCTCTCAAGAAGTTGGTAAGACACTCAGTCAAATCAACAAAATGTGATGTATTTCAGCTATATGTTTGCTCCTAACCTCATACATCAGGGGGAATATTTTATCATATGAAAATCATACACTCATTTGTACGCATTAGAAGACACTTAAAGTCAACGATCAACACATATAGGGGTGACATTTTTAGTTGGAAACACCATGTAGACCAAAAATCAAAAAATTTCCTAAGGTTCCATTGACGGTACTGGACCTGCCAACATCTCGAGGGGATATCCCCAGTAAGAAGTCCCAATTAGACCTCAAGCCATTTGGTGTAGGAGTCCCAGTAGTGGGTTGTATGGTAATGCCTTGATTGTGATTTTACATAGAGGCAAGTAAGATAACTCTGTTGGTAGCAAGGGTGTGAAAGCTGCAGTGAGTCAAGGAAGTTGCATGAGAGGTTCTAACACATGGGGGTTGAGATGAGAGCACCCCTTGACAACCTGTAATAATACTCGGATGGGAAGGGAACACATGAGCGAAGATACATCACAAGTTGGAAAGCAAGTTAGCTGGAAATCCAAAGTGATGGTTAAACCAACAACACATCTGCAACAAGATTCATACAATTTCATACAAAATAGTTCATACACAACTACGTAAGTTAAACAACATACATTGCTACAGCAACCAAAATAGTCCAACTACAATAACAACATATGCATGAAAACGTGATGGCTCTGTTTTATTAATAAGTGTAAGTTCCAATCATACAATACATCCATGTACACCCGCTAGTTCTAATAGTGGAATGTTACATCCACATTCGCCTTCTCCTCCAAATAGATGTACTAGGTCCGTGCAGTGGAGAAGCCAAGGTGCATTACAATACTATCCAAGATCTCTCCAAGATAGTCTTATCGGAAGCTTGGTTGAACAAAAGTCTATACAATGAGTTATAAGGGACTATTTATAGCAAAGGGTAGGGTGACCCTTGACATTCCCCTTTGTGGTAGTTCATCTACCCTCATGACTCTTCATATACTCTATGACTGTTACATCCAACTATCGACACTTGACTTACACTTGACATGACGTTACATTACAATGCACATGTACTCATGTGAGACAACATGGCTTGAGCAAGCTATGCAAGATATCATTGAAAATTGGTCTATTGCGATGAGACCAACTCTTTGACATGCTTGTGATAGTGAATGTGGTGAGCTGATGCCAAGCTTGGTCATCCGTGATGGTGTGCATGCACTCCATGGTGACATCTTGCTAAAGCGAACTCTTGCCTCCATTGCATCTAGTGCATTGGTATGGCTCCTTCATCCAGCTCATCTACTAACATGCACATGGTCTTCTTGGGTGTGGCTGAACCAACAACACACTGATGCATAGTATCTGTGCTGATATTCAAGTGTGTGCTGGTGGTCATGTGCATCAACTTGCCGAAGTACATGTTTAGCTCCAGTTGGACTTCCTTCTTGTCTTTGCCTTGGTGAGTGTGCTGAATGGGTTAGATCACATGCATGCACACAATGACATGTATGCTGCTGAATCCCTTGTGATCAACAACACTGCTCACCATATCTATTCCATGCCATCTTCTAGGATGGATATTTAACTTGTACAGGCACAGTTTCATCTGCGAGTGCATGTTGCGCCCACTATTGTTTCCTATTCCTACTACAACTCATTCATATGTCTGTGTAGCTTCATGTTCTTCCTTGAGGTGCTTCTTCAGCACATGCAACTCCTTATTTGTTCCATTCTCTGTCTTTGTGCGATATTTATGTCGCACCGTCACCTCATAGCCCGAGTCTCCAAAGTTTCTTTCATCATCAATGGATCTTCTTGAGCTCGCAACTTTGTTCTGACTCTGTGTTGTCAACAACCTTCCTCTTACATTCATTGCATTCGGCATGGTACCTTCAGCTACTGTTCATGATGTTGCTCACTTTGTTGTTGTTGCCATCATATCTCAATGCCCTCATCTACAAACAACTTGATCCCTTCGTGGGTAGGTAAGTTCATAGACAATTGATCGACTGCATCCCCAAGTGTGCTATGAATGGTGTCTTCGACTCTGCTCCTAGATGTGATGTGGGATGGCAGAGCTACAAGGTTGATGTTAGGAATGAACTCTGTAGTGTCTGGTTGATGAATTTCGATAAAATCAAGTTTGTGACACGCATGCCAAAAATCTAGGGAAAGCGACACTTGGTGGGAGATTTATGAAGTGATCCTTGCATGTAACCTCCAACTGCCCAAAAATAGATCCCTAAAACAAGGGATTCCTTTGCATCCTGACTTGGGAGAATCAGCCCATGCATGCAAGTCTATTTTTCTCAGTCTCGGAGGGAACCGATCAACTCAGCTGCACATGCAAGAGGCTATTCAACTACTGGGAGAAAAAGTGCATTTCTGGCTGGGAGCTGGGCTAGTTGCCTAAGAGATTTGCCTTATTTCTAGGCAGAGCAGCTGACTGTTGCCTAGATTTCCACAAATTATGGGCTGAGTAGCCCTACTAGGGAAAATTACACAATTTTCACTATGAGTGTTGACTGCCAGAATTGCGCAATTATGGAACCCAACACGCTGTCAGTCAGGAATGCGTAATTTCTAGAGGGAAGGTTGGTTTCCCTCAAGAATTGCGCAATTCCTTGGGGGAGATGCTCAACCTGCAACTGTACCAAGTCTGGGTGATTAGCCTGTGAGGGGAATGCATCAAGCTATGATCGATAGACTGCCTTTGTTCAAGCAAAACATTGAAGCTTGTGAACTTGATGAAGCAAGACAAGGTGCTGTGAAAAGTTGGTAGGGAAGGCTCCAAAATGAAGCTAAGACAAAGTTGTTAGGGAGGGTGGTTGTAGCTGCTACAACACTTGGCGACACACTGGTAGAACTCTAGCTCTCTGAATGGACCCTGTTTTTGAAATGCAAGTCTAACACCTCCGAAAGTATTGTTTAGTTCTCAAATCGTCTTGGTTTTACATTAGTTTGATTATAAGATGTATCATTTTCCAAACTCTTGGTCGATTTACACACATTCCAAGCCAAGGAAACAAAGTTGTTTTGATTGGGGTTGAGGGGTATTTGGGTGCACAAGCAGTATAGTCGTTAGAGTCTTAGTTTCATCTCTGGTGTTGCTCTACTGCTAGTAGACCTGGACAGTAGCCCGGTAGAGTTAGTACCTCGACGGAGTTACTTGCATCACCTCTCTGCACAGGATGCCTTTATCTTCTTTCGCCTTATTCATTTTTCATTTCTTCAATTTTTTTTCACTTTTTTTCATTTTTGTAACTGTGCATAGCACTTATTCATTTCAGAGGCGGAAGAGGGATCCTGACTTATTGAGAGTAGAAAAGGTTGTTCTAGTAGAGAAGTATTTTATTATACCTTTGACGTGTCTGTTAAGGTTTTTCCCCTAACCTTACTCTACTTGACTGAGATGACAAGGGTTAACCCAAAAAAAAACTGACTAGAGAAGGTGACACTAGTTAGCATGCAAGCGTTGTGTTTTCACCAAGGTTCACTTCGAATGATATGTATTTTCCTTCGATGTATCATGGACTAAAAGTAACAAGTTCTTCATACAAAGGCAAGATCACATATAACCAAGTAGTGATAGTTGTACAAGCCCTCTTGTACTTCACCCAACTCGCTTCAAGATTCATACATGGTTTCATGTGAAACTAACCTAGGAATGAAACAAACAAACTAACAAACAAACAACAAAGCAAAGCAAGTGCATAAGCGAAAGTGAAAGCAAAGCGAGTAAGCAAACAAGCAGGCGAACAAACAAACAAACAAAGCATGTAAGCAAGCAAGCATGCAAGCAAACAACTGAAAGCAAACACTACTCCTACTCCTACACTAACGGTGCATAGGGCTGATCACATGAAGTGATATTTCCAATGCAACCACCGATGCATTGGTTGACCCATCTTGGTGAAGCCTTGGTCCGTGAGCAACCCAGTTGTGTGAACCAGAAAACAAGAAATATATAACAATGAAGACAACCACACTTCGTGTTTTAAAGTTCCCACAGGACATAAGTGAGTGCAAGTGCATGACAAGCAGTCTGTGGACTTATCATAGTGTTGTGTGATACCGTGTGCAACTTTTAAGCATAAGCACACTCTTGATTGAGATGTGCAAGAAAATGAAAGAAGCAAAGATAACTTGCGTTTCACATGAGTTCTTGCAATGTAAGATTCCTCCAATGCATGAGTGATGGGATTGTGTAGTTCGAGTGGAGGAAGCATGATCTGTGTGTGAGATGGATCTTCAATGCATACAGATGAGTGATGAGGAGCCTTGGGTGATTGAACAATTTCCTGATCAAAAGTGAGACTAGCCCCAAGAGAGCGAGGGCCTGACATAACCATCAGCTCGAGCTGAAGTGCCTTGACAATCTTGGCTGTTTCAACATCATCATCAAATAGATCATCATAAATCGTGGCTTCGAAAGATCAACTTTGATAGAGTCATGATCATGATCAAATATGGAAGTAAATGGATCATGACTGCCATGATCTGAAAAATCAATGAATTCATCGACATCCTTATGATCAAATGAATCAAATAGAGGGGTAGATGAAAAGTAGACAAACTCATCCTCTATGTTTCTAGAAAAGACAGATGAAAGATTAAGTGGATTTTCAATGAATAACTTATGCTCTCCATTGTCCAATGATGAACCAACATCCAGTGAGTCCTGCGAGTGATCAACAATGGGTGCATCCATGGATGAAGACAGACATGTGAAATCATGGATGTTAGGTTCACCAAAGATGTTAGGAAAGAACGGAGGGGGCTCAGATGGAAGGGAGTCATCCTTCGCCGAGTGTCGATGCTCAAGCTCCCACTCATACTCTTCATGAATGACAACGCATGTTGGTTGTGCAACACCAACTCTGTCAGTGGCTTGTTCCTTGTTCATAACAAGTGAAGAGTCTGGAATGGAATAACACAAAATAATATCATCCGGAGGAACAGCCGAGTGTGAAGATGAAGGTTGTGGAACAAAATGCATATGGGAACTCGAAGGAATCACAACCAACATTGCACGAAAATTAAGTGAAGTGATGTTGGGAGGATGTACAAGCTAAACAAGTGTGTGAGCATGATCCTCAACATCACTCAATAGTGGTGGAGTTGTTGAATGAGGGGATGGGGGGCAGTCAGTCGAGACAGTGACCACATCCGCATGAGATTGTGTAGCTCCCTCAATGAATAATGTTGAATGAGGCTTGATTTCAAGTTTCTTCTTGGTACAGACAAATTTCTTAAGGCAATACTCGAATCGGTCCCAAAGATAGGAAAATTTCATGTGGCTCCTCAGAGCTTGAAACTGCCAGTCATGGAAGCACTGTCAAAAATACATAATTGATTCATCCAGAGCCTTCCATTACTGTAACAGTTTTAAGTCAAGATGGTCTAGATCAAAATGATAGAAAGTGTCTTCAATGAGATCACAAAAGTGCTCAAGTGAGTGCATGATGTCAACTAGTAGGCTAAGCAACCATTGACGTGGAGATTCGCGAAGTGTGTGTGCAAGTAGCAAGCTGGCCTGTTCGTCAGAACATCCATATTCCTCATGAATCATGGAAAGAAAGTCATGTAATTATTCAGGCCAGGTCACTTCGTCTTCACCATCATACGTGTAAGTAGACATGAGATCGAAAAACTCCCTCGTGATGGTGACATATTCATGATTCGGAAAATGTCGCAAAGGGAGAAGAGTGCAACAATCCAAGAAAGGTAAGAAAAGGTTCAAAACTGGATGAGAGGACACAACTTGTCATCTGACCCTTGTTCTAGCGCCAGAAATGTTGACGGTGCTGGACCAACCAACATGTCAAGGGGATCTCCCTGATAAGAAGTCTGTTGGGTCCCTATAATACTAGTGATTACCACATTACTATTGTAGTTACACCCCTTATTTATATTTTTGTGCCCATATTACCCCCATGTTGTTATTTATGTGCCCCATAGAATCCCTCTATTGTTATTTTTGTGGCTTTATATTATTATTGTTAGGTCGGCTGGATTATATTATGACTCCTTAGACTCCTATATATAGAAAGGAGGTTTTGTCATTTGTATCATCGAAGAATTGTTCATTTATGTAATGTAAAGGAGGTTGCCCCCTCGAAGAGGCTGAATTCTAAGGCGTTGATCTATCTTTTCTATCTTTTCTTGAGCTGGTTTCATAACATTTGGTATCAGAGCTTTGGATTCTAGGGTTTCACTGCTCCAAACAGGTCATTGTTGTATTTTCGCTATAACTTTTTTTCTGTAACGTTTTAGAAGTCGCAAAAAAAACCCATTTGAGAAGAGATCGCGTTGAACCTTGGGTCTGAATTTCAGAGCTTTTTGTGCGATATTTACGGAGATATGATTTGAGGAAGTTGGTCTTTTTGCAGACTCCTGAATTACATTCAAAACAGGTGACTTGGGGAAAATCGTCATAACCTTCTCTTTGGCGATCGGATTGAAATTTCGTAAGAAGGTACAGAAAGAGGACAGATTTTAGTTTTTTGTATGCGAGTTTCAGATCCAAAGGTTGAAACAGTGACTCGTGGCACGTCGTACAAGTTTTCTCTACTGAACTAGTCTAAAAGCAAGTCACTGTGGGAGATTTCACATAACTCTTCCTTGGAGAATCCAATTTGGGTCAGACTTGTGGCATTGGAAAGAGGACATAGAAGGCTACTATAGGTTGCAACTTTAGAATTGGATGATCTGAAATTACAGAGATACGTCAGATTCAATATCAGGCTTCTATAAAGTGAAAAAAGGTGTGTAGTTTTTTTTTAAATTTTTGTGTAAGCTTGGTTTAACGGAATTCAAAGGGCATAGTAAAGCATTATTATCGGTAACTGATGCCCCGAGGAAAGAAAATGCAAACACCTAGTAAGGAACCTGAAATCTCTAGCATGACTCATGAAGAAGAGGAAGAAATGCTACATGATATATCAAAATTACAAGAACAAGTGCAACTAATGTCACACTCACAAAAGCTAACAGAAGCTAAGATAAATGGCGTGGAATCTAAGATAAATGGCGTGGAATCTAAGATAAAGGGCATGGAAGCTAAGATGGATGATTTGAACACGGATTTGAAGACAAACATGGCAGATTTGAAGACAGATTTGACAAATTTTCTACAAGAAATACTTACTAATGGTGAAAAGGGTTGTTTTCGGGAAAAGTGTCTATTCAGAACGACCCTATCCCACAGGGTTGTAACAGAGACCTCAGAAACAAACAAGGAAAACTACTCTTGTATTCTTCTTTATGAACTATAAACGAAGATGATTAAGATGAACCGACCTGTGTCTTGCGCTAGTTGTTCGATCCAATCTATCCTCTCTTTGCCAGCTTCCACCGATCTGCTCCCTCACTTGCCTAGCGTCACCAAGTTCCTGCAAGTTCACAGAAGAGAGAAACTACACAAAGACATAGATTTATGTTCATAAAAAGCTTAGGATCAGATTTAAGCTAAACATACAAATATAACACACATCAGATATACAAGCATGTAGGAGAAACTCAAGTAGTTTCATTGATAAAACAAGAAGATCCAGGAGGAGTTACAACCGATGAGTCCTCATCCAGCATCAGCCTCCCAGCATAGAATCCCTTCTTCACCTCCAACAAAGCATAAATCACCCAATACTCTGATATCAATCACAAAACCAACAACAATTCTCTGCAATGTACAAAATTCCAGCCTCTGGATCTCTTGGTGAGGGATCCATATATAGATGTATGCAAAGAGGATGAGTCACCCATGAGTTGATTAGTGGCTTCTCTCTGTCAGTTCTTGCTTCCACTTGGAGATTGAGAGCCTCTTACTCATCACTGGTCGAATTCAGTGAGGCAAGTGTCATTGGAGAAGATTCTGGAAGCTTCCATTGTCTCTCCACCTCGTTGAATGACTTTGCCACTTGTCATTTCCCGCTCAATGCACCCTGGTAGTGCATTCAAGTGCATTGCAACGCACCTAGCCAGTGTATTTGGGTGCTTTGCAACGCAGTCAGCTAGTGGAGCACTTGAAATGATCCTGTTTTGACTAGTTTTGAGCAGTTTCTGGTGGAGAACTTCTGGGAGAAGCTGTAATTTGTTGACCTTGTTTCTTTAGGAGCTGGAACAACATCTTTAGGGACTTAGGATCCCTTGGTTTATGGACATTTCATGCTTATAGCTGTAAGGCACAAAAATGTCTATAACAGTTGCCCCTAAAGTATGAGGCCGTTTATCGGGTGAAATGCTTTATTAGGAGGATCCGAAGTTCTTCTAATGTTGGAGAGGAGACGTGTAATGAGATACAATACAATACATTCTTTTCATACTGTTTTCATGATCTAGCTGAGGCGGGCATTCCCATGCTCAACTTTATAAATTCATTTTCATGTACATAGGACAGACAATCGTCTGATAGTAGATTGATGATTCTGGTGAAATCATCATCCTTTTGGTAGGATGATTATCTATGCTGCAATGCTGTACATTTCAATGTTTTTATTTTTCCTGAATATATATCGCAGCCCGGATGGATGAAACTAGATCCGGGGTCTTCAATCTCGTCCGATCTTCACTCTAAGTACAAGTCGATCCATGTGAGAAATGTTTTGAAGTCGAACATGGAAAGACATCGCTTGATTACCAGTCAATGATGTAAACTGTTAACAAGCGCGAGAGGAATCACCGATAATGATAATGACCCTCAAGGTACTGCAGTACAATTCACGTGGTGTGAATAAAGGACTTGGCATCGAACACCACGCAAAATATTTTGGTCGAAGGTCATTGATGTATACCTGTCGCTGGAAGTGAGAAACTTGCCATTGAGGCATGCAAGCTTCAAAGTACTGAAGGGGTGTTCCTAGATCAACTTCTTGGATAATGAGCTGATGTCGACAAGAAGCGATCTGTCAAAGGAGGGCCTTAATGAATCCCACATCAATGACACGGAACGGAGCAAATGATTTTGATGGAGGTGAAAACGATCTGGTGACATACGGTTCAAGGTGGCAGTCATGAAAGAGTGAAGTATAATGTATGGTAGTGGATGGGACACGGGTGACTTCTCTGGATGACTTCTCTTGAACATGTCGGCGACACTTATGTGATGGATCGGTAGCATTTACCCCAAATGTGGATGGTATGGCGTGACCATGGTGATGTGACCGGTGAATGAAACAACCCAACCCGACTCTGGCACGGAGTGGAAGTGTCATGTTCAAGAGCAACTTGCTACCAATAAAGTTTCTTTGAGTTTTCTTCCCAATTTTTCCCTAGTCATTTCTGACCAGTACCTCTTTATTTTTGTCAAGCTTGAGGAGGATAACATATGCTTGTTCTATAATTTTCCCTTCAAGCAAACCCATCGCTATGTTTTAACGAGCCTAGCGATAGTGAAACTCGTTCTCGTCTAAAGACAAGTTTGTCGCTATTAATCTTTTTAACGAGCCTAACGACAAAGATAACTCGGTCCTTTTCCTTTTTAGGGAGTATGAAAAGGTACGTAAAGATAACTCCGGAATTCCTTTTTCGTCATCTAATCCCTTAAGTCCAAAAAAGTATAAAACAATACAGAAGGGATGAATTTTCGATAATTTTAACGAGCCGAATAAAACAAGCACTCGATCTTTTTGTGCAATAATCCCTCAGGTCCAAAAAGTTTAAAATCTAGAGGAGGGATAGCACTTCCGGTCGCTTTAACGAGCTGGAAGGCCAAAAATCGGCAATATTTTCATATTTTATGAGTCAGATGAAAAGAGGTTAAAGAAGACTCGTCTTTTGAGGAACGAGTGATAAAATGGGTAGCAGCTGATTCCAGGTAAGGTTTGGAATTCTCCAATCACGGCAGTGTCACAAGGATGGCTAGTGAAATCACTCTTCGCAGCTGTTCCTCAAAATGGGTAAACAATCAAATGGAGGTGAATGATCGGCCAAATGAAAAGTGGAGGTGACGGTGCAAACACGACCAAGGCTTTAATGGCTGAAAATGCTTCATTCACGGTGGTTATTTACCGGAGGATAGTTCATTTTTTAACGAGCTTAAACGTGGGTGGAAACACTTGCTCGATCCGTGTTTATTTTTTAACGAGCTTGAATCTTGCGGTAAACATTGCTCGATTAATCCAGTCATATGATAAGAATGTCTCATATAAAACGGCAACTTTTAGATTTTTGCCCCACATCCTTTCTTTATGCAAGTTAGGTGACGACCAATCCTACGAGTTTAAAGGGTTAGCCTACAGGTTTAAAGGGAGGGCCTAAAAATTTAAAAAATAAATAGCCGCCCCTTGCTTGCATGCCAAAAGGTTCACATGCCCCTAGGTATAAAACAGAGTTTCAAAGTTACCCCTCAATTTGCAGACAAAACATTTGTTCTATCAGGAGAGGCCTACCTCTTACAGGTCACCCAAAGATTGCTCTATTCGCGGTGCAAACAAAACACTTCTTCGGCGATGTCTACCGAGATAAACAAAGGTGAGTGACTCCATCTGTCAACTCACATAACTTTGACAAAAGAATCTTATTCTAGAACAACCCCTCTTCCAATCACGGACAGGGTACAAACTAGTCATATTCTCCCGTGGAAACCTACTCTATACCCGAAGTTTTCCTGCCGAAACAGACCAGGACGCATGCCCCCTGGGTTTCAGTCATATCCTTCCGGATTACTCGCGCTCATCGGGAGGAAGGACTGGGACTTGAGACATTTCTTGCATGAAGAGACCATTTAGGGACGGTATGTGACTATTTGCTATGCGTGATCCGGGAAATGAAAGCTGGTCCACGAGCTTGACCACTTTTCCTTCGTGCGGAAAACACATTACTCTAAAGAGTGAGGAGACGATGGCTCCCATGTAATAAATATAGTCTCGTCCAAGGAGTAGGTTATAATTCAAGGGTCCTTGAATGACCATGACGTTCAGGCGAACTATCTTCCCTCTCAATGTTATGGGCACATCGGGAAGGATCCCTAAAGGTCGACTGGTTCCTTTATCAAAGCCTGTCAGATTTCTCATTTCAGGCAACAGTGATGGCGAACCAAGCGCTTTCCAAGCAATAGAGGAAAGGATACTCATAGATGCCCCCTCATCTATGATGGTGCCAGCCATGACCATTCTGTATATTTGAACGATAATTCGGAATGGTATGCTTGCTGGCAAACGGGGTCTGCCTAGTTGGTTCCAGTCGAAGGATACAACTAGGTTGCTTGGAGGTGGGACCAAGTAGACGGCCGGGTATGGCTCTGATGAACTTCCTTCCTGCGATAAAGGAATGGGTGGATTGCCCCCGTGTTTTTCGGAGTCTGTGTTGATGAAGAGAATTTGGACGGTGTCATCCTTATCCTCTTCAGTGACTGTATCATTCGAAGATAAAACCTCTGAAGGCAAGACCGGGTAAACTGCCGCCTCGACCTTTTGACTTTCATCTGGTATGGATTCAGTTGGTTTATCCTCAATGATAGACGCTTCAGCCGACCACTTGAGCGGGCTAGCTGGGTTCTCAACTAGTGACGGATTTGGCAAGATTTTTTTGTATCCAGGAGGAAGTCGTAACGATGAAACCAGACGATCATCCAAAACTCTTTTAGCCTCGTCTAAGAAGGGACAATGGTGGAGGGCATGGTCGCCTTCACACAGTCTACAGGGAAATATAGCTTTCCCTTTTTGTCTTGGGGCTTCACTTTCACTAGTTGACGGTGTACTTTCAACATGATCTCCAGAGGTTGATGACACCGGATTGTGCAAACGAGGGGAGCAGTTCCTTAGTATCCGGGGGATGCAAGGACAATCTCTGTGAAAGTGGTCTCCTCTGCAAATGACACATGGCGATTTAGGCTTGGTCGGCGCTGTGTGTGGATTTTCATTAGACGACACTCGTTTTCCCTTATTCGCCTTTGGCTCCTTCTTCTTTTTCTCTTTCTTCTTCTTTTCCTTCTTCTCCTTAGGAACTTGGTTTTTAGCTTTACCAGTCCCGTCAAGTGAAGAGGAAGGAAGAGAGGAAGAATTAGAGGAAGTAGAAGGTTGGTGGGTAACTCTGAACTCGTCTAACTGTTGATTTGACTGTTCAGGAATGGTGGTGTTCTGAACGACATTGGTTGAGAAGAGCCAAACTGGCAAGCCAATTGTCAGTCCTGGAAGCGACAATGTGGCCATATGGGGCGCACCAACATCTCCCCAAGAGGAGAAGGGACTAGGATTTCCACCAAGGGGAATTCCTTGGTTGGTAGGCTCCTTTTTCTCAACCTAAAGATCAACGCAGGAAAAAGGGTATGAATATTCCATTTAAAATAAATTTTAACACGCTTTGACACAACTTTGTTTTTTCAGTTTTAAAGAGTCGAGAAAAAACAAAAGATGACTCTAGTCTCCTTCGATTTTTAATGAGCCTGAAGTGACAAGTGCTCAGATGGACCTTTTCCGTTAAGGAGTCTGAAAAGGAATGAAAGGGACTTCTCTGGAGGTCTAGGTAGAGGGAGTGCCAAACCAATCGCAAAACCGCAGAATACTTTTTAGGGTACGGGCGGTCAATCTTCTCAAATGCTGTGTTCAGTGCATTGCGATCAGTAGGGTGGCCGACACGGCTTCCTATGGATAAAGTTTTTATGCCTATAGGGGTCTCCCAATATATACTCGACGGTACGTGGGAGCACAAGTCCGTACTGGCACTTATCGTCTCAAAGTGGAGGAATCACCCAACCAACAGTGAGGACAACAGTTACCAGGCTTTACGATGCTGGAATACGTCTCTAGCCTAGACCTTTAGATGTTGTGCATTAAGTTACAAAGCGTTGTTAAGTTCATTGAATTTATTTTAGGTTGATCTTTCTTATGAAGTTTGCCTTTTGGGTTCACCACGAGATGTAGATGTAATTCCTAAAATGCAATCTAAAGATGATAAGCAAGCTTTTATATCTTTTCAGCAATGAAAATCCTAGCTACAAGGGGAAAAGAAAGACACAATCTTTTCTCAAAGAGCAAAGAGCACACTGTAAATGCACTTTCCCTAAATCAAGCCATACAAACTGTCAATATGAAAATGCACTTGTGCATGTATTTGTTTTTCACTTTCTTAATATTGATGCCTAAAAAGAAAGTTGTTGTACAAATTTGAATTCGATTTCAAGTGAAAAACACAAACAAGCTTCTTTTCGAAATCAAAAGGTAGAGACGATTACGACACTTTAGGATTTTGAAGTAAACACTTGTTTCGACACTAGAAATTCACAAATTCAAGCCAAAGACAAAAGTAAAAGCGTAATCAACTGTCAACAACAAACAAACTTTCTCCTAAGATCAAAACGACACTTACGACAGATCTAGATCTAAGGGCGACAGTATGACCAGTTTACTTTTGCAATGGGAAACTGTAAATGATGTAACAAATACACAAAAACAAATACAGTTTCTTTTATACAACTGAGGTGGAATTAAGGCAAAGAAAAAGGGGCTTTTAAACAGACAAACACACTGATCACAGGCTGCAAAAATCAGAGGCAAAACTGGAAAAAGTGAGCAAAGAACCTCAGCTAGGTAGGGCTAGGCTGATCAACGCACCTGCTACATAGAGAAACTGAATTGCAACGTAGGTAGCCCTCTCGGGAACTGCGCTGAAATGCAGAGTCTCTTCACAAAGCCTGCGCTGAAGCAGAAACGAGAATTTTCTCTGGGTTCTGGGTCACGGTTTGCAGTTTAATCTATGGTTTTTGGCCGGGTAAAAGCAATCAAATGTGTACAATCAGAGGGTTGATTTACAAGAGGTTTGAGAGCTATCACAAAGGGTAATCATATCATTTGTGAGTCAACTATTCAGGTCATAAACAGGCCCAGTGAATGGACTAGAGTAGCAGATCTCTACTTTGCATTTGTAAATGGCAAATGCAGTTCAATTCGCCACTCTTAAGTTTATGAGATGAACAACAATAGAAACACAAATAAACTAACTAGACACGTTCCCCAGCGGAGTCGCCATTTTGTTTTCGGGAAAAGTGTCTATTCAGAACGACCCTATCCCACAGGGTTGTGACAGAGACCTCAGAAACAAACAAGGAAAACTACTCTTGTATTCTTCTTTATGAACTATAAACGAAGATGATTAAGATGAATCGACCTATGTCTTGTGCTAGTTGTTCGATCCAATCTATCCTCTCTTTGCCAGCTTCCACCGATCTGCTCCCTCACTTGCCTAGCATCACCAAGTTCCTGTAAGTTCACAGAAGAGAGAAACTACACAAAGACATAGATTTATGTTCATAAAAAGCTTAGGATCAGATTTAAGCTAAACATACAAATATAACACACATCAGATATACAAGCATGTAGGAGAAACTCAAGTAGTTTTATTGATAAAACAAGAAGATCCAGGAGGAGTTACAACCGATGAGTCCTGATCCAGTATCAGCCTCGCAGCATAGAATCCCTTCTTCGCCTCCAACAAAGCATAAATCACCCAATACTCTGATATCAATCACAAAACCAACAGCAATTCTCTGCAATGTACAAAATTCCAGCCTCTGGATCTCTTGGTGAGGGATCCATATATAGATGTATGCAAAGAGGATGAGTCATCCCATGAGTTGATTAGTGGCTTCTCTCTATCAGTTCTTGCCTCCACTTGGAGACTGAGAGCCTCTTACTCATCACTGGTCGAATTCAGTGAGGCAAGTGTCATTGGAGAAGATTCTGGAAGCTTCCATTGTCTCTCCACCTCGTTGAATGACTTTGCCACTTGTCATTTCCCGCTCAACGCACCCTGGTAGTGCATTCAAGTGCGTTGCAACGCACCTAGCCAGTGTATTTGGGTGCTTTGCAACGCAGTCAGCTAGTGGAGCACTTGAAATGATCCTATTTTGACTAGTTTTGAGCAGTTTCTGTAGGAGAACTTCTGGGAGAAGCTGTAATTTGTTGACCTTGTTTCTTTAGGAGCTGGAACAACATCTTTAGGGACTTAGGATCCCTTGGTTTATGGACATTTCATGCTTATAGCTGTAAGGCACAAAAATGTCTATAACAAGGGTGTAAAGGAAACTCATGATGTGAACAAAAGTAATGTTAATCATGATTCCATAGACTCTAATGTTGGATCGAAGACCCACCATATTCCAAAAATCGATATGAGGAAGTTTGATGGAAAGGATCTCGCCACATGGATATTACAGATGGAGCAGTTCTTCGATCTCAATAATGTGCAAAACACACAAAAGGTACGTATGGCAACTGTATATTTGGAACCAAATCAATTTGTATGGTATCAATGGCTTTGCTCTCGTAAAAAATTTATCACTTGGGCAATTTTTACGGAAGAATTGATAGCACATTATGAAGATACAAAAAGCAACACTTTTTTTAGCCAATTGATAAGTCTCAAACAAAAGGGTTCAGTAATGGAGCACATTGAGGAGTTCCAAAAATTGAACATAAGGGTAAAAGATATTCCGGAGGAGCATAGGATTGATGTGTTCATAGGGTCTTTAAAGGACAATATCCAACATGATGTTCGCCTTTGGGAACCTGATTCATTAGAGAAGGCATTTAGGTTAGCAAGAAAAATGGAAAGCAAAATTATGGCAACTAGGAAGCATACCACTCATAACTATAAAGACGGAAGTGTTGTTGCCCCTAGTCTTCCACAACCTATAAGGTTGACACCACAACAATTGGAAGAAAAAAGAGCAAAAGGGCTTTGTTACAGTTGTGATAGCAAATACACTAAAGGTCATAAGTGTGCTGAGAAGAAATTATTCTACATAGATTGTGAAGAGGAAGAAGAAAAGGAGCAAGAAAGGTCAAAAGAAGAAGATATACTCCAGGAACAAAGCCTAGATGAAGAACAAATAAATCGGACCATATCTTGTAATGCATTGGCGGGAATTACCACTCCTCAAACCATCAAGATAGAAGGACAAATCAAGAAGAAAAAGGTAATAGTGTTGATTGATTCAGGAAGCACCCACAATTTTATTCATTGTAGGGTAGCAAAAGAATTGAATTGCTTCCTATATCTAGCACCAGAGTGTCAAGTGATGATTGCAAATGGAGGAACAATAAATTGCTCTAGAAGGTGCCATAATATCAAGCTATCCATGGGAGAATATGTATTGACTAGCCCAATGCTTTCCATTCCAATGGGAGGTGCTGATGTTGTACTAGGAGTCCAATGGCTACAATCCTTGGGTACAATAGCTTTTAATTTTCAAGAACTTTTCATCAAATTTTCTACGGAAGGAAAGGAAGTTGAATTAAGGGGTATTGCAGGGAAACCAGGAAAGATAATCAGCTCTAATGGTATGACAAAGCTTCTAAAAAAGGAGCAAAGAGGTGTAATTGCACAATTATGTTCGCTAGATGTTTCCACATTGGAATCATCTATTTCTCCAGATCTCCAAAAAGTCCTGGACAATCATTCCAAGGTATTTGAGACTCCCAAAGGTCTCCCACCTATGCGTGATCATGATCATGCTATTCATCTGATTCCAGGAAGTGTTCCTCCAAACATCAGGCCGTACAGATATCCCTATGTCCAAAAAAGTGAAATTGAACGTATGGTTGCAGAAATGCTAGAGGTTGGTATAATTCAACCAAGTCAAAGTTCTTTCTCTGCTCCAGTAGTATTGGTGCACAAGAAGGATGGATCATGGCGCATGTGTCCGGATTATAGGGAGCTCAACAAGCTCACTATTAAAGATAAGTTCCCCATTCCTGTCATTGATGAATTACTGGATGAATTGCATGGATCAATTTACTTCACCAAGTTGGATCTTCGTTCAGGATATCATCAAATCAGAATGAAGATTGAAGACATTCCGAAAATGGAATTTAGAACTCATGAGGGTCATTATGAATTTTTGGTCATGCCTTTTGGCCTTACTAATGCACCTTCAACATTTCAAGGTTTGATGAATTCAATTTTCAAACCATTCCTTAGAAAATTTGTGTTAGTATTTTTTGATGATATACTAATCTACAACAAGTCTTGGAAGGATCATGTTGAACATGTTGACAGGGTGCTACAACTATTGGAGGAGAAACAATTATATGCAAAAAGATCCAAATGTTTCTTTGGAGTCCAGGAGGTGGAATATTTGGGTCATATTGTATCTCATGAAGGAGTTAAGGTAGACCCTAGCAAAATTAAAGCCATTAAGGAATGGAAAATCCCCACATCCATAAAGCATCTGCGAGGATTTCTTCGGTTGACAGGGTATTATCGCAAGTTTGTTAAGAATTATGGGAGAATAGCAGCACCTCTAACAACATTATTGAAGAAAGATGCATTTTCATGGACTCCACAAGCAACAAAGGCCTTTGAACATCTTAAAGAGGCAATGTGCCAAGCACCGGTCTTAGCTACACCGGACTTCACAAAAACCTTTATTGTGGAATGTGATGCTTCAGGAAATGGAATTGGTGCTGTTCTAATGCAAGATGAAAGACCCATTGCTTTTGAAAGTCGTCCAATCAAGGGAAAGTTTTTAAGCAAAGCTATTTATGAGAAGGAAATGTTGGCAATACTCCATGCACTTAAGAAATGGCAACCCTACCTAATGGGAAGACACTTCAAGGTAAAAACGGATCATGATAGCCTTAAATACTTTTTAGAACAAAGATTATCCTCTGAAGAGCAACAAAAGTGGGTCACAAAGATGTTGGGTTATGACTTTGAAATCATCTACAAAAAAGGGAAGCAAAATGTGGTGGCAGATGCACTCTCAAGAAAGGATGAGGATGTGGAAGCATTGTTGTGCGCCATTTCTATTATCCAAACAGATTGGATAAACGAAGCAAGGGAGGAATGGAAGAATGATGAAGAAGTGTGGGCACTTATTCGAAAGCTACAACAAGATTCAAGTACGTCTGATACATTTAGTTGGAAAAATGATTCATTATGGTACAAAGATCGCTTATACCTCTGTAAGAATTCCCAGCTAAAACAAAAGATTCTTATGGAATTGCACACTTCTCCCTTAGGAGGGCACTCAGGATTTTTAAAAACTTACCACAGGGTTAAGAAGGAATTTTTTTGGGATGGCCTTAAATCAGATATTCAAAAGTTTGTGGCGGAATGTTTGGTTTGCCAACAAAATAAAGTTGAAACAATTAAGACACCGGGTCTATTACAACCTTTATCCATTCCAAGCCAACGTTGGGAGGAGGTTTCAATGGATTTTATCACAGGTTTACCCAAGTCTGAGGGAAAGAGTGTCATCATGGTGGTAGTTGACAGACTTACCAAGTATGCACACTTTTGTGCATTATCACATCCATTTAAAGCCAGTACAGTTTCTATTGCATTTATGGAAACAATTCAAAAGCTACATGGAAACCCAAAGATTATTGTAAGTGACAGAGATCCCATTTTCACTGGAAATTTTTGGACAAAATTATTTTCTTGTCTTGGTACTCAGTTAGCTCATAGCTCATCTTATCATCCTCAATCTGATGGGCAAACTGAGATAGTAAACAAATGTTTGGAAGGATATCTTCGTTGCTTTGTATCTGATAAACAGACACAATGGGTCAAATGGTTGCCTCTGGCTGAATGGTGGTATAACACTTCCTTCCATACAGCAACAAAAATGACCCCATTTATGGCACTTTATGGGTATCAACCACCATCCATCACATCATATTTAAGAGAAAATTCTAAGGTTCAGGCAGTGGAACATCACATCGAACATCAACAACAAGTCCTCCAACTCTTAAAGGATAACCTCGTGTTGGCACAAAATAGAATGAAACAACAGGCAGATCAACATCGCAGTGAAAGAAGTTTTGATGTAGGTGATTGGGTAATCCTACGGCTACAACCATATAAGAAAATGTCCCTAAAGCAAGCTAAGAAGGATAATAAATTATCACCAAAGTATTATGGTCCGTACAAGGTGTTGCAAAAGATTGGTACTATGGCATACAAATTGGAGCTTCCTGCAGCTTCTCGATTGCACCCAGTTTTCCATGTTTCATGTTTAAAGAAGGTTATAGGCGACAAGCTCCCAGTTCAAACAATATTGCCAGAACTTGACGAGGAAGGAAAAATTATATTGGAACCGGAAGCAGTCACAGAAACAAGAACTCGACAGCTACGAAATCGATCAATTTTAGAGTATCTTATCAAGTGGAAGAACTTATCCGTTGAAGATTCCACATGGGAGGATGAGAATTTTATGCAGAAGTATCCAGAACTACTCAAGCGTTGAGGACAACACATTTTTGAAGGAGAGGGGCATGTTGGGTCCCTATAATACTAGTGATTACCACATTACTATTGTAGTTACACCCCTTATTTATATTGTTGTGCCCATATTACCCCCATGTTGTTATTTCTGTGCCCCATAGAATCCCTCTATTGTTATTTTTGTGGCTTTATATTATTATTGTTAGGTCAGCTGGATTATATTGTGACTCCTTAGACTCCTATATATAGAAAGGAGGTTTTGTCATTTGTATCATCGAAGAATTGTTCATTTATGTAATGTAAAGGAGGTTGCCCCCTCGAAGAGGCTGAATTCTAAGGCGTTGATCTATCTTTTCTATCTTTTCTTGAGCTGGTTTCATAACAAAGTCCCAATTAGACCTCAGACCATTTGGTGTAGGAGTCCCAATAGTCGGTCGTACGGTAATTCCTTGACCTCGATTTTGCATGGAGGTAAGTAAGATAACTCTGTTGGAAGCAAGGGTGTGACAGCTATAGTGAGTCAAGGAAGGTGCATGAGAGGTTCTAACACATGGGGGTTGAGATGAGTGTGCCCCTTGGCAACCCGTAATAGTATTCAGATAGGAAGGGAACACACGAGAGAAGATACATCACAAGATGGAAAGAAAGTTAGCTGGAAATCCAAAGTGATGGTTAAACCAACAACACATTTGCAAAAAGATTCATACAATTGCATACAAAATAGTTCATACACAACTACGTAAGTTAAACAACATACATTGCTACAACAAACGGAATAGTCCAACTACAATAATAACATATGCATGAAAATGTGTCGGCTCTGTTTTATTAATAAGTGTAAATTCCATTCATACAATACATCCATGTACACCCACTAGTTCCAATAGTGGAATGTTACATCCACATCTACCTGCTCCTCCAAAGAGATGTACTAGCTCCATGTAGTGGAGAAGTGAAGGCGCATTATAATACTCTCCGAGCTCTATCCAAGATAGTCTTATTGGAAGCTTAGCTGACCAAAAGCCTATACAATAAGTTATGAGGGACTATTTATATCAAAGGGTGGGGTGACCCTTGACATTCTCCTTTGTGACAGTTCATCTACCCTCATGACTCTTGATATACTCTATGACTTTTACATCCAACTATCAATACTTGACTTACACTTGACATGACATTACATTACAATGCACATGTACTCATGTGAGACAACATGGCTTGAGCAAGCTATTCAAGACATCACTGACACTCATTCTATTGTGATGAGACCAACTCTTTGACATGCTTGTGATAGCGAATGTGGTGAGTTGATGCCAAGCTTGGTCGTCCGTGATGGTGTGCATGCACCCCATGGTGATATCTTACTGAAGCAAACCCTTGCCTCTGTTGCATCGGTTGCATTGGTATGGATCCTTCATACAACTTGTTAGCTAACATGCACATGGTATTCTTGGGTGCAGCTGAACCAGAAACACACGGATTCATAGTGTCCGTGCAGATCTTCAAGTGTGTGTTGGTGGTCATGCACATCAACTTGTTGAAGTACACGTTCAGCTCTAGTTGGACTTCCTTCTTGTCTTTGCCTTGGTGAGTGTGTTGAATGAGTTGGATCAAATTTGTGCGCACAATGACATGCATGTTGTTGAATCCCTTGCATGTGATCAATAACACTGCTCACCATGTCTACTCTGTGCCAGCTGCTAGGATGGATCTTTAACTTGTACAGGCACAGTTTCATCTGTGAGTGCATGTTGCGCCCACTACTGTTCTTGTTCCTGTTGCAACTCATTCATCTGTCTATGTAGCTTCATGTTCTTCCTTGAGTTGTTGCTTCAGCACATGCAGCTCTTTCTTTATTCCCTTCTTTGTCTTCGCGTGATCTTCATGTCGTGTCGTCACCTCATAGCCCGAGTCTCCAAAGTTGCTTTCATCATCAGTGGATATGCTTGAGATTGCAAATTTGTTCCACCTCTGTGCTTTCAACAACCTTCCTCTTGAATTCATTGCATTCAACATGTTGTTCATGATGCTGCTCGTTGTCATGCTGCTACCATCATATCTTGATGGCCTTATCTACAAACAACTTGATGTCTTCATGGGAAGGAAAGTTCATAGACACTTGATCGACTGCATCCCCAAGTGTGCTCTAAATGGTGTCTTCGACTCTACTCTCTTGAAACCATTGTACCTGCACTCCTGAGAGGTAGATGAACACTTGCAATACCTGGAGACATGGCAACACTCATGGCAAGAAATCTATCAGTCGAAAACCAAAATGAAATTGAGAAATGACTTGCAACATACTTGTGTGACTGATCATGAAGATTGTGCAATTTCGGTCGGGAGGTCGGGAGACTGACTGCCAAGACTATGCAAGGCATGGTTTGGGATGCTAGAAGACTGACTGACTATTGGAACTGCGTATTGCACAGTCCATTATGGCTACTAACTATTAGGATTGTGCAATGCACAATCTTAGTTGGCAATGGTTGCAGGTTTAGTGATTACATTGCGCAATTTTCTAGGCTAGTAGTCATTGTACCTCAGGATTGCGCAAAGTAAGCCTGGGGAATAGTTGATGGGTAGAAATGCACATTTCTAGAGAGGAAGGTAGAACCTTCCCTCTTAGGATCGCACAACGTTGTCTAGTGGAGGCAGAGTCCAGGCCGAGGTTGCCCAGACTCGCCAACGGGCAACTGAACGCAAATGTGAGTGCGAATGCATGGTGATATTGAGTGTAAGCATAAGAAACTGATCATGCATGCAAAAGGTGAATGAAATATTAAGAAAATTGAACAACATGCATGTGGGTGAGGCGAGTCGCCAAAATAGAGATCGTTCCTGAAAAACCTCTTCATGCATGCAACAATAGTGAGATAGGAACGAAAACTGAAATGGTGCTAGTACAAGCTAATATATATCAAAATTACAGCAAGCACTCACTAAAATCAAGAAGACAACGTTCATATGAAGTGAAACACAAAAAGCGGAAGAAATGTAACAAAAGACATGGAAGCCGAGCTTACCCCAAGACAGCTGAGCTGAATGAGCTGGAAACTCGTTGATGTGATGTGGTATGGCAGAGCTACAAGGTTGATGTGAGGAATGAGCTCTATAGTGTTTGGTTGATGAGTTTTGATAAAATCGAGGTTGTGATGTGCATGCCACAAATTTAGGGAAAGCGACACTTGGTGGGAGGTTTCATATGTGATCCTTGCATGTAACCTCCAACTACCAAAAAATAGATCACTGAAACAAGGGATGCCTTTGCATGTTGCCTTGAGAAGCAGCCCATGCATGCAAATCTGTTTTGCTCAGTCTCGGGAGGAACCGGTCAACTCAGCTGCACATGCAAGAGGTTGTTCGACTGCTAGGAGAAAAAGTGCATTTCTGCCTAGGAGCTGGACTGGCTACCCAGGAGATTTGCCTAATTTCTGGGTAGAGTAGCTGACTGCTGCCTAGATTTGTGCAAATTCTGGGCTGAGTAGCCCTGCTGGGATTTGTGCAGTTTTCACTGTGAATGTTGACTGCCAAAATTGAGCAATTCTAGCACCCAGTAGGCTGCCAATCAAGATTGCACAATTTTTGGAGGGAAGGCTAGTTTCCCTCCAGAATTGCACAATTTCTTGGGGGAGCTGCTCAAGTTGCAGTTGGACCAAGTCCGAGTGATCAACTTGTGAGGGGAATGCATCGAGCTGTGATCGACAAGTTGCCTTTGTCCAAGAAAAACGTTGAAGCTTGTGAACTTGATGAAGCAAGACAAGGTGTTGTGAAAAGTTGGTAGGGAGGCTCCAAAATGAAGCTAAGGAAAAATTTTGGAGGATGATTGTAACTACTACAACACTTGGTGAACCACTATTGGGACTCCTACACCAAATAGTCTGAGGTATAATTGGGACTTCTTACCGGGGAGATCCCCTTGACATGTTGGTGGGTCCAACAACATCAACAGGTTCATGTTAAAAAATTGGACCGTGTTGGTGTACCATTACTGTAAATTAATAGTTGTGTGACTATTTATTTGATATCTGTGCGGTATTGAAAAAGTCCAGTCATTACCTTGAGCTGCAAACTTACTTGAGAAACACTACAAAACTTGATATGATGGGTTAACAAATTCAAGCCTTGAGACCCAAGAAGCCTTAAAGGAAAGGAATTGGTGGCTCTCATCTCATTTATTAGGTGAACCATGACATTGATGAGCCAAGGGGATGAGGATTGTCCAAGAAACTCTATAAATACAAGTTCTAGGAGAGCTAAAAAATAAGAAGAAGAAAAACATTATTATGCTGCCAAAATTGCTCCTTTGTAATCAATCATTTCATTGAGAGAGAGGGGAACCTTACAAGGAGATTGAGGAAATGAACTTCCTTGTTGAGGATTTTTTAGCACCATTTCTCAAAAAAATCTCTCCAAGTGTATTTTTGTTCAACTATTGTATCTGTTCTACATTTAGTAGTCAATAGAGGGAAACCTTTCCGATTACTTTGTTTATGTGTTTTCTTCATTAAGAATGGTTCATGTGTTTATTTTTTAGTTTTTATTTTATGTTTGTGTATGCATTGATTCCATTACGGTTGGTACTTTGTTTACCCATGTTTTTCCACTAGCAAAAACCAATTTCTTGTATTTTCCTCGCAGGGAACAACCAACTCCAAGGAAGGTGTCTTTGGAACTCCATAAAAACAAATACACCACTACACCTATATATTATTGGGACTGAGATATCTTCATATATTGAGACAGTGTTGTTGTACGAGACAAGCTTACGCTTGTGGTTGTTTTCTCTATGAGAGGGAGGATGAATAAGGTATCCTTTTGTGATATATATTTGTTCTAATATAATATTTGATTTGATGTCCTACATGAGAAAGAGACTACTACTATTGAGACATTATGATTGAGCTCTTTAGTGAGTTGTTTAAGCCAACACCAGATATGAGCACAAGATATGTTTCTAATCTATGAAGAGAAGGACTAATTGAGGACACTTAGCCAGCTCCTCCCCCCTGTCTGAGGTCCCAGGGTTTGGAATTGAGATGTAGGACTCCTGGGGTTGAGGGATCCTAGACAATATGGTATCATCCATATCTATTACCCATAGGGTGGAATATGTAGCTCCCCTATATTGATATAGAAGAGTATACCCCAGTTAGCATCATACCCACAAGTTGGGCTTGTTGGGAAGACTCCTCATCTTGACAACATGTTGAGAAAAGCTTAGAATATCACTCAATCTCGATTATGGTGTAGGTGTTCCACCACATGACTCTTGAGGGCCATTGTTGGGAATATCAATGGGAAATAGGATGGGTGAGATAATGTACTGATTGACACAGGGTGGAAGATGTTTTCTCCCCTTGTTATGACTCCTATTGCTTGACATAGGGTGGAAGATGTTTTCTCCACTATGAGATGACTTTTGTTGAGAGTGTCCCATGAGACCTTCCTCATTGTCATTGGATTCTGGGTTGAGATTGAGCTCCCCAATGTGGTTTTAGGTTGAGAAGTGCTCCCTGATGTTTTTCCATATTGAGATAAGAAATATGATGTTGTTGATGTGAATTGAGGGTGGTAGCTTAAGTTCCCCTATAATATCAAACTATTCTTCATTTATATTCGAGAGTGTTCAAGATATAAGCAGAGATAATCAAGAGATAAGCAGGGATAAGAAAAAATGAATCGAGATGAGAAATGATGAGATTTGGTGACGAAATACTTGATATAGGACATTATTTGATGACAAGATACTTGCAATGATTACGTGATGTAGTTGGAATTTCTCCCTATATTAGAGGGAGTGTTAATTTAGCATCTCAGTGAAAAATTCCAATCATGGGACTAGATTCCTCTTTTCGAGAGGACCAATTTTAACTTTGAAGCATTGGATTTGGACAAGGGAAAGTGTGTTTTTGAAGTGAAGCCCGCATATGCACAAAAGGACAGGTCAACCCTAAAGCAAATAGGACACCCTTGGATGGATATAAATACAAGTGACCTCAACCTCATTTGGACATTATGATTCATTCATCATTATTTGGTTTGGCTCACATAGGTCTAAGGTACTTGGCAGAGATTGGTTCATACAGGTATGAAATTGCAGGGTTTGAAGCTCTCTCATGTGATTAGGGTTTTTGGTTCCTAGCCACAGGCATGCTACAAGGTATTTTTTGTCACAACCGCAGGCATGCTGGATCATGAGTGTGGTTGGATGGTTTTAACTACACACATGTACACTCTCTCCATGCGATTAAAAGCCAAGGTTTCATAATTATAGTTGACCGCAAATTTTGAGAGTTGACCACAGAGTTTGATAATTGACTACATGCTTTTGATTATTAACATTTTTGGGTTTATCTCTTGGATTTTGTTTATTTTATTTTTCTTTATAGTTTTATCATTGAAGTTATATATCATTATACTCTCTCTTTGCTGAACATTTTATGACAATATAATAAAAAGAATAATTTGAAAGGGTTTTCCTCATATTGGGTTTTGGCCTGACCTTCGACCAATCCTGGTGTCTGTATGTGTGAATGTTTTTCTTATATTGTTACTTTATGTTTTGATGCATTGATGATGATATTTTTCTTTCTATATAATTTTATATGTTTCCGAATAATGTTGTAAAATTGAATGATTTTATGATGTTGTTGGGTGAATTCAATGTGTAAATGGTGAAATGCAATTATCTAAAGTAAAGAAAAATATAATCCTAAGAAGAATTAACACATCCTTCACATAAGCATGACTAACACCACCAATGACTCTATGGTCTAAACTTTACATTAATCGCCCAAAGAAATGGAGTTACATACATTACAAGAATTTGATCCCCAATACCCCATACATGACTGAATTTGACAATGTTTACAACATGGATCTCTTCATAATACATACACCAAAAGATTATGATACATAGTTATACATGTGCTCCCCTTTTTGCATGATCAACATTTAAGACATCCATCAACAATAGCATATGATATCACATTGATTACTTTCCAAGAGACTCATCAACAAAAATATGTGAAGTCAAAGTAGACCTCCAAGGTCACAATCCATTAGTAGAACAAGACCAATCAACAACATATTGAATATCAACCATGAAATAGTGATAACGACTTATATATATTCAATGCATTGAATACCAAATGTAAGAAGACTGATCATAATGGAAATAAGCATGAAATCATCAAAAACCATAATGCCAACAATGAACCACCAAAATCATAGAAGATGCTCCCCTTGAGCCTATGTCAATTATTCATCACCAATTCTGATCTCATTAGATTTTCCAAATGTAACATTAGTAGCATATATATCCTCCTCATTAATTAAGATGCCAATAACCAATACATCATAGAAACAGATCAAAAGTATTAACAATATAAGATTTTACAATCTGGTATCGACAATGACTCATAAAATAAACCAATGTCAAAGCCATAATGTCAACACTAAACTAATGAGAAGCTCGCCTTGAATCTGTGCTACTCCTTTATCACCACAGAGGATAATATTCTATTGTATGAGTTAAGAACATCATACATACACAATTTTCCTTCATAAGAAGAGTGTGTACAATGTAAAATGCTAATTTTCTCTTAGAAGAAAATAGCCACATCTCCCCCTGAACATGTCATATATATTACTGAACAAAACAACTCTGGTAGATGCAAAATTAATAGTTGTTGAAGCCTCAAAAATCGTTGCTACAACATGCGAGTAAACCACCTTGTCCAGACCTTGGTTGGCAGCTCCTTTTCTGTTTGGTGTGGTGGCTTTGCCTAGGGATAATGGGACCAGTTTCCCAAAAAGAGATTTTGATAGTATTGATGGGGAGATATATGATGTAACGTGGGGATAATTAAGCTAAGTGTAATCTAATTTAAACTATTTGAACACATGCATATATCCTAGTTTAAATTCTATTAAACTATAATTATGCCTAGGAATAAAGTAAAGTATGCAATCTACAATAATGTCCTATAGCAATTGGTAACAAAGATCATTCAACTGCAATAAGAAGTGAAATCGTTTAACAATAATTGTTTTGGATAAATAATTAGCCAAAACGATTGTGAAATATATATCACATATAGAATCGTTCATATATTCAGCAGAAAAATAAAGCCAACACCATACAAAAGTGCAATAATGCTAACCGAAATTCAAAATTTCATACATAAAACAATTGAAGAAAAGTCACTACCTGATACATAAATTTAACATAATCACAAGATAAAAGTACCATATATCATAAGTTCTCCTCATGTGTTTCAGCAATATCAACCTAATTTGAATCAATCCAACATCATCTAAGAGTGAAAAAGTGAAATTTCAATAGAACATGCCAGATATTCAAAAGAAAATAGATCCTGTTCCATTCATTCCACTAGAACCTCCTCAAAGGTATAGAAGTGCATGTTTTGAAGAATGTTTTTGATAAAATTTCTGGACCCCTCAAGAAATGCATGGGAGGGGTTTAAATACTAAACTATAGGTCGTAAAATAGATCATTACAAAAATAGTTGAGGAGGTTTAAACAACCTTCCTTAGATTATGCTAAATAAAACTAAAATAAAAATAAAACAAAGTGACTAACTCCTTTGCATTTGATCCTTAAGATCGCAGATATCTGTCATTGGTTTGAGTTGTGTCAGTTAGTTGATCACAGATTTCAACTGTCCAATAAATATATCGTCTGTCAGTGCTGGCACCATTTTTTGTGTGGAGGTAGTTAGGCATCGCAAGGTCATCCACTGGCTGTATGGTTTGACTAATAATTTCCAATATGCTTCCCAGTTTAGCTTGCTCGTTTTTCTGATCACCTCCTCCCTTTCCTTTGCTGCTTGTCTCCATTGCTGCTCTAGTTGATTGGCGTTTGGAAGAAATCCTAGTATAGATTCTGCAACCAGGTTGGTGCCATGTAGATTTTCGTTAATGGCTTCAATGATGTTGTTTGCTGTTGCTGCCGCAACCGTTGTTGCCCTTTCTGCTTGCTTGAGCCGAGAATCCCAGTCTGCAAATAGAATTTCTTTATGTGATTCCTCTAGTTTTGGAAAATCAACCTTTCTCCCATCTTTTGATTCTTGTTAGGTGATAAAGTCAGAAATCCTTTTATGGACTTCAACATACTCAAGTCTCATGTTGATGACTTTGCTTGTTAGCTTATCACTGATCTCGCAATAAGGACTTATTTGCATGATTTTCTGGCATAGAACTTCCTTTTGTTGCTTTAGTTGGGTGTTAAGGTTGAGTGCTCCTTTTACGAACTGATCGATTTGTGTACTGTATTTATACTTCTATGTGATAGATTGAATCCACACACCATTTTCTACTAGGCTGGCTTGATGTTGTATTTTCATGTGTTCAAACTCCTACTGTAGTTTGGTTATTTTTAAATCTGTTTATTGGTTAGACTTTTCTTGCTTTAATTATTGTTCCAACAGTAGGATCTTTTGTTCCTTTTCTCTTAGTAGAATTTGGACCTCTGTTGCTTTATCAATATGTGTTGTAGCATAGGCTCCCGCAAATTGAGACAATCTTGTAAGGTTCCCAAATGTGTCCATGGGTGAATCTTTCCAGACAATGTCCATTGGTTCATTGTCGGGAGTGGTAATAGCTGCAACATCTAACTTTCTTTTCTTCCTCTACCTTTTGATGAAATCTTTATGGGTAGGGCTATAAAAAACATTTAATGGAGGAATTTCCTCAATTCTCAAAATAATTTCAGAACTAGGGGTGACAGGAATGAGCTCCACATCCTAAGTGCCTATAGTTTTCTCCACTGTAATTTCTTGATTTGATTTTTGTTGTGGAGTCTGTATCTTAGATGTCTATTCCTCTATATGGAGCTTCTTATTAAAATTCTCCCATTCTTTTTCTAAATCAACAACTAGCGGTTTCACTGATTGAGTGGACGTAGAGGGAAGTTCAACCTGTATCTTTGTTGAGGTTTGTTCAGCTGCTTTTTTTGTGGTTCCAGCTGTGTCTCTTTCGAACTCTCTATTTTTATTGCTCCCATTTTTAGACTATAGCTATGAGTGCTATGACTCACGAGTAGATTTTTCTTGGGACTCTGCTTTGAAATTTACTTTGGAATTTTCTCTGGAGCTTTCATCTAAGCTTACACTAGGAGTTGGCTCCCTTATTGGTTCAATATGTAACAGGTCAAATGGGACCTGTAATAATCTCCTTTCACTATATTAATGGAAGGATTCAAGATCATCTTGGGAAAAAAGTAGTGATGCCATATGCGTCACTTCTGAAAATGTCTCTTTTTGTAGGAAGAGGTCATCGAAGGCATATTCCTCATGGGTAAATGGTTTCACTTTCACCATAGTAATGAAGTCTTTGGCGGTGACATTTGGGTCATACTGTCTTCCTGGGAATGTAGTCAATTTTAGTGATTTCATAACCTCTGCTTCCTTGCATGCATTTCCAAAATCGTGTAGTGCAAACACACCACATTGCAATGGAAATTTAGGCCAAATGGCCTTTTTTTGTTCCTTCAATCCTTTTCTTAGCCCACCTTCCCCTGTTGTTTGGTAGGCTATTTCCCTGGCCATTAACTTATTGGGGACATAGTATGGGAGGACATGTAATGAAAAAATGCTCCCGAATATTGCGATATATGTAAATGTCCCCTCCCCAAGCCATCTGGCTATAGGTAGGATATCTACTTCAGCTTCTCTAGAAAATCTAAGGGCATTCGTGTTTTAGACTTTCTTATGAATATGCAGCATGACTCCTAGACAAATTTTGTAAAAATGAGGGCAAAACTGAGATTCCCACATATTCTTATGATATATATGGATATGAAGTGGGTCTTGGATAATCCACTTCCATCCCTTGATAGGAAATTTGGAACCAAAACAGATAGCATCCATTACATAGGCACTCATGAAAAATGGAGGGTAAACCCTAGAAGAGATACTCCTCTTTCTCTTATAATCCATTATGGCTTTCAGCAAATTATTAGAAAAAATTTGGGCCCAATTCATTATTATTTCATTTACAGCTGCATCTATTAATGGCAACCATTCTGGGGAAAATTTAGTACTATCGAGATTGCCGAACATTCTACATAGCATGGTTGTTGCAAAACTATGAGGGGAGGAGATAGATGTTGTAGAATATATACCCGTCTTATCCTTTTTGATCTTGCCTTCGTTTTTAGTCCAGGTTCATGTGACATCTGCTGCGTCTTCATTCTCCTTAGCAAATTTATCAAGGAACTGTTTATTGTAGAGATTATGTGGCTCTGGTAGATTGTACATAAGCCATAGCTTGTTCGATGAAAAGGATCCCACAACCTCCTACCTGCTATTCTTGAATTCTCTGTCTGAGACGTCCACCTAATCGATTATCCACTTAAGCATATATGTATATGGAATTATCTTCGGCTATGCAGTGCATAAATGAGCATGTTGTCTCGAAGAAGGAGGTGTCATAGGAAATATGACCATTGATTGTGGCCTTCGTTACCAGAGGTCTTGGTTTCTCTTCTTCTAATAAATCATACATGGCTTCCCATGTTGAGGTTCCTCCGTCTTTGTTGCATGTAGTGTTAGAGAACAGAGGGATCATTTCTGATTTTTTAGACGCGGTTGCCTTTCCCCTCTTTGCCATTGCTCCCAACAACTCTTACTATGGATTGTTCCTGAAAATGGAGCGAAGCAGAAGCTATCGGATAGACACAAGTAAAAATGAACATAAGAATGAATGATATAGATGACTTTGAAAAGGTGACAAGAAAGGAGTTTTTATTAAACACAAGTGAGAAGATATCGTATCACATCAAACATCTTTTCAAATGTAATTGCCATTAACCGGTATTAAATTCCCACTAATGGTTCCTTATCCAAAGCTCTATTTCTCATTAATGTTTTTCATTGTAAGTCAGGAAAGAAAATTATTAGGGTGGCGAGATTTTTATATGCAACAATTCTGATTTTGTGATTTATGATGCAATATCACATATCACATTATCTCATTTCGTGTGTGTGCTTTCTATCCCATTCCTTTAGTTTCTATGAAATGTGATATGAAGGATGTTCTTTATTAGTTTTCAAAGCATAGCTTTTTTGATAGGATTTTCATTGTAAAGCCTTTTTTCATTGTGCAACAGACTTGAGTGTTTTTATAACATAGTTGGAAATTGTGTCCGGGGTCCCATCGCATTTCGTAATATCGCAGGGTTGATAAGTTTTTGGATCTTTCATAAGGGTTTATAATGCGATGTGATAAGGGTAAGCGTGTCACCGCAATATCACATATTGCATGGTTAAAGGTACTTTGTGAGGGTGCGCTCTTTGCAAGTGGTGATATTCAATGCGGAACTTACTTTAATAAGAAACGTTTTAGGATTTAGTTCAAATGAAAAGTGTAATAGTTTCAAGGTTAAGCACGGTAATCCCTTTTGATTGCTTTTTCATGAGTTTTGGTCATTAACAGGGCTTTTGACATGCTTGATCATGCAATATGCGAAAAGGCAAGAATTTGCTAGCTTTTCAAAGGGTTTCATCTTGATATCTTGCTTTATTCCAAAAAATAACAAGAAAATGCCTAAATGTTAAATTTATTTTTTTGGAAGGAATTTTTAAGGGTCCCCATTTACTAATAGAATATTAGATATTATGTTAAAAAATGGCGGGGGAGGGGTAGGGGTGGTGGGGGGTTGTTGACTAGCACAAAAATTGGCAATTAGCTGGAAGAACTAGTTATCTCTGATAGTTTTTTTGAAATTTCTAAAAAAAATCCAAAAATAAAGGTAGTTTAGAAAAATAAAAATACATGAAATATAAGATAAGTCACATTACTCCGAATCATAAAAACAACATCTACCTAATTATCATTCTTTTGATCATTCTTTTCAATATGAAAGTTTCTTTGTCTACATCAGTCATTACTTGGTTTTAAAGATAAAAATAGGGGGACTCTCACATATAAGATTTTAGGTGTGCTCAGTTGTCATAGGTAGAGCCTCTGCTGCCAGCAGGCGTCCATAGCCTCGACATGGTTACCTTTTAACCAACAATGATTTAGTATCCCATCTAGATAAGAATGTAATCCTTAAAGATAAGTTCAGATTTATATATTTGTTTTTCTAAACAATTCTCCTTTCTTTAAAATTTTCATTTTACTCCTTAAAGGTCATTGTCTTGGTTTGCTGACCAAAATTGACAATGTCATTCACTGGTTGTAACTTAGCTGAACAAGTTGGCTCTTGATGAGACCCCTTGTCTTTTGATTTATACAATCTCAAGCCATTACCGTATTTTGATGTGTAGTATTGGTAATGTTAGCTAGTTATTTCCCTATGATCATGGTAAGCTGACTCTTGATGAGAACTCTTATCCTTTAAGTTTAAGCATATTTTAGAATTACACTCTGGGGATGAAAGCTTACTAGATGGGGAGAATCATTGACTCCTTAAGAGTTTCTACATGACAATTATAGAGTTAAAGATGATTTTCTATAGAGAGACTTTGCTTTGTTGAAGATACTTTTCTTGATTGATGGTAGAGCAAAGGTTTCTTTATAAAGTCGAGGTTTAGCAAAAGACAAATAATTTCGGTAGAGAACAAGCAATTTCAGAGCAATAAAACTTAACCCATGTTTCAAATTCGAAAGTCATCTTCTTAACCATCTCTACTTATACAAGCAAAAAGTCAAAATATAAAAGAGACTATTATTTGTAAAGCCAAAAGTAAATGCTACTCAAATTTTATTTTTCCTAAAAAGTAAAGGCAATAATATACAAGGAATAGAAGAGGTGATCTTCTATGAAAAATATTTCTTAAGGATCTACCCATTAACAGGCAGATATTCTCTCTTGCCTGATAAATCTTGTAATAAAAAGGTTGATGGGCCTATATGTTCCACAATCTGCAACAACCAAGCCACATTCACTGGAACTTGGTATGCTTACCTTTTTCCTCATGTGCTTTATCCCATTTCAATACCAGGACTCTGAACTGAAAGGATTTTCTACTTATAGAATTTGCATCAAAGGAATTTTTGACTAACTGTTGATAATGTGCGTGTGTAATTTTGGCCATTTCCCTTTCTTCTTCGAGCTTAAGGATTTGTAATTGTCTCACTTGCATAGAAGAGGAAGGAGTTTCTTCAATAAATTGAACTAGGGCTAGTGAGGGAATAACTACATTTGTTGGGAGGACAACTTCTTTCCCATAGACCAAATTAAAAGGAGAAGTGCCTATGGAGGCCTTTTGTGTTATTCAATCTTCCCATAGAGAAAATATTAAAGACTTATGCCAGTTTTTCTAACTTTGATCAATAGTTCATTTAATAATCCTTATGAGATTTTTGTTTGTAGATTCGGCTAAGCCATTTCCTTGAGGATAATAGTTAGTAGAGTATTTAAGTTTAAAACCTATTTTAAGAGAAAATTTTGTCATACCATTTCTTGGAAAATAAGATTTATTATCAAACATAAGGGCAGATGGCAGAACAAATCTGGTAATAATATTCTGGTCGATGAATTCAATGATGTTTTCAAAATTGGTTACCTTAAGCGGAATTGCTTCCACCCATTTTGTGAAGTAATAAGTTGTTGTAAGAATGTATATATGCTGCTTAGAGGAGTGAGGAATGATCTCACCTATTATGTCTAGTCCCCATTGTTCAAATGAATGTTCAATGTTGATTGGTTGAAATGTTAATGTGAGTTTCCTCTATCTTCCAGCAGTTGTTTGGAAAACTTTACATTTCCTTACATTACTATGTGCATCCTTGAATAAGGTTGGCCAATAATAGCCAGCATGCAGGATTTTATGTGCAGTTGTATCCCCTCCAAAATTTCCACCAGCTGGTCCATCAGGGAGTTCCTACAAAACCTTTTCTGCCTCAGATTTTTCAAGGCATCTAAGCAAAACAAAATCATAATTTATTCTAAATAACACGTTATTGATGATTTGGTATTGTCTAGCTTTTAGCCTCAAAGCCCTTTTTCTTTGGTAACTTAGTTGTGGAGGGGCATACTAATTTCTTAAATAAAAGATGATATCAACATATCTGGATTTAGTGTCATTAAGGCTTACCTCGCATACTTCTATATCGTCACCTGAATCTTGTAGCACTAATAAGTTGGATGCTCCTGCTAACATTCTGCAAAAACCTTGACCTTTTACAATTTTAGCTGGTCTGATTTCAATGTCATATTCTTGCAGTTTCGTTACCCAATTTTCCCTCTTCTCACCTACATCCCTTTGTATTAATAGATTTCTCACTACTAATAATGGTACTACTACCCTTTTGTGGGTTTTGAGGACGAAGGGTCTGAAACGCTTTATGGGTTTGAAAATAGCAAAGGCTTGTTTTTCAACATCTGAATAGTTAAATTCAGCCCCCTGTAAATTGAAGCTAAAGAAAGAAATTGGTGCTTCAGCTTTCTCATTATTGACCTGTGTCAATATAGCTGCATATAATTTCTTGGAAGCAGAAGTATATAAAATGAAATGATTAGAAAAATTCGGAGTTGCTAAAGAGGGAGAATTTATGATCGCTTGTTTAATCAAATCAAAGGCTTCATGCTCTGTGTGTCCCCATTTAAAAAGAGAATTTTCTTAATCATGGATTGAAGAGGTAAAACAATTCATGAAAAGTCAGGGACAAATCTTTTGACAAAATTTATCTGACCTAGGAAAGATTGCATAGACTTTTTGTTATGAGGTAAAGGAATTTCAGAAATTTCTCTTATTCTATTAGGGTCAATGTGAATCCTTTCTTTGGATATAATGAATCCAAGGAGTTTTTCTTCACTTAACACAAAGAAATATTTCTTAGGATTAAGAGAAATTCCATACCTCTGACAATGACCAAAAATTTGTTTTAAATCTCTCAGATGATTAGTGCGCTTTTTGGAGTATACAGTTATATCATCTAAATAGATTACCACTGGTTCTTTTACCAAACCTTTGAAAGCTATGTCCATGGATCTTTGAAACATTGCACCAGCATCAATGAATCCAAATGGCATCTTTTGATAGGCATAGGTGCCCCATTTTGTTCTATATGTAGTCTTTAGCCTGTCATCTCGACGTACTAGAATCTTATTATAGCTTGAAAATCCATCTAGGAAAGACATTAGTTTTGAGCCTACAAATGATTGCAATATTTGTTCCATAGGAGGCAACAAAAAGTTTTCCTTTTGACAAGCTTTGTTGAGATTGCAGAAATCTACACATATTCGAATATCACCATTCTTTTTCCTGAGTGGGACAAGGTTTGATACCCACCTGGAATGTCTAACCAGGAAAATAATATTGGCTTTTAGCAGTTTATTCAATTCAGATTTAATTTGATTTTCTAAATTGAGATGAATCTTTCTCAATTTCTACCGCACAGGTTTTTCATCAGATGTCATGGGGATGGTATGATGAATTATAGAAGTGTCGTATGTTTTAAGATCTTCATAGTTCCAAGCAAAGACATTCTTATATTTCTTCAACAAATGTATGAAGGCTGATTTTTCATTTGATGTAAGGCCAAGGCCTAGATTGGTATTTTGATTTTTAAGGCCAGTTCTAAGATTAACTAATTCAAACCTCAAAGTTGAACTTTGAAGTTTTGAGTTGGTCAGTATTTTGAATCTGTCCTTAAGGTCATATAAATCTTCCATCTTAACAACAGACTTAGGTATAGCATTCATTGTTGCTTCATGCTTAAGCTGGCCGTCATGTTGATCTTCATCAATTGTTTGGTCATCATAAGAACCTTTTGATGTCAAAAAGCTTATGATATCCAGATCATTATTAAAGACTCTCCAATTGGTGACATTGTCAGGAATAGAAGGCCTAAAAATAAATTCAATAGAAAAGCGAGAGAAACTGTAATCTCCTTGTGGAATGAGCTTGGAGGCCACATTAGCCAAAAGATTGTTGCTTGCGTTTTGGAGTATCGGGATAGGGGAAATATTAAACGTTGCAAAGTGAGAAGTAAGGTCTTGGACTAATGATTGATAATGTTTCAAATGTCTAGACAAATAGTGTATAATATTTCTTAGCTGTTTTATCACAATTTCTAAATCCCCAAACACTTGAAGGTGTTTGATATTAAGGCCGATGGCTTTATACAAGCCTTGAACTAACGCTTCATATTCAACAGTAGTGTTTGTGCAATCAAATTCAAGTCTACATGTTAACATAGTTTTTTCCCCTTCTGGGCTAACTAATGTGAATCCTGATCCTGCTCCATCGTTGGATTTAGATCCATCAAAAAATAATTTCCAAAAGAAAGAGCTAACTATAGGTTTATCTACAAAATTTATACACTTAGAAGTATCTGTTTGAGCAAAGTTTTCAACTTGTGATACAACATAATTTTCCAAGAAACATGAAGTATTTGCATTGGAATTTCCTAGAAATTATTCGACTGAGCAATTTCCAATGATATTGCTGCTATACGGGACTCGTTCATTCTCTCCTAATTCTGTAACAATATAATTTTGATGTTTTTTGCAATCAACCCTTATTTTATTTGGCTTGCCATTATAGGGAAGCCACATGTGAGACCAATTAGTCGCAAAATAACCATGGAGCTTCTCTGACTAGTCTCTACTAAGGATTAAGCTGTAGAACTGGGGAATATTAGCTACAAGAATGTCAATGAATTGACACACTTTAGGGTTCGATGAAAGTCTAATGGTAACTTGATTAATTTCCCCTACAACTTTGACTTGGGATCGGTCTAACTACACAATGCGCAAAGTGGATTTTTGAGCCTAAACATTCAATTTAGCACAAACTGTTCTTGGTAAAATATTAGATGAAGCTCCGAAGTCAACTAAACAGTTGTGTAGATTTTTCTTGAAAATTTCAAAAGCCAACAAAATTGGAGGAGTATGGGATCTATATCTTCCTTCGATTAGAGCACTATCAGTGGGATCGATTCTGTCTAGTGAAGTACTAGGGGGCCTTCCCGTTTCTTGGGCAGATTGTGAGACTATAGTGGTAGGAAGAGGTGATGTAGGATTGCTTTGAGTTCTTTGAGCAACAAATTCTATTGATGTTTCAACTTGCTAAGCTCATGAAAGGTAATGTTTTCCCTAGTCTTTTTCATATCATCCACAATGTTGTATTCCATTTCATCAGATACTATCAGGGTCTTAGCTGGAGGTGAAGAATTTGATTGAAGAGGAGTGTTTTGGGTAGATTTGGATGGAGACTTCTTACCTATTGTTTTTTCCTTGGGAGACAGAGTTGATACCTTCTGCTTGGATTTGTTTTAGGTGAATCAACAAGGTTTCTACTCTGGGTCACAACATGTAGTGCTTCTTGTATATCTTCATTGGGAAGGATAAAGTCCCACATTCCTTGTAATTCGAGCTCTTCTTCATCATCTATTTTTTCTTCAGTTGTTGAGACTTCATCATCCTCCATATCTGATTCAACATTTGATATAGTGCTTGGAGGCTTAGGATCAATAGAGGGATTCCTTTTATATGGTCTGAAATATTTCTTTGAGGAAGTCTCTGTTACTTGTTTCTTGTTATTAACCATTTCATTAGACATGGTTTTGAGGACTTTTTGTAAACCTTCAAGATCAAAAGGATCTTAGGTGATTTTTTCTTGGATTCATCCCTAAAAGACACTTTATTGGATTTTCATTCTTCTAAAGAATTTTTCTTATCTAAGGCTAGAATTCGTTTTTCTACAACTATTGCTTCATTCATGTTTTCTTCCAAAGTTGATTTGGCATCTCTATCGACAAAAATAACTGTGTTTGAAGGGAGGGCAGAAATGTACCATTCATTTTGGACTTCATCGCTGGGCTTGGATGTTGTTGGTATTTTATTCAATAACTTGTTGAAACGAGAATTGAAGTCTTTGATTGGTTCTTTAGGTTCAACTTTCAAATTGGAGAGATCGTTGAGAAGGGTAGTCATGGATCTGTCATCTCCAAATTTGGTTAGGAACTACTCTTGAAAGGCATCCCAACTATTAATAGAACTTGATGGTAATGAAAAGTACCATGATCCTATTGATCCTTGTAAGGTATAAGGGAATAATCTTACAACTGCATCTTCTTCTACTACTTCATTTAGGTTAATGGACAACATAAAATTGTTTATGTTTTCCTTTGCTCGTAGGCCATTATCAAGATTGAACTTTGGTAGCCACTTTTTATGATGGTCTGGAAATTGGTGTAAAGGCCCTACCATCTGTACCGCTCCTGGATTTTTCCATGGCCTTGGAGGGTTTTGAGCCATCATTGGTATCTGCGTAGAGGAAGATGTTCCAGTGGTTAAAGGTGATTGGGTAGAGGAGGCTTGTGCTCCAGTACCTATGTAAATCATGATCTAGATTTGTGAGGTGGGTGATTAACCTTGTGATGAGATGGATGAAATGAATGAGGATGATTGAGGTGATGATGAGAGAACCTCACTATGGGATTCATATGGTGTCTTCTTAGCCCTCTTACGGCTTGGTAGAGGGAATTCGAATGGAGGGATCCCAAAATTTTCACTTTGTACTCTAGTCAATCTTTGAGATGAGGGAAACTAAGAAGTAACACTATCTTGGGATAACTCAGATTCTTCTTGAGCTATCAAAATCCCTGTAACTTATTAATCAGATATTGGACTTTAGGGGTTTCTATAAAAGAAGAATGATCTGGCTTCTGTAGAATTTCAATAGTGGGTTCTAAGGGTGTCTTTACAACTTCTCACTTAGGATTTGGAGATTTGGAATGCGATCTAGAAGTTGGAGGTGATGGTGAGGGAGTTTTACTCTTAGAATGGCTTGTTGGTTTGAATTTACTTACCATTCATAGTTAGGCCCTCCTTCTAGCACCAAAATGTTGAAGCCTCGAAAATCCTTGATACAACATGGGACAAAACCACCTAGTTCAGACCTTGGTTGGTAGCTCCTTTTCTGTTTGGTGCAGTGGCTTCGATTGTGGATAATGGGACCAGTTTCCGAAAAAGAGATTTTTGATAGTGTGGATTCGGTGATATATGATGTAATGGAGGGATGATTAAGCTAAGTGTAATCTAATTTAAATTGTTTGAACACATGCATATATTCTAGTTTAAACATAATTAAACTATAACTATGCCCAGGAATAAAGTAAAGTATGTGATCTACAATAATGTCCTATAGCAATTGCTAATAAAGATCATTCAACTGCAATAAGAAGTGAAATCATTTAACAATAATCGTTTTCGATAAATAGTTAGAAAAAATGATTGTGAAAGACATATCGCATATAGAATTGTTCATATATTCAGCAGAAAATTAAAGCCAACACCATACAAAAGTGCGATAATGCTAACTAAAATTAAAACTTTCATGCATAAAACAATTGAAGAAAATTTATTGCCTTATACATAAATAAAATAGAATCACAAGATACAAGTACCATATATGATAAGTTCTACTCATGTGTTTTAGCAATATCGACCTAATTTAAATCAATCCAACATCATCTAAGAATGCAAAAGTCCAATTTCAGTAGAACATGCCAGATATTCAAAAGAAAATAGATCTTGTTCCATTCATTCCACCAGAACGTCCTCAAAGATACATAAGTGCATGTTTTGAAGAATGTTTCTGATAAAATTTATAGACCCCTCTCTAAATGCATGAGAGGGGTTTAAATACTAAAACTATAGGTCCTAAAATAGATCATTACAAAAATAGTTGAGGAGGTTTAAACGAACTTCCTCACATTATGCTAAATAAAACTAAAATAAAAATAAAACAAAGTGACTAACTCCTTTACATTTGATCGTTAAGATCACAAATATCTGTCATTGGTTATAGTTGTGTCAGTTAGCTGATCACAGATTTCAACTATCCAGTAAATATAGCATCCATCAGTGCTGGCACCATTTTTTGTGTGGAGGTAGTTAGGCATCGAGAGGTCATCCACTCGTTGTATGGTTTGACTAAGAATTCCCAATATGCTTCCCAATTCAACTTGCTCATTTCTATGATCACCTCCTCCCTTTCCTTTGCTTCATGTCTCCATTGTTGCTTTAGTTGATTGGCGTTTGGAAGAAATCCTGGTATAGATTCTACAACTAGGTTGGCGCCATGTAGATTTTCGTTAATGGGTTCAATGATACTATTTTCTGTTGCTGCCGCAACCGTTGTTTCCCTTTCTACTTTCTTGAGCCAAGAATCCCAGTCTACAAATATAATTTCTTTATGCGATTCCTCCAGTTTTGGCAAATCAACTTTCTCTCATCTTTTGATTCTTGTCAGGTGATAAAGTTAGAAATACTTTAATAGACTTCTTCATAGTCAAGTCTCATGTGAACGAATTGGCTTGTTAGCTTATCATTGATCTCGCAATAAGGACTTACTTGCGAGATTTTCTGGCACAAAACTTCCTTTTGTTGCATTAGTTGGGCATTAAGGCTGAGTGCTTCTTTTACGAACTGATTGATTTGTGGATTGTATGTATACTTTGTTGTGATAGCTTGAATCCGTGCATCCTTTTTCGCTAGGCTAGCTTGATGTTGTATTTGCATTTGTTCAAACTCCTGCTATATTTTGGCTATTTGTAACTCTGCTTGTTGCTTAGATTTTTCTTGCTCTAATTGTTGTTCCAACATCAGGATCTTTTCTTCCTTTTCTCTTAGCAGCATTTGGACCTTTGTTTCTTTATCAATAGTTGTCATAGCATAAGCTCCCACAAATTGCGACAGTCTCGTAAGGTTCTCAGATGGGTCCATCAGTGAATCTTTCTAGACAATGTCCATTGATTCGTTGTCGAGAGTGGTAATAGCTACAACATATAAATTTATTTTCTTCCTCTACCTTTTGATGATGTCTTTATGGGTAGGGCTATAAAACATATCTAATGTAGGAATTTCCTCAATTCTCAAAATAACTTCAGAAGTGGGGTGGCAGGAATGAGCTCCACATCCTGAGTGTCTATAGTTTTCTCCACTCTAATTTCTTGAGTTGATTTGTGTTGTGGAGTTTGTATCTCAGATGTCTGTTCCTTTGTATGAATCTTCTTATTAAAATGCTCCCATTCTTTTTCTAAATCAACATTTGGTGGGTTCGGTGACTGAGTTGAAGTAGGGGGAAGTTCAACCTGTTTCTTTGCCAAGGTTTATTTGGCATCTTTTTCTATGGTTCCAACTATGTCTCTTTTAGACTCTCTCTTTTTATTGCCCCCATTTTGAGACTGTAGCTGCGAGTGCTCTAACTCACGAGTATATTTTTCCTGGGACTCTTCTTGGGAATTTACTTCAGAATTTTCTCTGGAGCTTTCATCTAAGCTTACATTGGGAGTTGTATACCTTATTGGTTCAATCTATAGCAGGTCCAATGGGACCTGTAATAATATCCTTTCCCTATATTCACGGAAGGCTCCAAGATAGTCTCGGGCCAAAAGTAGTGATGCCATATGCGTCACTTTTGAAAACATATCTTTTTGTAGGAAGAGATCATCGAATGCATCTTCCTCATGGTTAAATGGTTTCACTTTCTCCATAGTAGTGAAGTCTTTGACATTACCAGTTGGGTCATACTGTCTTCCTAGGAATGTAGTCAATTTCAGAGATTTCATAATCTCTGCTTCCTTGCATGCATGTCCAAAATTATGTAGTGCAAACACACCACATTGTAATGGAAATGTAGGCCAAATGGTCTTTCTCTGTTCCTTCAATCCTTTGCTTAGCCCACCTTCCCCTATTGTTTGGTAGGCTATCTCGGTAGCCATTAAATTATCGGGGACATAGTATGTGAGGACATGCAGTGAAGCAATGCTCCCGAATACTCTGATATATTTAAATGTCTCCTCCCCAAACCATCTAGCTATAGGGAGGATATCTACTTCAACTTGTCTAGAAAATCTAGGGGAATCGCTGTTGTAGACTTGTTTATGAATAGGCAGCATAGCTCCTTACAAATTTTGTAAAAATGAGGGTGAAACTAAGATTTCCATGTACTCTTATGATATATATGGATAAGAAGTGGGTCTTGGACAGTCCACTTCCATCCCATGAAAGGAAATTTGGAAGCAAAATAGATAGTGTCCATTACATAGGCACTCATGAAAAATGGAGGGTAAATCCTAGAAGAGATACTCCTCTTTCTCCTATACTCCATTATGTATTTCTCCAAATTATCACATAAAATTTGGGCCCAATTCATTATTGTTGCATTTATGACTGCATCTATTAATGGTAGCCATTCTGGGAAAGATGTAGTACTATCGGGCTTGCCGAACATTCTACATAGCATGGTTGTTGTAAAACTATGAGTGGGGAAGATTGATGTCGTAGAATACATAACCATTTTATCCTTTTTTATCTTGCCTTCATTTTTAGTCCAGGTCCATGTGACATCTACAGGGTCTTCATTCTCATTAGAAAATTTATCGAGGAACTGTTTATTGTAGAGATTATGTGGCTATGGTAGATTATACATAAGCTGTGAATTATCCGGTGAAAAGGATCCCATAACCTCCTGCCTGTTATTCTTGAATTCTCTGTATGAGACGTCCACCTGATCGATTATCCACTGAACCATATCTATATATGGAATTATCTTCGGCCTTGCAGCTATGCGGTGCATAAATGAGCACGTTGTCTCAAAGGAGGCGGCATCAGAGAAAATATGACCATCGCCTATGACCTTTCTTACCAGAGTTCTTAGTTTATCTTCTTCTAATAAATCATACATGGCTTCCCATTTTGAGGTTCCTCCATCTTTCCTGCATGCAGTGTCAGAGAATAGAGGGATCATTTCTAATTTTTGAGACGCGGTTTCCTTTCCCCTCTTTTCCATTGCTCCCAACAACTCTTGTTGTGGATTGTTCTTGAAAATGGAGTGAAGCAGAAGACATCAGATAGATACAAGTAAAAATGAACCTACGAATGAATTATAAAGATGACTTTGAAAAGGTGACAAGAAAGGAGTTTTTATTAAATGCAAGTGAGAAAATATTGTATCACGTCAAACATCTTTTAAAACATAAATGCCATTAATCCGTACTAAATTCCCACTAATGGTTCCTTACCCCTAGCTATATTGCTCATTAATGTTTTGCATCATAAGTTAGGAAAGAAAATTATTAGGGTGGTGAGCTTTTTATCTACGAAAATATCAATTTTGCGATTTGCGATGCAATATCGCAGATCGCATTATCGCATTTCGTGTGTGCACTTTCTTTCCCATTCCTTTGGTTTCTACAAAATGCGATATGCGGGGCATTCTTTATTAGTTTTCAAAGCATATCTTATTTGATAGGATTTTCTTTGTAAAGCCTTTTTTCGTTGCGCAACGGACTTGAGTGTTTTTATAACATAGTTGGCAATCGGGTCCGGGGTCCCATCGCATTTTGCAATATTGCAGGGTTGATAAGTTTTCGGATCTTTCTTAAGGGTTTCCAATGCAATGCGATAAGGGTGAACGTGTCATCGCAATATCACATATCACATGGTTAAAGATACTTTGTGAGGGTGCGCTCTTTGCAAGTGGTGATATGTGATGCGGGCCTTACTTTAATAAGAAACGTTTTAGGACTTAGTTCAAATGAAAAGTCTAATAGTTTCAAGGTTAAATGCGGTAATCCCTTCTGTTTTCTTTTTCACAAGTTTTGGTCATTAACAGGGCTTTTGAAATGCTTGATCATGCGATATGTGAAAAGGCAAGAATTTGCTAGCTTTTCAAAAGGTTTCATCTTGATATCTTGCTTTATTCCAAAAAATAGCAAGAAAATGCCTAAATGTTAAATTTATTTTTTTGGAAGGAATTTTTAAGGGTCCCCATTTATTAATAGAATATTAGCTATTGTGTTAACAAATGGGGGTGTTGTTGAATAGAACAACAATTGGTGATTCACTTGAAGAACCAGTTATCTCTTATAGTTTTTTTAAATTTCTAAAAAAACTTCCAAAAATAAAGGTATTTTAGAAAAATAAAAATACATGAAATATAAGATAAGTAACATTACTCTAAATCATAAAAACAAAATATACCTAATTATTATTCTTTTTATCATTCTTTTCAATATGACAGTTGCTTTGTATACATCAGTCATTACTTGGTTTTAAAGATAAAAACAGGGGGACTCTCACAAATAAACTTTTAGGTGTACTCAGTTGTCATAGGTAAAGCCACTGCTACTAGCAGGCATCCATAGCCTCGACAACGTTACCTTTTAACCAACAATGATTCAGTATCCCATCTATATAAGAATGAAATCCTTAAAGATAACTTCAGATTTATATAAATGTTTTTCTAAACAATTCTCTTTTCTTTAAAGTTTTCATTTTAATCCTTTAAGGTCATTGTCTTGGTTTGGTGACCAAATTGACAATGCCATTCAGTAGTTGTAACTTAGCTAAACAAGCTTGCTCTTGATGAGACCCCTTGTATTTTGATTGATGCAATCTCAAGCCATTACCCTATTTTGATATGCAGTATTGGTAATGTCATCTAGTTATTTCCCTATGATCATGGTAAGTTAGCTCTTGATGAGACCTATTATCCTTTAAGTTTAAGAATATTTTAGAATTACACTCTGAGGGTGAAAGCTTACTAGATGGGGAGAATCATTGACTCCTTAAGAGTTTCTGGATGACAACTATAGAGTTAAAGATGATTTTTTGTAGAGAGAGTTTTCTTTATTGAAGATACTTTTCTTGCTTGATGGTAGAGCAAAGGTTTATTTATAAAGTTGAGGTTTAGCAAAAGAGAAATAATTTCGGCAGAGAACAAGCAATTTCAGAGAAATAAAACTTAAGCCATGTTTCAAATGCAAAAGTCATCTTCTTAACCATCTCTACTTATACAACCGAAAGGTCAAAATATAAAAAGAGACTATTATTTGTAAAGCCAAAAGTAAATGTTACTCAACTTTTATTTTTCCTAAAAAGTAAAGGCAATAATATACAAGGAATCGAAGAGGTGATTTTCTATGAAAAATATTTCTTAAGGATCAGCCCATTAACAGGTAGAGATTCTCTCTTTCCTGATAAATCTTGTAATAAAAAGGTTGATGGGCCTATATGTTCCACAATCTGAAATGGGCCAAGCCACATCCATTGGAACTTGGTATGCTTACCTTTTTCCTCATGTGATTTTTCGCATTTCAATACTAGGTCTCCGAGCTGAAATGATTTTGTATTTACAGAATTTGCATCAAAGGAAGCTTTGACTGACTGTTGATGATGTGCGTGTGTAATTTTTTCATTTTCCCTTTCTTCTTCGATATTAAGGATTTGTAATTGTCTCACTTGCATAGAAGAGGAAGGAGTTTCTTCAATAAATTGAACTAGGGCTAGTGAGGGAATAACTACATTTGTTCAGAGAAAAACTTCTTTCCCATAGACCAAATTAAAAGGAGAAGTGCCTATGAAGGCCTTTTGTGTTATTCAATCTGCCCATAGAACAGATATTAAATACTTATGCCAGTTTTTCTAACTTTGATCAATAGTTTGTTTAATAATCCTTATGATATTTTTGTTTGTAGGTTCAGCTAAGCCATTTCCTTGAGGATAATAGTTAGAAAAGTATTTAAGTTTAAAACCTCTTTTAAGAGAAAATTATGTCATAGCATTGCTTGAAAAATAAGATGCATTATCAAACATAAGGGCAAATGGCAGACCAAATCTGGTAATAATAAACTAATCGATGAATACAATGATGTTTTTATAATTGGTTACCACCCATTTTGTGAAGTAATCAGTTGTTGTAGGAATGTATATATGCTACATAGAGGAGCGAGGAACTGTTAGGTTCCTATACTACTAGTGTAACCCCTTATTGTTATTAGTACAACCCCATTATTGTATTTTTGTGCCCATGTAGTCCCCATATTGTTATTATTGCGCCCCATAGAAGCCCACTATTGTTATTATTGTGCCCTTACATTATTATTGTTATGTCGGCTTTGATTATATTATGACCCCTTAGACTCCTATATATAGAAAGGAGGTCTTGTCATTTGTATCATCCAAGAACTATTCATTTGTGTAATGTAAGGGAGGTTTCCCCCTCGAAGAGGCTTAATTCTAAGTTGTTTATCTCTGTTTTCTATCTTTTTGTGATCTGGTTCCATAACATTTGGTATCAGAGCTTTGGATTCTAGGGTTTCGCTGCTCCAAACAAGTCATTGTAGCATTTTCACTCTAACTTGTTTTATGCGACGTTTCAGAAGCTAAAAAAGAAACCCATTTGAGACGACATATCACTAAACCTCGGATACAAATTTCATATCTTGACTCGTAATATTTTAGGATATATGATCTAAGGAAGTTAGGGTTTTTGCAAGCTCTATAATTTCATCTAAAATAGGTCATCGTGGAAGTTTCACTATAAAAATTTTTCTACAAAGTTTAAGAACCTAAAAAAAAACCCCATTTGAGAAGAAATAGGTTTGAACCTCAGGTATGAATTTCAGATCTTTTCTTGCTATATTTGCGGATATATGATTTGAGGAATTTAGGGTTTTTGCAGACTCCCAAATTACATCCTAAACAGGTGACCTTGGGAAAATCATCATAACTTTCTCTCTGAGCATCATATTGAAATTTCATAAGAAGTTACAGAAAGAGGACGAGCTTTATTTTGTTTGGGTATAATTTTTAGAACCTAAAGTTGAAACAATGACATGTGGCACATCACACAAGTTCACTCTACTGAACTAGTCTATAATTAGGTCATCGTGGGAGATTGGGAATAAATCTTTCTTCAGGAATCCAATTGCGGTCAGACTTGCGGAGTTAGAAAGATGACTCAAAGGGCTATTATATATCGAAATTTTAGAACTTAAAGATCTGAAAGCACAGAGTTACATTCGTTTCAAGATTGAGATCCTAAAATCAAGAAAAAGCGAGATGAGGAAGTTTGATGGCAAGGATCCAGTAAATTGGATGCTACAGATGGAGAAATATTTTGATCTACATGGTGTACTGTACCATTGTTACAAAAGGTACGTATTGCATCTAATTATTTAGAATTGAATCAATTTTTAAGGTATAAAGGGATTTTTTCTCATAAACCACTTGTCACATGGTTAATTTTCGTGGAGGAAATGATAGCACTTATGAGGATACAAAGAGAAACACCTTCTTTAGCCAATTGATAAATCTCAAACAAAAGGGTTCAATGACAGAGCACATTGAGGACTTCAAAAAATTCAATATAAGGGTAAATGATATTCCAGAGAAGAAAATGGTTGATGTCTTCACAGAGACTTTAAAGGATAACATTCAACATGAGGTTTGTCTTTGGGAACCTGATTCATTGGAGAAGGCATTCAGGTTGGCAAGAAAAATTGAAAGTGAAATTATGGAAACAAGGAATCCTACCACTCACAACTATAATTATGGAAGTGTTTTTTCTCCTAGCCTTCCACAACCTACAAGGTTTACACCACAACAATTGGAAGAAAAAAGAGAAAAAGGGCTTTGTTACAATTGTGATAGCATATACACTAAAGGTCATAAGTGTGCTGAGAAGAAATTATTTTACATAGATTATGAAGAGGAGGAAAAAAAGGATCAAGAAACATCAAAAGAAGAGGATATACACTAGGAACCCACTCTAGAGAAAGAAGAAATGAATCCAACCATATCTTGTAAAGTATTGGAAAGAATTACCACTCCTAAAAATCTCAAGATAGAAGGACATATCAAGAAGAAAAAGGTTCAAGAAGTGAAAGATCACATCGAGAAAGAAGAAATGAATCCGACCATATCTTGTAGTGCATTGGCTGGAATTACCACTCCTCAAACTATCAATACAAAAGGACATATCAAGAAGAAAAATGTTCAAGAAGTGAAAGATCACATCGAGCATCAAGAAATGAATCCGGCCATATCTTGTAATGCATTGGAAGAAATTACCACTCCTTAAAATATGAAGATAGAAGGACATATCAAGTAGAAAAAGGTAATAGTGTTGATTGATTCAGGCGGTACTCATAATTTTATTCATTGTAAGATAGACAAGGAATTGAATTGCTTCCTCTATCCAACACCAGAGTGTCAAGTGATGGTTGCAAGTGGAGGAACCATAAATTTCTCTGGAAAGTGCCATAATATCAAGCTATCCATGGGAGAATATGTATTGAATAGCCCAATGCTCTCCATTCTAATGGGTGGTGTTGATGTTTTACTAGGAGTCCAATGGCAACAATCATTGGGTATGATAGCTTTTAATTTTCAAGAACTTTTTTTGAAATATTTTTGGGAAGGAAAGGAAGTTGAATTAAGGGGTATCGAAGGGAAATTGGGAAAGATAATCAACTCTAACAGCATGACAAAGCTTCTAAATAAATAACAACAGGGCGTAGTTGCACAATTATGTTCACTAGAGGATCCCACATCAAAATCATGTATTTCTCTAGATCTCCAAAAAGTTTTGGACAATCATTCCAAGGTATTTGAGACTCCCAAAGGCCTCCCACCTATTCATGATCATGATCATGCTATTCATTTGATTCCAGGAAGTGTTCCTCCAAACATCAGGCCTTACAAATATCCATATGCCCAAAGGAGTGGGAACTCATTCAAAAGTTTTAGAAGATCCTAGTTCAAACAATATTGTGAGAACTTGACAAGAAAGGAAAAATCATTTTGGAACCTGATGCAGTCATAGAACCAAGAAATCGACAGCTATGAAATAGATCAATTTTAGAGTATCTCATCAAGTGGAAGAACTTACTTGCTGAATATTCCACATGGGAGGACAAGAATTTATATAGAAGCATCAAGAACTACTCAAGCGTTGAGGATAACACTTTTTGAAGGAGAGGGGCATGTTAGGTCCCTATACTACTAGTGAAACCCCTTATTGTTATTAGTACAACCCCATTATTATATTGTTGTGCCCATGTAGTCCCCATATTGTTATTATTGTGCCCTTACATTATTATTGTTATGTCGACTCTAATTATATTATGACCCCTTAGACTTCTATATATAGAAAGGAGGTCTTGTCATTTGTATCATTGAAGAATTATTCATTTGTGTAATGTAAAGGAGGTTTCCCCCTCGAAGAGGCTTAATTCTAAGGCATTTATCTCTTTCTTCTATCTTTTTGTGAGCTGGTTTCATAACAGGAATGATCTCACCTATTATGTCGAGTCCCCATTGTTCAATGTTGACTGGTTGCAATGATAATGAGGGTTTCGTTTGTCTTCTAGTAGCTGTTTGACAAACTTTACATTTCCTTACATAATTGTGTGCATCCTTGAATAAGGTTGGCCAATAATAGCTAGCATGTTGGATTTTATGTGCAGTTGTATCCTTTCCAAAATGTCCACCAACTGGTCCATCATGGAGTTCCTGCAAAACCTTTTCTACCTCTAATTTTTCAAGACATCTAAGCAAAATAGAATCATAATTTATTCTAAATAACACATTATTGATGATTTGGTATTGTCTAGCTTTTAGCCTCAAAGCCCTTTTTCTTTGTTAACTTAGTAGTGGGGGGGCATAATCATTTCTTAAATAAAATATGATATCAAAATATCTAGATTCAGTGTCATTAAGGCTTACCTCGTATACTTGTATATCGTCACTTGAATCTTGTAGCGCTGATAAGTTGGATGCTCCTACTAACATTCTACAAAAACCTTGACCTTTTATAATTTTAGCTGGTATGATTTCAATGCCATATTCTTGTAGTGTCGTTACTCGATTTTCCCTCTTCTCACCTACATCCCTTTGTATTAATAGATTTCTCTCTGCTGAGAATGGTACCACTACCTTTGTGTGGGTTTTGAGGAGGAAGGGTCTGAAATACTTTATGGATTTGAAAACAACAAATGCTTGTTTTTCAACATCTGAATAGTTCAATTCATCCCCCTATAAATTGGAGCTAAAGAAAGAAATTGGTGCTTCGACTTTATCATCATTGACCTGTGTTAATATAGCTGCATATGATTTCTCAGAAGCAAAAGTATATAAAATGAAATGATTAGAAAATTTTGGAGTTGCTAAAGAGGGAGAATTTATGATCGCTTGTTTAATCAAATCAAAGGCTTCATGCTATGTGTGTCCCCATTTAAAAAGAGTGTTTTTCTTATCATGGATTGAAGAAGTAAAACAATTCGTGAAAAGTCAGGGACAAATCTTTTGACAAAATTTATCTGACCTAGGAAAGATTGCATAGACTTTTTGTTATGAGGTAAAGGAATTTCAGAAATTTCTCTTATTCTATCAGGGTCAATGTGAATCCCTTCTTTGGATACAATGAATCCAAGGAGTTTTCCTTCACTTAACACGAGGAAAGATTTCTTGGGATTAAGAGAAATTTCGTACGTTTGACAACACTCAAATATTTTTTTAAAATATCTCAGATGATTACTGCGCTTTTTGGAGTATACAGTGATATCATCTAAATAGATTACCACTAATTTGTTTACCAAACCTTTGAAATATATGTCCATGGATCTTTGAAACATTGCACCAACATTGATTAATCCAAATGGCATATTTTGATAGGCATAGGTGCCCCATTTGGTTCTAAACGTAGTCTTTAGCTGACCATCTGGATGTACTAGAATCTGATTATAACCTGAAAATCCATCCAGGAAAGACATTAGTTCTAAGCTTGCAACTGATTGCAATATCTGTTCCATAGGAGGCAACAGAAAGTTGTCCTTTTGACAAGCTTTGTTGAGATTGCGGAAGTCATTACATATTCGAATATCACCATTCTTTTTCCTTACTTGGAAAAAGTTGGAGGCCCACCTGGAATGTCTGACCGGGAAAATAATCTTGGCTTTCAACAGTTTATTCAATTTAGATTTAATATGATTTTCTAAATTGGGATGAATCTTTCTCAATTTTTGCTGCACAGGTTTTTCATCAGATGTCATGGGGATGGTATGTTGAATTATAGAAGTGTCGTATGTTTTAAGATCTTCATAGTTCCAAGAAAATACATTCTTGTATTTCTTCAACAAATGTATGAAGCCTGATTTTTCATCTGATGTAAGACCAAGGCCTAGATTGATATTTTGAGGTTTAAAGTCAGTTCCAAGATTAACTAATTCAAACCTAAAAGTTGAACTCTAAAGATTTGAGTTGGTCGGACTTTTAAATTTGTCCTTAAGGTCATATAAATCCTCCATCTTAACAACATACTTAGCTTTAGCACTCATTGTTGCTTCTTGCTTAAGATGTCCGTCGTGTTGATCTTCATAAATTATCTAGTCATCTTAAGAACCTTATGATGTCAAAAAGCTTATGATATCTGGATTGTTATTAAAGACTTGCCAATTGATGACATTATCAGGAATAGAAGGCCTAAAAATCAATTTAATAGAAAAGTGATCAGGACTGTAATCTCCTGGTGGAATGAGCTTGGAGGCCACATTAGCCAAAAGATTGTTGCTTATGTTTTGGAGTCTGAGGATAGGGGAAATATTAAATGTTGTAAAGTGAGAAGTAAGGTCTTGGACTAACGATTGATAATGTTTCAAATGTCCAGAAAAAAAGTGTATAATATCTCTTACTTGATTTATCACAATTTCAGAATCCCCAAACACTTGAAGGTGTTTGATATTAACGCTAATGGCTTTATATAGGCCTTGAACTAACGCTTCATATTCAGTAGTGTTGTTTGTGCAATCAAATTCGCGTTTGCATTCTAACATAGTTTTCTCCCCTTATGGGCTAAATAATATGCATCCTCCTCCTGCTCCTGCTCCATCATTGGATTTAGAGCCGTCAAAAAATAATTTCCAAAATAAAGAGCCAACTACAGGTTTATCTACAAAATTTATACACTTAGAAGTATATGTTTGAGAAAAGTTTTCAACGTGTGATACAACATAATTTTCCAATAAAGGTGAAGTATTTGTGCTGAAATTTCCTAGAAATTATTTGACTGAGTAGTTTCCGATGATATTGCTGCTATACGCGACTGATTCGTTCTCTCCTTCTAATTCTGTAACAATATACTTTTGATGTTTTTTGCAATAAACCCTTATTTGATTTGGCTTGCCATTATAGGGAAGCCACATGTGAGACCATGGAGATTCTCTGACTAGTCTCTACTAAGGATTAAGCCAAAGAACTCAGGAATATCAGCTACAAGAATGTCAATGACTTCACACACTTTAGATTTCGATGAAATTCTAATGGTAACTTGATTAAGTTCCCTTATAACTTCGACTTGGGATCGGTCGAACTACACAATGTGCACAATGGATTTTTGAGGCTGAACATTCAATTTCGCACAAATTGTTCTTGGTAAAATATTAGATGAAGCTCTCAAGTCAACTAAATAGTTTTATATATTTTTATTGAAAATTTAAAAAGTAAAAAAAATGGAGTATGGGACTTAGATCTTCCTCTGATTAGAGCAATATCGGTAGGATCGATTCTGTCTAGTGAAGTACTAAGGGGCCTTCCCATTTCTTGGGAAGCTTGTGAGACTACAACGGTAGGAAGAGGCAAAGTAGGGATTGCTTTGAGTTCTTTGAGCAACAACTTATGTTGATGTTTCAACTTGCTAAGCTCATGAAAGGTAATGTTTGCCCTGGTCTTTTTCATATCATCCACAATGTTGTATTCCATTTCATTGGATACTATTAGGGTCTTAGTTGGAGGTCAAGAGTTTAATTGAAGAGCAACAGTTTGGGTAGATTTGGATGGAGACTTCTTACCTGTTTTTTTCCTTGGGAATGAGAGTTGATACCTTCTACTTTGGATTTGTTTGAGGTGAATCAACATGGTTTCTACTCAAGGTCACAATAGGTGGTGCTTCTTGTGTATCTTCATTATGAAGGATAAAGTCCCACATTCCTTGTAATTCGAGCACTTCATCTTCTGTTTGTTCTTCAGTTGTTGAGACTTTATCATCCTCCATATCTGATTCAACATTTGATATAGTGCTTGGAGGCTTAGGATCAGTGGAGGGATTCCTTTTATATGGTCTGAAATATTTCTTTGAGGAAGTCTCTGCTACTTGTTTCTTGATATCAACCATTTCATTAGACATGGTTTTGAGGAATTTTTGTAAACCTTCAAGATCAAAAGGATCTTTAGGTGCTTTTTTCTTGGATTCATCCCTAAAAGTCACTTTCTTGGATTTTCGTTCTTCTAAAGCATTTTTCTTATCTAAGGCTAGAATTCATTTTTCTACAACTATTGCTTCTTTCATGTTTTCTGCCAAAGTTGGTTTGGCAGCTCTATCGACGAAAATAACTGCGTTTGAAGGGAGGGCAGAAATGTACCATTCATTTTGGACTTCATCACTAGGCTTGGATGCCATTGGTATTTTATTCAATAACTTGTTGAAATGAGAATTGAAGTCTTTGATCGGTTCTTTAGGTTCAACTTTCAAATTGGAGAGATCATTTAGAAGGGTAGTCGTGGATCTGTCATCTCCAAATTTGGTTAGAAACTGCTCTTGATAGGCATCCCAATTATTAATAGAACCTGATGGTAACGAAAAGTACCATGATCCTGTTGATCCTTGTAAGGTATAAGGGAATACTCTTACAATTGCATCTTCTTCTACTACTTCATTTAGGCTAATGGACAACATAAAATTGTTTATGTGTTCCTCAACTGGTAGGCCATTATCAGGATTGAACTTTGGTAGCCACTTTTTAGGATGAGCTGGAAATTGCTGTAAAGGCTCTGCCATCCATACAACTCCTATATTTGTCCATGGCCTTGGAGGGTTTTGAGCCATCATTGGTATCTGTGTAGAATAATATGTTCCAGTGGTTGAAGGTGATTGGGTAGAGGAGGCTTGTGCTCTAGTACTTGTGTAAATCACGATCTGGAGTTGTGAGGTGGGTGATTGACCTTGTGATGAGATGGATGAAATGAATGAGGATGATTGAGGTGATGATGAGAGAACCTCACTATGGGATTCATATGGTGTCTTCTTAGCCCTCTTACGGCTTGGTAGAGGGAATTCAAATGGAGGGATCCCAAACTTTTCACTCTGTGCTCTAGTCAATCTTTGAGATGAGGGAAACTGAGAAGTAACGCTATCTTGGGATAACTCAGATTCTTCTTGAGATATCAAAATCCCCTGTAACTTATGAATCAGAGATTGGACTTTAGGGGTTTCTATAGAAGAAGAATGATCTGGCTTCTGTAGAATTTCAATAGTGGGTTCTAAGGGCGTCTTTACAACTTCTCGTTGAGGATTTGGAGATTTGGAATGCGATCTAGAAATTGTAGGTGAGGGTGAGGGAGTTTTACTCTTAGAATGGCCTGATGGTTTGAATTTACTTGCCATTCATAGTTAGGCCCTCCTTATAGCGCCAAAATGTTGAAGCCTCGAAAATCATTGATACAACATGGGGAAAAACCACCCGGTCTGGACCTTGGTTGGCAGCTCCTTTTCCGTTTGGTGTAGTGGCTTCGACTGGGGATAATGGGACCAGTTTCCCCAAAAGAGATTTTTGATAGTGTTGATGGGGTGATGTATGATGTAACGAGGGGATGATTAAGCTAAGTGTAATCTAATTTAAACTATTTGAGCGCATGCATATATCCTAGTTTAAACATAATTAAACTATAACTATGCCCAGGAATAAAGTAAAGTATGTGATCTAAAATATTGTCCTATAGCAATTGGTAATAAAGATCATTCAACTGCAATATTTAATGATAATCATTTTTGATAAGTAGTTAGCCAAAACGATTGTGAAAGATATATCACATATAGAATCGTTCATATATTCAGGAGAAAATTAAAATCAACACCATACAAAAGTGCGATAATGCTAACCGAAATTCAAACTTTCATACATAAAACAATTGAAGAAAATTTATTGCCCAATACATAAATAAAATGGAATCACAAGATAAAAGTACCATATATGATAAGTCCTGCTCATGTTTTTTAGCAATATCAACCTAATTTAAATCAATCCAACATCATCTAAGAGTGAAAAAGTGCAATTTCAGTGGAACATGCCAGATATTCAAAAGAAAATAGATCTTGTTCCATTCATTCCACCAGAACCTCCTCAAAGGTACAGAAGTGCATGTTTTGAAGAATTTTTTTGATAAAATTTTTGGACCCCTCTCTAAATGCATGACAGGGGTTTAAATACTAAAATTATAGGTCCTAAAATAGATCATTACAAAAATAGCTGAGTATGTTTAAATGACCTTCCTCAGAATATGCTAAATAAAACTAAAATAAAAATAAAACAAAGTGACTAACTCCTTTGCATTTGATGCTTAAGATCGTAGATATCTGTCATTGGTTTTAGATGTGTCGGTTGGTCGATCGCAAATTTCAACTGTCCAGTAAATATAGCGTCTGTCAGTGCTGGCACCATTTTTTGTGTGGAGGTAGTTAGGCATCGCAAGGTCATCCATTGGCTGTATGGTTTGACTAAGAATTTCCAATATGCTTCCCAATTCAACTTGCTCGTTTTTCTGATCACCTCCTACCTTTCCTTTGCTACTTGTCTCCATTGTTACTCTAGTTGATTGGCATTTGGAAGAAATCCTGGTATAGATTCTGCAACCAGGTTAGCGCCATGTATATTTTTGTTAATGGCTTCAATGATGTTGTTTGTTGCTACTGCTGCAACCACTGTTTCCCTTTCTCCTTGATTGAGTTGAGAATATTAGTTTGCAAATAGAATTTCTTTATGTGATTCCTCCAGTTTTGGAAAATCATCCTTTCTCCCATCTTCTAATTCTTGCTAGGTGATAAAGCCAGAAATCCTTTTATGGAATTCATCATACTCAAGTCTCATGTCGATGACTTGGCTTATTAGCTTATCATTGATCTCGCAATAAGGACTTATTTGCGAGATTTTATGGCACATAACTTCCTTTTGTTGCATTAGTTGGGCGTTAAGGCTGAGTGCTTATTTTATGAACTCATCGATTTGCAGACTGTATTTATAATTCTCTGTGATAGCTTGAATCCATGCATCCTTTTCTTCTAAGCTGGCTTGATATTGTATTTGCATTTGTTCAAACTCCTTCTGTATTTTGGCTATTTGTAACTCTGCTTGTTGGTTAGATTTTTCTTTCTCTAATTGTTGTTCCAACACCAAGATCTTTTGTTCCTTTTCTCTTAGCAGCATTTGTACCTTTGTTGCTTTATCAATAGTTTCCATATCATAGGCTCCCACAAATTGCGACAGTCTCGTAAGGTTCTCAGATGGGTCCATGGGTGAATCTTTCCAGACAATGTCCATTGGTTTGTTGTCGATAGTGGTAATAGCTGTAATATCTAACTTTATTTTCTTCTTCTACCTTTTGATGACATATTTATGGGTAGGGCTATAAAGCACATCTAATGGATTAATTTCCTGAATTCTCAAAATAATTTCAGAAGTGGGGGTGGCAGGAATGACTCCACATCCCAAGTGCCGACAGTTTTCTCCACTATAATTTCTTAAGTTGATTTTTGTTGTGGAGTTTGTATGTAAGATGTTTGTTCCTCTGTATGGAGCTTCTTATTAAAATTATCCCATTCATTTTCTAAATCAAAAACTGGGGATTTCACCGACTGAGTGGAAGTAGAGGGAAGTTCAGCCTGTTGCTTTGTCGAGGTTTGCTCAGCTGCTTTTTATGTGGTTCCCACTATGTCTCTTTCAGACTCTCTATTTTTATTTCCCCTCATTTTGAGACTGTAATTGTCAGTGCTCTAACTCACAAGTAGATTTTTCCTGGGACTCTGCTTTAGAATTTACTTTGGAATTTTCTCTAGAGCTTTCGTCTAAGCTTACATTGGGAGTTGGCTCCTTTATTGGTTCAAACTGTAGCAATTCCAATGGGACATGTAATAATATCCTTTCCCTATATTCACTGAAGGCTTCAAGATCATCTGGGGAAAAAATTAGTGATGACATATGTGTCACTTCTGAAAATGTCTCTTTTTGTAGGAAGAGGTCATCGAAGGCATCTTCCTCATGGGTAAATGGTTTCATTTTCACCATAATAGTGAAGTCTTTGGCAGTGTCATTTGGGTCATACTGTCTTCCTAGGAATGTAGTCAATTTCAAAGATTTCATAATCTCTACTTCCTTGCACACATGTCCAAAATTGTGTAGTGAAAACGCACCACATTGCAATGGAAATGTAGGCTAAATGGCCTTTTTCTGTTCCTTCAATCCTTTGCTCAACCCGCCTTCCCCTATTGTTTCGTAGGCTATCTCCATAGCCATTAACTTATCAGGGACATAGTATGGGAGGACATGCAGTGGAGAAATGTTCCTGAATACTCTGATATATGTAAATTTCTCCTCTCCAAACCATCTGGCTACATGTAGGATATCTACTTCAGCTTCTCTAGAAAATCTAGAAATTCAGAATGAGCTGGCAATTGGTGTAATGGCCCTGCCATCCGTACAACTCCTAGGTTTGTCAATGGCCTTGGAGGGCTTTGATCCATCATTGGCATCTGCGTAGAGGAATATGTTCCAGTGGTTGAAGGTGATTGGGTAGAGGAGGCTTGTGCTCCAGTACTTGTGTAAATCACGATCTAGAGTTATGAGGTGGGTGATTGACCTTGTGATGAGATGGATGAAATGAATGAGGATGATAGTGGTGATGATGAGAGAACCTCACTATGGGATTCAGATGGTGTCTTCTTAGCCCTCTTATGGCTTGGTAGAGGTAATTCAAATGGAGGGATCCCAAACTTTTCACTCTGTGCTCCAGTCAGTCTTTGAGATGAGGGAAATTAAGAAGTAATGCTATCTTGGAATAACTCAAATTCTTCTTGAGATATCGAAATCCCCTGTAACTTATGAATCAAAAATTGTTCTTTAGGGGTTTCTATAGAATAAGAATGATCTGTCTTCTGTAGAATTACAATAGTGGGTTTTAAGGGTGTCTTTACAACTTCTTGCTTAGAATTCAGAGATTTGGAATGTGATTTAGAAGTTGGAGGTGAGGGTGAGGGAGTTTTACTCTTAGAATGGTCCATTTATTTGAATTTACTTTCCATTCATAGTTAGGCCCTCCTTCTAGCACCAAAATGTTGATGCCTCGAAAATTGTTGCTATAACATGTGGCAAAACCACCCGATCTAGACCTTGGTTGGAAGCTCCTTTTCCATTTGGTGTAGTGGCTCCGAATTGGGATAATGGGACCAGCTTTCGAAAAAGATATTTTTGATAGAATTGATGGGGTGATATATGATGTAACAGGGGGATGATTAAGCTAAGTGTAATCTAATTTAAACTATTTGAACACATGCATATATCCTAGTTTAAACACAATTAAACTATAACTATGCCTCGGAAGAAAGTAAATTATGCAATCTACAACAATGTCCTATAGCAATTGATAATAAAGATCATTCAACTGCAATAAGAAGTGAAAACGTTTAACAATAATTGTTTTGGATAAAGAGTTAGCCAAAATTATTGTGAAAGATATATCGCTTATAGAATCGTTCATATATTCAGCAGAAAATTAAATCCAACACCATACAAAAGTGCAATAATGCTAACCGAAATTCAAACGTTCATACATAATACAATTGAAGAAAAGTTATTGCCTAATACATAAATAAAATAGAATCACAAGATAAAAGTACCATGTATGATAAGTTATTCTCATTTGTTTTAGCAATATCGACCTAATTCAAATCAATCCAACATCATCTAAGAGTGCAAAAGTGCAATTTCAGTAGAACATGCCAGATATTCAAAAGAAAATAGATCATGTTCCATTCATTCCACTAGAACCTCCTAAAATGTATAGAAGTGCATGTTTTGAAGAATGTTTCTGATAAAATTTCTAGACCCCTCTCTAAATGCATGAGAGGGGTTTAAATACTAAAACTATAGGTCCTAAAATAGACCATTACAAAAATAGTTGAGGAGGTTTAAACGACCTTTCTCAAATTATGCTAAATAAAACAAAGTGACTAACGCCTTTGCATTTGATCCTTAATATCGAAGATATCTGTCATTTGTTTGATATATGTCGGTTGACTGATCGTAGATTTCAATTGTCCAATAGATATAACGTTCGTCAGTGCTAGCACCATTTTTTGTGTGGAGGTAGTTAGGCATCGCAAGGTCATTCACTGGCTGTATGGTTTGAACAAGAATTTCTAGTATGCTTCCCAGTTCAGCTTGCTCATTTGTCTGCTCACCTCCTGCCTTTCCTTGGCTGCTTGTCTCCATTACTGCTCTAGTTGATTGGCGTTTTGAAGAAATCATGAAACCAAGTTGGCGCCATGTAGATTTTTGTTAATGTCTTCAATGATGATGTTTTCTGCTTCTACTGCAACTATTGTTTCCCTTTTTGCTTGCTTGAGCTGAGAATCTTAGTCTGCAAATAGAATTTCTTTATGTGATTCCTCCAGTTTTGGCAAATCAGCCTTTCTCCCATCTTTTGATTCTTACCAGGTGATAAAGTCAAACATCCTTTAATGGACTTTTTCATACTCAAGTCTCATGTGAATGACTTGGCTTGTTAGCTTATCACTAATCTCGCAATAAGGACTTATTTGCGAGATTTTCTGGCACAAAACTTCCTTTTGTTGCATTAGTTGGGCATTAAGGCTAAGTGCTTCTTTTATGAACTGATCGATTTGCGGACTATATTTATACTACTTTGTGATAGCTTGAATCTGTGCATCCTTTTCTGCTAGGCTAGCTTAATGTTGTATTTGCATGTGTTCAAACTCCTGCTATAGTTTGGCTATTTGTAACTTTGCTTGTTGCTTAGATTTTTCTTGCTCTAATTGTTGTTCCAACCCCAGGACATTTTGTTCCTTTTCCCTTATCAGCATTTGGACCTTTGTTTCTTTATCAATAGTTTCCATAGCATAGGCTCCCGCAAATTGCGATAGTCTCGTAAGGTTCTCAGATGGGTCCATCGACGAATCTTTCCAGACAATGTCCATTGGTTCGTTGTCGAGAGTGGTAATAGCTGCAACATATAACTTTCTTTTCTTCCTCTACCTTTTGATGACGTCTTTATGGGTAGGGCTATAAAACACATCTAATGGAGGAATTTCCTCAATTTTGAAAATAATTTTAGAAGTGGGGTCGCAGGAATGAGCTCCACATCTTGAGTGCCTACAATTTTCTCCACTCTAATTTCTTGAGTTGATTTATGTTGTGGAGTCTGTATCTCAGATGTCTGTTCCTTTGTATGTATATTCTTATTAAAATGCTCCCATTCTTTTTCTAAATCAACAACTGGTTGTTTCACTCCCTGAGTGGAAGTAGAGGGAAGTTTAGTATGTTTCTTTGCCGAGGTTTGTTCGGCTTCTTTTTCTATGGTTCCAGCTATGTCTCTTTTGGAATCTCTATTTTTATTGCCCCCATTTTGAGACTGTAGCTGTGAGTGCTCTGACTCACGACCCTTCTGTTGATGTTTCAACTTGCTAAGCTCATGAAAGGTAATGTTTGCCCTAGTCTTTTTCATATCATCCACAATGTTGTATTCCATTTCGGTCATAGCTGGAGGTGAAGAATTTCATTGAAGAGGATCAGTTTGGGTAGATTTGGATGGAGCCTTCTTACTTGTCATTTTTTCCTTAGGAGCTAGAGTTTATACCTTTTGCTTTGGATTTGTTTGAGGTGAATCAACAGGGTTTCTACTCTGGGTCGCAACAGGTAGTGCATCTTGCATATCTTCATTGGGAAGGACAAAGTCCCACATTCCTTGTTATTTGAGCACTTCTTCATCATCTGTTTGTTCTTCAGTTATTGAGACTTCATCATCCTCCATATCGTATTCAACATTTGATATAGTGCTTGGAGCCTTAAGATTAGTGGAGGGATTCCTTTTATATGGTTTGAAAGATTTCTTTGAGGAAGTCTCTGCTACTTGTTTCTTGATATCAACCATTTCATTAGACATGGTTTTGAGGAATTTTTGTAAACCTTCAAGATCAAAAAGATCTTTCGGTGCTTTTTTCTTGGATTCATCTGTAAAAGTCACTTTCTTGGATTTTTTGTTCTTCTAAAGCATTTTTGTTATCTAAGGCTAGAATTTGTTTTTCTACAGCTATTTCTTCTTTCATGTTTTCTGCCAAAGTTGGTTTGGCAACTCTATCGGTGAAAATAGTTGTGTTTCAAGGGAGGGAAGAAATGTACCATTCATTTTGGACTTCATTGCTGGGCTTGGATGCTGTTGGTATTTTATTCAATAACTTTTTGAAACTAGAATTGAAGTCTTTGATCAGTTCTTTAGGTTCAACTTTCAAATTGGAGAGATCGCCGAGAAGGGTAGTCATGGATCTGTCATCTCCAAATTTGGTTAGGAACTACTCTTGAAAGGCATCCAAAATATTAATAGAACCTAATGGTAATGAAAAGTACCATGATCCTACTAATCCTTGTAAGGTATAATAAGGGAATAATCTTACAACTACATATTCTTCTATTACTTCATTTAGGTTAATGGACAACAGAAAATTGTTTATGTGTTCCTCAGCTGGTAGGCCATTATCAAGATTGAACTTTGGTAGCCACTTTTTAGGATGGGCTAGAAATTGGTGTAAAGGCCCTGCTATCCACATGACTCTTGGATTTGTCCATGGCCTTGGAGGGTTTTGAGCCATCATTGGTATCTGCGTAGAGGAAGATGTTCTAGTGGTTGAAGGTGATTGTGTAGAGGAGGATTGTGCTCCAGTACCTATGTAAATCATGATGTGGAGTTGTGAGGTGGGTGATTGACCTTGTGATGAGATGGATAAAATGAATGAGGATGATTGCAGTGATGATGAGAGAACCTCACTATGGGATTCATATGGTGTCTTCTTAGCCCTCTTATGGCTTGGTAGAGGGAATTTGAATGGAGGGATCACAAACTTTTCACTCTATGCTCCAGCCAATCTTTGAGATGAGGGAAACTGAGAAGTAACACTATCTTGGGATATCTCATATTCTTCTTGAGATATCGAAATCCCCTATAACTTATGAATCAAAGATTGGACTCCAGGGGTTTATGTGGTTCCCTCTCAAAAATCATTGCCATTATCAAGATTGAACTTTGGTAGCCACTTTTTAGGATGGGATGGCAAATGGTGTAAAGGCCTTGCCATTCGCATGGCTCCTATATTTGTCCATGGCCTTGGAGGGTTTTGAGCCATCATTGGTATCTGCGTAGATGAATATGTTCCAGTGGTTGAAGGTGATTGGGTAGAGGAGGCTTGTGCTCCAGTACTTGTGTAAACTACTGCATGAGAGGGAGGATTCTGGACCCCTCTCTAAATTCATGAGAGGGGTTTAAATACTAAAACTATAGGTCCTAAAATAGACCATTACAAAAATAGTTGAGGAGGTTTAAATGACCTTCCTCATATTATGCTAAATAAAACTAAAATAAAAATAAAACAAAGTGACTAACTTCTTTGCATTTGATCCTTAAGATCGAAGATATCTGTCATTGGTTTGATCTATGTCGGTTGGCCAGTCACAGATTTCAACTGTCTAGTAAATATAGCGTCTGTCAGTGCTAGCACCATTTTTTGTGTGGAGGTAGTTAGGCATCACAAGATAATCCACTGGCTATATGGTTTGATTAAGAATTTCTAGTATGCTACCCAGTTCAACTTGCTCATTTGTCTGCTCACCTCCTCCCTTTCCTTTGCTGCTTGTCTCCAATGCTGCTCTAGTTGATTGGCGTTTGGAAGAAATCATGGCATAGATTTTACAACCAGGTTGGCGCCATGTAGATTTTTGTTAATGTCTTCAATGATGATGTTTTCTGCTACTGCCACAACCACTGTTTCCCTTTCTTCTTGCTTGAGTCGAGATTTTTAGTCTGCAAATAGAATTTCTTTGTGCGATTCCTCCAGTTTTGGCAAATCAACCTTTCTCCCATCTTCTGATTCTTGGAAGGTGATAAAGTTAGAAATCCTTTAATGGACTTCTTCATACTCAAGTTTCATGTGAACAACTTGGCTTGTTAGCTTATCACTAATCTCGCAATAAGGACTTATTTGCAAGATTTTCTAGCATAGAACTTCCTTTTGTTGCATTAGTTGGGCGTTAAGGTTGAATGCTTCTTTTACGAATTGATCGATTTGCGGACTGTATTTATACTTCTCTGTGATAGCTTGAATCCACGCATCCTTTTCTACTAGGCTAGATTGATGTTATATTTGCATGTGTTCAAACTCTTGCTATAGTTTGGCTATTTGTAACTCTGCTTTTTTGCTTAGATTTCTCTTGCTCTAATTGTTGTTCCAACACCAGGATCTTTTGTTCCTTTTCTCATAGCAGCATTTGGACCTTTGTTTCTTTATCAATGTTTGTCGTAGCGTAGGCTCCCACAAATTGCGACAGTCTCGTAAGGTTCTCATATAGGTCCATCGGCGAATCTTTCCAGACAATGTCCATTGGTTCATTGTCGATAGTGGTAATAGCTACAATATATAACTTTCTTTTCTTCCTCTACCTTTTGATTACATCTTTATGGGTAGGGCTATAAAACACATCTAATGAAGGAATTTCCTCAATTATCAAATTAATTTCAGAAGTGGGGTGGTAGGAATGAGCTCCACATCCTGAGTGCCTATAGTTTTCTCCACTCTAATTTCTTGAGTTGATTTGTGTTGTGGAGTTTGTATCTCAGATGTCTGTAACTTTGTATGTATCTTCTTATGAAAATGCTCCCATTCTTTTTCTAAATCATGGTTTCACTGACTGAGTGGAAGTAGAGGGAACTTCAACCTGTTTCCTTGGCAAGGTTTGTTCAACTTCTTTTTCTATGGTTCCGGCTATGTCTCTTTTGGAATCTTTGTTTTTATTGCCCCAATTTTGAGACTGTAGCTGTAAGTGCTCTGACTCACGACCCTTCTATTGATGTTTCAACTTGCTAAGCTCATGAAAGGTAATTTTTTCCCTAGTCCTTTTCATATCATCCACAATGTTGTATTCCATTTCGGTCTTAGCTGGAGGTGAAGAATTTCATTGAAGAGGATCAGTTTGGGTAGATTTGGATGGAGACTTCTTACCTGTTGTTTTGTCCTTGGGATCTAGAGTTGATACCTTTTTATTTGGATTTGTTTGAGGTGAATCAACAGGTTTTCTACTCTAGGTCGCAATAGGTAGTGCTTCTTGTGTATCTTCATTGGGAAGGATAAAGTCCCACATTCCTTGTAATTTGAGCAATTCTTCATCATCTATTTGTTCTTCAGTTGTTGAGACTTCATCATCCTCCATATCTGATTCATCATTTGATATAGTGTCTGGAGGCTTAAGATCAGTGGAGGGATTCCTTTTATATGGTCTGAAATATTTCTTTGAGGAAGTCTCTGCTACTTGTTTCTTGATATCAACCATTTCATTAGACATGGTTTTGAGGACTTTTTGTAAACCTTCAAGATCAAAAGGATCTTTAGGTGCTTTTTTCTTGGATTCATCCCTAAAAGTCACTTTCTTGGATTTTCATTCTTCTAAAGCATTTTTCTTATCTAAGGCTATAATTCATTTTTCTACAGCTATTGCTTCTTTCATGTTTTCTTCCAAAGTTGGTTTGGCAGCTCTATCGATGAAAATAGTTTTGTTTGAAGGGAGGGAAGAAATGTACCATTCATTTTGGACTTCATCGTTGGGCTTAGATGCCATTGGTATTTTATTCAATAACTTATTGAAACGATAATTGAAGTCTTTGATTGGTTCTTTAGGTTCAACTTTCAAATTGGAGAGATTGTTGAGAAGGGTAGTCATGGATCTGTCATCTCCACATTTGGCTAGGAATTTCTCTTGAAAGGCATCCCAAATATTAATAGAACCTAATGGGAATGAAAAGTACCATGACCCTGCTGATCCTTGTAAGGTATAAGGGAATAATCTTACAACTACATCTTCTTCTACTACTTCATTTAGGTTAATGGACAACATAAAATTGTTTATGTGTTCCTTAGCTGGTAGGCCATTATCAAGATTGAACTTTGGTAGCCACTTTTTAGGATGGGTTGGCAATTGGTGTAAAGGCCCTACCATCCGCACGAATCCTAGATTTGTCCATGGCCTTGGAGGGTTTTGAGCCATCATTGGTATCTGCGTAGAGGAAGATGTTCTAGTGGTTGAAGGTGATTGTGTAGAGGAGGATTATGCTCCATTACCTATGTAAATCACGATGTGGAGTTGTGAGGTGGGTGATTGACCTTGTGATGAGATGGATGAAATGAATGAGGATGATTGCGGTGATGATGATAGAACCTCACTATGGGATTCATATGGTGTCTTCTTAGCCCTCTTACGGCTGGAATTCGAATGGAGGGATCACAAACTTTTCACTCTGTGCTCTAGTCAATCTTTGAGATGAGGGAAACTGAGAAGAAATGCTATCTTGGGATATCTCAGATTCTTCTTGAGATATCAAAATCCCCTATAACTTATGAATTAGAGATTGGACTTCAGGGTTTCTATAGAATAAGAATGATCTAGCATGTGTATAATTTCAAAAGTGTGTTCTAAGGGTGTCTTTACAACTTCTCGCTTAGGATTCGGAGATTTGGAATGCGATCTAGAAGTTGGAGGTGAGGGTGAGGGAGTTTTACTCTTAGAATGGCCTATTGGTTTAAATTTACTTGCCATTCAGAGTTAGGCCCTCCTTCTAGTGCCAAAATGTTGAAGCCTCGAAAATCGTTGCCATAACATGGGGGAAAAGCACAAGGTTCGGACCCTAGTTGGTAGCTCCTTTTCCGTTTGGTGTAGTGGCTCTGATTAGGGATAATGGGACCAGTTTCCCAATAAGAGATTTTGATAGTGTTGATGGGGTGATATATGATGTAATGAGGGGATGATTAAGCTAAGTGTAATCTAATTTAAACTATTTGAACACCTACATATATCATAGTTTAAATACTATTAAACTATAACTATGCCTGGGAATAAAGTAAAGTATGCGATCTAAAATAATGTCCTATAGCAATTGGTAATAAAGATCATTCAACAGCAATAAGAAGTGAAATCATTTAACTATTATTGTTTTGGATAAATAATTAGCCAAAACAATTGTGAAAGATATATTGCATATAGAATCGTTCATATATTTAGCAGAAAATTAAAGCTAACACCATACAAAAGTGCAATAATGCTAACCAAAATTCAAACTTCCATACATAAAAAACTTGAAGAAAAGTTATTGCCTGATACATAAATAAAACAGAATCACAAGATAAAAGTACCATATATGATAAGTTTTGCTCATGTGTTTTAGTGATATCGACCTAATTCGAGTCAATCCAAAATCATCTAAGAGTGCAAAAGTGCAATTTTAGTAGAACATGCGAGATATTAAAAAAAAATAGATCTTGTTCCATTCATTCCACCAGAACCACCTCAAAGGTACATAAGTGCATGTTTTGAAGAATGTTTCTGATAAAAATTTTGGACCCCTCTCTAAATGCATGATAGGGGTTTAAATACTAAAACTATAGGTCCTAAAATAGATCATTACAAAAATAGCTAGGGAGCTTTAAATGGCCTTCCTTAGATTATACTAAATAAAATAAAATAAAAATAAAACAAAGTGACTAACTCCTTTGCATTGCATCCTTAAGATCGCAGATATCTATCATTGGTTTGAGTTGTGTTGGTTGACCGATCACAGATTTCAACTACTCATTAAATATATTGTCTGTCAGTGCTCACACCATTTTTTGTGTGGAGGTAGCTAGGAATTGCAAGGTCATCGATTGGCTATATGGTTTGACTAAGAATTGCTAGTATGCTTCCCAATTCATCTTGCTCATTTGTTTGATCACCTCCTCACTTTCCTTTGCTGCTTTTCTCCGTTGTTGCTCTAGTTGATTGGCATTTGGAAGAAATCCTGGTACAGATTCTACAACCATGTTGGTGCCATGTAGATTTTCGTTAATGGCTTCAATGATGTTGTTTGCCACAACTGCCACGACCATTATTTCCCTTTCTGCTTGCTTGAGCCGAGAATCCTAGTTTGCAAATAGAATTTCTTTATGCTATTCCTCCAGTTTTCGTAAATCAGCCTTTCTCCCATCTTTTGGTTCTTGCTAGGTGATAAAATAAAAAATCATTTTATGGACTTCGTCATACTCAAGTCTCATGTCAATGACTTGGCTTGTTAGCTTATCACTGATCTCGCAATAAGGACTTATTTGCTAGATTTTTTGGCACAAAACTTCCTTTTGTTGCATTAGTTGGGCATTAAGGCTGAGTGCTTCTTTTACGAACTGATCAATTTGTAGACTATATTTATACTTCTCTGTGATAGATTGAATCCATGCATCCTTTTCTATTGTGCTGGCTTGATGTTGTATTTGCATCTTTTCAAACTCCTGTTGTAGTTTGGCTATTTGTAACTCTGCTTGTTGGTTAGATTTTTCTTTCTCTAATTATTGTTTCAACAACATGATATTTTGTTCCTTTTCTCTTAGCAGCATTTCGACCTTTGTTGCTTTATCAATAGTTGTTATAGCATAGGTTCCCGCAAATTGTGTCAGTCTCGTAAGGTTCTCAGATGTGTCCATGGGAGAATCTTTCCAGACAATTTCCATTGGTTCGTTGTCTGGAGTAGTAATAGCTGCAACATCTAACTTTTTTTTCTTCCTATTCCTTTTGATGACAACTTTATGGGTAGTGCTATAAAACACATCTAATGGAGGAATTTCCTGAATTCTCAAAATAATTTCAGAAGTGGGGGTGGCAGGAATGAGCTCGACATCCTAAGTGCCTACAGTTTTCTCCATTGTCATTTCTTGAGTTGATTTGTGTTGCAGAGTCTGTATGTAAGATGTTTGTTCCTCTGTATGGAGCTTCTTATTAAAATTCTCCCATTCTTTTTCTGAATCAACAACTAGGGGTTTCACTGAATGAGTTTAAGTAGAGGGAAATTCAACCTGTTTCTTTACCGAGGTTTGTTCCACTGCCTTTTCTATGGTTCTGGTTGTGTCTCTTTCAGACTCTTTGCTTTTATTGCCCCCATTTTGAGACTGTAGCTATGAGTGCTTTGACTCACGAGTAGACTTTTCCTAGGACTCTGCTTCAGAATTTACTTCGAAATTTTCTCTGAAGATTTTGTCTAAGCTTACACTAGGCGTTGGATCCCTTTTTGATTCAATCTATAGTAGTCCAATGGGACCTGTAATAATCTTCCTTCCCTATATTCACGGAAGGCTTCAAGATCATCTGGGGCAAAAAGTAGTCATGCCATATGCGCCACTTCTGAAAACGTCTCTTTTTGTAGGAAGAGGCCATTGAAGGCATCTTCCTCATGGGTAAAGGGTTTCACTTTCACCATAGTAGTGAAGCCTTTGGCGGTGCCATTTGGGTCATACTATTTTCCTAGAAATGTAGTCAATTTCATAGATTTCATAATCTTTTCTTCCTTGCATGCATGTCCAAAATTGTGTAGTACAAATGCACCACATTGCAATGGAAATGTAGTACAAATGGCCTTTTTCTATTCCTTCAATCCTTTGCTCAGCCCACCTTCCCCTGCTGTTTGGTAGGCTATCTCCCTGGCCATTAAATTATTGAGGACATAGTATGGGAGAACATGCGATGAAGAAATGTTCCTGAATACTCTGATATATGTAAATGTCTCCTCCCCAAACCATCAGTTTACAGGTACGATATCTACTTCAAATTCTCTAGAAAATCTAGGGGCATTCCTGTTGTATACTTGTTTATGAATAGGCAACATAACTCCTTGATAAATTTTGAAAAAATTAGCATGAAAATGAGATTCCCACATACTCTTATGATATATACGGATTGGAAGTAGGTCTTTGATAGTCCACTTCCATCCCATGATAAGAGATTTGGAACCAAAACAGATAGCGTCCATTACATAGGCACTCATGAAAAATGGAGGGTAAACCCTAGAAGGGATACTCCTCTTTCTCTTATACTCCATTGTGGATTTTGCCAAATTATCAGAAAAAATTTGGTCCCAATTCATTATTGTTGCATTTACGGCTTCATCTATTAATGGAAGCTATCTAGGGAAAATTTAGTACTATCAGACTTGCCGAACATTCTACAAAGCATGGCTGCTGCAAAACTATGGGGGGAGAGATAGATGTTGTAGAATATGTAACCATATTATCCATTTTTATCTTTCCTTCATTTTCAATCTAGGTCCATGTGACATCTGTAGGGTCTTCATTCTCCTTAGCAAATTTATCGAGGAACTGTTTATTGTAGAGATTATGAGGCTCTGGTAGATTGTACATAATCCGCAGATTGTCCAGTGAAAACGATCCCATAACCTCCTGCCTGCTATTCTTGAATTATCTGTCCAAGACATCCACCTGATCGATTATCCACTTAACCATATCTGTATATGGAATTGCCTTTGGCCTTGCGGTTATGTGATGCAGAAATGAGCATGATGTCTCGAAGGAGGCGTCAGAGAAAATATGACCATCGGCTGTGGCCTTTGTTACCATAGGCCTTGGTTTCTCTTCTTCTAATAAATCATACATGGCTTCCCATGTTGAGGTTCCTCCGTCTTTTCTGCATGTAGTGTCAGAGAACAGGGGGATCATTTTTTATTTTTCAAATGCAGCTACCTTTCCCCCGTTTTCCATTGCTCCCAAAAACTCTTGTTGTGGATTTTTCCTGAAAATGGAGCGAAGAAAAAGCTATTGGATAGACACAAGTAAAAATGAACATAAGAATGAATGATACAGATGACTTTGAAAAGCTAACAAGAAAGGAGTTTTTATTAAACGCAAGTGAGAAGATATTATATCACGTCAAACAACTTTTCAAACGTAAATTCCATTAACCTATACCAAATGCCCACTAATGGTTCCTTATCCCTAGCTTTATTGATCATTAATTTTTTTCATTGTAAGTTGGGAAAGAAACTTATTAGGGTGGTGAGATTTTTATCTACGAAAATGTTGATTTTGTGATTTGTGATGCAATATCACAGATCGCGTTATCGCATTTCATGTGTGCACTTTATTTCACATTCCTTTGGTTTTTGTGAAATGCAATATGTGTAGCATTCTTTATTAGTTTTCAAAGCATAGATTATTTGATAGGATTTTCTTTGTAAGGCCTTTTTCCATTGCGTAGTGGACTTGAGTGTTTTTATAACATAGTTGGCAATCAGGTCCAGGGTCCCATCACATTTTGCAATATCATAGGGTTGATAAGTTTTTGGATGTTTCTTAAGGGTTTCCAATGTGATGCAATAAGGGTGAACGCATCATCGCAATATCGCATATCGCATGGTTAAATGTACTTTGTGAGGGTGCACTCTTTGCAAGTGGTGATATGTGATGCGAGCCTTACTTTAATAAGAAACATTTTAGGACTTAGTTCAAATGAAAAGTCTAATAGTTTCAAGGTTAAGCGTGGTAATCCCTTTTAATCGCTTTTCGCAAGTTTTGGTCATTAACAGGGCTTTTGACACACTTGATCATGCGATATGTGAACAGGAAAGCATTTTCTAGCTTTTCAAAGGGTTTCATCTTGATATCTTGCTTTATTCCAAAAAATAACAAGAAAATGCCTTAATGTTAAAATTATTTTTTTGGAAGCAATTTTTAATGGTCCCCATTTATTAATAGAATATTATCTATTCTATTTACAAATGGGGAGGGGTTTTTGAATAGCATAACATTAGCATAAATCATCACCAAAGAATAATCAAGTAACATAAGAAATAATCATCAAGGTTAAATTAGTGAAATAGAACACATGCATAGCTCCCCGTATGATCATGCACCATTGATCCCGTGGACCTAATTGTCTTTGATATATCATCTGATCCACATGTACTTATGTAGTCATTTTAGAAATAAGCATCATATATAATAGATTACAATGGGGACTATCTTTTTCTACTGTTAATTTGAAGAGGAGGAACTTGATTTCTTATTTCTACATGAATTTTTTGTAGAACATATACTTTGTCTACATTTTTTATTCCTTTTGCTACAACTTTTCCAGTGTCTTCTTCTCTGATTTTTTATCTAGTTGAGGTAAACACAACTAGTGAGCCTTGGTATTGCACCAAGAGTGTTGCAAATTCCAAGGGCTCCTCAACTCTATTTATCAACCCGGGGTTTGTACAAACTTCAAGGTGATAGTGCTATATACACAATAGATGGGATTCTACTCATGCCACCCTAAACTAGGACATTTGATTAATAGTGCTTAGAGACCATTATTTATTTTGAATTAGAAGGAAACAAACTAATGAATTTGCAATTCAGAAGTTATTTCTAATGATAGAAAGGAAAATTCTTTTTAAACTTCAACTTATAAATGTTATTGAATCAATTCACGAAAAGACGAGCTACACTACTTGTAGAAAGGGAACTACATTATCTTGCAATCAACCATCTGGCCACCAAATCTACTTGCAGACAGGAAACTAACCTACCAAATCATAACTCAAGATTACATGTATCATCTATCTAGCTCACACTTTCATATAAATCAATGTTCTATTTGTGCTAAATCTGTGATAACAAAACTAATGATATTCTATTTTGTAGTGAAGGAAAAGGATGGTTGGAGTGGCCTAGGTGTTGCCCTTAATCGTGAAGTCACAGATGGGAATCAAACTACTTCAAAACTAAGTCAAAATTGCATCAAAGGTCAAAGCAAATGGTGAAATGGGCTACTATTGGTATGCTATAGGAGGTTGCTGCAAGTGCCCTGTATTGCTACAAGAAGGCTTGTAATGCTACAAGAAGGCTGTCGAGAAGGTTTAGGAGGTAGGAATGATGGGTTCAAGGGATGGAAAGGTGGATGAAGGTTGGATTAAATGGATGAAAGGTGGCCAACACCCCTAGCCAAGCTCAGATACTTTGGAAGGCATGTTTTTCACTAGGAGAGTTGCTCATGGTGACCTAAGAGAATGATCTCAAGAATATAACTTTGAGGACAGAATTTGGAATTGATCGAAGAGGATGAAGAACTAAAATATGGAGATGGTGAAAGGCCCCTTTCCTACAGATATCCCTGCAACATCGCATGCATATACCCTTTTATTATTGACAAAATGAAACAACCAATAGTGGAAAAGATGAGTTGAATTTAAATGCCATCTAATCTATGCAAAAGAAAATGATATAGTCAATAAATTAACTCCTAAGCTATAATAATCACATGAAAAACAATATGACTAACATAGAAATTCTTCCAAGAAATTATAAAAATAGTATTTTTGGACTGTGATTGTAGATCCTTCCATTCATGCTCCCATGCGAGAGATGAGATAGAGGTTGCAATCACAGGATTTTTGAGGGGTTATATTCTAATGAAACGAAGAAAACTAATAAGCACTCTAAACTAAAAATATATATCAATAAAAAAGAGGGACCTAAGCCACTGGGGTTGGGCCCAAACCCAAGAGCCTCAACCCCCTATAGCTAACTCAGTGATTAACCAATAAGAAACTTCTCATTATCATTGCATCAATGTCAAATACATCACATAACCAGTCAAAAATAGCAATATTAAGTGCTTGAGCTTGATATCTTCCTATCTGAAAACAAAGTTCGAATCCTAATGAGCTCTTTTGCATGTTTATTTATACAAGAGGGTAGCTACTACCAGCTTCCTAGAAAATATCAATGTTTGTCTCCCAAAAATCAAGAAGGGTGGATCTTGATCTTCTTTAACTGCACCTGCTTGTCTACTAATGACCTCGTCTGGCTTGGATGCCAATGACCTCGAGTTGATGAGATATAGTGTGGTGATCTGGTTGATTGAGGGAGTTAAGGAGGTGGATAACCTCCTAGAATCTCTCCCTATTGTCTACTTTGAGATCTTGCATTGAAATCATCTAAAAAATGCTCCATTTCCTGCATTTAAACCATATTAGGCCACATGATATAGGAAAACATATTTTACCCCTATCACTAAGCATAATATAACAAAAATTTAAATAAATGTGAGAAAGAGATAATTCTAAAGCCAGAGGATGGAATTATGACCCTTATGGTGTACCTATTGATGATCCTCGTCATCACCGCCCTACTGAAAATATTTCTCATCCTTAGTCATCTATGTCCATTTCCTTCATGGCTTTGGTGGCCTCCTTGACATCCTAAGGTTCCTCAAATGGTGTGCCTTCTTGGGATAGAAACCTGCATTATTTTCTATCTTTGTCCCCTTCTTATTCTACTTTTCTTCATTTCTTCCTTCCTATAGGCTTGATAGTAAGGGTGGGCTAAGTTTCATTCCTATCCAATTTACTTTTAATCTTTGTGTGATTCTTTTGTACAATGGTTTCCTCTCCAATGCATTCCTCGGCCTTCCAAAAGAGTGATATTCTCTGATCTGGAGATTGTGGGGTAAGGCATTCCATCTCCTCTCACAGGCTCGTTGGCTTTCTATTCCCAACAACCTAAGTGTGTCTTAAAAATGTGATATGGCTTGTTGCTAGGTGGAAAGGTATTTGGGTGCTAGTTCAGCATCATTGGAGATGATGCTATGATTTATAATGATGGCCATTGGGATCATTAGCTCTGCCCTGATATATAATGGTTCCTTTTCTTCCCTTTCCATGACTCTCTTTAATTCCTCAACACTTGCCTCCTCATGAGTCATCCAGGATGCTAAGGCCATCAGTTGTGTATCCATAAATTTTGAATTGGGATTCCAAATATTCATATCAGTCAAGGTGAGGTTATGAAAGTAAAACTCAACCAATTTCACTCTGTCCTCCAGGATAGCTTGGTTGAAAAATTCAATGAACTATTTGTAATCTTGAAATGGCATAGACCCATGTTGTGCTAAGTTTTTGATTTGGAATTGCAGCCACTTCTCTTTAAGAAAGAGTGCATAAGACTTGGATGGATTTCTACACTATAATGCCTCCATGGTTCCATTATGGAAAGTTGGATTTCCTTCTCCTACAAATTCTCCCTCAACCACCTATTTTTTTCCTGTAGTTTCTCCTTCATTATACACTCCCTCTCTCTAAGATCACTTAATTATTTTCCCATTTAAAGGAACTTTTCTTCCATGAGGCCCACATATTCCACCTTCTTATAGTTAGAAATTTTCATCCATCTCTAGGTTCTTCCTCTTTCTGCTTCTAGCTCATAGAAAAGTAGGACTGTAAATTTTTGGGGAACAATTCTCCCTCCTTCAATGAATTTATAATAGGAGCTTAGGCTAGGTTGTGGACTAGGCTCTTGGAGCTTTGGGAAGTCCTTATCAAATATTTTTTGGGAGGCTACTACCTCCTATATTTTTTGTGTCACATTCCACCCCTCCTGTTGCTCATTCTAGCCCCCTTGTAGCATCATTTGCCCCTCTTGTAGCGCACTATGTTTTTCCTGTAGCATACTCTGGCCCTCCTATAGCTTCCCCTTTTGTTCTTGTTGGAGGGTAGTTGGTTTCTTGGGTTGCTTGAAGGAGGTTGATTTGGTGGTGGGCCTCCTAAAATAAGCTATAGGAGTCTTTGTTATGGGTTTTTGAGAGGTGACATCTTTGATTTTTCTTTCAGTAGGGCCCATCTCCTCTTTATTACTTAGGGACTCTTCAATTGTGATAGAGCCCTTTGTGGGATTTTGTGGCCTCCCTTGCTTAATCTTGGTTCTTTTCCTAGTCTTAAAATATAGGGGGGCTTTCCTTTGTCTCTTCCTTTTAGGTTCGATAGGGGTGATCAAGGTAGCTAAAGTTGCAACTACCTCTTTTTCTGTGGGTCTTGGAGACAAAATTTCTTGCTTTGTGGATATACTTGTTTCTCTTGACTTAGTAGTCTTCTTAGGAATTGATTTTTCATATTTCTCCCCTCTTCCTCTTCATCTTGTTCTTTTCCTACCTCTGCCTCTGGTTCTTCCATTGTCCTTTCTGCAACTGTTTCTCTTTTCTCTTCTTCTTAACTTGCTGATTCTTCCTCTCCTGTCCTTCCCCTTATTTTTCTTCCTCTATTTTTACCTCTCTTCCTCCAACACTAGATGTTGGTGTCTCATCTAGCATGAGGGTTTGTGTGTTAATGAAGGCTTGTATATCTATGTCTATGAATTTGGACCAAAGGATAGGGATTCTCAATTTGTTCAAGGCATCCACCACTATCAGTTTAATGAGGCCTTGGTGACCTAGGTGTTGGTGTTTTCCCTCTCTCACTTTTTAACTCATTTCCTTGATGGATTGTAGGAGGAAGTATGGCACACCAAGTCTTTGAGCTAGAGGAAATTCTGCTTAAAATATGAGTTCATGAAATAATCTAAAGTGGTATCATAGACCACACTCAGCCTTCCCTCACAAGAGATTTATTTCAGGGTATGGTAGGCCACCTCATCCCAAGGATAAGGTAGGATTTCCCTCCAAACTTAATTCTTGTCCTTAAGAGGGTTTCATTGGCAATGAATAAGTTCTTTAATTTAGTAGTGACACTGGTGGCTTTGTCTTCTATGCTCCATTTGATCCCTAGAGGTAGGGTCATCACTCTACTAATTATTTCAAGGCTGAGTGAGATAGCTAACCCCCTCACCACAGTGGTGGAATTGTCCTCTATTTGTGAGTTCAAGGCCATGGAAAATTCAAAGGAAATGTCATCATCATACCTTTTCAACAAATCAAAGAATCCTAGCCACTTGTGTATTCTAAAAATGTTTATCACAGGAGGGTGTAGATGAATTATTTTGGTATCTGAGGGATCCCTTCTATTAAATCATACCTGCATCTCTTCTCTACGTTTTTATCTAAGTGAGGGAGAGATACTTCTTTTAATAGCTTTTGTGTATAATTCAATGGCAGCAGTGAGTTAAAATTCCTTGTTACATTCCCCTTACTCTACTACCCGAAAAGACCTTTCAATTTCACAATTAAACTGCTACTTCCTGTAGAATTTGAAGTGCACTTTACTTACAATCATATGGATTGTTTAGTTAATTCAATGTTCTTAAATTGCTTACATAAATTATCGATTGGAATTGGTAAACTTGTGAAGTGCAAGTGCACTATATATGCTAGAAGCCTTTTTGAGTGTATTAAGATAATGATTGTGGATGGTTTTAAGGATTTTCTTTGTTGCCATGTTCCTAATAAAAACTAAACCTTTACAATACAACCAAATCTTGAAAAGGAAAGTAAGAGAAGCTATAATCATCCTCTTTAACTGACTATTGTTAGTTATTATGTAAAATGATAAAAACAAAGCTATCAAAAAACTAATGTTCTAGAAAGATAATTACTTCTACTCTAAAAAAATTACTTCTATTCAAAGGTAAAATTTAGAAAGAGATCTATATTAAGATCTTACGCACTGCAATAAGCAATCCTACTTGAAATAATAAAAACAAAAGCATAAAGAATGTGATCTAAAAAAACACAATTACTTATGAAAAGAAGGAGATTTATGTACATAGTCCTATTTCAGAAAGAACGTAAATGATTTGAAATCGGTAGAAAACAAATAAAAGATTGTAAACAAATAATTACAAAGAAATGAAACTTCAATAATGTAATTCTAGGAAAATAATGAAATGAACTGAACTGGATAATATGCAAATGAATGAACCTCGACTATCTACAGGGGCCCTCCACAAAACAACAAGTTTATAAGTCTTATCTCAACAGGTAACTGCAAAGAGTCATGGAACTTCAAACTAGCAATTACAAATTACATATATGTTTGTGTGTCCTGTTTCTATATATATATATATATATATATATATATATATATATATATATATATATATATAGCATTCACGCCCAACAGTTTTGAGATTTTCATGCCTTAAAAACTTTAAAAAAATCCTAATCTAAATGCTAATATGATAATGTAAATTTTAACACTTCTCGACGATTTTCTATTTGGAAAGAAAATTGAAGAGTTGTGATTGATTTAAACTCTCGCTGCTCTGTTCATCTAGGCATTGACTTGTTTCCTTGACTGTGCCACTGGGTGTTTCCTTTGATGATTTGGCTTGTGCGAATAGGAGGAGATCCATGAGGAGATCAATCCCTATTTTCCCATGTGCTTCTTTTCTTGGCTAGTGTAATGGAATATGGAAAACCATGGAGATAGATGTGGAATCATAAAACAGTTGTAGATTCATGTTAATTTTGTAGATATTACATTCTTTAACTTAATAATAAGGCACATTAATAAATATGAAAAATAAGACATCTGAGTACCTTACCATGTCAAAATATATAATTTTATTGTTTATTTGAGTTGATAGAAGTGATGAAAAGAGGAAAATTGGATGGAAATGGTGTCAAAAACAAAACTATCATGAGACTCTACATTCCCTCATGCTAAGGTCTTTGCATGTCCTCATGAAAAACACAAAACTGATGTCTCATGTTTAATTATTTCATTTATTTTGAAACTTCTGCAAGTACATCCAACTTCATATTTTTCTGTTTCTTTCCACCCACTTCCATCCTTGGATTTTCATGAGAATATTGTACGTCAGGTTTATGACTTGCCTTTGTAGAGCTCTGTTATACTGTTTCAACTTCTTGTTCTTCTTGTACCACAAACTTAGTTGTAAAATGAGATTGTCACTCTTAGCCACTTGGATTTCACTCTGCGCTTTTAGGGTTTGATTCTCCTTTTGAATGTACTTGTTTAGTGTCTCCAGCTCGATTTTTTTTTTTTTTTAACATTTACTACTGGAGGTTCTTATGGTTTACTAAACTAGACTTCTTCTTGGTTTGAAGTTGATGTTTTTTCCTCATATCGTTTCTCCAGAGTCTCAATATAATCATAGATTTCCTGTTGTATAGGATCAATTTCAGGTGTTTTTCGGCCTGGAATCTAAGGAGGTGTAATGAAAGTTGGCAGAGAAACCCTTGAATATTCCTCTACTTCTAGTTCGATATGCTCCATACCTTTTTTAGGTCATTCTTTTGTTGTTGGATTGAGTCTAGTACTTCTTCTTAAGCTTGTTGCAGGATGCTTTTGAATTTTTTCATTCTTTCTTTCTATATTAGGTTTCTCTATTTTGGGTGTGCTTTCTTTCTTTTGGCTTGGTTTATTTCTTCTAACATCCTTCTTATTCATATTCTCTAAGATTTATGCAAGAGGAATGTCATCCTCTGACTGCTCTTGTGACTTTTGTTGTCCCTGTTCTGTTGGTCCTTCAGTTTTTCTTTTTCTCCCTCTCTTAGACTTTCTGCTGCTTGGTTGTTCTTGTTCTACTGGTTCTTCAATTTTTCTTTTTCTCCCTCTCTTAGCCTTACTGTTGTTTGGTTGTTATTGGTTATCTTCTTTAAAATGGTTCCTTACCAAAAATCTTTCCCAATTATCACCCACATTCTTAAGATGGAATTCAACAAGGACTTTAATGAGATCATGGTGATACATGGTGTTTTCTATAAACTAAATGTTGGAAATAATACTGAGAGGGGGGGGTGAATCAGTATTAGTCAAGTCAATAATCTTTTTCTTTTTGGATACTCAAATTCATATATGCTACTTCAATGAAGGTAACCCGCGTGTACACGCAACTGTGTTTAAGGAAACTAGCGTATATCCAGCAAACTTATGATTCAATTAATTCATCATATGTTGATCTTTTAATCAGTGCATCAGTACTTCATTAACCATATAAATAGTAACCAGGTGCAGTAAAAATAGAATATACCATCACACATAAGAAACACACATGAACACCATGATATAAGGTGGAAACCCAATGCGGGAGAAAAGCCACCTGCTGTTGTCTTCCTTTTAGTATAAGAAAACTTGTTTACAATATTGTACTAGTGTAGACTCATACCAGTATGCATACCCCCACCTGCAGAAGGCTATAACCTTCTCTCATTCTCCAGCTACTACTGGAAGGGAGCTACAACCCCCTAGCTCTTGTACTAGCCGATATGTTTACTAGTACATAGGCACCGACCTACTGAAGGCTCCAACCTTCACTCGTTCTCCAGCTACTACTGGAAGGGAGCTCCAACCCCCTAGCTCTTGCACTAGTCGATATGTTTACCAGTACGTAGGCACCGGCCTACAGAAGTATACGACCTTCTCTCTTCCTCCAGGGACCACGTTTCATAAATTTTCATACTGGATACTCCTGGAACACAACACCATAATTTGAAGGCCACGTTTCATCCAATTTTCATACTAGACCCATCAACGGCATTGAAGCTCAAAATAAATCACCACTACAATAAAACCATTGCATTAACCAATCATTAAATACTCAATCATAAATCTCTGAATCACCCACTACTGAATCACTGAAGACCTGTTACCAAAACACAGAGTAGAACCCACAACTCTGCAACAACCACTAGAACTATCTGCAAATTCAGATATCATATTTCATAATGTATACGCTACTTTGATGAGACGAACCAGCATGTATATGCACTTTTAGAAAAGCGAACCCGCATACAGATCTGCAAATGTTTACTCATAACTTTGTAGTTATTCTAGACATTAGTCATACCCAGATCATACCATTTATAGAATAAAATATGCATCAGTAATTCAGATCTAGTCTATCCATGATCAAACCACATAATGATAATACATTCCAAGCCTTAAGATCCTGATCCATCATCCATCATCATCCACATAGGTGCATCCTTGGTTTAGATCAAGCAAAGCATCACAAACCCATAACCTGCATACTGGATCTCACACTTCATCAGATATTCAATCTTTGCATGCCTTGCACACCTTGGCCTAATGATCTTCTCCTCGTTATATAGTTTTAGGCCTTTCAATACCATGGACCAAACCACTTAGGACCAATACCTTGGACTCAATACCTAGGGTCAATACCTTGGACCAAATACCATGGAACAATACCATGGATCAAAATACCATGGACCAAATACCTTGGACCAAAACTTAGTTTGCCAAGATATATGCGCTTTTCATTATGTGAAAGTGCATGTGTATGTTATACGCTCCTTCTGGTCTATTAACCTACGTGTATACGCTCCTTTGTCAAGGTGAACCTGCGTATACCTCTCTTTCTTCATTCTCTGTAGTCTAATCATTAATTCTTTGCTATTGACCTGCTGCACTGTGATCTGTCATCTGAGTGAGTTTCCATCAAGGACAACACCTGTATCATAATGCGAACACTAAATTTTCCTTTGGACATTCCTTGACATCTTTCTTAGACTATTAAGCAAGAAATAAGGAAGATTTATTTCATTATCCTCAATAAAATTCATTAACAGTCAGATATGATAGAAAAAGATGCATCCAAACCTCCCTTCGCAAGTAACAAATTTTTGAATTATCAGAAGCAAATCTCTCCACTTACTTTTTAATGTTGTGCTCGGGATGTATTTCTTGAAAATGGTGGTGTCCATGCTAGGCTTCTTCATAAAAAATTTCCATTCTTCGCTCTCAATACCTCTATTTTTAAACCATTTTTCTCCAATTCGAGGCAATCTAGTAGCTTCGTCAACAAAGGATTTTGTCACTGTGAATTTTGTGTCCCCTATCTCGACTTCCACTCCATCAAAGGCTCTATCGAGGGACTTGGTTACTTCCTTGTGGAATCTGTCAAATTTCTCTACAAATTCTGGCCACTGCACTTTCTGCAATAATTCCCTTCTCTGTGGATATCCTTCCAAAAATTTTCTTTCTTCTAGTTTTGTTCTGACTATAACTCCCATGGATGAGAAGCTTTGTCTCAATACTGTTTGTTTGACAGGGTATGATGGTTTCAAAGGGTTTCAGAGTAATGAGGATGAGAGTGTGAATGATAAGGGTGTGAGTGGTAAGGATATGAAGAAGTGTGATATAATCTAACCATTGAGAGAATGAATGAGAATGATTTGGGTGATCAGATCAATAAAAATGGGGATGTGGGTTGGAGCGCAGTATAATGATGAGGAGAAAATGGCATATTAGATTTGATTTGACATGATACTATCAATGTTTAGTAATTATGATTTTTAATTCAATACTACGATGTCTATATAATTCATACGATTAATGTTTTTATCCCTATTATCAAATTAAATAAATGCATACCTTTGAATTATTGATTCTAACCTTTGGTTGTTGTTCTTTGTATTGTCTTTAGGTGGCTTGCAATGAAGGGAGTCAATCACTCTTTCAATTATTCCATCAAATTTTTTTGTCAAATTGGCTGCAAAAATCTGTTTTCCATAGGAAACAAGAGTTGTTTTCCATAGACAAGCTCATAAGGAGTATGTCTTGTAGTATTTCTCCATGTGTTATGGTATGCCCATAAAGCCTCTAGAAGCTTTTCTGCCCAATCTCTTCTATGCAAGTGCACATTTTTGGTGAGAATTTCTTCAATGACTTTATTGGTGGACTCCACTTGTCCATTTTCTTGAGGATGATATGGAGTAGACTTTAAATGTTTGATTTTGTATTCCTCCATTATCTTATGTACCAACTTGGATGTAAATTGAGTACCTTGATCTATTACAATTTCTCTTGGAACACCAAAATGAGTAAAGATATCCTCAAAAAGAAATGAAACTACAACATTTTAGTAGCAGAAAGAAGTTCTTTAACTTCTACCCAATTTGTAACATAATCAATGCAAACAAGAATGTACCTTTTTTTGTTTCGAAGGTGGATTGATTGGACCAACAAAATCTAGAGCCCAGTTTTCAAAAGGCTCAATAAGTACCTGAGGTGGTAGAGGCATCTTATCAGAAGGAACATGTTTCCCCATCCTTTGACAACTATAACATCTCTTAACATACTCTTTGGCATCCTTAAAAAGGGAAGGCCAATAGTATCATAAGAGAAGGAATTTGTAAGAAGCTATTGTTTCCGCGAAGTTTCCTCTACATGGCTTATCATGACAAGATTTTAATATATTTGATACTTCATATTCTCTTACACACCTTCGGATGATCAGACCTAGACTTGTTTTATACAATTCTTCTTTTATCCATGAATAAGATGAACTTATTTGAATTACCTTCTTTTTCTCTCGAGGAGACAAGTATGATGGTAATTTTCATGTAGCTAAATAGTTAGCAATACCTGAAAACCGTGGAGATTTAGTAGAGACTGCAAAAAGATATTTATCAGGAAAATTATCTTCTATAGGAATATCATTGTTATCATTTTGAATCCTTGATAAAAATTCAGTAACTGCATTTTGTTTTATAGGTCGATCCAAAATAGTAATATTAAACTCTTGTAACAATAATAACCATCTAGTGATTGATTTATTCATTAAGTATGTAATTGCATAATGATTAGTATTTACAAAAGATTCATAGGCAGTAATATAATGTTTGAATTTATTGATGGCATGAACACTAGCTAAAAACTCCTTCTCTGTGACAGTATAATTTAACTTTGCAGGAGTCGAATTTTCATTGGTGTAATAAATGGCATATGGAGTTAAGTCTTTCTTTCCTAGTACAACTCCTAAAGTTGTATCTGAAGCATAAATTGAGATATGAAAAGGTAATTTCTAATTTGGTCTTGTAAGAATGGGTGCTTCATAGATTTTCTCTTTTAATGACTCAAAGTCCTTTTGGTAATTAGAATCCTAGTTGAATTCACAGTCTTTCGTGAGTAGCTTGAAAAGTGGAGATGCAATTTTTGTAAAGTTTTCTATAAATATTCTATAATAACCAGTGAAACCAAGAAAACTTCTAAGATCTTGTTGACAGGTTGGAATTGATAATTTAGAAATAAATTTTACTTTAGATGTGTCCACTCTAATTCCATTTCCTGAAATGGTGTCCTAGAAAAATTCCCTCAATAAACATCATAAAACATTTTTCATGGATTAATGAGAGATTTGCCTCTTTACATCTAGTGAGAACTTTTTCTAAATTTTCAAGAGCTTCCTTAAATTTTTTTCCATAAACTGTCAAATCATCCGTATACACTTCCACACAATCATGAATTAGATCATAAAAAATTCCTAATACTACTCTTTGGAATGTTGTAGGAGAATTACATAATCCAAAGGGAAGTACTTGGTAAGCATAATTTCCCCATGGGTAGGTAAAGGTGGTTTTATATTGCCTGTCGGAGCTACTTGGATTTGCTTATACCCACTAAAACAATCTAAAAATGAAAAATATTTCTTTCCTGCCAATGTATCTAAAACATGATCTATGAAAGGAAGTGGAAATTGATATTTTATAGTGGCTTTATTCAATTCTCTATAGTAAATACACACTCTCCATTTTCCATTCTTTTTAGGGACAATTACTAAGGGTGAAACCCACTGACTGTTTGATATTGGATAGATGATATTGACATTCAACCATTTTTGTAGTTCTTTCTTAACAATCTCGCTTAAATTTGGATTCATTCTTCTTTGAGGTTGTCGAACTAGTTTGGCATTTTCTTCAATGTAGATATGATGCTTACAAGTATTAGGATCAATTCCTTTAATGTCAGTGTATTCCCATGCATAAGAAGATGAATGTTCTAGTAACATCTTGATTAATTATTTCTTTTGAAATTCTTCCAAATTATTATTAATATTCAAAAATTTTCCTAGAAACATTTCAATTATAGAATTACCAAATTTTTCCATAGAGTGAAAGGATAGTTAACAAGATGATAAATATTCAATATTGTATTGTTCTTGAAAACTCTGACTAGATTCACAATATAATGAAGATTCATTGTGTCCCATTAAATTCAAAATTTTATCTTCTTCATCTAATTGTGAAGTAGCAAATATTGGTCTTATATCGAAGTCATCATCTATCCATTCTTTATTTTCAACCTCTATTGTTGTTTTTGCTGGTGTATATAGTGTGAATTTCTTTGTTGTGCTTCCATCAGAAATGAACATATCACAAGATCTACAAATTATGAAAGCATCGGTTGTAGCTAGCCATGGTCTTCCTAGAATCAATGGATGCCCTCCTAAGTTATTACTGGGTGTTAAAATCATAAAATCAACATGATATTCCCAATAATCTAAGGATACATATATGTCTTCTAATACACCATCAAGTTTGATTACAGATCTATTTTCCAATTGTAATAGTGTAGGTGTATATTGAAGATTAGAAAGTTTTAATTGATTCATAGTTTGTTTGCTCATGATATTTAGGGTTGCTCCTATATCCATCAATGTATTTGGGATCTCTATACCATTGATGTGCATTTTCACAATGGGATTTCCTGGATCAAGATATTTTTGAATCGTTGTTTTACCCATCATGATATCTACAATTTTTCCAACAAGTTGGATTCTTTTGATTTCTTTTCTCTTTCTTCTAGGTTTTTTTATGCTCAAGACCCTAATTGTCTTTGCAAAAATTGGTATTTCCTTAATAGCTTGAATCAAAGGAATATTTATGAAAACATTCTTCAGTTCATCTAAAATGTCATAATCAGATAATAAATTTTTTTTCTTACTCCTCCATCAATTTTCAATCTTTCAGGGAAGGGTGGTTTTGAAACAGATATTGAAGGTTGTTCCATATTAGGAGTTGAGTTCTTTGGATGTGTTGGAATAACTTGTTTTTTATTTTATTCTTTTTTATTATTAAGAGTATTTTCTTCTTCATGGATCTTTTCTTTTTCACTTTCCTGAATAACAATTGAAGGGGACTCCTTTTCTAATATTCTACCATATCTAAGTTGAAATTATTTAGATCTAGAGGAGTTATCATGTAGGTTTGAAAATTTTGTCCTTCCATATTGTAAGCTGGTTGTGAATTTTTATTATTATTTGGATTTGGAAGTGGTTGGGTAGGCAATTGATTTGGACTGTGAGGAAATGGTAATGAAAGTTGTGGATTCACATTGTGAGGTTGAGTTTGTTGAATAGACTGAGGATAATACTATGGAGGGAAAGTAGGATATGATTGTTGAAATTGTGGATATTGAGGGAAATTAGGGAATTTTCCATAAGTATTTTTCCATCCTTGTGACCAAGGTTGTGAACAAGATTTCCAAGGCATTGGGGCATTCCAATTACTTTGTAAAGATTATGGAAATGGTTGAGGATTAAAACCTTGAACTATATTTGGTTGTGGATTCTGCCAAGGTAGTTTAGCAATAATACAGAGAGGGTATACCTAATTTTGTACTCCTTCTTGATAAACAACTTTAAGGACTGTTATTGAGGGACATTCTTTTGTATCATGATTTTCCACACAAAGAACATAAGTTTCTATACTTTTTAAATCAAGAGGATATTCTCTAGAGGCGTGTTTCTTTCTGCACTTAGGATAGAAAATGGAAAATGCAACATTTTCAACTTTTTGCTTGTTTTGTATTTTAAGGGTGTCAATTTGTTCACTAAGATGCCCTAAAATATCTGTTTTAAATTTATCAAGCAAATTTTCAAATTCTGCTCTACTTATTGTCCCAGCTGCAGATTTATTAATCCTTGATAGAAGAGGATCTCTTGGATTTTTCCCAGTTCTTGCTTTGCCTCTTGAAATGTGTATGCACAACTCACAAATTTCTCCTAGTGATAACTGAGAAATGTCTCCCTTACCCATTAGATTGAGAAGATAAATCCATTCATCTCTAATTGATTTTAATAAGAGAGCTTTCAAAGTTTCCTCATCTAGATTATTCATTTTTTCCCCTTTTACATTGTAAGCAAATCTTTCAATGAAATATTCAATATTTTCATCTTCTTTTTGTGTCATTTTAAAGAATTCATCTTTAATGTTATGGGGCATAAACTAATCCTTATATTTCTCTAAGAATACAGTTTTCATTTGTTCCCATGTTCTTATGGAGTTTATTCCTAACCCATAAACCATTTTAATGTTGCATCCTTAAGAGTTGTAGGGAATAATTTCAACTTTTCTACACAAGACTTCAAATTCAAAGAGAAATGTCTCAGGGTCTTCGCTCCTTAATCCATGAAAGTTTGGAAGGATAGAGGGTGAGATATTTTTCATTGTTGCAGTTGTATATTCATTGAGGATTGGAAATCCAAAAGGTTCTGGACTTATATTCTCCCCTCTTCCTCTTCCTCCATCTCTTCCACCTCCTCTTCCTCCTCCAATTATAGGTTTTTCACCATTCAAATTATGTACCTCTCCTTCCCCTTCTCCAACCATTGTAGATTCTTCAAAACTAATATAGGGTTTTGATTCTGGTTCTAAGATTAGATTTTCAATCTCTTCTAGTTCCTCTGTTTCTTATATTAATGGTTTTAAGTAGGTTCCTTCTTCCTCTTCTTCAATAGGAACTTCCAACTCTTGAGCTAGAAGTTGTTCTCTAGTTGAAGAGAGGAAAATTATTCATGTTGTTGGGGATTTAAGCTCTTTCCTCTACCTAAAAATAAACCCCTAAAAGTATCTTTCCCTGTGCATATCATGTTTTTTTTTAAAAGAAATCAAGACTTCTATTTACACATCCCCGGCAACAATGCCAAAATTTTTAGTCAATTCAATGTTATTAAATTGCTTACATAATTTATCGACCAGAATTGGTAAACTTATGAAGTGTAAGTGCACTATATATGCTAGAATCCTTTCTGAGTTTATGAAGATAATGATTGTGAATGGTTTTAAGGATTTTCTTTGTTCCTATGTTCCTAATGAAAACTAAATATTTACAATACAATCACTCTTGAAAGGGAAACCAAGACAAGCTATCACAATCCTCTTTAACTAACTATTGTTAGTTAATATGTAAAATGATAAAAACAGAGCTATCTAAAAACTAACTATAGAAAGATAATTACTTGTACTTGATGAGCACCCGTATTGCAGCAAGAATGTTGCAACTCCTGGAGCTACCAACTTTACTTTATCAACCCGGGGTTCATACAAACTTGGAGGTGACAATGTTGTATACATAAGTAAATGTAATGGGTTTGCTCATTGTCACTGCTAAGCCGGTGATAGACCACTAGTTTTTTCAAACTAGACTTTTATCAATTTAGAAGAAACTTGATTACCAATGAGGGAAAGAGAAATCTACTATAAGAGAAAGCTTGTCTACTACAATAAGGAAAAACACTGAAATCAAATGCTATAACACATCATTTTCTAACTAACTACTAAGAGGTTATGCTTCAAAAGAATTCTATGTTAACATGTATGCAATCCTAATATACTAAGCATGCAAATTAAAAGCATCAAGTATTCTACTACTATGCATGTGAATGAATAAAATAATTTTTTTTTCTTTCTGTCTTTTTTGTGTGAAAGTGTGAAAGCTAATCTCTTTTGGTGATGTGGCAGGTGGCTTAGGGATGATGGTGAATGGCTAGAAGGTTGGGGAGACTAGTAGGGGACATTTTCTAGCTTCCTAGAGGTTTTTTTCCTCAATTCGGCCTCAAACACAGGCCACTACAGGTAAACCTACAGGATGTCCTGAAAACCTACACGATACCCTATATTTCTACAGGATACAACCAAGAGAAAAAGGATGGGTGTTGAAGGTGATGGAAGGCTTAGGGAAGGTGGTTGGTGGATGTAATGAGGAAAGGGAGTGCCTAGGACCACTTCAGAACTCAAAACCAAAGTTGGGAGAGGGTTGAATTTGCTCATCAAGCTTGGAGAAGTTTCCTTATCAGATGATGAAATTGGTGAGGGTTTTAGTGAAAGAAAAGAATGATCATGGATGGATGAAGTTGGAATGAGGTTTCTGACTATGAAACCTCTCTATACCTTTGAAACTCCTGCACTACATCAAACATTGACATTTACCCAAAAATCATATAAATAAGAAGAATTTCAATTATCTAAGGAAAGCAAAATTTCATGAGCTAGCTGCCTACTTCATGCATGAGGAGAACTTGTAGAATAAGATGGAAAATTGATGAGCTCTATTGTAATACTGAAGATGGAAGAAATGATAACTAAATCATACTCTTGCAAACTAATCAAATGTTGGCCTAAGTACATAAAACCCTAAATTCCATGAGAAATTAGAATTCTGTCTTTTTGGGGTTGCATAGGAGTTCTTTCCTCAAAGCATGATCCCTGAAGGAAGGAGTGAGGAAAAAACCACCTATTGATAGCTTTTTGATGTTTGTTTATCTCTTCTAAACTACTTTTTAAGTAAAGCACAAATGGAAGCAAACTAATAATCAAACTAATCAAATCTACACTACTTGCAGTGAAATAATTCTAAAGACAATTCAACAATTAATCTATGAATTCAATTTGAGCACACAAATACAAGAAGATGGGCCTTTGCTACTATGGTTGGGCCCTAACCCAAGAGCTTCAACCCTCTGAGTTAACTTTGTGTTGGATCAAGGAATTTCTCATTCTCATTATCAAAACAGAAAATTACATAACAATGTCTTCCATAAGTCTTGAACTCGAAAATGACTAGTGTTTTTACAACAAAAATTCGAATCCTAATGAGTCTCTAGGCCTCTTTATTTATACAAATAAAGTATCCTAGGACTTCCTTAAATCTAGGGAGGCTTAGCTCCCAAACTCAAGATAAACTAACTCTTTAATTGTCACTTGCTCGACTGCCTTTTGATCTCCATGACTTGGTTGCTTGTACTCCAAGCTAGTGTGATTAATGGAGGAATATTCGAATGAGGGAGGAGTAAATGAAGAGGATATACCTCCTACAATCTCTCCTCCTTGTCTCATTTGAGTTTCAACCCTTAATTAGCCAAAATTCCACGAATTTTCTCTCACAAACCTGCAATCAATGCACATTAGTCAACTAGGCATAATATCTCACTTTGACTCATCTCATTAAACAAAACACAATCAAAATATGTAATAAATTGTGAGAAGAGTTTATTTTACTAAGCTAGGAAGTGGATTAAGGTCCATATAGTTACCCAATGATGAGGCTCATCGTCACCCCCTACTAAAAGTGTTTCTCATCCTCTGAGCAACTCAATCAATATCCATGTCTTTCATTGCTCTAGTGGCCTCCCTGACATCCTATGCTTCTACTGTAGTTTCCTCTTCTTGTGCATAGAATCCTACCTTCCTTTCTATTTCCTCCCACTGCTATCTTTCTTCCTCTTCCTTCCTTCCTTCTAACATCCTTAAGATCAGTGGTGGACTGAGTCATAAGCCAATCCAATTGACTTTGAGTCTTTGGAGAGCTTGCTTGTACATAAGTGTCCTATTCATTGCTTCTCTCATTATTTGAGGAGAACGGTACTCTCTGATATTCAAACTATAGGGCAAAGTATTCCATCAACAGCTTGAACATATCCTCAAAGTGTGTAATTTCTTGCTCTTGGGTAGCAAGGTACCTGGGTGCACGTTGAGGGTCATTTGCAATCAAGTTATGTGTGCTGATGATAGCCATTGGATCTGACTGCTCAGCTCTGTTGGCTTGTTGGGGCTTGACCCAGGTTCAGAGTTAATTATCCAAACAAATCCCTGTACTACTGGCCCTTTTGGCAATAGCCCATGGGGTGCGGACTGAGGTCTCTCCCGAAGTAGTATGGGGGGGCGATGGAACCCGGTTTCCGCACCCTTGAGATGTCTAAGGGGTTGATTTGGTCCAACTGAGAGTCCCTTCGTGCAGGTTACTTCGCATAATTCCATGGCCTTCGTGCCCTGATATATTCACCTTCGCACAGCCCCAACCAGGGGCTGTGGGGCTTCCGTGCTACTGGAGCAATGATCTGCACTATTTCCCTAAGTCACACTCGAGATCTTACTTATCTTATTATAACAGTTAGTTATCTTCATGTAACTAGATGCCTTATATTATATTTACTTATTCAGCACATTCATATGAGGTTGCACAGTAAATAAATAGTAAACTTGAAATTCATACCTAATAATACATAAACCAGGAAAAGAGACACATAAATATGGTAAAACTTCTCTTTTATTAATTCTTCCCACTGCTACAGACTTGACCTACCCTGCACACTCAACTACAGGGGTCCGTGCACTCAGCTGCGGACTACTAGGCCTATGCGCACTCAGCTGCAAAGCCTTCTCCTACTCTACAACCTAAAGACATGACTTACACTTCGACTCAATGCTTCATCAATTCCTTAGATCCACCCATGCTTCATTATTTTTCTACATGGTTGGTCACTTTAATTGCTTATTGACTCAAACAACAAAGTGCTACATAAATTGTCAACCCAGGGAAGTCTTGTTATTTCAAAGGCAACTGTGTACTATATGTACTCAATCCTAAAAGCAACAAAAGTTGTAGTAAAGACTGGTCACACTTTGCCTTAAGAAAACTAAAGCTCCACTCTGAGTTACAACAAAAACAACCTATTGCAGACAGCTACCAAAGAATGCTTAAAAGAAGTAATCTAAAGAATCAATCTGCACAGGAAAGTGCTGGCTATGTTGTAACAGAGAATAGGACCCTATTCCCAGAGTGGGAATCTTAAATACCTATTCTTGATTATCAAGCTACCACCTTGCTCTGTAAACTTAATTGCAACACACATGAATTAACTGTTGATAAAATAAACACTGCAACAATCAATTGGAAGGAAAACAGAGTTTCAGCAAAATGATGTTCAGTGAACAGTACTGTTAACAAAGCATGAATAAAAGACACACTTAACACACTACAGAAATATAATGGGTGAATATTGTGATGAAGGTGGGCCTTGTCCTTCTCACAAGATTCCCCAGGAAACAAGAACTAGAAAGAAATGTTCAGAACAAAATTTTATTCATCTGTCAATAGGTCATGTTACAGAGAAAAAGGATTCCAGCTTTGTTCCTTCAACTAAGCCTTCTTCTGCAGTCTGTTCGCCCCCCTCTAATGTAGATGTCTCCTCTTTTTAAAGAGGAGACATCTATTCCAATAGATTACATTGTAAGTCCTATTTTAACCCTTTGTACAAAAATAGGGAATGCAGTTTTCCTTTTAAAAAAATGTTGTTACAAAAATACCGTCTTTAGATCATAATCATCACAACTGTTCAGCCACGAGATTTGCGCATCGTTCCTACTGTTTCAGCAACTGTGGAAGTAATATTGCAATCTCCAGGTAGTTTCAGCAACGTGAACTGCACATTATTCTTTAATCATTCAACAATTATCAATTCAATGGTTAATAATGAAGATAGCGTAATTATATGTAAAATAATTAAACGTATAGTGACGAGAAGAAATATTATGTACCTTTGGGATACTTGGGTTAAAATAATGACAAGGAATTTAAATATACGTTGGAAAAGGATGACATCATAACAAAATGTATGGTCAAAAAGCGACAATATGAGGTCCTAACATCCCCCCCAACTGAAAGGGTTGCATGTCCTCATGCAACTTTTACTCTGAGTCTGAGTCTGAGTACTGGGCTGTACAGTGAAAATTACTTAGACAGTAAGTGTAGAAGGTGCTATCAACCAAATCTCTGAAACCTTGGACATTCTGTATTCTCTGCCATGCTGCGAGCTCCTCTGTTTTGGGCAACTTGAAATAAGCCTTATATTGCTGTACTGGCAACCATAGAAGAGGGAAGTGAAAATGATATCCTAACCACTTTTTAGCACACTGTTGAATGCATTTGACATAATTAGGTAGCCGTGAAATTGCTACTTGAAGATTAAGTGGGTTAAAGGGATGATATTCTTTTCTCTCCTTAGGGTAGTGTTCCCAAAATAGATTGTTTACCTGTAAGGCAAGAGCTCCCTTGGCTTTAACATAATATTGGCAACCTTGCAAGACAGTTGCCTATAATTCTCTCAGATGTTCAGTCATTCCTGGTTCCTTTAGAAATCGATGATGTTCAGCAATAAAAACAACAACATTCTGTGGTTCGGATTGGATCCACAGGAGGCGATTATCTTCATTGTGTTTCGCTGAAAGGAAGCCATTTTTCCATGTGAGTTGATTAGCCAAGAAAGAGACAAAGGCTCTAATCTTAATGTCCCCAACCAAAGAAATCAGATTAAGTTTTCTATCCTCAGGCATGGCATCATTATGGATGTATAGTTCACATAGTAAGCTTTGTTCACTAAATGATGCCTCTGTGAATGTTTTGATAAACTCTTTAGGTGTAAATACCTCATGAGGTTGTCCATCTCTGATTTCCTTTGCTTGGAAGAACGCTAGGCATTCTGCTAGAAACACAAAATAATTAAAAGATGATTTCCTGGTAGCCAGTAGTCTTTGAACCAAATTAAACATGAGGGACAATTTAGTTTTTAACTATTTATTTTCCCTGTGTTGTGCACAATACTATTTCAACACTTCCCAATTTGCATATACATGATTTTGCCATGATAATTTATGTTCTTGCAAGATCCTTTCCTGTGACACGACGTATTCCTTCTTCCATGCATCCATTTGTGCTTGAGTGCTTGTGGTCTGAGTGAAGATAGTCTTTGAATGCCAAGGTTCAGTCTGGGTAAACACAGTCTTTGTAGGCCTTGATGCAGGACTTTCAGTTTTAACAACCAGAGTAGGCCGAGATATTTGTGGTTTCACTTCCTTTTCAAAAATCTTTGAAGGCCCTGCTAGTTCTTGTGTAACAGCAGGGTGTTCCTTTTTAACTATAACAGGAGTCAATGCAGGAGTGGCTCCAGGCAATGGGACCTCAACTATCTTATAACCATCTTGCTGATAAATATTACCACATTGGCTGCACATGTATTCACTATATTGATCTTTCTCTACACTTTTCTCAACTGCAAATGTTGCATGAGCTAAGGTGTATAGATTAAGCTCTCTTTCATAGGCTTCCCTTACCACTATTAGTTCCTGCTTATAAACCTCAAGCTCTGATTTCAGAAACTCATTTTCTTGTAAAAGGGACGCCAAGGTGACTGGGCTTTGTGTAGCAGTCACCGTCTTAGTAGCTAATTCTAATGAATGGAAAGGCTGTTGTTCAGTAGCAGCTTCATTACTTGCAGCCTCAGTAGGTAGTTTTTGTGTGACATCAGCTGAATCATCAGCTGGTTCTGTAACTACTATATCATGCTGTGCATCCACATTTTGCATATCAGCAGATGGTTCTTGTGTGACAGCTGCTGACTGCAAAGCTGGTTCCTGATTATCTATATTTTTCTCATCAGCAGGTGGTTCTTGTGTAACACTTGCTGAGTAAGTAGCTGGCGTGGCTACATGCTGGTCATTTATTTCCTAGACAGCAGCAAGTGGTTCTTGTGTGGCAACTGTTGAGTCAGTAGCTGGTGCGGCTACATGCTGGTAATTTGTTTCCAGGACATCAGTAGGTGGTTCTTGTGTGGCAACTGCTGAGTCAGTAGCTGGTTCTTGTGGGGCAGCGACATCTAAACTATCTGTTCTATGGACATCAGCAGGTGGTTCTTGTGTAGCACCTGCTAAGTCAGTAGCTGGTTCTTGTGGGGTAGCTACATCCAGGTCATCTGTTTTCTGGACATCAGCAGGTGGTTCTTGTGTGGCAACTGCTGAGTCGGTAGCTGGTTCTTTTAGGGCAACTACATCTAGGTCGTTTGTTTCCTGGACATCAGCAGGTGGTTCTTGTGTAGCACATGTTGAGTCGGTAGCTGGTTCTTGTGGGGAAGCTACATGTTGTATATCATCTTGGGTATCTACTTTTGATGGATCAACAACGGGTTCTTGCGAAGTAGCTACTGAATCAGTAGCTGGTTCTTGTGTAACAGCTACGTTCTTTGAAAGGAATGATGTCCCAAAATCCTGTGCATTTTGCATTTCAGTACCAGAGGGTGAAGTAGGTAAATATTCAGGGCCTTGGGACTGTGGTGGGGCATGGGTTTTAGGATAATAGGTGGAGAATTTAGGGTAGTGGTTTTAGTTGCCGCTTCAAAAGACGTCCTCATTCGTCTTCGAGGTAAAAAGGTAGGAAGCACAGTGGTTTTTCTTTTATGAGTAGCTTTCTCTGGGGTAGGAGGGTCATCAAAAGTGATAGCTTCTTTAATTGAGGCCCTTGTTCGTCTTTTTGGTAGGGGCGCAGCCTTTTCTTGCCTTTTCCTTTTCATCTTAGCAATGGGAATGTTGTCATTTCAATCATCGCTGGGGATATGGACAGTGGGAGTGGATGATTCAGCTAAATTATGGGGTGCGGTCGATGCAATGGAGGGGTCAATTGGACTAACTGCCACAGGTGGCTGGGGATATTCAGCATTTAATTGGGGAGTTTTAGCTGCTGTTTGAGAAATTTCAGCAGATTCCTGAGGATTTTCGGCTGCTGCTCGAGGAACTTCAGCGGTTTCTTGGGGATTTTTGGTTGTTGCTTGAGGGATTTCAGCATCTTCATGGAGTTCTGGGGGTGGGCTATTAAGGAGAGGGGGATTCTATTGAGCAAAGCCCCTCTGAATTAGAAGTTGAACAAGACGATGGTGAGTGAGGGAAAGGAATGGGTACTTCACATTCATGGAATAATGTGACATATTCTTTAGACACCCGAGTAGATAATACAACATATTTAACAAATGACCATGTCTTAAATGATTTAATAGGATAAAATCATGTTGATAAACTACCTAGTAACGTCCTTCGTAGGTGAGATAGTGCTTTACAAACTCGGCAACCTTCGGCCATGGAGGTGGTAATGAATGAAGTGCAACACCCCTGCCTTTAGGCTCGACCCACTCTCCTGGTAGAAGGAAGTCCTGTTGTGCATTCAAAATGATGTGTTTGCGACTGAACCATCGAATGCCAGCGGCCGGTAAACCTGAAACCTGTGCTATATCATCCTCTATTACTGGAATTCGGACTCCTTGAATGGTAGAATAGCCTTCCTATAGATTGTGTGCGAATTCAAGGACTTGCTAAGGATCAAATTCTTGGAGCCTTCGAAAATAATCTACCCAGCCTGCTTGCTAAAAAATCTGATATACCTCTGGGTGCAATTCCAATAGAGTTGTTGAGCCGGGTTCATTTCAAATAGCGTTGCCTCCCATAGTTACTTGCTTCAGTAAAATGCACAGTACAGAGCCAAGTTACCACACCCGAAACAGAGTAATTTTTGGAAATGAGGTCGTGACATAATAAGACAAAGATGGGGTGACGGGACATAATTGTGGTAAAAGAAAATGACGGTGATTGGCATATCATGAAATGATTGCAAAGTTTTGGTATTCCGCCCCCAACTGCGACTCAAATGATAAGTTTGAATGTACGACGAATGCGGTAATCATGTCACAATCTTCTCATTAACTATAGTTTAATATTTACACATAAAAATGCATACCTCATGTTTACCTTTGATTGATATTTGAAAATGTCGTTGCTAATAGATCACAAATGATTATGAAAAGGGTTTTGTAATCTGAGGGTATTTATATGAAAGGCTTTTATAAACATAGGAGGAGGTCGTGAAATAATGAAGTTATAAGGATCAATAGATATTTCTCATAATGGAAATTAATATGTATCCAGTCTTTTGAGAAGAATTAATGCTTCAATTACGGGAAAAATGGGAGAAATTGGTGTTTTAGGAAAAGATGGAGAAAGTCAGTGTTTCAGCAATGGGGAAAATTGGTGTTTCGGCAACAGGAAAAATGGTGTTTCAACAACAGGGAAAATGGTGTTTCAGCAACAGGGGAAAATAAAGAGAGATGTTGTTGTAAAGCAAAATAGGAAAGTATTGCTGAGGGGTATGTGGGAAACTGAGCTATGAATTGAGGTGAGATGAGAATGCTTTCCAAAATGAAACTTGATCCTGCTTGCAATACAATTGTTCTTTCCAACCAGCCTCCCAATCTGATATCTGCAAAATAAAAAATTATAACATGGCAACCCTTGATAGGGATTATTAGTTAAATAATCTAATCTAATAATAGAAAAATATATAATGCAAAGATTAAATGCAATGAGGGGCAGCAGACTCCCCCAAAAAGATATAATGTGAATCTGCCATGCAAGTGGCGTTAAAATCCTCCTTAGAAATTGGTTGCTGGTATGGACAAAGCCGATACCCATTCATTAACAATGGTGTTCTAGCATCATCAATTGTTAGGAGCCTTACTGTTCCATTGGGAAAAACAGTATCTATCTCATAAGGTCCCAGCCACCTTGTTCGTAATTTTCCTTGAAAATTTTCAAACCGGGAATCATACAATAGAGCCCAATTACCTTTTTGGAACTGCTTGTGCTTAATAGTTTTATCATGCCACCTGGTTCTTTGTTGTTGAATCATATTTGTTTGGTGGATGGCATCAAACCTTTTTTCATCCAGTTCCTGCAGCTGTTGCAACCTAGTTGTCTGTTCATCAGTCAAATCAAGGTTAACAGCTAAAGCAGTTCTTCAGGTTTTAATTTCAAATTCCATAGGAAAAACAACACTTTTACCATAAACCAATTCATAGGGTGAACAACTTGTAGTGTTTCTCCAGGTAGTTCTGTAAGCCCATAATGCCTCAGGCAGCCTTTGAGACCAATCCTTCCTATTCTCTTTCACTGTTTTTGTTAAAATAGCTTCTATGACTTTATTTGTACTTTCCACCTGACCATTAGCTTGGGGGTGGTAAGATGTAGTCATTTTATGATTGATATGATATTTTTGAAACGTAGCTTTAAAACCATGAGAATTGAAAGGAGGTCCTCCATCTGTGACTAGTTCTCTAGGCACTCCAAACCTAACGAAGATTTCTTCAAATAAAAAGGTTAAAATAGATTCTTCATTAGCTCTAATAAGTGCCTTAGCTTCCACCCATTTAGTCATATAATTTGTACAAACCAATATATAAACTCTTTGGTTGGATGGAGGATTGATGGGTCCTACAAAGTCTAGAGCCCATCTTTCAAAGGGTTCAAGTATTACTTGGGGGTTCAATGGCATTTCATCTCTATGATTAGGTTGGCCCATTCTCTGACAACTATCATAGGCCCTAACATACTTCTTTGCATCCTTGAAAAGTGAGGGCCAATAATAACCCATCCTGAGAATTTTATATCTTGTTCTCTTATTAGAAAAATGCCCCCCACAAGGGCCATCATGACAAGCCTTCAATATATCATAAACCTCATCTTCTCTAATGCATCTTCGGATTTCCTGATCAAGTCCTGTATGAAAAAGGCACCCACTTATCCAGCTATACCGAGCACTTTGTTGAATGATCTTTCTTTTCTTCCGATGTGATAGGTGTGATGGTAGCTTCCCTACAACCAGATAATTGGCAATGTCTGCATACCACGGTGAGTGAGCAGATACTGCAAACAAGTACTCATCAGGAAAGGAATCATCTACTGGAGAATTATCATCATTTTTTATCTGAGAAAGGAAATCAGCAACTACATTTTCTTTACTTGGTTGATCTACAATTATTATATAAAATTCTTGTAGTAACAATAACCACCTGGTAACTCGAGCATTTGTGACAGATTTATTCATTAAATACTTGATATCCAAGTGGTCAGTATGAACAAAAGTAGGATAACCAGTAATGTAATGTCGAAATTTATTAATAGCATAAATAACTGCTAAAAATTCTTTCTCAGTAACTGTGTAATTAAGCTCAGCAGGGGTCATATTCTCACTAATGAAATAGATAGCACAAGGAAGATTATTCTCTTCCTGTCCCAAGACAGCTCCAATTGCAGTATCTGAAGCATCAGAGGATATATGAAAGGGAAGTGCCCAATCAGGTCCCCTCAGAATAGGAGTTGTAGACAACTGATGCTTAAGTTCATCAAATGCTTTCTGACAGACATCAGTCCACTTGAATTCAAAATTTTTCATAAGTAACACAAACAAAGGAGAAGCTATTTTAGAAAAAAAATTGATAAATCTTTTGTAATATCCAGCATGTCCTAAAAAACTTCTTACATCAGTTTGTGTTTTAAGAGTAGGAAGGGTCTAAATTACCTGTGCTTTGGATGGATCTACTTGAATCCCAAGGAATGAGATTAAGTTTCCGAGTACAATTCCTTCGTTCATCATCATATGACATTTTTTGGTACTCAAGGAAAGATTAGCTTGTATACATCGTTTAAGTACTTTCTCAAGGTTTTGTAATGCATCTTCAAAAGTCACACCATAGGGAGTGAAGTCATCCACAAATATCTCCAAAGAATTATTAAGCATATCAGAAAAGATTCTTATCACTGCTCTTTGAAACGTTGTTGGAGCATTACATAGTCTAAATTGGAGAACTCTATAAGAAAAAGTCCCCCAAGGACTAGTAAAAGTGGTCTTGTCTTGATCTTGGGGTTCAATTCTAATTTGGTTATATCCACTAAAACCATCTAAAAAGGAAAAGAATTTCTTCCCTGACAAGCTGTCCAGCACCTGATCAATAAATGGCAAGGGGAAATGATCTTTTTGAGTGGATTTATTTAAGGCTCTATAATCTACACACACTCTTCGTTTTCCGTTTTTCTTAGGTACTATCACCAACGGAGAAACCCATTAATTGTCAGATATGGGGTATATAAACCCTAAATTAAGCAACTTTTGAAGTTCTTACTTAACAATTTCCCTCAAATTGGGATTCATTCGCCGCTGGGGTTGACAGACTGGTCAGGCCCCCTCCTTAATATAGATACGGTGAGTACATAATTCAGGAGAGATCCCCTTCATGTCTGTGTAGTCCCATGCGAATGCTTCCTTGTTTTCACGGAGCAACTTCATTAGCTGTTGTGTTTCAGCATCTGATAAATTGGGGTTTATGTTCAATGTTTTGCCAGGTTCGATTTCTACTGTTATTCTTTTAGAGGAGATAGCAGTTGATGTTTGAGGTAAATTTTCAAATTTAAGATTTTCCTGTGTTTCAGGGTCCAGAATTGCAGTTAACTGATTATATGTTTTAGAATTAATTGAGGAAGTTTCAGAAATAAAATTACTAATTACTTCATCTTCTCTGGTGTCTTTAAGGGTTAAGGCTTGTCCAATGGTCAAAATGGGTTGAGTATCATTATCCTCATAGTCTAACCATACAGAATCATCATTATTAATCATAGGTGTAGCATGAGGGTACAGCATAAGCTGCTTAGTTTCACATCCATTAGAAATTGTCATTGAACCTGATCTACAGCTGATAAAAGCATCTGTTGTAGCCAACCAAGGTCTCCCCAAAATCAGAGGGTACCCCCCCAACTTTGCTTTAGTCTGTAATACAGCAAAGTCAGCTGGGTAATTCCAGGATTCAACTGAAATGATCAGGTCTTCAATAACCCCCTCTAGTTTGATTGTGGAACGATCAGCTAATTCCAGGATAGTTGGTGTCTCTCTAATTACATTTTTCAACTGTAACAACTGTGCATTTTCAAGGGTCATAATATTTATAGCAGCACCTAAGTCTACCAGAACTCATGAAACAATAGTTTTTCCGACCTGTACTATGACCGTAGGGTGACCAGGATCACCATATTTTACAGGAGGAACTTTTCTTGACATTAAAGCAACTAGATCACCCATCACATGAACTGTAAGGGGATCTTTAGCCTTCCTACCAGGTTTCTTGATGCAAATGTCTCTGACGGTTCTAGCATAAATTGGTACATCTCTGAGTGCTTATAAAAGTGGAATTTTAATGTAAAGATTCTGCAATTCCCCTAGAAGAATAAAAATAGGTGGCTCAGGTGTCTTAGAGAGAGCTAGACGTTCAGGGAATGGTGGCTCTACTGTTTCAGCAGTTTTATTAGAGGATGGCTTGACTGTTTCAGCACCCTTATTAGGTAAATTATTCTTTTACGTCTCTTCTTTATCAGAGTCAGAAGAGGTAATGTTGTCAATAATCGGCTCAACTACTCTCCCGGATCGTAAATGAATATGATTACATTGCACAAGAGATGTAGGTAGGTTCTGAATGTCGATGACTTGCACATATTTATTATTATTAGGGTTAGGGTTTGGTTGTACAGGAAACTAGGGTTTCATTGTCTAATTATTCGGTGGAGTACCTGACGGGAGAGAGTTTTTGCTGAAACTGAGGAAATTGGTTTGGGAGCGGAGTTTGTTGAGCTCTCCAGTTTGAGTTCCATTGATTAAAATAAGATTGCTGTAAAAGCCAAGGAGTCCACATTGCAGGGTCTACAAAGGGAGGGTTTGTTTGCCACATGGGTGGGAAATTCATTTGATTAAAGGGTGGGTATTGCATTTGGTTGAAGGGCGGGTAATTCGCTTGATTAAAAGAAGGATAATTATTCCAATGATTAAATGACATACTAGAGTTCGTACCTTGTCCTCGTGGTTGCCATTGCCTCCTTTGTGTCAGCAGATAAACTGCTTCAGCTTCCTCCTCAGTTGGTTGCAACGCTGCTTTTATCCCAAGTAAAGAGGGGCATTGTTGAGTTTCATGGTCCTTCTCACAAATGGTGCAGATTGGTACCTTGTCCAATGGACATTCCCTTAACGGATGTTTTTCTCTGCATTTAGGACAGAAGATGGCCAAAGCTGCTTCTGCCTCTGCTTGTTTCTTCTTAACCTACAAGGTATCGATCTGTGAAGCAAAAGAACTTAACATTTCAGTTTTAAATTCCTCAAGTAGATTACCTATTTCAGCTCTTGTTGCTCCTCCACTGGCTGATTTCTGGATCCTTGAATAATTATTATCCCTGCTTTTTGATTTATTTGCAGCTCCTCTTGAACATCTCTTACAGAGGTTAACAATTTCATCATATGATTCTTTAGATATGTCTCCTTTACCAAGCATATTTAACATATCTAAACAATCATCCCTTGCCCCTTTCAATAATATTGTTTTGAGAATATCTTTACTTACATCGGGGTGCTCAGATCTCTGCAGATTATACTAGAGTCTTTCCACAAAGTCTTCCAGATTTTCATCCTCCTTCTGAACCATCTTGAATAATTCCTCCCTTTTTTCTCTCGTTCAGTAATAGTCTTGGTATTTGGCCAGAAACTTCTCCTTCATCTGATCCCATGTCGTGATCACATGACCTCCCAAGCTCATAAACCATCTTAGTGCATTTCCTTTTAATGTTGCTGGAAACAGCTTCAATTTTTGAGCATTATTAACATAATCATAACTTCTACACAATATATCAAACTCGAAAATAAAATCATCAGGGTCTTCAGAGGATAAACCATGGAAGTTAGGTAAGGCTGAGAGTGGGATATTCTTCATAGGAGTTGTTCCTCTGGGTAGTTCCCCAATAGGGAATTCCAAGGTGGAGAGAGATTTCTCGCCTCTTCCTTCTCATCCTCCACATCCTCCACCAAAGATTCCTTCATTGTTTCCATCCATTGTTGTTTTCCTGTTGCACTTGCCCAGTCTTCAGTACTTTCTATTGGACTCTCAATGTCTTGAACTGGTTCCTCAACTTCAATATCTTCTATTGGTTCTTCAATTTCCTCCACTGGTTCTTCGGTATATTCTACTGTTTCTACAACCCTTTCAGGTCCCACTACTTCCTCTGTTTCGTAGTCCGTTTGGAGAGAATGCTGAGTCTGTGGCCTCCGAGAGCTTAGCCTCTAAGAAGTCTCAGCTTTTGAAATAATCTCATCAATGAAAGTTTTTCTTCCTCCTCTTCCTTTGCCCTTGCCACCTGTAGGATTAGTTTTCTTGCGTCCTCTCATGCATCCTGCATATCTAAAATAAAATCATCAGTGCTTTTAAAATCTATGATTGCCTTCCCCGGCAACGGCGCCAAAATGTTGGTCACTTTAATTTCTTATTGATTCAAACAACAAAGTGCTACATAAATTGTCAACCTAGGGAAGTCTTGTTATTTCAAAGGCAACTGCATACTATATGTACTCAATTCTAAAAGCAACAAAAGTTTTAGTAAAGACTGGTCACACTTTGCCTTAAGCAAACTAAATCTCCACTCTGAGTTACAACAAAAACAACCTATTACAGAAAGCTACCAAAGAATTCTTAAAAGAAGTAATCTAAAGAATCAATCTGCACAGGAAAGCGCTGACTATGTTGTAACAGAGAACAGGATCCTATTCCTAGAGCGGGAATCTTCAACACCTGTTCCTGATTATCAAGCTGCCGCCTTGCTCTGTAAACTTAATTGCAACACACATGAATTAACTATTGATAAAATAAACACTGCAGCAATCAATTGGAAGGAAAATAGAGTTTCAGCAAAATGATGTTCAGTGAACAGTACTGTTAACAAAGCATGAATAAAAGACACATCTAACGCACTGCAGAAATATAATGGATGAATCTTGTGATGGAGGTGGGCCCTGTCCTTCTCACAAGATTCCCCAGGAAACAAGAACTAGAAAGAAATGTTCAGAACAAAATTTTATTCATCTGTCAATAGGTCATGTTACAGAGAAAAAGGATTCCAGTTATGTTCCTTCAACTAAGCCTTCTTTCGCAATCTGTTCGTCCCCCTCTAATGTAGATGTCTCCTCTTTTTAAAGAGGAGACATCTATTCCAATAGATTACATTGTAAGTCCTATTTTAACCCTTTGTACAAAAATAGGGAAGTTAGTTTTCCTTTTAACAAAATGTTGTTACAAAAATACTGTCTTTAGATCATAATCGTCACAACTGTTCAACCACGAGATTTGCGCATTGTTCTTTCTGTTTTAGCAACTGTGGAAGTAATCTTGCAATCTCCAGGTAGTTTCAGCAAAGTGAACTGCACATTGTTCTTTAACCGTTCAGCAATTATTAATTCAATGGTTAATAATGAAGATAGCGTAATTATATGTAAAATAATTAAACGTATAGTGATGAGAAGAAATATTGTGTACCTTAGGGATACTTGGGTTAAAATAATGACAAGGACTTTAAATAGACATTGAAAAAGGATGACATCATAACAAAATATATGGTCAAAAAGAGACAATATGAGGTCCTAACATACACTTGGAGCCTCGCTCTATTTATACAATCCCATGGTCTGCGGATCATGGGTAGATCTTTCAAACTGACATTACATTACAAAAACAAGGGCGGACAACCCTATGACTCTATTATGACTTCTTGCTCCGTGCCCATAATTCGCGGAGTCTTTAAAATGGACTTAGTCAAAACTTGGGCTTTAAGCCCCAAAACATGCCTTGGGGGTATTCCACACCCAACATGCCTCGAACACAAACATTGTGATTCGCCCTTGATTCACTCTGTCAGTGTGGAGATGTTTGCGCAAAGACCCTCCAACTCTGCTCAGACAACTGCAAGGTCAACAATGCACTGAACGGTTGCATCTTAAATCTCCTGTACTCACTGTTCTGATATCGTGGTGTCAGAACTGCTCCCCTGCATATGTTCTTACATCCCTTACATTTGTGTGAGCTTGCCTTCAATTGTTTTTGTAATGACGAAGGCGTCATCAATCCAAGGCTGAACGTGCACCTTCAAAACTGCCTCTCTACCTCACGTTGCATCTACTTTTTCTTTAAGCACTTTGGCCTGTTGCATTCATGCAAGCCTTTGAGTGAGGGCCACTATCTGCGTGATCCCTTTGATGCTGTCATACTGTTGCTGAAGTTCACACGCCTCTGTCTCTAAGCACTAGATGTTAGGGTCCTCCTGCAGATTGGTGAGGACCTCGAATGACTCTTCCAACATTCTGGTGTAGTCCCTTACTACACTGCTGATCTCCTCCATCCTCGATGTAATAGCGCTGACGCACTGTTCCCTTACTTCTGGAGGAGTGGATGGATACGCCTTCAACAGTAGCACTGCTATCTGAAGGTTCAGCTCCAGCTAAACCTTGGCCATTTCTTCTTGCACTTCGCGCACCCCTATTGCTAATCTGTGTATGCACACCTCTATTGGTGCTTCTCCTAGGATGGCCAGCTCATGGACCATCTGGGAGGCTTCTTCCAGTACCTGTACCATATGCCTATTCTGTGACACGACCTCGTCACACTACAAGCTCAACTGCTCCATGTTGATCTTCTCCTCACTCAGCACCTGCAACGTGCGTCTCTCCGTAGGCCGTAGTTCTACAATAATCCCATCCTACAAAACATAGAGTGTCTCTCGCGGGAGTGTAGCCATGTTGATCCCTATCCCTTTTAGTGCACTAACCATAGGCTGATCAGCCTCATTTGTTGTAACTAGTACCCCTTATGGCAGTGCTATTGTGTTGTTTGTGTGAGCACGCAACATTTCCTTGGTTGCAGCTGTCCCTACTATGAGGCTGGTCAAAAGAGTACCAACCTGAGGAGTGCACACCTACAACTCCTGAATCTATGCTCGAAGGGCCCCCAACACGATCTAATTCTCCTCCACAAAGTTCTACAAGGGCTCGGTGGTCATGCCGCACACCGTCTCTCCTATGTCATGCAGATCCCCCTTAGTAAAGGTGATTGGGTCGATAGATAGCTTGGATGCTTTTACCTTCTTACACTGCCCCATCCACTCGCTTGGGTGCTAGCGCTTTAGTTGTGTTGACACTATTTGTGGGTCTGCACCACCCTATTCTTCCTATATTTCCATCTCTTTCTCCTGCTTAGGCGAAGGCGACTTCTAGCCCTCACGCACCTTCTCTGCTGCGTTCTGTGCCGCTACAGCTATGGCCTTTTTCTATTCTGCTACTGCCTGCATAGCGTCCTATGCCTCCTACGCTTTTGCTGCTGCTACTTCTTTCCTTCTCTTTTCTGCGAACTATGCCATGCATAGTTTGGCTTCCTCCTTCTTCTTCCACACAGAAGACTTTTCCACTGCGGCGATGTCTGGGGCGCACCATTCTGGTGGCCACGTCTCCAATACATCGAAAATCACATCATCAATGGCTATGAAGGGTAACTCACTCCACTTCCTGGTAGGGTCCTTGCACGTCCTGAGGTATATGTGATGGAAGTCTACCTTAAATTTTGCAAAACTTCGGAGGCTATTGTAGATAGTGGGTGATGACCGCAGCTTGTGGTTAATCCCCATTCTGATGTTCATCTCCATGAACACCCAGAATATCTTGCTGTCACGGATCTGGTTCACATCGTTAGTGGCCCATAACGAAGCATACTTTGTGGCCTCCGAGATATCCCTTGCAATCATGGGGAACTACCTGTCCTCCAGTAATTCTCTCGCCACCAGCACTATGGACAATAGAAGCCATGCATAGTGGGATGTTTTTCCTTGTTCCTGTGCCTCGCAGATATTCTCCAAAAACTCTTTGCACAAGAATTTGGACTAGTTAAACTGGACCCCTTTTGTGCATTGTTTAGCAAGTGCCACTATAGGCACAGGTGCCTCGTCCGCGCAGCACTGCGGTTTGACCTTACCTGCCAGTGTTTGAGTCGCCACCCTCATTGCTTTATTGTTGATACTGGAGATTGCATAGCCCCTCTTCTTGTTTTCCAGCTTGTATTTCTTCTTCATGGCCTTCGCGATGGCCAAATCGCTGCTCTTCCCCTCCGAGATGTCTACGGGGTCCTCTCCTTTACACGGGAGCCAGGTAATGTGATGAATTAAGTGGCCCATGATGGGGATGGGCTCCTCTAACCACAAACACCCACCATGCACCAGGCAGAGGAGCTTCCTAACGACGAAGATCTTCACTAGGGCGTGATGGTAATGCGGCAACCAAAGCAGGTTTAATAACCCTGTCTTTTCAACTTCGCGTAACCTCTTTTGCGGCTCCAATTCTATAACCCCCGCCACGGTGTTCTGCTTAGGCTTCATGAGTTGCGCAGTCTCTAAGTGAGGGAATTTCTTGTGGTTAGTGAGATTTCAATATTTAAACTTCAAGTTTGACACCCGTCCCAGGTGCGTGCCCTCAAAGATGATGTTGTCTGGGAGGAGTGGAGTTTGGAGAGAGCTCTTGCTCTCATTGAGGTCCTTGGGCACTTTTTCCTTCCCCTTCCACTAGGGGACATACGCGGGAAGATTTGTTGGAGGGTGTGCAGCCTCGGTTTCTACCTCCATGCCCTCATCCTCATCTTCTTCAATTATGAGGTCTTCAAGGTCTTCTTCCTCCTCGTCGGTTTCCAGGTTAACTGCTTTCCCCTTTTCCTCCATAGTTAATCTAGTTTGTAGCGAGTTTCGAGGGGACACACGCACCGGAATCATTGGTTGTTTGTTTCTTCAGTCTCGACATGCATGATGATTTAGGGATTTCCACAACAATCTCGATGCCTTTAGGGGCATCTTTTATGGTTGGGGCTTGTGCAGCCTCTTCGACGATCATCTCTGCAATTTCCCTAGCTTCCTCAGATGCTGCCATCTTGCTCATCCAGAAATCTCTTAATCGCTCAATCGGGGGCTCAATCAACACTCTGCACAGGGCAACTAGGTCTCATCTTAGAATACGCATGGCATACGTGTTTCTGGGAAAAATAGTATTTCTAAGAAATGCTAGCCCTCTAGGTTTGGTAGCTAACCTAGAAACAACAGTCAAAGCAATTCACTATCTTTCCTATGAGTGATAGATAAGAAAGAGATTATGAAAGACCAACCTATAACTTCCGCTTGAATCCTTGCTTGATCTCCCTCTCCTTTAGCCAACCCCGTAACTCCTCCCCGTACTTAACACGCTTGAAGAGTACTTGCACAACTACAGAAACAAAGACCTGTCAAAGAATAATGATCCATCACAGCATAAACATCATAGAATCATAAATATGATAAACAAATGAATGCATTTACAGTTAACACAATCAATTGGAAAAAATCTTGAAGAACTTTATTGATAACAAGGAGAATAACAACCCATAAGAAGTCTGATCCAGCACCATCCTCCCAGCTTCAAGCCTTCTTCACCTCATGAATCAGCAAGAACATACCAACAATAACACAATGCTCTCTTCTCAATACTGAAACTAGCAACACTTCCTTATAACTCATAATAATTCAGCCCTCTCAGAGATCCTTTTATAGATGATTGTAGGAGGTTGAGTCATCAATGGGGATGATGAATGCCTTTCTATTTTTAGGAATTGGTTCCATGAAAGAGGGGAATTGGAGGTGGTTTCCTAATTCCCTTGGTCATCCTTGGGCGAACTCAGAGGGGCAAGTGGCACAGGAGAAGTTTCTAGAAGTTTCCATGAGCAACCAACTCTCAAACTCTCCTAGAATTTTGTCCTACCTCACCCATCGCACCTACTAGAGGGCCAAACTATGATGCATAGCACTTTGACAATGTAGTACCTGCTATGCATAGCACCCTAACATAGGGCTTTCAACAATGATTCATTTTAGGCATTTTCTGGCTGATTTTTGAGATGGAACTTTTGGGGAATGAGGAATTCAGATGAATTAGTTCCTTTAGGGCATAAAACAACTATTTTATGGGTTGATGAACCCTAATACATCAACATGTAAGTTGGGGTTGATGTGCCCAAATATTTCTGTATCAGTTGCACCCTAAAGGATGAGGTCGTAAATGTTCATGTCGGGTGAAATGCTTTATCACGACAATCAGAAGTTTCAAACTGGAAGGTGACCTGCATCAATTACAATACAATACATCATGATAATATGACTTCTCATGAATTAGCTAAGGAAGGCATTCCCATGCTCAGCTTTATAAACTTTCATTACATGTACATAGATCAGACAGTCGTCTACAGATATAAACTTGTAATCCATGATTGGATGACCATCTGCGTAAAGCCTTTGTCCATTTGATGTTTTTGTACTCTTGAATATATCGCAGCCCAGATGGATGAAACTAGATTCGGGGTCTTCAAACTCGTTCAATCTTCACTCAATGTACAAGTCAAACCATGCGAAAAGATGTTCTGAGGTCGAACATGGAGAGACATCGTCTGATTACCAGCCAATGATGTAAGTTCTTAACAGATGTGAGAGGGATCACCGATAATGTTGATGATCCTCAAGGTACTACAATACATTTTACGTGGTGTGAATAGATGATTTGATGTTGAACACTACGCAAAATATTTTGGTCGAAGGCCATTGATTTCAACCTGTTGCCAGAAGAGAGAAACTTGCCATTGATGTATGCAAGCTTCAAAGCACTAAAAGGGTGTTTCTAAGTCAACTTCTTGGTTAATGAGCTGATGTCGACAAGAAGCGACTTATCGTAGGAGGGCCTTGGTGTATCCCACATATATGACATGAAAAGAAGTAAATTATTTCGGAGATGAAAACAAACTGACGACACAATGGTTTAGGAATGGCGGTCATGAAAATGAAGGGTTGTGGTATTGCAATGGATGAGACTTTAACTAGATGACTTCTCTTAAACATATCGGTGACACTGAGATGAATTGGTAGCGTTAACCCAAAAATATGGATGGTGTGATAGACCATTGGTATGATGACTAGCAAATGGAATAACCCAACCCAACTCAATCACGGAGATGAAGTGAAAGTGTCATATTCAAGAGTGACTTGCTACCATAAGTTTTCAAGATTTTTTTCCCCTTTTCCCCAGTCATTACTGACCAGTACCTCTTTATTTTTTATCAAGCTTGAGGAGGATAACATATGCTTGTTCTATAATTCACCCTTCGGGAAAACCCATCACTATTTGATGTTTTAACGAGTTGAGTGATGGTGAAACTTGGTCTTGTCTAGATGGACAAGTTTGTCACTATTATGATATTTTAACGAGTTTAATGACAAATATAACTCGGTCCTTTTCATGTTTAGAGAGTTTTAAAAGGGACGAAAAGAAGACTCTATAAGTTCTTTTTCATAAAATAATCCCTCAAGTTTGAAAAAGGATAAAATAATACAAGAGAGATGTCGTTTCTAATACTTTAACAAGCTAGAATAGACAAGCGTTAGACAATATTTTCTTATTTAGAGAGTCTGAAAAGAGTTTAAATATGACTCCACTTTGAGGAACGAGTGGTGTCTAGTGTAGCAACTGGTTCCGGTGATGTTGGAACTTCTCAAAACATGTTGATTTATGTGAAGAGGCTGGCTAATAAGACCACTCATTGCAACTGTTCCTCAAAAAAGGGTAAAACAACCAAGTAAAAGCGTATGATCAGCCAAAGAGATGGTGGTGATGGAATGAAACAACCAATGCTCATCTGACAAAAGAGGCTGATAGAATGGTAATCACAAAGGTTAAAACGGAAATGGGTTCATTTTTACACAAGCTTGAACCATGGGGAACTATGCTTGGATTCAATTTCATGCTTACGCAAGCTTGAAACAAAAAATTATGCTTGAATTGGTTTACATGCCCCCAGCATGATGAAAAGGAGAGTCTCTAGTAACTAGATGGAAGTCACTACGATGAAGTAGGATGGTTATCCAACACCTTTTGGCTTTGTCCAGATAGACAAAGGTGAATGGGGTGATTCCCTTCACATAACCTACAGGGAAACTTAACTTTACCATTAGGTGCATCCCCCCAAGCTTCATTACATTCACCTAAGTAGACTACTCATGGCTATCAAGTGGATGAAATGAAGGTTCTTTTATGAGATTAAGTGAAATACTCGACTGGGATTTTACGAGATATAATTAAAGACTCGACTTGGAACTTGGGACCTTGTTTCATTTTTAAATGAGTTTGACACAAGTCAAGGAACTCTGCTGAAATTCCTTGTTTCATTTTTTAATGACATTGACACAAGACAAGGAACTATCCTCATATTCCTTGTTTCATTTTTTAACGAGGTTGACACAAGGCAAGGAACTATCCTCATAAGCATTGTTTCATTTTTTTTAATGAGGTTGACATAGTAAAAGAACTATCCTCGAGAACCCTTGTTTCATTTTTTAACAAGGTTGACACAGTACCAAGAACTATCCTCGTGAACCCTTGTTTCATTTTTTAACGAGGTTGACACTAGACTAGGAACTATCCTAGGGAACCCTTGTTTCATTTTTTAATGAGGTTGACTCAAGACTAGGAGCTATCCTCGGGAAACCTTGTGTCATTTTTTAACGAGGTTGAAACAAGACTAGGTACTATCCTCGGGCTCCTATCACAACTCATAAGGAGAGATCTGGTTCCAATTCCCCCTGTATATGATGTAAAACATCACTGAATTGATTTTCAGTCAATGTAGGTATGGAATAGGCTGCCACATAATTAACCCATGGCGGGGATGATACCATTGGTACAAAAGGACCATTTAGGGAAGATGGTTGACTAGGAGCTATATTTGGATTGGGAAATGAAAGCTGGTAAACCGTGACAATCCTGCCTTCATGCGGGAAACAAATCACTCGAAAGAGTGTTGAAACAATAGCTCCCATGCCATAAACATAGTCACACCCAAGAAGTAAATTGTAATCTAAAGGTCCTGGGACTACCATCACGTTGGGATAAACGATTTTTCCTCCCAAAATAATAGGTAACTGAGGAAGGATCCCTAACGGTTGATTGGTTCCTCTGTTAAAGCCCAACAGATTCTGTGTAACAGGTACAAGCAGTGGTGAACCAAGTGCTTTCCAAGCAGTTGAGGAAAGGATACTCGCCGATGCAACTTCGTTTATAATAGTGCCAGATATAATCATTTTACAAACTTGTACTATGATCTAGAAAGGCACATAAGAAGGAAGGCAAAATCCTGCCAGTCGATTCCAATCAAAGGAAGTGACTAGACTACTTGGAGGGGGTACCATAGAAACGGGAGAATTAACCCCTTGAGTTACGAGAACTGGAGGATTTTACTCTTGTCTTGATGGAACAGGTGGACTGCCCCCAAGCTCATTTGAATCTGAGGAAACAAAAAGAACTTGAGTGATATGGTGTTCACTCTCTTTGGAAACGGTACGATTTACCGAAGGTGAAATCGGGTCAACTGTTACCTAGACCTGTTGATTTTGGTCGGGTATAGACTCATAGGATTCACTTTTAGAGAGAGTGGGTTTGACCGATGACTGATTTTGGTCAGTTAATTGATTAACTAGTGAAGGACTTAGGGAAAGTTTCCTATAACCAGATGGAAATCGCTGTGGTGAAGCAGGACAGTTATCCAACACTTTCTTGGCTTCATCTAGATAGGGACAAAGGTGAATGGGGTGATTCCCTTTACATAACCTACATGGAAACTTGAGCTTTCCCTTCTTTCCATGAACTTTACTATCACTAGTTGATGGTATGTCACCAAGATGATCTCCAAAGGTTGATGACATGGGATGATGTGAACGGGAAGACCATTCTTCTATGATTTGAGGAATATTAGGACAATTTTGAAGAAGATGGTCTCCCGCACAAACTTTGCATGGATATCGAACTTTGTGAGGCTTAACGGACGATTTCTCATCAGATTTTGCATTCAAATCAATGATTACTTGGTTGCCCCTCTACTGAATTTGCTTCTTCTTCTTCTTCCCTTTCTTCTTATTCTTAGCCACCTGGTTACTAGTACCAATACTTTCACCAGGTGAAGAGGAAGAAGGGGAGGAAGAAACAATCGAGGAAGAAGACAAAGGGTCAAATTTAGGATCAACTGGAAGTTGATTTTGTCCAGTTGGAGGTGTACTCTATTGCGGAGAAATCACGACATTTTGAACCAAAGAGGTTGAAAACAACCATATTGGCAAGCCAATGGTAAATCCTGGAAGGGACAATGTAGCCATATAAGGAGCACCAATATTTCTGAAAGGAGGAAAAGGACTAGGATTCCCATCAAAAGGAATTCCTTGATTGGTGGACTCTGGATTTGTCGCCATTTGTTTCAACCTAAGATCAACTAAAAAATAAGCGTGGATGATGTTATTCGCGATCAATTAATTTTTACGACACTAGAACTTAACTTTTCTTTTTCAATTTTAAAGAGTCGAGAAAAAGCTAAATATGACTAGTCGCCTTTGATTTTTAATGAGCCTGAAAGGACAAGTGCTCAAATGGACCTTTTCTTTTAGAGAGTCGAAAAGGAATGAAAGTGACTACTATGGAGCATCTGGAAAAAAAGGTTTACTAGACCAATCGCAAAACTGCAATATACACCTTGGTGATAAATTAAAGAGAAATTACCAAGGACTTTACGTACGAGAATCAATCTTCCTGAATTCTTTGTTTAGTGCATCGCGATCAATAAGGTGGCAGACTCGGTTTCTTATGGATAAAGGATTTAAGCCTACTGGGGTCTCCCACTATATATGCGACGTTACAGGGAGCACAAGTCCGTACTAGCACTTATCGAATCAAAGAGGAGGAATCACCCAACCTTCAGTGAAAATGATAGCCACTAGGTTTAAAGATACCGGAACATGTCTCTAGCCTAGACCTCTAGATGTGTTGCGTTAAGTTCCAAAGCTTTGTTAGATTAATTGAGATTCATTTTAAGTTAATCTTGCTTAAAGATTTGCCTTTGAAGGTTCACCATGTGATGTATGTTCGCAATTCCTAAAATGCAACTATCATGATAAACAAACTTTTGATTTAGTTTGAACGATGAAAACCTTAGCTACTAAAGGATAGAGCAACAAGATCTTTGACAAAGAGAAAAGAGCACATCTAATGCAATTTCCCTAGTTATTCCTATCAACAATTCACAAACCTTAATATGCACAATGCAAAATGCATGTATTTGTTTTCAGCTCTCCTTAATGTGAATGATTCAAGAAGGAAAACTAAATGTGACAATGACTCAAAATGTTTCACACAAAATGGAAATTTTCGATAATTTTTCTTCAAAGAGAGAAAGGAAGACTCAAAATGACACTTTCAAGTTTGAAAAAATATCTTTTCGACACTTTGAATGGAAACAAATCAAATCAAATGCACCAAAAATAGTTTAATCGATTAGCAAATGGAGGAATTTATGACACTTCACTTTTTTGACGAAAATTGAAGATTTTACGACACTTTTTCTATCGAAACGAAAAATCGATTAACACTTTGACAATGGATTGTAAATGAAAAGCAAATACACAAAAACATTCACTAATTCTAATTAAATAGAAGTTGATCTGAGTGATGTAAGTTGGCTTCAGTGATGAGACATTGTTCATATTCAGCAAGCAACCAAATAGGAAAGAAAACTAGCCAAAAACCTCAACTCCTAGATGAGAAAATTGAGTTTCAGTCATCCATCGCACTTAGCCTTTGGAGACAGTGAGATGCATAGCAGGTTTCCCATTCAGGAACTAAGATGCATCTCAGGTTACCAAAGGCTATGAAAAGTCATATTATCATGATGTATTGTATTGTAATTGATGCAAGTCACCTTCCAGTTCGAAACTTCAGATCCTCATGATAAAGCAAGAACATACAAACAATAACACAATGCTCTCGCCTCAGTATTGAAACTAGCAACACTTCCTTACAACTTAGAATAATTTAGCCTCTTGATCTCTTGGATGAGAGATCATTTTATAGATGATTGCAGGAGGTTGAGTCATCAATGGGGATGATGAATACCTTTCTATTTCTAGGAATTGGTTCCATGAAATAGGGGAATTGGAGGTGGTTTCCTAATTCCCTTGGTCATCCTTGGGTGAACTCAGAGGGGCAAGTGGCACAAGAGAAGTTTCTAGAAGTTTCCATGAGCAACCAACTCTCAAACTCTCCTAGAATGTTGTCCTACCTCGCCCATTGCACCTACTAGAGGGCCAAACTATGATGCATAGCACTTTGACAGTGTAGGTATGCTATGCATAGCACCCTAACACAGGGCTTTTAGCAATGATTCATTTTAGGCACTTTCTGGATGATTTTTGAGATGGAATTTTTGGGGAATGAGGCATTCAGATGACTTAGTTCCTTTAGGGCATAAAACAACTATTTTATGGGTTGATGAACCCTAATACATCAACATGTAAGTTGGGGTTGATGTGCCCAAATATGTCTGTAACAATACGACAACTTAATTCGCAAATGACCAAGTGTTGTTTGCTGGGCAACCCTTTGTAATTTATAGCGCCTTTTGAATTTGAATTCAACTGTTCCCCCAAAATCTAGTCCATTAATGATCCCTTGGCAGAAATTTTTCTCAAATCTTACCCATAAAGCGCATCTTAAATGGCTGCTACCCACTCCTATTGGTCTCAAGTCAAGCATCACATCGTGAATAGTGACTACAATGGTCACTTTCCAGCTAACCTAGGCGGCAACGCAACCCCCCTTGCGCGGTTGCAGACCTTGTGACACTTTGCTCCCGCGTGCAGCCTCGACATTGTGTAGCTCCTGGACAGAGTAGTTTATAGTCCTGCACCTACTTTCAACTGCCTGGAGTGCTAAGACTATACTTCCCACAGCTAGACAGGTGGTCACACCACCTGTATAGGGTTTCAACTGGTCATCCATCACTTTCCTTGGAAAACATCCACCTTTGATTGTTACTGGCTGCATCACGCACTGTATCATCTGCAACGTGCCACCATGGGTGATCCCTTTAGTAATATGCGGTCCAATCCAAGGCATCAAGCTAATCAACTCTTGGTGGTAGTCCCCAAATTCGTCAAGGTAATCCTGCACACCCTGTTTTATCACCCTGGTTTTCTTATCAAGAAAATCCCTTTTTATTTCGTCCTCTCGCTTCTTGACTTCTGCTTCCACTAGAGTGCTTTTCTCCCTTAATCAAACCCTTTCTTTCATAAGTTCTTGGAGCCTAAGATCACCCTTTTGGATTTCTTCCTCAGGTCTCAAGTGTTTTGCTTCATTCAGCTGTGCGATCCCTTCTTCCAAGACTTCGCGAGCCGTCATATCTATCGACACTGCTATGCGCGGACTAGGCATGTTATACTCTATGGGGATTACAACGTTTGCTACATACTCTAGCCTCAGAAGCATCTTCTATATTAGTTTCTTGCACGTTGTCCTATAAGCCCACAAAACTGCTAGTACGCATAGGTCCTAATCAGTCCACTGCGCATCATATACCTTGTTCAGCGCTTCGCACACTTCATTTAAGATTGATACGTGGATAACCTTCTGGACACTCGTTCTTTCCATACTTCGTTGTTCCAACTGGAGGGGTCCTTCACGCAATTGCCTTGCCTTCACATGCTTATTAACTGTGTATACTAACACGAAGTCTATGTGCATTCGCACAGGTTTTTTAAGATATGCCTGTATCCATCTGGACAGGTGCAGGCGCAAAGCATTCCATCTGGAAATCTTGTTGGTTAATCACATCTCAAGCATCCCAAACCACATGCACATCATTCTTCTGAATTTACGCCAGTCCTCAAATCTTCCTTGGTGCATGCCCCACCACCTCATGGGCATAGCGCGCAGTACCCATTTCAAAGCCTCGAAACATTGTTGTTCCGGCACTTCTCTTTCGAATCTGTTCAAGAAGGCATCTACCTCGATTAACCCATCATACCTAGGAAGATCTCTTATTTTTGTTGATATGCAGTGCAATGATCTTGTCATCAGGTTGCAGTTCAGCGTGGGTACCTCGTGTAATTGGTTCTACCATCACTTTATCTCTTCATTTGAATCTGGCATACAAGAGCTTTCACTCTCCCATGAGATTCGCCCATCCATGGTGGGATTTACCCAATCTTTCTCTCACACAATTATCTTGTAGATGCATCTAAGTCATTGCCCCTTTCATAGTCGCGCACTGTCTTTGTGTAGCACGATCCTTCTACAGGGTCCAAATGTACTACTACGCACATAGAGTTTTTCTCAAAAATCATCTTGTGCTTCTTCAAATTTATCACCCGTTCATGTCAGTGGCCCAATCTATTCCTAATAGTGTAGGGTGGGGATTTTTGTCATCAAAAATCTCTGTCACTTCAAAATCTACCAATGCACTTGCTCCTTCAATATCCATGGTGATTCCCTGCAATCTTCCCATAGGTAGGATCTTTTCTTGGTTCACCATTTGCAGTTGGATAGGAGACCATTGCAGCATAGGCCTTCCCATGTGCTCCTATGCCTATTTCGATAGAACTTTCACATCTGATCCTAAATCCAGAATCACTTAGTCCATCTCGTATTTTCCAATCTGCGATGTCAATCGCATTTCTCGTCGCGTGCTTTCCAATCTTCTAGACTATGCGTGGTTCTCCTGGAGCTGTCCCAGCGCATCTATTTATGAGTTCCTATAGTCCCTTTACAGCCTTTCTATCACACAATAGCTTCATCCATGTTTCCAAGAACATCGTGAGCATCGAGGGGTCCATTTCTGACTCCAGTCTATCTTTGCTTCATGAAGTGGAGGCATCAGCAAAGATCTTCCTAGCTTCCATGAAGGTTTCCTTAGCACGCTCCAAATCAAACTCTGGTTCTTTCATCGAAGCCTTGCAAACCCAAGTACTATCTTCAGGCTGCTTGCCTTTATCATCCCCCATCATCATTCCACTCCAGAGCACAATGTTTACGTTGGGGTCTTCCTCACGTGGCTCAGAAGTCATCATTTGCAGGTTCTGAGCTAAGGGAGATTAGAGCGCTCCTTTGTCACGCAACCTCGCTGTTAGTGTGGGACAATCGTCCATCTCATGATCAAATAATGTATAATACAAGCATGAGGGGCGCATTGGATTTGTACAATCACAGGCATAATGTCCTGTTCCCCCACAATTGTAACATATTAGTTGTCCGTGACCTCTTCTAGGTCCTCCTCCACCTCGGCCTCGTCCGCGCCCCTAGAATCTGGTTCGCACCACTCCTGCATTCTGGTAAAGGGGCCACGTTTTGGCCTGAACTTTGTGGGTGGGAGTCCTGTCCATCATCAACTAATAACTTCTACAGGTATGCTCATCGTGTCCTACTAATCTATAGAAATTATAGAACAACTGTTGTGAATTTTGCGTGTACTTCTACAACAAATGGCAGTTGTTTCTAGCATGCTTTCCTCCTATTTGAAAAATCGTGCACCACAATGCAGGCGACACGCTAGGTCCTACTTGGGCCTCTAGTCTTAATGACATTGGTCCTCCTCCCATGAGGTAATTTGTGAACACTGGGTAGTGGTCGTTGGCATGACCTTGACCCTTACATTTAACACACCATACCTCATCACACATTTCTAGGCGAGCTGTCCTGTCTTGTTTTAGACTCTACATCTCAAGGCACAAGTTTTTCAACTGCGTGTGGATCTGCTGAACTCCCAGGTTAGGATCATGTTTCGGGGTTTCATGCAGCCTCATTGCAATCTCCAAGGCCTTGGCCTGAGTTGTTAGCCTCGGTTGTGACAGTGCATTCCTTAAATGCGGCGTTAGTGACGCTACAAACCATTTGCAGTGTTGTCCATCCATCAAAGTCATATTAACTTCGCGCATTGTGCACTTCAATATCTGATCCAACTCCCAAGAAGTCTTGCCTGGTAGACTCATGATCTCCTTAAACCCAATAATCTACTGCGCCTTTGAATTTGGTCTACTAAATTCTCTGTTCAGCGTAGTTTGGATGTCCGCGATCCCTGTATTTGGATTGTCATTAGAATGCTTAATATACCAAGTCAGCGCACGATCTTGTAGAGCACTGACCAACGTCACTTTCTTTATATTTTCATTCATAACTCCCTTTGTTTCCCATATAGCTTTTATCATGAACCAAAACTAGTCTAGATCTTCATTTCCTACTCCCTTGAACACCAACAACTTTATCGCACTTACCATATTGACTCGCGATGGTGGCGGAGGAGGCATGGGAAAAGATGGGGGTGAAGATGGTGAAACTGGCAGTTGTGTGGGTAGGGGTGGTATGCACAGAATCCTCTTCCTTATCAAATTGATAACACTTCTTGGTGAGACCTTTGCGATATCTTCCTCGTTTCCTCGTGGAGGTGAAATCAAGGGGCTAGCTTCTAGTTCTGCACTACCTTCATTTCTGTAAATTATCCCACTTCGCGTAGCCCCAAACATCAATGTATTTTCATAATCCACTTTTCACATAGTAGCATTTTAATCCAAGTGTTCCGAGACTTAACGTACTTACCTCATGGTCCTTTGAGAAACCATTGTTTTGCCTCGTTATAGCTGACTGAAGTATCTATTGCGAACTCAGTAATGAATTCTCCTATAATTTGATCGAGCCAGTGATAAAAAATGCGCACAACCTTATCCTTCGATGCTTCCGATCTGCGCACCAATTCTAAAGTCCACAGAATAGGACTATCAATTTTCCACCTTCCTTGGGTATCTGTTAGCTTCACGATCCACTCGTACAACTCAGTAGGGAAAGAGGCAAAGAAAATTTCGTGGATTTCCGTGTACAAGTATCAATCTAACCACTTTTCCTTTGATAGTCATGGATTCCTGTTCTCCTGCATCGTGAACTCATGAATCTTCCTATCCAACCAATCTTCAATTTCTTTCTTAGTTGGATTCTAGTGATACGACATCAGACATCTCTATGCAGATTTCGATCTTGGCAACAGAACCATTTGTTGGCTTGTTGGGGCCTGACCTAGGTTCGGAGTTAATTAGCCAAAAAAATCCCTGTACTACTGGCCCTTTCGGCAACAGCCCATGGGGCATGGACTGAGGTCTCACTCGAAGTAGTATGGGGGGGTGCTCGAACCAGGTTTTCGCACCCTTGAAATGTTTGTGGGGTTGATTTGGTCCAACTGAGAGTCCCTTCGCACAGGTTACTTTGCACACTTCCCTGGCCTTCACGCCCTGATATATTCACCTTCGCATAGCCCCAACCAAGTGTTGTGGGGCTTCTGCACTGCTCGAGCAACAATCTACACTATTTCCCTAAGTCACACCCAAGATCTTACTTATCTTCTTATAATGGTTAGTTATCTTCACGTAACTAGATGTCTTATATTACATTTACTTATTCAGCACATTCATATGATTTCATGCAGTAGATAAATAGTAAACTTGCAATTCATACCCAATAATACATAAAATGGGAAAAGAGACACAAAAATATGGTAAAACTTCTCTTTTATTAATTCTTCCCACGCTTATAGACTCGACCTGCCTTGCACACTTAGCTGCAGGGGTCCGCGCACTTTGCTGCGGACTACTAGGCCTCTACACACTCAGCTGCAGAGCCTTCTCCTACTCTACGACCCAAAGACATGACTTACACTTTGACTCAATGCTTCATCAATTCCTTAGATCCATCCATGCTTCATTAGATTCCTTTTTTTCTACACTTAGAGCCTCACTCTATTTATACAATCCCATGGTCCGCAGACCATGGGTAGATCTTTCAAACTGACATTACATTACAAAAACAAGGGCAGACAACCCTATGACTCTATTACAACTTCGCGCTCCGCACCCATAATTCGCGGAGTCTTTACAATGGACATAATCAAAACTTGGGCTTTAAGCCCCAAAGCATGCCTTTGGGGGATTCCACGCCCAACAAGCTCTTATCATGAGAGGCTTTGTTTCTTCCCCTCCCATCATTTTCTTCATTTTAGCAGCCCTTGCTTCCTCATGGTTCATCCATGATGCCAAATCCATCAACTATAAGTCCCCTAGTTTTGCATTTGGGTCCCATACATTCAGATCTGTCAAGGCTAAGTTATGTAGGTAGAACTTAGATAGTTTAGCCCTATCCTCCAATGTGATTTGATCACAAAGATCAGTGAACTATCTATAATCCTGGAATGGTATAGTGCCTCTTTGTTCTAGGTTCTTGATTTGGAATTGCAGCCACTATTCCTTAAGGTATAATGCATAGGACTTAGCTAGCATCCTGCACTTGATTGCCTCTAAGGATAGACTGGCCATGGATTCCGATTTATTCTCTCTTTCTTGTAGGTATCGTTTTAACCATGCATTTTCTACCTCCAGCTGAGCTTTCATTATTTCTTCTTTGTCCCTCAGGCTGCTCAGTTCTCTTCCCATCTCTTTAACTTTTTCCTCCATGTGACCTATGTCCTCCACCCCTTTGGATTTGGCAATCTGCATCCATCTATGTTTTTTTTCCCTTTCTTTCTCAAGTTCAAAGAATAATGGGATGGAAATTTTTTGTGGAATGACCCTACTCCCTTCAATAAACCTATAGTAGGAGTCAAGGTTAGGTTGAGGACTAGGTTCCCTTAGCTATGGATCCTCCTTCTTTGTTTCTTGCAACATACACCCTTCTTTATCCAATTTTTGAGTTTCCTATAGGTTTATCAGAGTTTCCTGTAGGATTTCCTCTGCTTTGTGTAGGTCCTTCTATGTATCCTATAGGACGCCTTTTCCTTTGGATGAGGCAAATCTAGTCACAAGCCCTCTCACATAAGTGATAGGAGACTTGGGGGAGACTTGTCCTGATGATCCTTCTCCTTTAGTTTTCATAAGAGGAGCCATCTTCTCCTAATGTTTGGGTGAGTCTTCAATAAAAATAGGAAACTTGGTGGGAGTTTGCGTTTTTCCCTACCTTATTCTTGTACTTTTTATTTTCCTAAAGTACAATTGGGTTTATCTCTATCTTTTGCCTTTTTGTTTGATAGGGGTACTAAGGGCAGTGAGGGTAGTTATTGCCTCTTTCTCAGTGGGTTCTGGAGATACACTGGGTGATTCCTCCTTGTCTTCTACCTCCTCTTTTCCATTCCCCCTCTCATCTCTATCTTTCTCCTCTTCTTCTCTCTCTAGTTCCTCACTTTGTTCATCAATTTCCTTCTTTACATCTTCTTCTGTCTCTTCACCACTTTCCTTCCCTTTTTATTCCTCTTCTTACTCATCTATTTCCTCTTCATCCATATCTATTTATTCTTCATCCTTTTTAGTTTCTTCTTCATCCTTCTCTATTTATTCTTCATCCCTTTCACTAGAAGTAGGGCTCTTGTCATGTTCAAGGGCTTTTATATTTCCCTCTGTCTGCATGTCTCTGAAAGTTTCCCATGTGATAGGGATTCTGATGTTTTAGAGGGAATCTTCTATGATAAGTCTAATTAACCCATGATGGGCTAGCTATTCATGGTTTTTTCGTGCACCTTCATGCTCATATCTATCACTGGTTGAAGAAAGAAGTAGGGGATGTTGAGTTTGTTTTTAGGAGGTGCATCTACTCCAAACCTCAATTCTTGAAGAAGCCTAAAGTGGTATCCATATACTACACTGTACCTACCTTCACATGACATATACTCTATAAGGTGGTAGCTAATTTCATTCCAAAGATAGGGTAGGCTTTCTCTCCTCACTCCGTTTTTTTCTTCCATGGCCTCCTCTCCTTCTGAAAAGAATTTCTTCTTTGCGGTTTGGATATTTCCCTTATGCTCCTTTCTCCGAGGCACTCCTAAGGGAAGTGTGGTAATTATGTATATGATTTCAAGGGTGAGATCTATGGAGAGGCCTCTCACCACAATAGTGGCATGGGTCCTAGTTGGTGGAATGAGGGAGAGAGCAAAATCTCTAGCTACTTCATCATCATACCCCCTCAATTTCTCAAAGAAACCCATCCAATTGTGCCTTGTGAATATCTCTAGCACACGAGGGTGCTGATGAATCCTCCCTATGTTGATGGGCTCCCTTTTATTAAATCCCCTTGTCATTTTATCTTATGTATGGAGTGTTATATAGGTCTTCTACCAAATTGAATGAATGAGGAAATTTAAATGAAAATTATGTGTATGGAATTCCCTTATGCTGCAATTACTTTCAACAAACTAGAAGATTTTTTTATGTTCCTTTCACTTGGAAAAATGTGGGGAAATCTAGAGCCTACCTCCTTATCATTTCTTGATGAAGCCAATGAAACCACTCACTAACAATCATGTAGGTGTTGGATTGTATCCTGTATGATCTTCTGTATATCCTGTAGGTGGTCCTGCATAGGAAAAAAATGAAATTTTCCTTCCTTGTAGACTGCGTGAGGGCCGAGAGCGACTTTGCTAGTGTGGAGCCTTGAGAATGTGAATGCTTATATGCATGGGGATCAACATTTATTTCGTCATATGGGTGTTTTGAGTGAGGTGGTGTGCTGGCAGTCGAGGTACAAATATCTATTTTTGGATCGTTGGCCCCACTACCACATCATCATTCTTCTCACCTCGTAATAAACTCCCACTTCGAGCATCTGTAACTTAAATACTTTTGAACTCATCCTTCTTTTCCTTGACTTGATTGCTGCCATGTGTGTAAGGACTAACTTCTTTCTTCTCGTTGACTGAACGAAGGTGGCCAAGTTAACTGCCCACCTTTTTCTTATAAACCAACTCTTTCACAACTTTTACATCTTTTGATAACATTATGCTAATGAGAGAGTGGAAGCGAGATACTTACCTATGGTAATGATGCCTTGATGTTGTTTGTTGAAGAATGAAGTCTTTGCTGTGTGTTGGTTGCATGTGCTTTTCTCCCTTTTTTATTGTCCTTTGATGATCTTCTTTGATGTGCAGGTACTTGGTGTTGATGATGATGATCCTAATGCTGCTGGTAGGCTCTAGAGGAGCTTCTTCTACCTCTGGATCTTCCATTCTTGAAGCTGACTATAACCTGCGATTTTTTTTTTTGTGGGATAGGCTGCTATAGGATTTCCTATAGGATGTCCTGTAGCTACTTCTCCCTCAAAATTCCTAATCATTTTCTACTACTGGAACCTGATGATGGTTGGCATGGTCATAGAAAGGGTCTATGGATTTGTGAATGAGGAAAATATCCTTCAGGTGTTGTCCCCTTTCTCTCTATCTTCATCCTCTTTTCTCTATGTTTTTTTCATTGAAAACTGAAATTTTTTTGAAACTGACTTTTTTGATGAATGCAGGGATGAACATGGTGGAGAGAGGTATGGTGATGAGATGGTGAAGTAGGAATTTATTTTTTTGACATGGGCATGTCATCCCCTTCCTTTAGGGTTACTTCCTTTAGGATTCCCAAGCCACTGTAATTCCTACAAGATCATCCTATAGGTTTTCAGAGAATCCTGTAGGTCCCTTTTGATTCTCTTTTGTTGCTCTGATTGTCCTCCTACTGACCTGTAAACAATATTCTCATAATTTTCCATTTCTCTTTTTTATTTATTTATTTTTTATTGAAAGCAACTACTCTACCTCCAAGAGGTTTTCATCCTAGCTACTTTCCCTGGGTGCCTCAAGAGAGGTTTTCACCCAAAGATCTTTTTATTTCTCTTCTTTTTTTTTTAACACCATTGGGCCTCCTCAAGAGGTTTTCAACCCAACAGTGGGACTTAGGTGCCTCATGGAGGTTTTCACATGAGTCTCCTTATTTTATCTTCTTCTTTTTTCCCTTTTTTCTTTTTTCTTAGTGACTTGATGAGGTAGGAGCTGAGACTTGCTCCACCACCATCATTGTTTTGTTGATACCATCAATGAACTCTTGCTTTGATAATGGCCTCTTGTAAACCTTCAATCTGTGCCCATTAACAAGTAAAGGAATGGCCTCTGCATCTATGGTTCTAATCTACACTGAACCATTATTATGACATTTCTCTATGACATAAGGCCCTAACCATATAGTCCTTAGCTTTCCCTTAAAGTCTTTATATCTAGAATCATATAATAAAGCCCAATCACCTTCTTGAAATTGCTTGTCCTTGATGTTCTTGTCATGCCAAATCTTCCTCTGAATTTGAGTCACCTCTGTGTGTAGGAGGGCTTGCATTCTGAACTCATCTAACCCATTCAACTGGAGAAATCTCTCTTTTTGTGCACTGTTGAGATCTAGATCTAGTTGGGCTGCCATCCTCAATGTATTGTACTCAAATTCAATGGATAGCAGGGCCTTCTTCCCATAGACCAACTCATAGGGTGTGAATCTAGTGGTGGTCTTCCAGGTGGTATTGTAGGCCCAGGTGGCCTCAACTAATCTATCTTCCCAATATTTTCTGCTGCTACTAACCACTTTGGTTAGAATGCCCTCCAACGCTCTGTTGGTCACCTCCACTTGCCCATTAGCTTGTGGGTGATAGGGAGTGGAGGTTCTATGCTTGATCTTGTGTTGGCTTAACAATTCTTCAATCATGTTGGATGTAAACTCACTTCCTTGATTAGTGACTAGTTCTCTAGGGTACCCAAACTTGTAAAATACATTTTCCCGTAAAAACTCAACCACCTTCTTTGTTTTTTTTGCCTTGATTGCCTTGGTTTCAACCCACTTGGTCAATTAGTTAGTGCACACAATGATGTACTGCTTTTTCTTAGAAGGATGGTCAGTAGGTCTAATGAAATCCATGCCCCACTTGTCAAATGGCTCGAAAGTCACTTGAGGATGTAGAGGCATTTCATCCCTTGGAGTAGGCTTTCCCATCCTTTGGCACCGATCACACTGATTAGTATATATTCTCACATCCTAATGAAGAGTGGGCCAATAATAACCAGCTTGTAACACCTTGAATGTTGTCCTCTTGGCTGCAAAGTGACCTTCACAAGGCCCATCATGACAGATCAGAAGGATGTCAAAGACTTCCTCCTCCCTAACACATCTTCTCAGAATTTGATCTGGGCCTAGTTTGAAGAGGTTGTACCCAATCCAAGTGAATGGGGTGCTCTTCCTCACAATCTTGCTTTTCTCTTTGGAGGAAAAACTCGGTGGGAACTGTGCGGCCACCAAATAGTTTTCTGTGTCAGCAAACCATGGAAAGAGAATTGAAATGCAAATAAGTGTTCATCCGGTAACTGATAATCAACCATTCCTTCCTCCTCTACAGGAAAAGTTAATCTAGACAAAAAATCTGCAACAACATTTTCCTTGCCAGGATTATTAACAATAATTAGATCAAACTGCTATAATAAAAGTAATCATCTAATAATCTGGGCATTCACATCAGGTTTATTCATTAAATCTTTAATTGCATCATGGTTAGTATGTACAAATGTTTGATAACCTATAATGTAATGCCTAAATTTTTTCAATGAATGCACAAAAACTAGGAGGTCCTTTTCGGTCATTGTGTAGTTCAGTTCAGCCTTTGACATATTCTTACTAATAAAGTAAATGGAATAAGGCAATTTGTCATATATCTAGCATAGAGATGCTCCTAAGGCTTTGTGTGAGGCATCAACATGTATATTAAAAGGAAGGGCCCAATTTGGGACTCGGACAAAAGGTGCAGTGGTCAACATGTACTTCAGGGTGTCTAGGGCCTCTTGATAGCTTTTTGACCATAAAAACTCAGATTCTTTGGCCAACAACCCAAATAAAGGAGAAGATAACTTGCTGAAGTATTTTATAAACCTTTGATAGTATTCGGCTAAACCTAGAAAACTTCTGACATCTCTCTACTTTTGTGGAGGTGGGACCCTTTGGATGATGGCTATTTTGTTTGGGTCCACTTGCAGTCCCCTTTGGGATATTGAATGAGCTAGCACAGTCCCTTCAGTCATTAAGAACTCACATTTTTCGGGACTAATGGATAGGTTCATTTCAATGCATTTTTTCAACACCTTACCTAAGTTGGACAGAGCCTCCTGGAAACCACACCCATAGGGTGTAAAATCATCCATATAAATCTCTACTGCATCATGGACTAGTTCGACAAAGATACTCAGGACTGCTCCTTAGAAAGTTGCAGGGGCACTGCATAGGCCAAAAGGAATGACCCTATAGGTGAAACTACCCCAAGGACAAGTGAAGTTGGTATTATCCTCATCTTCCGGGCTGATCTGGATTTGATTGTACCCGCTGAATCCATCTAGGAAAGAGAAAAACTTTTTCCCTGCCAAGCCATCTAACACTTGGTCAATGAAAGGTAGAGGGAAATGGTCCTTCTTTGTGGCTTTGTAAAATCCCCATAATCGACACAAATCCTCCACTTCCCATATTTCTTTGGAACCAACACCAAAGGAGAAACCCACTCACTATCTGAGATAGGGTAAATGAATCTTGCATCTAGCATCTTTTGTAGTTCTTCATTGACTATATCCTTGAGAGATGGATTCATTCTCCTTTTGGGTTGTCGGACTAGTTTGTAACCTTCTTTTATATAAATGTGGTGAGTACACACCAAGAGGTGCACTCCCTTCATTTCTTTGTAACTCCAAGCAAATGCATCTAGATGTTGCTTTAGCATGTTACACAACTTTTCTTCTTGGTGTACAGAAAGAGATGGGTTGATTTTCAAAGTTCTCTCAGGGATGAATTCTATGGTTTTGACATGGGTAGGGTTTGAATCAACTAAGCATAGATCAATCTTATGGTTTTTTTGGGTTTCTTTACTACCTCCTCTAAGGACAATGTATTGGGAGTTGGACTTTGGAGTATGTGTTCAATCCAATCATCTTCATCCAATTGTCCTTCTCCCATGGATGTTTCTAAGGTATAGAGTTGGGATGAATAAACTTCATCTTCTTCCTCCTCCTCTAGCCATAAAGGTAAGTCATGTTCTAAAGATGGTTGGGTAGGAGGGTACAAGACCAAATGTTTGGACATATGCCTATTTTTTATAGTCATATTTCTAGCCCTGCAGCTCATGTAGGCATTGATAGTGGCTAACTAGGGCCTCCCAAGGATGAGAGGGTAACCAGTAAGCTTGGCCTTATGCTGGAGAACGAGGAAATCTGTAGGGTACTCCCAAGAATCAATGGAGACCATCACATCCTCCACAATCCCCTCAGAGGAACAGTCTGTAAGTTGCAGGACTGTTGTGGTCTTTCTCAATGAACCCTGGAGGTTGAGCTTGAGCATGGTGTCCATGGTCATCACATTAATGGCAACCCCAAGATCAATCAAAGTGTGTGGGACAATGGTGCCATTGATGTGAACATCTACTACAGGGCTTCCAGGGTCCAAATATTTTGGACAAATTACCTGCCCCAACATTAAGTCGGATAGTTGTCCAATGACATTAATGGTAGGGGCTTCTATTTTTCGCCTCCCTAGATGTTTGAAGAACTTCTCCTTAATCAACTTGTTTTAAATAGGTATATCTTTTATAGCTTGGAGAAGTGAAATTTTGACACAGATTTTTCAATTCTCCCAGAAGTTCAGTCTCTTTCGGGGTAGGTTGGATTGGTTGAGTTAGTCTCTCAGGAAAGGGTGGTTGATTTACTTTAGGCATGTTTTCCTCTCTTTCTTCCTCACTCTCCCTAGGTAGAGGTAGAGGTTGGTTGTCCGGGAGTACTCTCCCAGATCTTAGGTTGATTTCCTGAATCTCCACAACATAAGCAGGATAGGATGTCTCTCCACTGTATACTTGATGTGCATGTCTGTTGTTCAGGTTCAGATTTTGCTGGGCATGCATCTAGGGTTTTTTAGGTGGAGTAGGCTGTAAAAGTTGTGGTTGAGTAGGTGGTGAAGGCAATAAAGCTAGAGCTTTGTTGTATGGGAGCCTCCACCCCTGGGGCGATGCATTCCACTAAGGTTGTGGCAGAGCATATGGTTGAAACAACTGGCTGGTCAGCTGGGAATGATACTAAGGTGCAAAGGACCAAGGAGGAGGTGTAGACCAGGAAGGATGAGCAGGAGCCCCCCAAGAGGGAATGGATGTGTTTTGGTTGGGGTTGTAATATGAATGGGATGACCCTTGCACGCCCTACTGGTATGGCCGAGGCCCATGAGGCCTCCTTTGATTTATGTAGTAGAGTTGTTCAGTCACCCCTTCAGCTCCCTAATATAAAGATTTTAGTCTAGGTAGCGAAGGGCACTTGTATGTGGAGTGGTTTTCTTCACAGACTGAGAAGACTTCAATCAGGTTTAATGTACATTCATTCCTAGGGTGCCTCCTTATGCATCTAGGGCAGAAAATGGCTAAGTCTCTCTTTGCTTCCTCCTATTTTCTCTTAATGTGCATAGTTTCCATCTGTAGGGAAAGGGTTTGCAACATATCACTCTTGAAATCTTTTAGCATGTTTCTAATTCAACCCTTTATGGATGTATTGGAAGAGGATGGACTGACCATAGGTTAACTACCCCTACCCTTTTTCCTAGCTGCCCTACAATAGTTTCTAACGAAATTCTTGATATCTTCATAGGGTAGCTAGTAGATGTCCCCTTCTGCTAACAGGTTTAGGGTATCTAGAATTCTTCCCTTAACCCTCTAAGAAGGACTAGCTTTAGTGATTCAGGGTCAAGTGTGCACATGGCACTTTTGTAGCTAAGATGGAACCTTTCTTCATAATCCCCTAGGGATTCATCATGCCCTAAGGTCATCCTAAAAATTTCCTCTTTAGTGTCTTTAGACCTGCAGTAGTCTCGATACATGTTGTTGAAGTCTTTCCTCATTTGAGCCCAAGTTGTGATGCTATCCCCAGATAAACCCATGAACTAGCGCAAAGTTGTGTCCTTGAGAGTGGATGGGAATAGTTTCAACTTCTTCTCATTATTGGTGTAATCATAGGTTCTGCATATGACATCAAAATCAAACAAGAAAGTGTTTGAATCTTCTGAGGTCAAGCCATGGAAATGAGGAAGGGAAGATGGGCTTATATTCTTCATCTTGGTATCCCCACTGGTTTCCCTGATGGGGAAGGCACCCTCAACTCTTTCTCTATTTCCTCTATCATTTCTATTTTCATCCATTGGGTCAGTTGGGATGGGTTCTTGTTATTATTCTCCCCCTATAGGTTCTTCAAATATCTTTGGTTGTTCACCTAAGGGTTCCTCCAATTTACATTCACCGAAGAAGAGGGAAGGTTCATTGTTTGAAGTAGTGGGGGTATTTGGAAAAAAATTCCCTAAGTTATCCCTATTCCTACGAGGCATGAAAGAAGTGTTTTTGTTTTGTTTTGTGTTTTTTTCAAGCTTTGAAAATAATTATAGAATTGAAATTCTAGACTGAATGAAAACTAACTTCTTGAACGAAATATTACTTGTAGAATGGAGAGGAAAGCAAAGAATGTGGAATGGAAAAGAAAGAAAACTAAATTACTTTTGCAGAAATGAAACTAATAGCAGAATATCAGAGACAAAAATAAAAGAAAGAAAGCAGTAATCACATATTACTTAGACACCTCCCTGGAAACGGTGCCAAAAGGTGATGAGCACTAGTATTGCAGCAAGAATACTGCAACTCCTGGGGCTACCAACTTTACTTTATCAACCCGGGGTTCGTACAAACTTGGAGGTGACAGTGATGTATACACAAGTAAATGTGATGGGTCTGTTCATTGTAATTGCTAAGCTGGTGATATACCACTAAGGTTTTCAAACTAGACTTCTATGGATTCAGAAGAAGCTTGATTACCAATGAGGGAAAGAGAAATATACTCTAAGAGAAAGCTTGTCTACTGCAGTAAGGAAAAAGACTGAAATCAAATGCTAAAACACACCATTTTCTAACTAACTGCTAAGAGGCTATGCTTCAAAAGAATGCTAAGTTAACATGTATACAGTCCTATTGTACTAAGCATGCAAATTAAAAGCATCAAACATTCTACTGCTGTGCATGTAAATGAATAAAATAATTATGTTTTTATTTTTGTCTTTTTTATGTGAAAGTGTGAAAGCTAATCTCTTTTGGTGATGTGGCAGGTGGCTTAGGGATGATGGTGAATGGCTAGAAGGTTGGGGAGACCAGTAGGGGACCTTTTCTAGCTTCCTAGAGGCTTTTTCCTCAATTCAGCCTCAAAATAGGCCACTACAGGTAAACCTACAGGATGTCCTAATGTGTTATACAAAATGTCTTGAAAACCTACAAGATCCCCTGTATTTCTATAGGGTACAAATGAGAGAAAAAGTATGGGTGTTGAAGGTGATGGAAGGCTTAGGAAAGGTGGTTGGTGGATGGAATGAGGCATGGGAGTGCCTAGGACCACTTTAGAACTCAAAACCAAGGTTGGGAGATGGTTGGATTTTCTCAACAAGCTTGGAGAAGTTTCCTTGTGAAATGATGAAATTGGTGAGCGTTTAAGTGAAAGAAAGCAATTATCATGGATGGATGAAATTGGAATGAGGTTGTTGACTATGAAATGTTTTTGTACTTCTGAAACACCTACACTACATCAAACATTGGAATTTACCCAAAAATCATATAAACAAGAAGAATTTCAATTATCTAAGGAAAGTAGAATTTCATGAGCTAGCTACCTACTTCATGCATGAGGAGAACTTGTAGAATAAGATGGAACATTGATGAGATCTATCGTAAGACTGAAGATGGAAGAAATGATAACTAAATCCTACTCTTGCAAACTGATCAAATGCTGGCCTAAATTCCATGAGAAACTAGAATTTTGTATTTTTGGGGCTGCATAGGAGTTCTTTCCTCAAACCATGATCCCTAAAGGAAGGAGTGAGGCCAAAAACACGTACTGATAGTTTTTTATGTTCCTTTATCTCTTCTAAACTACTGCTGAAGTAAAGCACAAATGGAAGCAAACTAATCAAATCTACACTACTTGCAGTGAAATAATTCTAAAGACAATTCAACCATTAATCTATGACTTCAATCTAAGCATACAAATACAAGAAGAGGAGCCTTTTCTACTAGGTTTGGGCCCTAACCGAAGAGCTTCAGTGCTTTGAGTTAACGCAATGCTGGATCAAGGAATTACTCATTCTCATTATAAAAATAGAAAATTACATAATAATGTCTTCCACAAGTCTTGAACTAAAAAATGACTAGTGTTTTTATAGCAAAAATTCAAATCCTAATGAGGCTCTAGGCTTCTTTATTTATACAACTAAAGTTTCCAATGACTTCCTTAAATCTAGGGAGGCTCAACTCCCAAACTCGAGATAAACTAACTCTTTAACTGTCACTTGCTCAACTACCTTTTGATCTCCATGACTTGGTTGCTTGTACTCCGAGCTAGTGTGGTTGATGGAGGAATATTCAAATGAGGGAGGAGTAAATGAGGAAGATCTAACTCCTACAATCTCTCCTACTTGTCTCATTCAATTTTCATCCCTTAATTAGCCAAAATTCCATTACTTTTCTCTCACAAACCTGCAATCAATGCACATTAGTCCACTAAGCATAATATCTCACTTTGACTCATCTCATTAAACAAAACACAATAAAAATATGTAATAAATTGTGAGAAGATTTGATTTGACTAAGCTATGATGTGGATTAAGGTCCATATAGTTACCCAATGATGAGGCTCATCACTAATCTAAAAAGAATTACTTCTATTCAAAGATAAAATTTATAAAGAAATCTATATTAAGATCTTACACACTACAATAAATAATCTTACTTGTAATAATAAAAACAAAAGAAGAAAGGATGTGATCTAAAGAAACATAATTACTTATGAAAAGAAGGAGATTTATGCACACATTCCTATTTTAGAAAGCATGTAAATGATTTTAAATCGGCAGAAAATAAATAAAAGGCTGTAAAAAAATAACTACAAAGAAATGAAACTACGGTAATGAAATTCTGAAAAATAATGAAATGAATGAACCTCGACTGTCTACAAGGGCCCTCCACAAAACAACAAGTTTATAAGTCTTAACTCAACAACTAACTGCGCATGATATTCATAAGAATACTTCTTCAAATAAAAAGGAACAGAGTCATGGAACTTCAAATTGTCAATTACAAATTACATATATGTCTATGTGTCTTGTTTTTTGTTACATATATATATATATATATATATATATATATATATATATATATATATAGATAGATAGATATATAGATATAGATATATAGCATTTGTGCCCAACAGTTTTGAGACTTTCATGCCTTAAAAACTTAAAATAAATCCTAATCTATATGTTAATCTAATAATGGTAATTTTAACACTTCTCGACGATTATCTATTTGGAAAGAAAATCACAGATTTATGATTGATTTGAACTCTCGTTGCTCTGTTCATCCACGCATTGACCTGCTTCCTTGACTGTGCCACTGGGAAATTCCTTTGATGATTTGGTTTGGGTGAATAGGTGGAGATCCATTAGGAGATCAATCCCTATCTGCCCATGTGCTTCTTTTCCTAGTTGGCGTACTGGAATTCAGCAAATCATGGAGATAGTCGTGGAATCATAAATTAGATGCAGATTCGTGTTAATTCTGTAGCTATTACAATATTTAATTTAATAATAAGGCACATTAATAAATATGGAAAATAAGACATCTGAGTACCTTACCATATCAAAATCTATAATTTTATTGTTTATTAGAGTTGATAGTAGTGATGAAAAGAGGGAAAATGGATGGAAATGGTGTCAAAAACAAAACAGTCATGAGACTCTACATGGATGGATGAAGGAGATGGTGGAACTTACATTTTATCAAGTGGTCTGGGCTGAAAGTAATAGTTTGGATACCAATTCGACCGTCTATAGCTTTCCTTCACCCTTTTAGTCTTTCTGTAGTAGTTCCTCCACCCTCTTGTAGCAGTTGTAGGCTTACCTGTAACTCCTTCCTGTAGCAATGGAAGAACAGGGTTCAAAACTCCTTGATGGCACCCTGAGCTCGCCCTCTCATTAATTATTTTTGAAAGGAGAAATTATGTAAAAGAATTCGAGCCCCAGTACATAATATGCCATTTTTGGCTTAGGCTTGGAGTGTTGTGGTGACCTGGAAGTCACACGAGGTTTCATCTTTTGGACCATTGTCCCCACTCAAAGTAATTATTCCCTCTTTCCTCATAATCACCACCCACTATCTATGATCCCAACTTAACTGATGTGATACCTCCACGTTGCATGAGTGCTTACCATCACTTTTAGTTTACTATTTGAGGGTGGCCAAGTTAACTGGCCACTTCCAGGTTATTCAAACATCTCCTCTCAACATTTACACATTTTTGTTTTTCACACATAGTGAGGAGGTTAGAGTTTACCATAGTTTTTCCTACCTCATGATCAAACTGATGCAGAGATTTTCATGTTGGATCTAGACCACATTATTTCCATCAAGGGAGTTGATTTGTTGTGTTTATTTCCTGTGTATTTCTTCATTGCTCCTCATGATATTTGACTGTTGTGTTTGTTGTGTGCAGGTACCTTATTGATGTCCAAGTTGCTACTGCTAGAGGAGAGTCCTACTGGGAGTGATATGATTACTGCAGAGTGGCCTCATAAGTTTCCATCACCCCCCTACTAATGAGAAAAAAACAAGATTATTTATTTCTGTGATGTGTGCACAAGCTTCTATAGGAGGAGGTTTCCTTCCTGTGGTAGTCCTCTCCTTTTCCTCTGGGCTCTTCAAGATGCATGGGGGTAGTGGGATAGGATGTAATAGGTCTTGAGGACAATGCTAGTAATTTGAGGGAGTAGTGTAGCTTTGTATAATTGAAGATGATGTCCTCTATGTGTTTCTCCAAAAGTTTTCAACAAGGGTATGACAAAGTGGAGAATTTTAGTGCAAAATGTTTTTTTTTTTATGAAATGGAATGGATTAGTGATAGATGGATGGTGGATCATGGTGGGGGAACCTCATTCATCATTTTTAGGGTCATATTGGGCTATCCTTTTATTCATATATCCCTCCTATAGCTTTTCATATCCCTCGTGTAGCACTACAGGTCCTTCCTGTAGCATTTATAGGTCCTTCCTATAGTAGTCCAGAGTGAGGGTGAGACTTGAATTTTGGGCTAATGGGATGGTGGAGAGGGGTTATCACATGATTGTGTATGACGGATATGAATGGATGGATGGAGGAATGAAAGGAATATTGAGAATCTTTTCCCCGTAGCCATGGAATCTGCTACTATATTTAATCCTACAAAATGACAAAAACAATTAACAAACATAGTGTAGATCGATTTATTTTGTTTTTTGTTTGTTTGTTTTTTTTCTCTTTTTTTTTGAGACACGAAGGCTACCTCAGAGGAGGTTTTCAACCTATATTCCTACCCTAGGTGCCTCAAGAGAGGTTTTCAGCTAGGGATCTTTATTATTTTTCTTCTCTTTTCTTTTTCTCCTGGGCTGTTTTAGAGAGGTTTTCAACCCAAGAGTTGGCGTCAGATGCCTCATAAAGGTTTTCATCCAGGCCTTTTGTTTTATCTTTTTTCCCCTTTTTTCTTTTTTACAAAAATATCTAGAAATGTTTTGGACTGGAAGCTATGACACTTCCAATCACATTGACTTCTCTTCTGATTGTACTGATGAATTATTCCCTAGACATATGTTTTTTGTATACCTTCATCCTGTAGCCATTGAAAATAAAGGGGATCCGTTCCTCATCAATGGTCTTGATTTGAACAACTCCATTGTCATGAAAGTTTTCTATCAGGTATGGGCCTAACCATCTTTTCATCAATTTTGCCTTGAAATCCTTGAACCTAGAATCATATTATAATGACTAGTCCCCTTCTTGAAAAATATTGTCCTTTATATGCCTATCATGCCAAACCTTCCTTTGCAATTGTGTAATTTCAATGTGTAGGAGGGCCTACATCCTAAACTCATTCAATCCATTCAATTGGAGCAACCTCTCTTGTTGTGCTTTGGTGATATCTAAGTCCAATTTGGATCCCATTCTCAAAGTATTATACTCAAACTAGATATAAAGCAGATCTTTCTTTCCATAAACTGGACCATATGGAGTGAACCCAGTAGTTGTCTTCCAAGTGGTGTTATAGGCCTATGTTATCAGGAAAACTAGTGTTCATTCAAAGCTGCTAGTCCCACTAAGATGGGTAGCTATCTTAGAAACAAACAAACCAAAGTTACTTGTGTTTTCCTTTATGAGAGATAGATGAGAGAGAAGCAGAGAGTACCAACCTCAGTCTTTCGGTAGTCTCCTTGCTTGTTTCCTCTCTCCCTTGATAGAGCTTTCACCACTCCTTTCTCACTTGTCCTACTTCAAAGAACACTTGTAGAGTCAAAGCAGCAAAATACCATCAAAGCATAGAGATATATAATCATAAACAATATAGGATCAGATGTACATTAACCATACATGTGCATATATAAATAGAAGATTCATAAACATACAAGTATATGGAGGAAAACTCAAATAGCTTTATTGATAGAAGTAGTAGAAGAGAGGATTACAACCAAGCTGTTTGATCCAGCATCATCCTCCCAGCATGAAAGCCCTATTCACCTCATAAAAATCAAGATCACCCAACAATACAATGTCTCAAAGAGAAACCAACAACGCTTCCTTACAAATTACAAAATTCTAGCCTTTGGATCTCTAGGATGAGGGATCCATATATAGATGTTTGCAGGAGAGTGAGTTAGCTTATGGGATTTTGATTAGTGTCATTTCACTGATAGTTCTTGGTTCCACTTGGAGATTTCATGATCTCTTACTCATCCCTGGGCGAATTCAGAGAGGCAAGTGTCATATGAGCAGTTTCTAGAAGATTCTTTGAGTTTCCACCTAGCAAACTGCCTCTGCCATTTGTCTGCTCTCGCTCGTCACACCCTACATAAGGGATTTTTGGTATGCATCGTGCCCTTTGTGTGTAGCAGGTGAGATGCATCGCACCCTCAGCATGGAGCAGTCTGTATGGTCCAGTTTTGACTAGTTCTAAGCAGCTTTTCAGGGAGAACTTCTGGGAAATGATGTAATCAGTTGACCTTGATCCTTCAGGGTATGAAACGACACTTTTAGGGGTTTGACAGTTGCCCCCTAAAGCATGAGGTCATAAATCTTCTGATGTCGGGTGAAATTCTTTATCATGAGGATCCGAGGTTTTTTGAACTGGAAGGTGACCTATAGTAAGATACAATACAATACATTATCTTCATAATATTTTCATGATCTAGCTGAGGCGGGCATTCCCATGCTCAGCTTTATAAATTCATTTTCATGTACATAGGACAGACAACTGTCTGTGTGGTAGACTGATGATTCTGGTAGAGCCATCATCCCTTAGCTTGGATGATTATCTATATAGCTATGATGTACATTTAATGTCTTTATTTTTCCTAAATATATCGCTGCCCGGATGGATGAAACTAGATCTGGGGTCTTAAAACTCGTTCAATCTTCACCCGAAGTACAAGTCAATTCATGTGAAAAGATGTTCTGATGTCGAACATGGAAAGACATCGCCTGATTACTAGCCAATGATGTAAGATTTTAACAGGCGCGAGAGGAATCACCGATAATGATGATGACCCTCAAGGTACTGCAGTACAATTCACGTGGTGTGAATACATGAGTCGATGTTGAACACCACACAAAATCTTTCGGTCGAAGGCCATTGATGTAAACCTGTCGCCGGAAGTGAGAAACTTGCCATTGAGGCATGCAAGCTTCAAAGTACTGAAAGGGTTGTTCCTAAGTCAACTTCTTGGATAATGAGTTGATGTCGACAAGAAGTGACCCATCATAGGAGGGCCTTAATGAATCCCACATCTATGACATGGAACAGAGCAAATGATTTTGTGGAGGTGAAAACGATCTAATGATACAAGGTTCAGGGTGGCGGTCATGAAAAATGGAGAGTGAAGGTATTGCAGCGAATGAGGTGTTAGCTGGGTTGGTGAATTCTCTGAACAACTTCTCTTGAACATATTGGTGACACTGGAATGGATTGGTAGCGTTATCCCCAAAATGGATGGTACGGAGGACCAATGGTGATATGACCAGTGAACGGAATAACCCAACCCGACTCAATCATGGTGATGGAGTGAAAGTGTCATGTTCAAGAGTGACCTGCTACCAATGAAGTTATTCAAGTTTTCTTCCCTTTTTCTCCAATCATTGTTGACCAGTACCTCTTTATATTTCTTAAGCTTGAGGATAACATATGCTTGTTCTATAATTTGCCCTTCGAGCAAACCTGTCACCATGTTTTAGCGAGCCTAGCGACAATGAAACTCGTTCTTGTCTGCATGGACAAGTTTGTCGCTATTGTTTTAATGAGATTAAAGATAAAGATAGCTCAGTCCTTTTCAATTTTAGAGAGTCTGAAAAGAGACGGAAAGGAAACTCCAGTAGTCCTTTTTCATAGTATAATCCCTTAAGTTCGAAAAAGTATAAAATAATATAAAAGGGATGACTTTTCAATAGTTTTAACGAGCCGAACAAGACAAGCGCTTGATCTTTTTGTGTAATGATCCCTCGGGTCGAAAAAGATTAAAATATAGAGGAGGGATGGCACTTCCAATCACTTTAACAAGCTGGAGAGGCCAATTGCTCAGCAATTTTTTCATATTTTACGAGTCAGATAAAAAGAGCTTAAAGGAGACTTGTTTTTGAGGAATGAGTGATGTTTTTGGATAGCAACTAGTTCCAGGTAAGGTTTGGAACTTTTCAATCACGGCAGCATAAAGAAGGTGGCTAATAGAATCACTCGTCATAGTTGTTCCTCAAAAGGTTAAACAATCAAATGGAGGCGTATGATCAACTAAAAAAGAGTGGAGGTGATGGTAAGAACACGACCAAGGTTCAAAAGTTGATAGCTATGCGATCGCGAGGTCATTTACTGAAGGTGGGTTCATTTTTTAATGAGCTTGAACTCTGGGGGAACATATGCTCATTTCTAGGTTTATTTTTTCACGATCTTGAACTTCGCGTAAACCTGCTCGTGATAATAGTCAGAGATGTTGATTTCACCATTAACACTATGTTCTTTTGATGGTCGTACAACCTATTCAATTACTCCATAAAATTGATTATAAATGTAAATACATGCTTGAAAAATGAGTTAAACACCAATATTTTACTCAAATTACATGAATAGTAATGTAAGAGTAGTTTTTACCTCTCATTTTTACTATTTCATTCAAATTTGGGATTTTTGGAGCTCTGGAGGTGTTTCCCCTTGATTTTCATCAGCTGATTCCTGGAGATTCTGTGGACTATTTCTGGCGCTGTCTGGACCAGATAGGAGCTAACCCTGAGCTCTTCAATTTCATTCTTTCCTTTTCTGATTCTGAGCATGTTTTCCTATTTTTTTGGGCCTCTAGGGTTTGAACAATTTGTTCTCTCCCCATCACACCTAGTATACATTGAAAGGTGCGATCAATTACTCCATAAAATTGATTATCAATGTAAATACATGCTTGAAAAATTAGTTAAACACCAATATTTTACTCGAATTACGTGAATAGTAATGTAAGAGTAGTTTTTACCTCTCATTTTTACCATTTCATTCAAATTTGGGATTTTTGGAGCTCTGGAGGTGTTTCCCCTTGATTTTCATCAGCTGATTCCAAGAGATTATGTGGACTATTTATGGCGCCGTCTGGACCAGGTAGGAGCTAACCCTGAGCTCTTCAATTGCATTCTTTCCTTTTCTGATTCTGAGCATGTTTTCCTGTTTTTCTGGGCCTCTAGGGTTTGAACAATTCGTTCTCTCCCCATCGCACCTAGTATACATTGAAAGGTACTAAGCTGGCCATTGGCCAGTCAGTATGCGTGCGATCCATACTGAGCTGGCCATTGGCCAGTCAGTATGCATCCCACCTAGTACTCAGCTGGGGTGTGATGGGCACAAAGAGGAAAGTTTATGCACTGTTTTTCATGGAAATTTTGCCTGTTTTTGCCTGAATCAGGATCCTAATTCTTCTCTTGTTTGTTTTTCAGAGATTCATTGGATCAAGATGGTCGTTACATGGTGTGAATGTGAGCATGAAGAAGACGATATGATTGCTTTACATGATCCAGGTACGGTGACTACATTGCGGAACTGTGGCTTGCTCAAATTCTTCTGTATATCCAGCATGAGGCAACAAATCAATTTGTTGCAATACTTTCTCGATGCATGGGATCCTACCAACCAAGTGTTCCAGATTTGAGGTAAATCCATCCCTTTGACAGTTGAGGATATCTACTTCTTGATCGGTTTATCGAGGCGTGGTGCCCCTCTCTCACTATCAGGATCTGCCTGTGGGGGTGAATCCGTGAGGGATTATATTTGTCGGTTCTGTAGAGATGGTTCTCAGCCAAGTAGGGACGGCAAGATCAGTATTTGAGATGTCATTGACTAGTCCTTGAGGACTATCTTATTCACCTTTTCTAGATTGGCTGGTAGTGCAGCTCTTCATTTGACTAACAGGTCCTATATGCAGTATGCTCTGGAATTCCTTGAACCAAAGGTATTCAACTGGTGTGATGTAGTACTTCCGGTTATAAAAGAATAGCTTACCAAGGTGAAGAACGGAAGATCCAAGAACTTTGGTTATGGTTCTATTCTAACCGCTTTCACCTTGGAGAGGATCCCACTGATGCAGCCACAGTATATTTCACTCGGACCGCCAGTACCGATGGAACCACGGATGCAGAGATGTGTTGATATTATGGCCAAACATGTTGTTCAGTCATAGATTTCATTCTCTGATGCCTTCTTTGAGTGGTTCGACCATCAAGAGATGGTCTTTGCTGAGTATCCATATGTTGGGATGGATTTCTGGGGTGACCCAGATTTGGTGCTGTTGGCTGGCGAGCAGTGGGGTGTTATAGGTGAAAAGATCTAACCATATCTTTGTTTATTGTTTTTAAAATGTTCTTGTGTTTTTTTTTTAAATGTTATCAAGAATAATCAAACTCATATGCTTATGCAGATATTGGACCAGTGCGACTCGCAGTGCACCCGAAGGTAGCAGCTACCGTTCCAACAGGAGAGGCTATAGGGAGGGCTATCCTTCGCGATTTTGACGTAGCCGAGACCCTTGCAGTATTGCAGGATCATATCGAGGGTCTCACCCTTGGTATTCAAGATGTGAGGACCGACGAGTTACCTCTGAGTTTACAACGCCATACCACTGGTGTGCCGAGTCGATGGACTAGGCTCTTACGTATGATCACACAGGCGGTGACTTGTTATCACCAGCACCATTAGTCTAGGGTGCTTCCCTGTATTTTGTGAGTTTTTGGGTCGTATGACTGATTTCGTCCTGGACACGGAACATTTTGTAAAAATTATAAACAATTATATATATTTTTGATTTTCGGAGCTTTATTTTGGTTAAGTTATATGATCCTGATGCAAATGTTGATTGAAATGCTTTCTTTTATAAATGTTGAAAATGTCTATCTAACACATAGTTTTCTAGTGAATCAGTTAATGTGTTTAAGTTTCTGTAAATCTGCTGATATTGAATAGAATCAAACTCTCTTTCCAAAATCTTGACCCTTAGGAACATGCGATAGATAGCTAGCTTTCAAATGGAATAGATGCTAGTAAGCTGTAGGATGACGAGTTGAGAGTCTAGCCTGACAACAAGTCGGCATATGCCATGTACAATGGCATCAGAGAGAAGTTTTATCAATGCGCTATACTTAGTTATGTTGTTCGTTGACCGACCAATGCATACCCCTTTGAAACTCACTAACTCGCCGCTTGGATAAAAAATGGCCCAGGTTGCAGAAGATAGGTTCTGCGTACTATGACTAGCTCCATCGATATATCCAACAAATGATTCCAATAGGCTCGACATCTGCAACAAATGCAAAAGTGGATTACCTAACCAAAACAATCACTCTTGAAAAAAACAAAAATGTAACAAAAGCATATAAAAAGATTACTACACTTAGTCAAGCATAGTAACGCTTAAGGTACAACCCGTTTCGGGGTTGCGACAGTGGAATCCCATCGTAATCTACTAGCTCGTAGGCTCCTTTTTCTAATATGCGTTTAAAAATGTAGGGCCCCATCCACAATGATTGGAATTTACGTGCTCCTAATTTATCGGATTCCTGATCATAAAGCAAGACCAAGTCACCTTCTGAGAAGACACGGGGTTTGACATTTTTGTCAAATTGCGCCTTGACTCATTTCTTATGAGCTTCGTTAGCCAAGGTGGCATCATGATGGGTTTCATCCAATTGGATTAGTTCCAAGAAAAGAGTCTCTTCCTTTGAAGTTCAGGGGAGAAGGTCGACTGCAAGCTTGAGAGATGAAATCTCACACTGAATTGGTAATACAGCTTCCAAGCCATACACCAATTGAAAGGGTGTAAACCTGGTCGCATTTCTTACCGAGGTTCTGTATGCCCATAGGGATGAGTATAGGATTAAATGCCAATCCCGTTTGCGGGCTCCAATCATTCTCTGCAGCATTCGCTTGAGGACTTTGTTGATCTCTTCAACTTGTCCATTAGCTTATGGATAATATGGAGTAGAACTATCGTGGGACAATCCTAATTTGGTAGTTAATTCAACCATCATGTGATTGCGAAAATGTGATCCATGATCTGTGACTATAGCCTATGGAACACTAAACCTAGAGACTACATGATTGAAAAAGAAAAAAGCATCCATTTTGCCGCTGTTGTTTAATGTAGGCATCGCCTCGGCCCATTTTGTAAAATATTCAACTGCGACTATGTATACCCATGCCCCCCGGTCGAGGTGGGGTTACTTGTCATGAAATATATGCCCCATTTGACGAATGGGCCAACAACAACTACTGGATGCAGAGGTGCGGGTGGTATTTTGGTTTTGCGGTCGAAGATTTGACAAGCATGGCAACTTCTAATTACGGTTATGCAATATTTGAACATTGTTGGCTAGAAGTAACCTGCTCATAAATTATTTTGTGCCGTAGTGTAACCAGATTGATGCCCCCCACACATGCCTGAATGACAATCATTCAGGACTTTTTCAGCCTCCTCATGGGTGAGGCACCTTCGCAGAACTGTATCGATACCGCGACGATAAAGTGTATCACCGACGATCATGTAGTTTTTTGCTTGGTATCGAGTACATCCTTGTTCTGAACGAGAGGTATTAGGCCTGTATGTTTGGGTTTGGAGATAGATTATTATATCTCCATACCACAAATCGCTCGACGATATCAGAAACAAAGATTCATCCACGATTAATGCTTTGGATGTTGAATCATTGGATGATGATGGGAAGTCACATAATAACTCTGTGAATACTAGAGATTTCTTTGATTTGGATTTTACGAATTCCAAATCAAACTCTTGCAAAATAGCTATCCATTTCGAATATTTTCCCCTAAGTAACTGACACGACAGAATGTATGTCATAGGGTTGCAATCTGACAAAATGGTAGTTTTGCGAAAGAGGATATAGTGTCGAAATCTCTGTACTACTTGAACAGAAGAAAAAGTCAGCTTTTCAACATAGGAGTACTTTCTTTCTGTATCATTCAAGTTTCGACTTAAATATTAGACAAGATGTTCAATTCCATTGTCTTCTTGAACTAAAACCATTGCGATGGTTGTATCTGCTGCAGCTAGATACAAGTTAAAGTATTTTTGATAGTCAGGAGCATACATTAATTATGCTTTTATTAGGGATTCCTTTAGAGCATCAAAGGAAGCTTGTGCAACCTGATCCTAGTTGAAGGGTACTTCTTTTTTCAAAAGACACTTATAACCTTTAGCAAGTTCGGCGTAATTTGGAATGAACCTCCTCAGAAAGTTTGCTTTCCCTTGGAGTTTCTGAATCTGAAGCAAATTTGAAGATGGAGGCATATCGATGATTACTTGAACCTTACATGGATCGAGTCAAATCCTGTCCTTAGAAACCACGAAGCCAAGTAAATGACTAGAACCAACACAAAACACACACTTGTGCGGATTGAGTCGTATTTTGTAGTGTTAGCAATGTAGAAATATAGCTCTCAAATGCTTCAGATGATCAGTCCACTTTTGCAAATGAGCCGGTAGATCGTCGATATATGGTTGAATGATGTTCTTTATGTCATGGAAGGCATAATTCATAGCCCTCTGAAAATTTTCCCCTGCGTTCTTTAAACCGAAAGGTAATTTGCGGTACGCGAATGTGCCCCATGGACATATAAATGCAGTCTTCGACTGGTCCTGTGGGTAGATATTTATTTGATTATACCTGGAAAATCCATCCATAAATGAAAATATTTCGCATCCGACGCATTCATCAATTATCTGGTTGATGAAGGGTGTAGGGTAGTTGTCCTTTGGACAAGCTTGATTTACATCCCTGTAATCAATGCACACTCTAATCGTTCCTTTCTTTTTCATCACAGGAACAATATTCGATACCCAATCAGTTAGAGGAACCGGGTAAATGAAATCAGCATGTAAAAGTTTTTCAACTTCTGCCTTAATGGTAGCGGCTTTCTTCGGGTGCACTTGCCAAAGCCATTGTCGTACTAGTTTGACATCTGGATACATCTTGATTTCATGTTCAACTATGCTCGAGTCAATGCCTGGCATTTCTTCATATGACCATGCAAAGACATCTCTGAATTCACGAAAGAGAGCGTTGTGTATTTCCAGTTCTGAAGAAGAACAAGATTTGTCGACATGAATATTCTCTACAACATTAGGTTTGGTCAAGATATTTATGGCAATAGTTTCTTCAATATTGGACAGATTTCACTCGGAATCCACCATATTTATAGTATTTGATAGAAAATCAAAAACTGAAGGATGATTAAGGTCATTGGAATAATAATTGTTGTAATCCGGAAGATGGGAACGATGGTGGTAATCTTCCCATGGTGCCTCTTCTATCATCATTAACTGAATAATTCCTTCATCTATAGAATGCACATGTGACCAAGGATCTAAAGAGGTGCCATATTCCTTTGACCTATCTATCCAAACACTCGATGAGCATTGATTTGGGTTTGCCGCCTAGGCCAAGAAAATTGATTGCTATAAAATTTATATTGGGCTTGGAGGCAATACCTGTTGATGATCCATGTTAAAAAAATGTTCTAAAATCTTCTGAATGGAAGATACCATATTGCAGATTTCTACTGTGGCCACTTCTGCCAAATTACTCGGAGGTGGTAGGGCAAAAGTACCCATTAAGGCGGGGTCTTTTAGTAGGCCTACTCCAACATTTTGAAGCGAATGATGCTTCCATGGATCATTGGAATGCTTCCTATAACTTGTGAACTGTTGGGGAGAAAGGTTTGTTGATCAACGATTGCAATTCCTCCTTGGAAGGGAAATTGTAATCGAGGGCCTTCCTAGTAGGATATTGTAATCGAGGTTTCCATCGATAACTTCAATGTCAATTTCTACTATCTTGCCCCCCAGTTCAACTTGTAAGTTACTTAAAATCCCATACGGGGTGTATGTTCGTCCATCGAATGCTTTTAATGTCGTTGATGATCTCAACAAGGGTGGTGAGCCTAAATTTTTCCAGCAACTCATTGACATAATGCAGGTAGATGCCCCTTCATCAATAATTATTCGATGAACAGTTTTGTTGAGGGCTTTCACTTGTATGAGGAAAGTGAGTTGAGCTGGTAACTGAGGTTCATATCCTTTATGATTAAAGGCCACGAGATTGGAATCGTTGGGTCAATCCCACCTATTGCTGATAATAGAGCCTATTTTTGGGAGGGGTAATTTTGCAGTACTTCAAGTGTCGACATAGCGGATGGCGATTGGGCCAGATCCTCTACTATATTATAATTCTGTGCTACTTGGGCACAAGGATTAAATGTCAATTTGTGGACTACTCCCTTTGGCGGCTTTATTGTTAGCTCAGGAATGATGGGTGGCACAACTTTGGTTGAAGTTGTTGTCGAACTACTAGGTTGATCTACAACCTTGTTGTTCGACATCTGTGGATTCCTGTAATCTTTATTCCTTGTTGATATCAAAGCATCATTTTTTTGCTTCGAAATGGACAACATAAGCACTTGGGATGGGGAATCATTGTCACTAGCAACCAGATTGGTTTCTAGGTTTGGAAATGGATCAGTCAATACCGCTGAGGTTTTTGAACTCTTAAAGAACTTCTTAATCTCAGCTTTATATGGACAATCGTTCGTCCAATGGTCTTCATCACATATGTGACATGGCCAAGGAGGTTTCTTTTGCCCATAAGGGTTTCTAGAAGATTTTTCAGGAGACGAATCATCCTGTTTCTTCTTTTTTCTTTTCCCTTTCTTCTTGCCCCCTGGTTGCTTCGATTCTTTGCCTTTGTCAGTCGACACGGCATTGACATCTGAGGCGAGAGGTTCTTCATTTACATTTTGACTAGAAACTGTACGAGCTTTCTTAGATGTAGCCTTTTTGGTTTTTGTGCTTGTCATACCTATCACGCCATCGCCAGCATGAGAGTCTTTGTTTGATTTAGGAGGAGCAGGAATGGAAAACTCTGGTCTAGGAGCATCAGGATTTTTCTCATAGAGCGTGCCAAACTGAGTATAGATCAAGTCTAGATATTGTGCACGAGCAATGACTTGCTCTTAAGTGACAACTTCACCCTTAGCCACATCTTCTGTAAGCTCCATTCCTGTTTCGTACCTTATTGGCAACTAAAAACGGGTTAAAAAGGTGGTGGCAAGGGTGCTGAAGTTATCAAATGAAGCTCTAGGCAATTTGATGTACCACTTCATTGCCGGACCAGTTAACGTTCGTTGAAAAAGGCGAAGCATAATCGAATCATCATTGAGAGTGTTGGATGAACACCACAGATGAAAGTTCATCACATGATTCGATGGATCTTCACCTGAATTTCCATTGAATTTAGGAATATCTGATGAAAGTTTATGAGGAATCACCGGCCACTAAGGGGCGTAAGCAATTGGATCATTTGTTAGCCAATTCAGATCTGGAAATTCTAAAGTTGTGACAAAAGGCAACTGTTGATTCAGGTTTTCGAAACATACCCAGGATAAGATGGGATCGCCTAAGCAGTGGGTCTTTGCATACCAGCATAATGTATTTGTTGCTGATAACTTTGATAAGGTTGATGGGCATAACCATTATGATATGATTGATGGTAACTGTTTTGAATATATGGTTGCCCATTACCTGCAAAGTTTTGTTGCTCAGGTCCTCGGTAAGCTTGCTAGAATTGTGGTTGTTGATATTGCACCAGCCATGGTTGTGAGGCCATTTTTTGTTGTCCAATACTGGATGTTTGACCAAGATGAGGGGTGATAGTACCCGTTTGAGCCTGAGTCGCTTCAGTTAAGGAGCCACTAATCGGTGATTGTGGTTGAGTCATGGAGACAAGAGGCTATTGTATTACGACCTGAGAGACTTGAGGTTGACATACAACAGGCAGCGCTTGTACTTGTGACACCGTCACAATAGCTGGTGTAGTGGTAATATTCGACACAGGTTGATTTGTTTGCATTGAATATACAACTCTTCGCTGTTGAGGTAGTATTGGCACCCAACTACTAGATGCAAATCCAGCTTGACCTGAATTCTGTTGTGAACTCTCATATGGTTGTTCTCTCAGAGGGAACAATGAAAAGGCATACTGCCCCCCATATGGCAGCAATCCAGTGTTTAAAGGGAAAATTGGTCTTTGTAGACTGGACTGCCCAAATTGATACTCTTGTGAAGGATCAATTCGCTGAGCCTCAACATAAGAAATTCCAGATAAAATTTCGGATGAAAAAATAGGAACATACCATACTGTCAAAACAGTCCCTAGGTGGAATCCTTCTAGCGGTTGAGAGCTAGTTGGGACAAATGGTATACCAGCGAACATTGTCGAAGTAGTGGCAGAAGGTTCTGTTGTTGCTGTATCGGATGACACAGTCCTAGATGTCGATGGTTGTTTCGACATATCGAGTCTATCCAAAAGACTTCCTAGCGATTCTACAAGAACTTGCGATGAAGGGTGACTAACTTCTGTAGTAGAAGGATAAAGGTGAATCCCAGTTCCAAAATGAAATGGGGTACTAGATGGAAGATCCTCCACAATCTCTTCTATCGCAATCAGTCCAGGTGGAAGAGGTAGACCGTTAGGTCCATAAAATATTTTTGGTGTCGAAGAAGGTATAGACTCTGCAGCGACAGATGTTGGAGGGGTGACACCTTTCGAATCAGTACTAGATGGGGCTGGTTCAGGAATAGAAGTGTTTACTGTTACACTAGGATCAGTTCTAATGTCCTCTCATAATTGTGGAACTTCTTCTGTAGCAGCAGGGATACCAGAAATAGTCAGCGTAACTGGAGTCTTTGAGGATGTTGAAACACAAGTTTCAAATAAACCAAGAGACTTTGACCCAGTTAAATGAGATTGCTTGGCCTGGAATGGTTTCATTTTTGGAGTCAAAGACGGTTGACTCGTTAGTCTCCGCGAACGACGGGGTTTTGATTGACTTTCTTTTATGATTGCGGATTACTTGATCAACTCAAAATAAAAAGGGGAAAATGTTATTCCGAATTAAATGAATTTTATGATGCTTTGACACAACTTGCTTTTTCAATTTTTAAGAGTCGAGAAAAAGCTAAAGATGACTCTAGTCACCTTCGATTTTTAATGAGCCTGAAGTGACAAGTGCTCAGATGGACCTTTTCTTTTAAGGAGTTTGAAAAGTAATGAAAGTGACTACTCTAGAAATCTAGATAGAGGGATTACCAAACCAATCGCAAAACTACAAAATACTTTTTACGGTACGGTAGTCAATCTTCCTGAATGTTGTGTTCAGTGCATTGTGATCGATAGGGCGGCAAACACGGCTTCCTAAGGATAAAGGATACAACCTATTGTGGTCTCCCAATATATACTTGACGGTACGTGGGAGCACATGTCCGTATTGGCACTTGTCGTATAAAAGAGGAGGAATCACCCAACCTACGATGAAAATGATAGTTACCAGGCTTTACGACGCTGGAATACGTCTCTAGCCTAGACTTCTAGATGTTGTGCGTTAGGTTCCAAAGCATTTTTATGTTCATTGAGGTTTATTTTACAGTTGATCTTTCTTAAGAAGTTTGCCTTTAAGGTTCACCACGTGATGTAGATACACAATTCCTAAATGTGCAATCTAAGATGATAAACAGTCGTTTACTTTCTTTTAGCAATGAAAGTCCTAGCTACTAAGGAAAGAGAAATAAAATTCTTTCAACATAGAGCAGAGAGCACACACTAGATGCACTTTTCCTAAATCAATTCTTGCATGCAGTCTAAATGCAAATGCACATGCATGTATTTGTTTTTCAGTTTTCTTAATGTGAGAATGACAAAAAGAAAACTAAGTACAGATCTAAACTATTTTCTTTCAAAGCAACAGTACTAACAATTTTCTCTTTTTGAGACGAAAGGAAGACTAAGACAACACTTTGCGATTTTGAATTTAAAATTGCTTTCAACACTTGAAATACTAATAATTTAAAAATCAAGTATAATGGAAAAAGTGTAATTGACTATCTAAAAGAGGAAGACTTTACGACACTCTTTTTCTTGATTGAAAACGAGAGTTGCGACACTTTCAAATCAAAAGGGGACAGTTCGATTAAGCTACTATTTGCAAAGGATGATTATAAATGATGAAAAATACATAAAAGACAATATTTATCAATGGAGGTTGAATAATGCAAAGGAAGAAGGTTTCAACAGTGATATACTGGTCATATACAGCAAAACTACTGAATAAAGCTAAAGACGATGAAGAAAAAACCAAAATCTGGAGGCAAAAACAGTCTTACTCAATCATCGCACCTGTAACACAGGGAAACAAGGATGCATCTCACCTACAACACACGAGAGGTGCGATGCATCCAGGTTGCCAATGAGAGACAATGCGATGGTCCAGGGACGAGACTGAGCTTGGTTTTCACTCACAGTTTGAAGCTAAGTTCAGGGATTTAGGCTAAGCTAATGATAGTCAGTAAACACAAAGTATAGGGGCTGATCTAATGAGGTTAATTGAGCTACCACCATGGCACTTAGGCTATTTGCAAGTCAGATGTTCAGTTCATAAACTAACCCAGAGATTGACTGAAGCAGCATTGATATACTTTGCAGTTGCATAGCAAAAGCAGTTTGAAGGCTAGTTGGCTTAACTTCAGGCTCCATCTGTAGTTTATAAAGCAAACAACAGTAACAAAACAAACAAACTATTCGCTCCCCAGTGGAGTCGCCATTTTGTTATCGGGAAAACTAGTGTCCATTCAGAGTTGCTAGTCCCACTAAGATGGGTAGCTATCTTAGAAACAAACAAACCAAAGTTACTTGTGTTTTCCTTTATGAGAGATAGATGAGAGAGAAGCAGAGAGTACCAACCTCAGTCTTTCGCTAGTCTCCTTGCTTGTTTCCTCTCTCCCTTGATAGAGCTTTCGCCACTCCTTTCTCACTTGTCCCGCTTCAAAGAACACCTGTAGAGTCAAAGCAACAAAATACCATCAAAGCATAGAGATCTATAAGCATAAACAATATAGGATCATATGTACATTAACCATATACATGCATATATAAATACAAGATTTAGAAACATACAAGTATATGGAGGAAAACTCAAATAGCTTTATTGATAGAAGTAGTAGAAGAGAGGATTACAACCAAGCTGTCTGATCCAGCATCATCCTCCCAGCATGAAAGCCCTCTTCACCTCATAAAAATCAAGATCACCCAACAATACAATGTCTTAAAGAGAAACCAACAACACTTCCTTACAAATTACAAAATTCCAGCCTTTGGATCTCTAGGATGAGGAATCCATATATAGATGTTTGCAAGAGAGTGAGTCAGCTTATGGGATTTTGATTAGTGTCATTTCACTGATAGTTCTTGGTTCCACTTGGAGATTTCATGATCTCTTACTCATCCCTGGGCAAATTCAGAGAGGTAAGTGTCATATGAGAAGTTTCTAGAAGATTCTTTGAATTTCCACCTAGAAAACTGCCTCTGCCATTTGTCTGCTCTCACTCATCGCACCCTATAGAAGGGATTTTTACTATGCATCGCACCCTTTATGTGTAGCAGGTGAGATACATCGCACCCTCAGCATGGAGCAATCTGTATGGTCCAGTTTTGACCAATTCTGAGCAACTTTTCAGGGAGAACTTCTGGGAATGATGTAATCAGTTGACCTTGATCCTTTAGGGTATGAAACAACACTTTTAGGGGTTTGAGAGTACTTGGTTTATTGACATATGTGATTGGGGTTGCAGTGCCAAAATACGCCTATAACAGCCTAAGTGGCCTAACCTAATCTGTCTGACCAAAATCTCCTGTTGCTAATCACAACCTTGGTGAGGATGCTCTCCAGTGCCTTATTTGTAACCTCTACTTGCCCATTTTCCTAAGGGTGATAGGTAGTAGATGTTAGGTGTTTGATATGATGTTTCCTTAGAATATTTTCATTCAAATGTGATGTGAATTGAGCTCCCTGATCGGTGACTATCTCCCTAGGGTACCAAAATTTGTAGAATATATTTTTCCTTAAGAACTCAGTCACTTTCTCCTATGTTGTTTCCTTGAAAACCTTTGTCTCAACGCAGTTTTTCAAGTAATCAATGCACACAATGATGTAATTTTTCTTCCCTGATGGTGGATCAATTGGCCCAAGGCCACAGGAGGTTGTAGGGGAATTTCATCCTTGGGTGTGGGTTTTCCCATCCTGTGGGACTGATCATATCTATTGGTATACCTTCTTGCATCTTGGTGGAGAGTGGGCCAATTATAGCGAGCTTGTAGATCTTTGAAAGTTGTTCTCTTGAGAGAAAAATGGCCTCCATAGGTCCCATCATGACAGGCTGAGAGGATCTCAAAGACTTCCTATTCCGTAAAAAATCTCCTGAAGATATTATTTGGTCCCAGCTTGAAGAGATTGCCTCCAATCCAAGTGAAATGGGTGCTTTCCCTTACAATTTCACTCTTCTCCCTAGATGACAAATTTGGAGGAAATATTACAGTAACTAGGTAGTTAGCTATGTTAGAAAACCATGGAGAGTGTAGTGAGATAAGAAATAGGTACTCTTCTAGAAGCTTATCATCAACCAACCCTTCATCATCAGTAGGTAAGCAAGTCTAGACAAAAAATCTGCAACTACATTTTCTTTTCCTGCGTTGTCAATGATAGTTAAATCAAACTGTTTAAAAATAGAAACCATCTAATGATTGTAGCATTCAAATAAGGCTTATTCATCAAATATTTAATAGTTGCATGGTCAGTATTCACAAAAGTTTGGTATCTAGTGATGTAGTGTCTAAATTTGTTTAATGAGTGTAAAAATACTAAGAGTTCTTTCTTAGTTACCGTGTAGTTCAATTCAACCTTAGACAAATTTTTACTAATGAAATAAATGGCATAGAGTAGCTTATCATCTTTTTGTCCCAAGGCTGCCCCCAAGCTTTGTCTGATGGATTAACATGGATATGGAAAGGCAAAGCCCAATTTGGGTCCCTAGGTATGGGTGCAGTGGTTAATTTCTCTTTCAAAATCTCAAGGGATTCTTGGCAGCTATCTGTCCAATAGAATTCTGAGTCCTTGGCTAGAAATCCAAACAATGGTGAAGGAAATTTACTAAATTCCTTGATAAACCTCCTATAGTATCTAGCTAAGCCTAAAATACTCCTAACATCCCTCTGATTTTGAGGAGTAGGGACCTTTTTTATGATGGGAATCTTGTGTGGGTCCTCTTGTAATCCCTCCTAAGATATTGAATGGCCAAGGACCATCCCTACATTCATTATGAATTCACATTTCTCATTGTAGGTTTTAACCCCGTACAGAAATTACCTGCATACAAATTCTAAAACACAGAAAATAAACAATGCGAGAGCATAACACATAAAACACATATACACATATATTTTCCCCTGGATCCCAAAACCGGGACTACCAACTTGATTTTTCATTATGTTCCTTTCAATGTTACAATACATATTTACACATGCCAAAGCATCCAATACCATGGACTGAAAACCATCACATCCAAAACCATGTGCAAAAATCATGCACAAAACCATAGGTAGGTCTGCCCAACCTAATATAGGGTCAAAAAAAAAAAATTTGGGGCGCTGCCCTGGACCCCATAGAGTGGGGTTACCTACACCCCTATGACCCCTCGTGCTATGTAATCGGTGCAACAAAGCGGGGGCTCCGCCCCCCTTCTAACCCCTCGATTAACTACGTGGGCTAGTCATGGAAAGAATATAACACAATCCAACATTCTCCCACTTGTTGTTTTCTTTCCACAGGGGGCCACAAGAGAGCTTAGTCATTTATCCATCCCTGCAATGCTCATTGTTTCTCTATGCCAAAATAACTTCTCATAGCTCATAGATTTTGTCAATGCATCTGCAGTATTCTTCAAAGTGTCCACCTTTACCAACAACACCTATTTGTCTTCTATCATATCCCTCACAAAGTGATATTGAACATCAATGTGCTTTGTCTTTGAATGATATGTAGGGTTCTTTGTGAAGAAAATTGCACTTTGGTTGTCACAGTCTATCCTTATAGCTCCCTGTACTAACCCCATACTTGAACACAAACTCTGCAACCAAACTTCTTCCTTGCTTTCATGAGTGGCTGCCATTTATTTTGCCTCTGTAGTTCATAGTTCCACTACAGATTGTTTCTTACTCATCCAACTGAATACACCTCCAAATAGGTTAAACACATACCCACTTGTAAATCTTCTCTGATCCAAATCTCTAGCCCAGTCTGCATCAACAAAGCCACGAATATCCAACACTCTGTCCAATCCTGGTCTTCCTTGGTAGCACAAACCATAATCACTAGTGCCACGCAAATACCTGAAAACCCGCTTCACTGTTGTCCAGTGATCTTTCGCTGGTTTGACATAAATCAGCTCAATACTCCCACTACATGTGCAATGTCTAGTCTAGTACAGACCATCACATACATCAGGCTACCGACTGCACTTGCATATGAAACATGGGACATGTCCTCTTCCTCTTCTTGTGTCTTGGGACACTGTTCAGCAGATAACTTTACACCTACAGGAATAGGAACCTTCACCGGTTTACTATCGTGCATATTAAACCTTCGTAATATTGTCTCAACATACTTCCTTTGGTTTAACCAGAGCTTCCTCTTTGTTCGATCTCTTTTAATTTCCATGCCCAAAATATAGTTCACAGCACCAAGATCTTTCATGTCGAATTTGGAGGACAAATGGGTCTTCAAATCTTGGATAATTTCTTTGTCATTTCTAACCAGCAACATATCATCCACATACAAGACTAGATAAATAACACGGTCACCAATTAATTTAAAATACACATAGTGGTCTACTTTGCTTTTGGTGAAGCCAAGTCCCCGTATAAATGTATCAAATTTCTGATACCACATCCTTGGTGACTGTTTTAACCCATATAGAAACTTCTTTAACTTGCATACCAGTTCTTTCTGACCCTTCACTACAAAACCTTCAAGTTGCTTCATGTAGATCTCCTCTTCAAGATCCCTGTGAAGAAATGTTGTCTTCACATCCATCTGTTCTACCTCAAAATCAAAAGAAACATCAACAGATAAAAGTAATCTAATAGAAGTTACCTCGACGACAAGAGAAAAAATATCACCAAAATCAATTCCCAGCACCTGGAAATAACCTTTTTCTACCAACCGAGCTTTTTATTTCTCCACCTTTCCTTCTGCATTTGTCTTCTTCTTGAACACCCATTGGTTGCCAATGGGCTTCCTTCCAGCCGACAACTCCACCAGATCTCAAGCCTCATTTTTGTACAAGGATGCCATTTCATCAACCATGGCCTATTTCCATAGTTTTCCATCCTTTGAATTTACTGCTTCCTTCACATTTTTGGGATCATCATCAGTAATAGATAAAGCAAAATTTGAACATAAAGTAGATGGACTATACCTTTCTAGCTACCTTCTTTCTCAAACTAATCTTCTCACACCTGGAGTTTGTGGCTCTTCATCTTCTGATTCCTCCTCTGCTGTAGAGTTTGATTCTCCCTCCTTTAGCCCAAACTCTATCTTCTTAGGTTCCTTTGGTTGGACTTCATGTTTAATAACATCTTTCACCTCTCTGAACACCACATCTCAGTTGTACACAACCTTCCTTGTTACTGGGTTCCAAAGTTTATAACCCTTTAAACCATCCTTATACCCAATAAAGATGCACTTTTTAGATTTACTATCCAACTTGGTTTGTTTCTTCTTTGGAACATGTACATATGTATCACATCCCAATACCCTCAAATGTGAAAGAGATGGTTTCACACCAGTCCATACCTCTTGTGGAGTCTTATCCTCCAATGCTGATGAAGGTGATCTGTTGACTAGGTAACATACTCTCTCCACCACCTCTACCCAGAATTCCTGTACTAACTCGGAACCACTAAGCATGCTTCTTTCCCTTTCCATCAACGTCTTGTTCACTCTTTTTACAACTCCATTTTTCTATGTATATGGAGTAGTCTTTTGCCATGCTATACCACACTTCTTACAGAATTGTTCAAATTACTTACTACAAAACTCTCCACCATTATCTTTCCTAAGCACCTTTATCTTCTTCTCTGTCTAGTTTTCCACCAGAGCCTTAAATTATTTAAACCTGTCAAAGACTTCAGATTTCTTCTTAAGGAAATATATCCATGTATTCCTTGAGAAGTCATCTATAAATGATACATAGTGATTCAAAATGGATTTTGAATAGAATCCTAAGTCTAAGGTTCCTCACTGAGGAAAATGAAAGTCCAAGGAAGTTCCTGGAAATAGCCCCATTGCAGAGATCCTTTCCTTCTGAATCTGCTACAATTTGAATGGGAAAAATTGGACCTAGGATGCAAAAGTTATGGCAGAAAGAAGATGCCCTTGGTTCTTTGGAAAAAGAGGCAAATCTTAAAAAAAATGGCCTAAAAGGCTTTATGAAGAAAATGACATCGGAGGAGGTCCAAGGCAGAGTTAAGTGAAAAGGGGAAGCACCCCTGATGGCCGATCCCTGACATATCGGGTCAGAGGCAGGCTTGTGTGTATATAACATAAGGACCGGGCCAAGCGATATGCCGATCGCCGATATCGGCGGATCGGCATCGGCCGTGGCCATGCCATGGGGCTTGAGGTAGGACCCCGCACCAAACGATATTGCAATTGCTGATATCAGCAAATCGTAATCGGTGATGCGATATGCACAGAACCCCGGGTCCATGTGATACGCGATTGCGATCAATCGCATCGCAATATCACGTCAGAGCAATACACTAGAGTGGATATATATATATATATATATCTATATATATATATCTATATATATATATCTATATAAATATATCTATATATATATATATATATATATATATATATATATATATATATATATATATATATATATATATATATATATATATATATATATATATATATATATATATATATATATAGATGCGATGCGACAAAACCGGACCCGAAAGGGTATGAAAATGCCGTTGCATAATTGTTGAAGTCCACCATAAGGTCCTATGTCGAATTTCCAAATGTTTTAATATATTTTTTTAAATACAAAGGGAAACCACAAAATAGGAACTTGTGACATGTTCTAAGCGATTACAAACAGCCCTGATAGAAGTATAAACCGAATTTAAGGATTTTTGAAGTTCGAAAAAAAACGGCAGATTGACGAATTTTCAATGTTTTTAATGTATTTTTATAAATACAAAGGGAACCGCGGAATAGGGGCATTATGACTTACGATAGCGATTTCAAGTAGATCCGATAGGAGTCTAGGGTGGAGTTGATGATTTTTTAAATCTGAAAGAAAGAGTTTCTGCAGATTTTTCTCGTGTTTAACTGTATTTTCTTGTGTAAGCTGAGAACACTATTTTTGGGGATTTCAAAGGCCCAAAGGTCCCTTCCGTTGCAGAACAGGTGGCAACCATCCTTGAAGGCGTTTGGCAATGATTTCTAATGCTGAGAGGAGGATTCGAATGGATAGAGGCTGGGAGCCAGAGAGCCCAAGGAGGGGAAACGAACGAACAACACCGATTGGCTTAAAGCCACAGAATGACAAAAAAGGAAAAGAACAAGCAAAGAGAATTGAGATAGGAGAGCAGAAAGCTAAGCGAAAGCAGGAAGCTAGGGCAATTGAGAGCAGAAAGAGCTCAATTGAGAGAAAGAGTGCAGAAAGTAAAGATAGAGGCAAAAAGATGCCAAGGGAGCAAAGCGAATGCGCAGAGCAGCCAAGGGTGTCACTTATAGGTCAAGTGAAAAGCCAAAGAGCTGTAAATTGTAGAGAGCCAAATAAGCTAGAGCCAAGAGCTAGCACCAAGAGCCAGAGCCAAGAGCTAATGCCAAGAGCCAGAGCCAGAGCCAAAGTCGAGAGCCAAAAACTCCAAGAGCTTCAGCCAAGGATAAAATGGTGTCTAAACCCATTGTTTCTGTGTAAAACAATGGAGTTGAGCCAAGAGCTTGTAAAAAGGACTTTGCCATAATCCCAGAGAACCTAGTTGAGTTGACTAGAGCTCACGGAGATGTAGCCCAAGAGTTTTGGGTGAACTCCTAATTAAATTGTTGTTCTGTGTGTTTTGTTTATTGCTACATTAGTTATTATTGTATGTATTTACATATCAGCATACACAACAGATTTTAAAGCACATAAACAGTCAATAATAGACATAAGAATACACCTATAATTTCAAAAATATTATCAATTCCACATTGGTTAATCAATAAGACTTGGGAATATTTAAAGCTTTCGAAGTGGGAGAGGTTCTTGTAAGTTAGACAAGAAGCCTAAGTGCCCCATTTTCCGATTGGGTGGTATCAGAGCTTAAGTTTGGTTAAACCCACCTTCAAAGAAGGTTATATCAATGTTGAGTTCCAAAATTGCCTCTTTCTTAAGCAATTTCTTCATCCTACTTCCTTTATTTTCCCATGCCAATGCATCCTAAACCATCAAAAGCCATTGCATGTTGCCTCTCGGAGTGCATTTTAGTGATTTTAAAATTATATTATTATGTGTGTTATTTGGAATAGGCTTTTGTTTTTCAGCTACGGAACGTAGCCACATTCTGCAGCTAACCGGCCATTTTGCAGCCATCTCCATACTTTTGCAGGTCACAGGTGTTGAGAGAAGAAACGAACCGTATGGGTAGCTAGGAAAATGTCAGTACATGGATGGTGTCCTATCCATTTGATCAAAGTCAATGAGAAAGACCCCAGTCAAAGGGGAGTCAACGGAGAAGACCTACAGCAACTAGAACTCTGTTTTTGTACGTTTCCTAGTAAATGAATCCGAGGCATGTTCCTGAAGTTGAGGATGTCATTTGCCACCTGCATAACCAGTATCCAACAGCCACTATTCAGAGATTTACTATTCAAGCCAACTGAAGACTAAATTTCTGGATACACTATATCTTCACATGTCTGTTGTAGAAGACTTTTCTCTTGAAACTTTTGTGAATTTTTCCTATAAGTATCAACGTTTGGAGCACGGAACTAGTTACCATTTTTGATGATGAAGTAGTGCAATTTCCACTTGTAGCACGAGACATTCAGTACTCTGTTTTTAATACAAAAAAACTCTATTTTTCTTATATGGATACCTGAAGCGTGTGAAGTGATTCTGCGTTGCTAGTCCTAGACCTTGCAGAGGGCCCCTGCGTGGTCGAGGTTACTTTTCATTTCTATACATTTTCATTTGTTGTCTTCCTTCGTTCAGTTGTACATTTATTGTGTTTTTATTATGTTCATAATCGTTTCTAACATCATGTTCATTGCAGCTTTTGTCATTTGTTTCCACTAACTCAGATAGGTGCATTCCAGTGTAGAAGTAGTTCTTTAGTTTCCCTTATTCTCTAGCTTTTTAACTGTAGTTTTTAAATTGTTGTCAGTAGCATCATTAGACTTATTTCTTCTACTATTCCTTAGTTTTTAGTTTTTAAATTTAAGTTGTTTCATGCCTTTTGCTTATTAGGATAGTCACTCATTACATAGATGAATGTTTCCAAAGCCTTTCGTTGATGGTTTATCCTCAAACTAAATGGTGAAATATGGAGTTTATGAATGAGATTTCTTGTTGTTCAGTACCTTTTCCTTCTTAGTGTAGTCACTCATGATATAAGCAAATATTTCCAGAGCCTTTCGTTGATGATTAATCTTCAAACTAAATGGCGAAATGTTGTGTTTATGAATGAGATTACTTGATGTTCATTAGTTTAGAGTTAGATAGCTTAATGCCATTTTCTTGTCAATTTAAGTAACTCATGATTTGAATAGATATTTCCAAAAGCCCTTCATTGATGGTTGAACCTAAGACTAAGTGGTGAAATGCCTTACTAATGATTGAGTTTTTCCTTGCATTTTCATATTTACTTCTTTTAGAATGATGAAGAATGGAATCTCTCAAATGTTGTTATCATAAGGAGTTAATTTCTCCCTCAATTATATAGCAGAGTGATAACAGTACTTCATTTAGTTTTGCTTTCACAAATAGAATAGTTGCAGTTTCATTTTTGTTTCTTTCTTTTAGTTTAATTGTTGTAGTTCACTAAGACTTTAATTTTGCAAGTAGACTAGATAGCAGAAGTAGTTTTGTTCTCAATATTTCATTCTCAGTTTGTTATAGATAGCTGCAATTCCATTTTCTCACTTAAGTTTTGGTTTTGTAATTAAACAAACAACAGTTTTAAGAGTCTTTTCAGCTCATATTTTGGAAACCATTACAATAGCAAGAAGATAATATTTTTTCTTCACTTTCTTGTTTTGAAAACCTCACTTCCAAACTTGGCCTAAAAAGAACTTTTAGACTCTCACTTCACTTTTGTAGGTTTTTGTCAGCAGTAGATTAAAATTACTACATTGCAGAACTTTAGGAATCAAAAGAACAAAAACCCCAAAACAAACATAAACTTGAAAAAAGTGAGGTAAGAAAGGGTTATTTAGCACATATAGTTCACTACACTTCATTAGTTTACAATAGCTAGATTGATAATTTATGTAGCAATTTAGGACACTAAATTGACTAGATAATCAGAATGCTTGATTGACAAAGCAAAGACTGCTTGTCTAAAAGGTGTTTAAATAATAAGAGGTTGATTGTATGCTTGCTTTGCAAACTGACTATTGTTTGAGTTTGCAGAGGTGAAAGGAAAGCTATTTATAACTCAATCCAGGAAGGACAAATAGGAAGAAGGGTTGAAGGCATTCTTCTATCCCAAAGGACCTCAAGGCAGTCCTTAAAGCACAAGAGGTTTGTTGCAAAAGGTTGTTGAAATAAGCTCTTTATTAATCTTGTTTGAAGTTCTTTGTTCATTGGCATAATGACAACTTCTACAAGTGTATCCTCGAATTCCTCTTGCATCACAAGACTCTTTGATGAAGACATAAAGCAAGACTTGTTCATTATGATGGGCAAGGTGAGAGAAATGTATGAGGATGGATGGAAGAGCAACATACTTAGAGAGCAGTTGAATTCCGTGGAGGAAGAGAAGCAAATTCTTTTTGACAAATTGCAGGAAATGGAGAGGAAACTTCATATTGCAAATGTGAACCTGAAGAGGATGCATGAGTTGGAGTCCCAACTCTTTGTTTCCAAAGAAGCCTTGGTCAAGTATCAGCTTGAAGAAGAGGTAAGCCTTTCCAGTTTGTCTTCAAATTCTTCTAAGAATGCTTATATTGGTTCTTTTGAAAAACACACTAAAGGCATAGGTTCCAAGCTAATGTCCAAGATGGGCTATGAAGGAAAGGGCTTGGGAAAGCATGCACAAGGTATTGTTGAACCAATAATGGTTGAGGAAAGGCCTAAGTATTTGGGTCTTGGCTAGGGACGGTCTTATGGAGAGAGTTCTAAAGCTACCATGAAGGCCATTGAAATAGCTCCAAGAAGGGGTTGCATTGCAGATTATGAAGATTGTGTTCAGGAGGAATGCAATAGCTTGAAACATCATTTGCAGGATGCAGGTGTTCAAAAGCACACACTTGAACCAGAGAGTTGTGGAAACTTGAACAACCTTAAAGAAATTGACGGTGTTCCAAAGGGAGCCACTTCTTCATTTTCTTCACCTCCTCATGAAGGAAATAAAGGTGAAAGAGGTAGGTATAAATCTACTTCTAAAAAAAATCCTTTTGATTTTGCAAAGCATGGTAAATTTCCACATAAGCATGGGAAAATAATTGCATGTTCCTTTTGTGGTTTGGATAACCATCATGTTTCTAGATGTTGGAAGAGAATGGCCACATACAGGAAACTTTTGAAGGAAAAGAAGCAAAGAGCCAAAGGTCCATTGGACAAGGGAAATCATGCTGTCAAGAGGATACACATGTGTTGCACTTACTGCCATAAGCAAGGGCATCTTGCTAAAAGGTGTTGGACTCTAAATCCAACAATGCTTCCACAAAAGTTGAAGAAAGTGGAAAGAGAAGATGGCAGAAATGGAAATGAAGTTTCCATGGATGATTGGCTTCAAATTATTCACATGTTGATGCTGATGTGCAGAAAAAGGAAGGACCTTTGAACTAGATTGGTAAGAAATGGTTAGATTTCTTTTCCAATTAACGTTGCATATCTATTGATGCATCTATTTGCATTTCTTTGTTGATGAGATGCAAGTTGTAGGTTTCTACCAAGATGGTGAATGGAAAAAGGTTGAGTAGGAGACTCACTTTATTGCTGCAACATTCTATTTCATTTCAACTTCAAAAGTACATTGTGCTTAAGCGAAAGTTGAAGGATGAAATGCATGCATAAGCATGAGATGCATGAACACAGGGATGTCGATGTTTTCCGTGTATTTGAACATGTATGTGTAATTAACTTGAAGGGTTGATTTCTTTTTGTAAACATGCATGTGATGCTATATTGACTTGGGAAAAGTTGACTTGGTCTCCAAGATGGAGAATAGTGATGAATTGTTTCATCTTTTGAAAAGAGTCCTAATGGTATTTTTCTACATGCTTGACTTGAAGGGTCATTTGTTTTAAAGGCATGTTTTGTGGGCTTGTTCTCTAGTCCATCATTTGTATGCAGATGTAAGACATGGAGGTATTCACAAGATGTGAAATCTATTTCTTTTGTTGAAGTAGGAGTTTAGTCCATCAGTTGTTGTCTGTATGCCTATTGTTGTTAACAGTTGTTGTTGGTAGCTTTTCAAACATGTACAAATGAGAGTTTTGTGGAGCAGATGTACTTCACATTTGTTTGAGCCACCTTGGATCAATGATCAAGGTAGAGAAGCTCAAACTACCTTCTATAACCATTTCAACAGGAGTTTTGCAGGAAGGCAAGGAGGAAGATAGTTCTTCCCGAGAAGACCAGCCCATCCAGAAGGGAAGTGGTCAAAAACTTTGGTTCAGAGGCACTATGCAAGACAAGTGTAGTGAGGCTGAAATAAGAGGGTGAGTCACTCTCATTTACTATTTAGATCAGTATATTAGTCTTTTGGAGACCAAAAGTTCTTTTAGTGGGAAGGCATGATCCAAAATGGATTTTGGATAGACTCCTAATTCTAAGTGTTCCTCACTGAGGAAAATGAAAGTCCAAGGAAGTTCCTGGAAATAGCCCCATTGCAGAGATCCTTTCCTTTTGAATCTGCTGCAACTTGAATGGGAAAAACTGGACCTAGGATGCAAAAGTTATGGTAGAAAGAAGATGCCCTTGGTTCTTTGGAAAAAGAGGCAAATCTTCAAAAAAAAATGGCCTAAAAGGCTTTATGAAGAAAATCACATCAAAGGAGGTCCAAGGTAGACTTAAGTGAAAAGGGGAAGCACCCTCGATGGCTGATCCCCTACATATCTTGTCGAAGGTAGGTTTTTGTGTATATAACATAAGGACCGGTCCGAGCGAAATGCCGATCATCAATATCGGCGAATTGGCATCGGCGGTGGCCATGCCATGGGGCTTGAGGCAGGACCCCGCACTGAGCGATATCGCAATCGCCAATATCGGCAGATAGCAATTGGCGATGCCATATGCACAGAACCCTGGGTCCATGCGATACGCGATTGTGATCAATCGCATCGCAATATCGCGTCGAAGTAGTACAACGGAGCGGATATATATATATATATATATATATATATATATATATATATATATATATATGCGATGTGACGAAACCGGACCCGAAAGGGTATGAAAATGCCACTACATAATTGTTTGAAGTACACCATAAGGTCCTCCGTTGGATTTCCAAAGGTTTTAATGTATTTTTTTAAATACAAAGGGAAACCATAGAATGGGCACTTGCCACATGCAATAAGTGATTACAGGCGGACCCGATAGAAGTATAAAGCGGATTTAAGGATTTTTGAAGTCCAAAAAAAAACAGTAGATTGACGAATTTTCAATGTTTTTAATGTATTTTTATAAATAGAAAGGGAACCGCGACACAGGGGCATTGCGACTTGCGATAGAGATTTCAGGCGGACCCGATAGGAGTCTAGGGCAGAGTTGATGATTTTTGAAATCCGAAATGAAGAGTTTCTGCAGATTTTTCCCGTGTTTAAGTGTATTTTTCTGTGTAAGCTGAGAACACTATTTTTGGGGATTTCAAAGGCCCGAAGGTCCCTTCCATTGCAGAATAGGTGTCCACCATCCCTGAAGGCATTTGGCAATCAATGCTAACGCTCAGAAGAGGATTCAAACGGACAGAGGCTGGGAGCCAGAGAGCCTGAGGAGAGGAAACAAACAAACATCGTTGATTGGCTTAAAGCCACAGAATGACAGAAAAAGAAAAGAACAAGACGAGAGCACTGAGATAGGAGCACATAAAGTTAAGCCAAAGCAGGAAGCTAGGGAAATTGAGAGAAGAAAGAGCTCAATTAAGAGAAGGAGCATAGAAAGCAAAGGCAGAGGCAAAAAGAGGCCAAGGGAGCAAAAGCGAATGCGCAGAGCAGCCAAGGGAGTCACTTGGAGGTCAAGTGAAAAGCCAGAGAGCCAAAGAAACCAGAGCCGAAGAGCCAGAGCCAATGCCAAGATCCAAAGCCAAGAGCCAGAGCCAGAGCCAAGAGCCAAAAAAGTTGAGAGCTTCAAAAGACAAGGATAAAATGGTGTCTAAACCCATTGTTTCTATGTAAAACAATGGAGTTGAGCTAAGAGCTTGTAAAAACGACTTTGCCATAATCCCAGAGAGCCTAGTTGAGTTGGCTAGAGCTCATGGAGATGTAGCCCAAGAGTTTTGGGTGAACTCCTAATTAAATTGTTGTTCTATGTGTTTTGTTTATTACTGCATTAGTTATCATTGTATGTGTTTACATATCAGCATACACGGCAGATTTTAAAGCACATAAATAGTCAACAATAAACATAAGCATACACCTATAATTTTAAGCATATTATCAATTCCGAATTGGTTAATCAATAAGACTTGCGAATATTTAAAGCTTTGGAAGTGGGAGAGGTTCTTGTAAGTTAGACAAGAAGCCTAAGTGCCCCATTTTCAGATCACATAGTACATAGACTTACCCAGTGATGGAACCTTCACAAGTCCAAACACATCACTGTGCACAAGCTCTAATATATGTTTTGCCCTCTTACCACCAGAGGGGAAACTCACTCGATTTTGCTTCCCATATACACAATTTTCACAGAAATCAAAATCCAGAGAGCTATTACTCATACCTTCTACCATATCTTTACCATGAAGTATTCAAAGGCCCTTTTCTCTAATATGTCCAAGCCTTTGATGCCATAGCATGGTCTTCTCTCCAAAGACCACTAGATTTTCTGCTCCACTTTCAGGAACCACAGAACTGTTGCACCCATCAACAACAGTGCTACCTTGCAACTTGTATAGAGTTCCAATTCGAACTCCCCGCATCAATACTAGTGCCCCCCAAACCATCTTGCAGGTATCATTCTCGAACACTATTTTTACACCTGCATCATCCAGCTTGCTTACAGAAATCCGATTTCTGGCTAATGCAGGAATATGTAGAACACCCAGAAGTGTTCTAACCCTTCCACCTTGCAACTTCAACTTTACTTTTCCACGACCAATGATTCTATCCTTCCTGTCATCCCCCAAGAATATATCACCACCATCATATTTATCATACTCGCAAAACCACTCTCTATGGGGAGTGAAGTGAAAGGATGCACCTGAGTCAATCAACCATGCCTCATGATCTACATGTTTACTTGAAGAAGCTAGGTACACATCCCCACCTTCATCTGAGGTGGTTTTTGCCTCTGCAGAAGGAGCATCATCAGATCCCTTTCCTTTATCAGGAGCTTTACATTTATAGTCCCTTTTTTAGTGCCATTCCTTTCCGCATTTCCAGCACACCACCTTTATAGGTTGTCCTGGAGATTTAGATCTCCCACTCGAAGACTTATTTTTGTTTCTGTTCTAGGACCATCCTCGTACAAACAAGGCATCACCATTCTGGCTCTCCATGTTTTTCCGTCTCATCTCCTCCGTTAGCAAGGATGAGACTATTTCATCAAACTGCAAGGCAATTGTATTGCTACCTATTGCAATAACCAGACTATCCCATGAATCTAGTAGAGAACACAACAAATTGATGCACTTATCTTCATATGAAATTTTAATATCAACAGATAATAACTAACTTACCATAGTATTAAATGCGTTCAGATGCTCTGTCACTGAGTCTCCATCTTTCATCCTCAAGTTATATAGATTTTTCCGCAGGAACAGTTTATTCACCAAAGACTTAGATTGGTACAAAGTCCCTAACTTATCCCACAAAACCTTCGCCGTAGCTTCCCCTAATACATTCAACAATACTGAATATAAGACACATAATCATATTGTGCTCTTTGCCTTCCGATCCAACTTCTTCCATTCTTTGTCAGACACCCCCATTGGTTTAGTACCTGGATCTACCATGATCCATTGATCTTTATCCACCAACAGATCGTCCATCTTGAGTTTCCATAACTCAAAACTCTAACCATTAAATTTCTCGATCTGTATCTTTCCACTGCTCGCCATCCTCTTTCACCACCAGAATAGATCCCGCAGATCTCCCACTGAACAGTGTCTACCATAGGCCCGAGTGAAACCCCTTAACAACAAAGGCATCCCCTTGAAGCCAAAATAGCTCTGATACCAAATGTATTTTTTAACCTCGTACATAAATTACCTACATACGAATTCTAAAACATAGAAAATAGACAATGTGAGAGCATAACACATAAAACACATATACACATAGATTTTCCCTTGGATCCCAAAACCGGGACTACCAGCTTGATTTTTCATTATGTTCCTTTCAATGTTACAATATATATTTATACATGCCGAAGCATCCAATACCGTGGACCAAAAGCCATCCCATCCAAAACCATGGACCGAAAACCATCGCATCCAAAACCATGTGCAAAAATCATGCACAAAACCATAGGTAGGTCCACCCAACCTAATATAGGGTCAAAAAACAAAAATTTTTGGGGCGTTGCCCTGGACCTAATAGAGTGGGGTTACCTACACCCCTCAAACCCCCTGTGACCCCCCCCTCCCCGCTACACAATCAGCGCAACAAAGGGGGGGCTCCACTCCCCTTCTAACCCCCCGGTTAACTACGTGGGCTAGTCGTAGAAAGAATATAACACAACCCAACACTCAGGACTACGCAAGAGGTTCATTTTAATGCATTTCCTGAGGACTTTTCCCATATTAGAGAGAGCCTCCAGGAATACCATTGGGAGTGAAATCATCCATGTAGATCTCCACATAATCATGGACAAGATGATTAGAATTTCCCTTTGAAAAGTGGCAGGGGAATTGCATAGACCAAAAGGGAGGATCCTATAAGAAAAGGTACCCCAAGGACATGTGAATGTATTTTTGTATTGATCCTTAGGGATGATCTGGATCTGATTGTAATCATTGAATCCATCCACAAAAGAGAAGAACTTCTTCCCTACAATACCATATAAAACTTGATCAATGAAAGGTAAAGGGAAATGGTCTTTCTTGGTGGCTTTGTTAAATTCTATATAATCCACACAGATCCTCCACTTCCCATTCTTCTTTGGGATCAAAACTAGAGGGAACACCCACTCACTATCTGAGATGGGGTATATGAACCTTGCATCCGGAAAATTTTTCAATTCTTCCTTTACGATGTCCTTGAGGGATGGGTTCATTCTCCTCTAAGGTTAACACATAGGTTTGCATCGCTCCTTGATGTAAATGTGATGAGTATAAACTAAGGGATGCACCCCCTTCATTTCTTTATACTTCCAAGAAAATGCATCTAAGTGTTCTCTCAGCATCTTGCACAACTTCTCTTCTTGGTTGGCCAGGAGAGAGAGGTTAATATTCAAGGTTCTAGATGGACCAAATTCTACTACTTTGATATGGGTAGGACTTGGGTCAACTAAGCATAATTCAATACAAGGACTACTCTCAGACTCTTTCACAAGCTCATCAAGAGGCATGGTATTGGGGGGTTGCTTCTGGATGATCCAGGTGGATATTGGTGGCCACTCCTCTATTCCACCTAAAACCCCAGTCATTTTCATTTGTTTACTTAATTGTAGCACAATTTACTATTTTTGGTAGCTTTTCGGGTCCTGAACTTCTAGAGCTGTTTTGAAGCCCTAAACAACATTTCTTTTGGAAAACTTGCTCGATGATTTCCAAAAAAATCATGTCTGCAGTTGTATTTCTCAAAGAGATCTTTCCAACAATGTATCATATGTGTCAAACAGAGATAATATGACAAAGTTACGACCCCGGGAAGTTGGCTGCCCAACTAACCCAAACGAGGCCCATAAACTCTTGGTGTTACATCTCCTCGGGTTAGGGTTTTGGTTGTTTAGGGCTTTCTATTATAGTTCAATAATAAAAATTCCTTTGATCGTCAGTGTAACTCACTTCATAGGAATTTAGCTGCCACAACTCTTCTTAGAGATAAGCTACCATCACCCGAGAAATCTTATTTCCATTGTGTTTGTAAGCATAGTTTAGTATTTTTCTATTAATGAAATAAATTGTTTTTCTGTTGCATCTCTGTGTTTATGATTATATTTATAAGTTTTTGCATTCCTGTTTAAGTTCAGAAAACTAGAGGATCTAGCCAATGAGGTCATCTTCATCAAGTTTCACCCCTCCTATAACAACATTCAGGGCATAGATTGGATGGAATGTTGTATGATACACCTCATATTCCTCCTCCTCTTCTAGCCATAAGGGTAAGCCATGATCAATGGATGGCTGAGTAGGAGGGTACAATGCCAATTGTTTGGACAAATTCCCATTCTTAATGGTCATGTTCTTGGCCCTACAACTAATGTAAGCATCAACAGTGGCTAACCATGGCCTTTCCAAGATGAGAGGATAACCATTGAATTTAGTTTTGGGATAGAGAACCAAGAAGTCAGTATGATACTCCTAGGATTCAATGGATACCATTACATCCTCAAAAACTCCCTCATGAGCCATCATGGATCTATCCGCAAGTTGCATCACTGTAGCAGTCTTTCTTAAGCCTCCTTGGAGGTTTATTTTTAGCATGGTTTATTTAGTCATCACATTGATGGCAGCCCCAATATCAATCAGTGTATGAGGGACAATGATGCCATCAACGTGCACATCTACTATTGGACTTCCAGGGTCTAAATATTTTGAACAAATCACTCTCCCCAACATCAAATCAGATAATTGACCAATAACATTGATGGTGGGGGTGTCTCTTTTTCTCTTCCTAGAACGTTTGAAACATTTCTCCTTGATAATATTATTATATATGGGAACATCCTTAATGGCTTGGAGGAGGGGTATTTTAACACACATATTCTCCAATTCTCTCAAAAGTTCAGTCTCTTTTGGGGTGTGCTGGCTAGGATTGATCGATCTCTTGGGAAAAGGAGGTGGATTTACTTGAGGGGTACTCTCTTGATTTTCCTCTTCAAGTTCTTTAGGTGGAGATGGAGGTTGGTTATATGCTAGCAATCTTCAAGACCTAAGGTTGATTTCTTGGATCTCCACAGCATAGGCAAGGTAATATGTCTCTCCATTGTACACTTGTTGTTCTTTCTTGTTATTCAAGTTCAGATTGAGTTGAGAAGGAATCAGAGGTTTCTTGGGTGGAGCAGGATGAGTGAGTTGTGGTTGAAGTGGAAGTGGAGACAGTAAAGCAGGAGGTTGGTTGAGTTGAGTCCTCCACCCTTGTGATGGGTTATTCCATTGAGCAGGTTGAGAAGCATATGGCTGAAATGGTTGATTGACAGGTTGGGGAGGATATTGAGGAGAATAATGCCAAGAAGGAGGTGAGGACCATGATGGATGAGTGGAAGAGTACCAGGGTGGAAATGGTGCATTCTGGTTGGGATGGTAATAAGAGTAGGATGCACCTTTCATTCCCTGTCGGTATGGCCAAGTTCCTTGAGGCCTCCATTGATTTATAAAGTAGAGTTGCTTAGCCCCACCTTCTGCCCCTTGGTATACAACTTTTAAACCAAGAAAAGAAGGACATTTATCCGTGGCATGGTTTTCCTCACAGACTGAGCAGACCTCTATGACATTTAATGGGCATTCATTTCTGGGGTGCCTTTTAGTGCATTTGGGGTAGAAAATAGCTAGGGCTCTCTCTACTTCCTCTTGTTTCCTCTTGATCTGCATGGTATCTATTTGAAAAGAAAAAGTATGCAACATTTCACTTGTATAGTCCTCCAACATGTTCCTAATCTCATTCTTGATGGATGTTGTGGAAGGAGAGGAATTGACCAAGCCTTGACTAGCCATACTCTTCTTCCTAGCAGCCCTGGAGTGATTTTTGAGCACTATTTTGATGTCATCATACGATAACTGATAGATATCCCCCCTAGACAGCATGTTGAGGGTTTATATCATTTTAGGGGCTAGTATTAGTGGATGGGATAATTTTTAATGGCTTTTCCAAAAAAACAATTCATCAATTTCCATTTTTTGTAAAAATTATTCACCCACATTTTACAGTATGAAATTATTTGGTCTTAGAAATTGCCAAAATTTTATATATACTATATATAAAGTTATTAGAGATATGAACATTCTTTCAAATATATCATTGAACATTTTAAATTTTACTTATTCAGGACAAGTAATATTCGCCAAGGTTTCTAAACAAAGATAAATTTCCATCCTTAAAATTTTCCCTGGTGTTGAGAGCGTCTAGTATCTATGTACCATTGATCTTCTTCTTCAAATTCGAATAGAGAAAGGGCACACTTTAATTTCTCCTTTTCCTTCTGATTAATATGAGGAGTGTTGGTGGATCCATATTTTTCAAGTCTTTAGATAACAATATTATTGTCTAGTTGCTTCCTTTGGATGGAATTTACTTGTTTTATGAAAGTTCTATATGAATTCATTGACTTGGTCTTGCATTTTTTTGCTACATGTCCAAACATATTACATGTATAACACCTTATGTGACCAAAGAAGGGGGCAAGAGAATCATAATATTTTTGCTTCATGTTTCTGCAATCAATAGCTTTATGACCAAATAAATTGCATGTAAAACAATATCCATTAAAGAAACTTGAGTACCCAGGAACCAATTGACCTCTTGTGGAGAGGCTATTTGCTTGAGGTTTAAATAATCTTCTTTTGCAAATAGCTGCAATGTGTCCAAAGTTGTGATAGATAAAACATTCAATATCATTGACTAAAGGAGAATGGATTGTTATTTCTATTATTGGGAGCAAATGATTTCCTTTGAAAGTTCACTTTTCTTGGTTATTGGTTTGGTTAACTTCATAATTCTTTATCATGATTTTCATAATTTGTTTTGTTGCTCTCAAAATTACTATAGAACCATGTGACTTGGATTCTCCCTTTACAGTTTCATGAAATCCAAGGCATGATTTGATGGAGGGATATGTTTTACTATTAAGAAGGTTATACAAATTATATTTTGGTACTATCTTGAAATAGAAAATGTTTATCCTTTTCTACTAATTTACCTTTTAATATGCTTACCTCATCTTCCTTTTCTCTTTTTGTCTCTTCCAACTGTGTTCTTAACTCAATAATTTCTTCTTTAAGCCCATTTTCTTGTTCTTCAAATACTTGAAGTAACTCCTCATTTCGTTTGTTTGATTTTTCAAGATCAAATTTCAACGATATGATCTCAGCTTCAAGTCCTTCACAATATTTTTTCTTCTCATTGAGTTGTTTAGTTAATGTTGTAGTGGTGACAAATGCATCATGGTTCCTATTTTCATATTCCTGTAACTTAATCTCAAGACTGTCATTCCTTTTCAAAGAAGAAACAAGTTTTCTTCTAAGATTAAACACTTTCTCTATCATTTCTTCTTCTAAATTAGTAACTCCATATGATATAGTAAAGGTTGCAATCATCATAGACCACAAGTTCCTTTATAGTCATTTAATGTTTCAGAACCAATATTACCTATTAGTTTACCCAATGAAAATAAATTTTTCTTTATTATTTTTCCTTCTCTTTCATGGATGGGATACAAATTATCCTATATTTCCTTTGTTGTTCCATAGAGCATGCTTTTCTCTAATGTTGAATTAGGTACACTACAAAATATTTCACTTAATGCCTAACTATTCTTTTGTAGTTCTTGTCATGATGGTGGAATTTTAGTATAAACATTACAAACTAAATGAAAAACATTAGATTCGAGGGATATTATCCTAGGCTTCATCTTTTCTTTCCAATTCTAATAATTAACATCACTAAGTATGAGCATAACTTTATTATCCATAGTTTTTGACTTACCTTGTTTTGCTACTTATTGTCCTTGATTGATAGTTGTAGATACTACTACAACATGTGATACATCACTTTCATTATCATAGTTTTCTTGAACTGATTTCCTCCTTTGAGATTCCTTTTTCTTGTACTTCCTTCCCATCGTCGTTGATCTACTCTTAAGCAATTAAGATTTACTAGAAAGACATGTTCTTATACCAATTTTTAGAAATACTGAGGAGGGGGGTGAATTAGTATTTCATTTCAATTAATATTTAAATGCATTTTGAATTTTATAAGTGACTTCCCTTCATGAAACTAGTGTGTGTATACACTTTTAATGAACTTAAACAATGTATATGTAGGTTACTTTATTTTTCACAAATTTACATAGTTATCTAAATCATTATATCATTATCCATATATTATGTAGTAATCATGAGAAATATAAGAGAAGATAAACCATAAATTATAATCAACACATAGGAACATTGATATTTTAGGTGGAACCCCAATTGGGAGAAAACCACCATTATTTTCATCTTTGTCTTCTTTATTATTATAAAGAAAAAATTGTTACATCTTGCATTGTCATAGACTCTTACAAGTGCATAGGCTCCTACCTATGGGAGACTACAACCTCCACAAATTCTCCAGCTCCGACTGGAAGGAAGCTACTACTCCCTGATTTAGGTTTAAGGCTCCTACAGGAAAGAAGCTCCTACTCCCTCATTGAAGGCTCCAACCCTCAACACCTCTATGGACCAAGTTTCAAAATATTTCATGCTAGATCCATCTAACTCAAATACACATCAAAATATGTAGGCCATGTTTCATTAAATTTTCAAACTGGACCCACACCAACCATTATGCTCAATCATTGATACCAAAATAACATTTCTGAAACCAAATATTTATCAAACAAATATTCTCAAATTGTATAACTGAATTTCAAGATACCAATCATCACTCTACCACCAAATCACTAATATGCCAAGTCAAATCTCAATAATACTAACCAAGTCAAGCTCTTTTCTCATCAACCAAGCCAAACACTATGCAATATCAAGTCAAACTCTTTTTCAAACTAATCTAGCATCATCAATCCATTCAACTTTCAATGTCCCACCAATTAACTCAATGAAACCATTATCAGTTCATAATACTTTGCAATACAACTCTCATGAACAAATACCCTCTCGCTCAAACAATGCTAAGCCAAACTCTTAGCTAATCAACACTACCAAATTCTGACCTCAAATTCATTTATGCAACCACTACCACACTATGCAATGTCATTGTTTGTGGAAAAATCAAAGTAACATCATCAATAGGAAACTATGAGGATAATAGCATTAGCTCCAATAAGAGACAAACAACAACATTATTCACATCATATTTGAAAGCCTCTATCCTTTTCCCAACATACAACCTTTGTCGTAGAAAACTTTGTCCATCAAAAAATATACATGACTATCATTAAATAAACCCTTGTATATACATTCTCCCTATGTAGAATAACAATGTACATATCTCAATTCATTATTTTCATTATTTTCATAAAAAACTAGCAACAAACCATACATCACAGTGACTAAACAAGTTTTGACGTTTATCAACAAATAGCATCAATCATACACACATTTGTACAGGTCATATGACACCCAAAGTCAAACAACAACAAATACAAGAGAAGATTTTCCAGCTGGAAACATAATGAAAATAAAAAAATAAAAGGTTTCCCAAAGTCCAATTAAAATAGTCAACCTATGCGGGTGCTCCAAAGGAAAAAAATTCAATACCGCGTGGCTTTTCCTTCAATAGTCACACAGGTTGCTTAAAGTCTAGTTAGCAAATTAGGACCACTCCACACATTTTGAGCTAAATTTAACCAGCAAGCACTACCCAAATGCAATCGATTTCGAGTCAATTTTGAGATATTCATCCCCTAAAAGAATCTTTTTTTCCTTCTTTCAAGTGATTTTCTCATTGATGAGCTAAAGGAGGGAAAGAGGAGTTCAAATTCTATATATACAAGGCATTGGAAGACCAAGAAGAAGAAGAAGTTTGTGCATTTTTATGCTAGAAGAATTGCTCCAAAGTAGTATTGCATTCCATTGTTGAGAGGATTCCATCGCTATTGAGAGTTATATTTGCTTCTTTGAGAGAGGAGGAGTTTGAAAAGGAGATTGAAGAAGGGAAATCCTTGTTGAGAGCTCTTGAGCACCATTTCTCAAGAAATCTCTTCACGTGTCTTGATATCTTATTTGTAACTCTTCCACCACCAGAAATCAATACAGAGGATCATGGTCACATACCTTTGTTGATGTGTTTCTGCTTCAATAATATTGCTTCATGTTTTTTTATTTTAGTTTTAGTTTACTATTGTTTATGCATTGTTTCCATTACATTCAATGTTTTGTTGGTTCTTGTTTCAGCACTAAAATCATCCAATTTTATGTATGCTCCTTGTATGAAACAACCAACTGCAAGGAAGGTGGTTTTGAGACCCTTAGTCAAACAAACACCCCTATACAAAATGGTGACTCCACTTTCTTACCTTATTTAATATAATTGATTGTTTTGCGGATCCTTCTCCTCAGAATTTGTTTTGTGCATTTCTTCCATAATTTTCCTGGAATTGTGTAGGCCCCCTAGGACCTGTCTGTGACCTGAAAAATACCTCTATTCACTTTTTTGATCCATTCTCGTATATATAGGAGTCTAAGGGGTCACAATATAATTAGAACCTACATAACACTAATAATGTAATGGAAAAACAATAACAATAATGGGATTCTATGGGGCACAACAATAACAATATGGGGGCTACATGGGCACAAAAATAACAATAATTGGGATAAACTAACAATAACAATGAGGGAGCTACATTAGTATTATAGGGACCTAACATTCCCTCTCCTTCCAAAAGGTGTTGTCCTCAACGCTTGAGTAGTCTAGATGCTTCTATATAAATTCTCATCCCCCATGTGGAATATTCAACGGGTAAGTTCTTCCACTTAATGAGATACTCTAAAATTGATCGTTTCCATAGTTTTTTAGTTCTTTTTTCTGTGGCTACTTTAAGCTCAAATATGATTCTTTATTCTTTGTTAATTTTTGGCAACATTGTTTGAGTGGGAAGCTTGTCACTGATAACCTTCTTTAAGCATGAAACATGTAAAACTAGGAATACCCAAGAAGATGTAGGAAAATCTAATTTGTATGTCGAAGTACCAATATTTTGCAACACCTTGTAAGGACCGTAGTACTTGGGTGATAATTTATTATCCTTATTTGTAGAAAATTTCTACAAATATCGCTCCTATACCATGTAGAAAATCTGATTGTAGGTTAACCCAATAATGCAATATAAATCAAAGCAGAATACTATAACCTACTTCTACTATCAATTTGCGGAAGCTTAAAGATCGAGCTGAAAAATATAACTAGAAGAAGAAGAATCAATGCACAATACACATGAAAATACTTTGGGGAAAGCCTCAGCTAAAAACCCCACTATCTGTATTATCATACAAGGTGGAAATACATAGGAATTATACAAAGCCTTAGCTCTCACAGCTAGCCAGCTCTCAGTACAATCCTCACAGATGCTCACAGGAAATCTTGGCTGCTCTCCAGCCTTCCTCTCTGCCCTCCAAGCTCCTATTTCCTTGTGTTGTTCCTCTGGGATGATCTCCTTCAACCAAGTGGAAAACCAATTTACCAAGTGGATGATCTCCTGATCTCACACATTGTCAGAACTGTGCAATCCTCAAGGAATGATCCTTGACTGCACGCATGAGTTTTCTTTATAATAAAACACATGCAACTGATAGTACACTGTCCTTGAATTTAATCTCAACTGGGTCATTCTCAAAATAGACATGCATGAGTTTCTGATGAGGGAATCTTCAGTTAACTCGAGTACACTAGTTGAGTGCATGCATGCATCAATTGACTGTTAACTCACCATTAGTTTCTCAATTAGTTTGGAACTAATTTAACTGGACTTAACTCAGTAAACTGAGTTAACTAATTCCAACTCAAATTTAACTCAATCTTATCTCCTTAATTTAAGGGATAACTCTTGCATGACTTCAGAAAGACTCCTAACTTGAATTTCTCCAACTAATTAATTCAAAATAGCTTAATTAATTATTTCCAAGTAGCTGTTAAGACTATATTTGATTTTAATTCACTATTTAATTCAAGGAAAAATTAAATTGGAATATTCTTGTTGCCACATTTCAACACTCCCTCTCAACAAGAAAGGGATTATCTGCCACCCCGTTCCTGTCTCTATGGAACTCAAATTTACACTTTGACAATGCCTTTGTCAAAATGTCAGCATCTTTCTCCTTTGTCGAAATATGTTGTAGGAACATGATCCTCCCATCATCAGCAGCTTGCTTTACCTTGTAAAGCCAATGGGAACTCACCACTGACTTGTTCTCTAGTCTCGGAATCACATCCCAAACACTGTTATGAACTATGGAGTCATACTACTCCACCATAGCATCAACCCAAATCAGTTGTTGTACTGCTTCCTCAAAGGAAGATGGCTCAGTCTCAACACATTCCCCAGCAAGGGCCATGTATCTAGTTTACCTCTTAGGTAACCTCCTCTGTCTGCGCTGAGAAAACGGTGCTCCCACATTCTCTCTTGCATCCTCCAACAATCTGTCAGCTTCTCTTGTGTGCTTCCATCCATCTCTGGAAGATTATGCTTGAGTGAATGTCTCCACTCCTGGAACCTCTGCATGTGACTGCTCCACATCAGTCTGAGGCTCCTCTTCCTTAGGAACCAATAGTTCCTCCACAACCTTTAGTTGGAGCTCCCTCTCAAGGGAAACTCGCACGTCCTTCTGCTCATCAAAGTTGAGATCTCTGCGAACCACTGTCCTCCAACTGGTAGGCAAGTACACTCGATAGTTGTGAGGTGTATCAGTGTACCCCACAAGTATCCCCAACTCTGCTGTCGGCTCAAGCTTCTTCCATGCATCCTTTGTCACATGGCAATATACCAATGAGCTAAAGATCCTGAAGTGACCCACATCTGGTCTGTTACCGAAGAAAGCTTCCTCTAGTGTCTTCATCCCAAGTATGCGATGTGAGCTTCTATTCTTCAAATAGATTGTTGTGTTGCATGCCTTAGCCCACAGGTGAAGTGGTAGGCCTTAGTCATGCAGCATTGCCCTTGTTGCCCCTACAATAGTTCTACTCTTCCTCTCAGCCACCCCATTTTGTTGTGGGTTATGAGGTGCCATCAACTCTCATTTAATTCCTTCCGTTGCACAGAAGTCCTTAAACTCTTGAGAGACATATTCTCCACCATTGTCGCTTTTCAAGGCCTTGATCTTCTTCCCTAACTCTTTTTTGACCAAAGCTTTGAACTCACAAAACTTTGTGAAGGTTTGGTCCTTCTTCTGCATGAAATAAATCCAGCATTTATGAGAATAATCATAAATGAAAATCACATAATACCTTTTCTTCTCTGTGGATGCCATCGAGAATGGTCCACACACATCAGTATGAACTCGCTCTAAGATAGCCTTTGCTTGACTGTCTCAATCATGAAAGGAAGACTTGGTGTATTTTCCAAAGGTACAACCTTTACATGTGTCAACTTGCTCAAGTTTACCTTTGGGAAGTCTTGTAGATATGTGTTGCATTATCTTCAAAGCCCCATGATGCAAATGGCCCAACTATTTGTGCCATAACTCTCCAATGTCTTGGCTTTGCACCAGTTTTTCTTTCGTACTCAATGCTGCATAATCATCTACCTCTATTTTATAGAGATTCTTCACCCGAATCGCTATCCTCTTCGTCTGACCCATGGCTATGTGTCTTAAGAACACCTTTCATTTACTGATGACAACATTGTAGCCTTTGTCCTCCAACATCATGACCAATAGCAAGTTCTTCTTCAATCTAGGCACATACTTCACATCTGTCAAGGTGAGAGGAGCTCCATGCTCCCTCTGAGAAGCAACCGTGCCTGCTCTTGAAACACTATACCTTCCATCGTCACCCATATCTATGCGCATCTTGAGATCTTTCTCCTCCAAGGCACTGAATAAATTTTTATCACTGGTCATGTGGAATGAGGCTCCACTGTCAAGATACCAGACACAACCCATCATCAATGACACCATGCATGTGATGAGGGTAAAGTCCATTTCGAACTAAGATGCTAATGCCTCACCTTCCGATCCTTCCGAGGATCCCTTCTTGGACTTATTTGAAGGGAAATTAATCGCATAATGTCCCATCTCGTGACAGTTAAAGCATCTCACTTTAGACTTGTCACCCTTCTTCCCTCCATGAGAAGAATTTGATTTGGAATGGGAAGCCTTCCCCTTCCCTTTCCTTGTGTTACTTGCTAAGGCCATATTTTCTTCATCACCATCCTTGGATGAAGAACCATCTTGTGTGCTTCTCATGATCTCCACCTGCATAAGATACGACCATAGTCGTTCCCAATCCGGCAGTTTATCCCTTCCATTCACAGAGTCCTGGTAGCTATTCCAAATCTTTGGAAGGCTAAGGAGAGAAAGGCTCACCATATCATCATCGATAGTAGTTATTCCCACACTGCCAAGCTCATCACTGCAGGTGGTGAGCTTGTTCAGATATGTGGAAATAGTATCGCCCTTCTCCATCTTGATTCTTCGAAGCTTATCCTTGAGCACCAATTTCCACTGGTCACTACTGTTTAGGTAGAGGTCCTTCAATGTCTTCCACATTGAAAATGGAGCATCCTTCCCATGGAGACTCGAGACAATATGGTCTTGAACTCCCTCAAGGATGATCCATCTCGCGTTCACCACACACTTCTTCCACTCAGCCAACTATTGTGCATTAGTTGAAGCTAGCTTTGGGATGTCTTGATCAATGAATTCCTTCAAGCCATTGTCTTGCATCTAATACAACATCCATTCTATCTTTCCATGCTATGTAATTTGGGCTATCTTCCAAGGCATACTCGAGTCTCAAGCCATAGAATGCCATTGGCCAACCTTGAAGTATGATATGAATTCAATTTTCACTTGCAATCCCGAAATTCAGTCTTTGAATTCTCTTCTCAGTATACTGTTCACAGCTCCGATATGGTGTAGAAAATTTCTACAAATACAGCTCCAATACCATGTAGAAAATTTGACTGTAGGTTAACCCGACAATGCAATATAAATCAAAGCAGAATAATATAACCTACTTCTACTATCAATTTGCGGAAGCTTAAAGATCGAGATGAACAATATAACCAGAAGAAGAAGAATCAATGCACAAAACAGATGAAAATACTTTGGGGAAAGCCTCAGCTAAAAACCCCACTATCTGTATTATCATACAAGGTGGAAATATATAGGAATTATACAAAGCCTTAGCTCTCATAGCTAGCCAGTTCTCAATACAATCCTCACAGATGCTCACAGACAATTTTGGCTGCTCTCCATCCTTCCTCTTTGCCCTCCAAGCTCCTATTTCCTTGCGCCGCTCCTCTAGGATGATCTCTTTCAACCAAGTGGAAAACCAATTTACCAAGTGGATGATCTCCTGATCTCACACACTGTCAGAACTGCGCAATCCTCAAGGAATGATCCTTGACTGCATGCTGAGTTTTCTTTATAAGAAAACACATGCAACTGATAGTACACTGTTCTTGACTTTAATCTCAACTGGGTCTTTCTCAGAATAGACATGCATTAGTTTCTGATGAGGGAATCTTCAGTTAACTAGAGTACACTAGTTGAGTGCATGCATGCATCAATTGACTGTTAACTCACCATTAGTTCCTCAAACAATTTGGAACTAATTTCACTGGACTTAACTCAGTAAATTGAGTTAACTAATTCCAACTCAAATATAACTCAATATTATCTCCTTAATTTAAGGCTTATCTCCTTAATTTAGGGGATAACTCTTACATGACTTCAGAAAGACTTCTAACTTTAATTTCTCCAACTAATTAAGTCAAAATAGCTTAATTAATTATTTCCAAGTAGCTGTTAAGACTAAATTCGATTTTAAATCACAATTTAATTGAAGGACAAATTAAATTGGAATATTCTTGTTGCCACATTTCAACATTCTTATCTTGCTTGAGGGACATTTGTTTGTATGGTTGTAGCCGTAAAATTACCTAGTCGCCTACCTGAAAGCATTTTTCACTGTGATGTTGATATTCCTGTTGTTTCATTCAATTATGTGCCAGAGTGAGGTTATCCTTTAAGAGTTGGAGAAATTGTTATTGATTCTCGTTGTGATCTTCCACTGCTTGAACCTTTCAATTTTCTCTTAAAGATGATGTGATTGATGGTGGATGATATCCATAAAGTGCCATAAATGGGGTTATTTTTGCTGCAGTATGGAAGGAAGTGTTATACCACCATTCAGCTAGAGGTAACCACTTGACCCATTGTGTTTGTTTATCAGATACAAAGCAATAGAGATATCATTCTAGGTATTTGTACACTATCTCATTTTTCCCATCAGATTGAGGATAATAAGATGACCTATGAGCTAATTGAGTACCAAGACAAGAAATTAATTTCATCCAAAATTTTTTAGTGAAAATGGGATCTCTGTCACTTACAATATTCTTTGGGTTTCCAAGAAACTTTTGAATTGTTTCCATATATGCAATAACAATTGTACTGGCTTTTAAAGGATGAGATAGTGCACAAAAGTGTGCATACTTCGTAATTCTATCAACTACCTCCATGATGACACTCTTTCCTTCAAACTTGGGTAAACCTCTCATAAAATCCATTGAGACCTCCTCCCAATGCTGGCTTGGAATGGATAAAGATTGTAATATACCCGAGGTCTTAATTGTCTCAACTTTATTTTGTTGGAAAACCAAACATTCTGCCACAAACGTCTAAATATCATATTTAAGACCATCCCAAAAAATTCCTTCTTGACCCCATGGTATGTTTTAAAAAAATCTTGAGTGCCGTCCTAAGGGGGAGGTGTGCAATTCCAAATGAATCTTTTGTTTTAGTTGGGAATTACTACAAATATATAAGCAATATTTGTACCACAATGAATCGTTTTTCCCGCTAAATATATCAAATGTATTGGGATCTTGCTGCAAATTTTGAATGAGTGTCCACACCTCTTCATCATTCCTCCATTCATCCCTTGCTTCTATTATCCACTCATGCTGGATAATAGAAATGGCACAAAGAAATGCTTCCACCTCCTCACCCTTTCTTGAGAGTTCATCTACAATAACATTTTACTTCCCTTTTTTGTAAATGATTTCAAACTCATAACACAACATGTTTGTGACCCATTTTTACTGCTCCTCTGAAGATAATGTTTGTCCTAAAAATTATTTAAGACTATCATGATCTATTTTTACCTTGAAGTGTCTTCCCATTAGGTAAGGTCACCATTTCTTTAGAGCATGTAGTATTGCCAACATTTCCTTCTCATAAATAGGTTTGTGTAAATTCTTTCCTTTGATTGGATGACTTTCAAAAGAAATGGGTCTTCCTTCTTCCATTAAAACAACACCATTTCCATTTCTTGAGGCATCACATTCCACAATAAAGCCTTTTGTGAAGTCTAGCGTAGCTAAACTGTTGTCTGGCACATTTCCTGTTTAAAATGTTCAAATGCCTTAGTTGCTTTTGGAGTACAAGAAAATGCATCTTTATTCAGTAATGATGTTAGAGGTGTCGTTATTCTCCAATGATTCTTAATAATCTTACGATAATGCCCTATCAACCTGAGAAATCCTTCTTTGTGGGGATTTTCCATTCCTTAATGGCTTTAATTTTTTTAGGTTCTACCTTAAAACCCTCATGAGATACAATATGAGCCGAGTATTCCAACTCGTATACTCCAAATAAACATTTGGAGGTTTCTTCATGTAATTCTTTCTCCTCCAATAGTTTGAGCACAGTGTCAACCTACTGAACATGATCCTTCCAAGACTTCTTGTAGATTTGTATATCATCAAAAAATACTAACACAAATTTCTAAGGAAGAGTTTGAAAATTGAATTCATCAAACCTTGAAATGTGGATGGAGAATTAGTAAGGCCAAAAGGCATGACCAAAAACTCATAATGAACCTCATGAGTTTTGAACGTTGTTTTCAGAATGTTTTCATTCTTCATTCTAATTTTATGATATCCTGAATGAAGATACAACTTAGTGAAGTAAATTTCTCCATGTAATTCATCCAGTAATTCATCAATGACAGGAATGGGAAATTTATATTTAATAGTGAGCTCGTTGAGCTCCCTATAATCTGGACACATGCACCATGATCCATCCTTCTTGTGCACAAATACTATTGGAGCAGAGAAAGAAATTTGACTAGGTTGAACTATACCAACCTCTTGAATTTCGGAAACCACATGTTCAATTTCACTCTTTTGGGCATAGGTATATCTATAAGGCCTAATGTTTGGAGGAACACTTCCTAGAATAAAATGAATAGCATGATCATGATTATGAATAGGTGGGAGGCCTTTGGGAGTCTCAACTACATTGGAATGGCTGTCCAATACTTTTTGGAGATTTGGAGAAATAGATGATTTCGATGTTTGAGCCTCTAGTGATCATAATTTTGCAATTACTCCTCATTGTTTAGTATTTAGAAGCTTTCTCATGCCATTAGAGTTGATTATTTTTCCTGTTTTTCCTGTGATACCCCTTAATTCAACTTCCTTTCCTTCCGAAAAAAAATTCAAGAAAATTTTTTGAAAATTAAAAGTTATCGTCCCCAATGATTATATCCATTGGACTCTTAGTACAACATCATCACCACCCATTGAAATGGAAAGAATTGGACTATTCAATACATTATCCCCCATGGATAGCTTGATATTATGGCACTTTCTAGAGCAATTTATGATTCCTCCATTTTCAACTATCACTTGACACTCTGGTGTTGGATATAAGAAGTAGTTCAATTGCTTGGCAATCTTACATTGAATAAAATTATGGGTACTACATGAATCAATCAAAACTATTACCTTTGTATTCTTGATATGTCATTATATCTTGAGAGTTTAAGGAGTGGTAATTCCTGCCAACACATTACAAGATATGGTCAGATTCATTTCTTCTTTCTCTGGGGTTGGTTCCTAGTGTATATCCTCTTCTTTTGATGTTTCTTGTTCCTTTTATTCCTCCTCTTCACAATCTGTAAAATAATTTCTTCTCAACACACTTATGACCTTTAGTGTATTTTCTATCACAACTATAAAAATATCCCTTTTGCTCCTTTTTCCTCCAATTGTTGTGGTGTCAAACTTGTAGGTTGTGAAAGGATAGGAGTAGCAACATTCCATATTTATAGTTGTGAGTGGTAGACTTCCTTGTTGCTATAATTTTTCTTTCAAATTTTCTTGCCACCCTAAATGCCTTCTCCAATGAATCAGGTTACCAAAGGGGAACTTCATTTTGGAGGTTATCCTTTAAGGTATCTATGAAGAAATCAATCTTATGCTCCTCTAGAATATCATTTACCCTGATATTCAATTTTTTGAAGTCCTTCATGTGCTCCACCATTGAACCCTTTTGTTCTAGATTTATCAATTGGCTAAAGAAGGTGTTGCTCTTTGTATCATCATATTGTGCTGTCATTTCCTCCATAAAAATTGACCAAGTGGCAAGTGGTTTATGAGAAAAAATCCATTGATACCATAAAAAATGACTTGGTTCTAAATATAAAGTTGCAATTCATACATGTAGACTTGTTGTGCCTATCTATTGTTCGGGTTTGGATTTGGTTGGGTAGGCATCTAAGTTTGTTTAGGTGGAGAAGGGTGTAAAAGCTGTGGTTGAGTAGGAGGTGAAGGTAATAAAGCTGGAGCATTGTTGTATGGGGGCCTCCACCCCTAGGGTGGTGCATTCCACTAAGTTTGTGGAGAAGTATATGGCTGAAAGGATTGGTTGGTCGGCTGGGAATGGTACTGAGGTGCAAAAGACTAGGGAGAAGGTGTAGACTAGGAGGGATGAGAAGGGGGTCCACAAGAGGGAATGGATGTGTTTTTTATCGGGTTGTAATATGCATAGGATGATCCTTGCATGCTCTCCAGATATGGTCGAGGCCCATGAGGCCTTCTTTGATTTATGTATTAGAGTTGTTCAGTCACCCCTTCAGTTCCCTGATACATAACTTTTAGTCCAGGTAGAGAAGGGCACTTGTATGTGGAGTGGTTTTCTTCATAGACTGAGCATATTTCTATCAGGTTTAATGGACATTCATTCCTAGGGTGCCTCCTTGTGCATCTAGGGAAGAAGATGGCTAATTCTTTCTCCTCTACCTTCTGCTTCCATTTAATGTGCATAGTGTCCATCTGTAGGGCAAGGGTTTGCATCATTTCACTCTTAAAATCTTCCAGCATGTTCCCAATTTCACCTTTTATAGATGTGTTGGACGAGGATGATTTGGCCATTGTTTGACTACCCCTACCCTTTTTCCTAGCTGCCCTAGAATGGTTCTTAATGAAGGTCTTGATATCCTCATAGGGTAGCTGGTAGATGTCCCCTCCTGATCGTTGAAAAGTGTGCAACAAGAAATGATAAATTTAGGAAGTCCTAAAAATAGAACTGCTAAAAATAGTACTTCTAAAAATAGTAGTTTGGCCAATGAGCATTTTGGCCACCTTGGGTGAGAGGTGAAACTGCTAAAAATAGCATCTTCTAAAAATAGAATTTCTGGGTCCCTTCCTATTTATAGCAATCCTTGGTCTATCTATAGGAAGTAAATTCGAATTTGGTCTTACCAGTAGTTTGAATATTAATTAATTAATTCAGTTTGAGTTAATTAGTTAAGGAAAATCAAACTTGAAGTCTTTGTGAGAACATGCAATAATTTCTCCACTGATTGGGGAATGTGTCCTTGATTTTCTCCACTGATTGAAGAATTAAGGATGAGTTCTATATTGAGAGGATCAATTGACTTAGTTTAACTTATTCAAGTTCAATTAGATTAATTTAACAAGTTGTTAAATTAATGAGATATAGTTTGTTGATGCTTGCATGCATGTGACAACTATTATTTTCATATATCTGTGTATTCACTCATGGATAACTGATGCATGTCAATTCTGTCAGAGACCTAGTTGAGATCAGAGAAGGGACAGTGTACTATCAGTTGGATGAATATTTTTCCTATAAAGGAAGCTCATCCATGATGAGGATTTACCTCCTTCAGGTTTGTGCAGTTAGATCAGAGGCTAGTGAGTGTGTCAAGAGGCCAATTCACACAGGTGGTAGCACTGGACCCCAAAGAAAAATGCACAAGGAAATAGGAGGCTTGGAGGGTAGAGGAGAAGGTTTGTGAGAAGCCTTTGACTGTCTATGAGCAACAGAGGTATTGCAGAGAGAGTAGGATAGATTTTGAGCTGGTTCTTTTTGTAATATTGGTTATATTTCCACTTGTATGATAATACAGAGATGGGGTTTTAGGCAGGTGCTTTCCCTGTGTAAATTCTTCTGTCTTATGTGTGATTGATTCCTTCTTGTCAGTTATATGTGTTCTTATTGATGTTGCTCATGGTTTATTAAGCTTCTACTAAATTGTTTGTAGAAGTAGGTCAAGTGTTTTGCTTTAGTACATTGCATTACCAGGTTGATCTACAGTGGGAATTTCTACATGGTATCGGAGCTAGCTGATTTGTAGAAAAAGTTCTACATGGTATCAAAGCTAGCTGATTTCTAGAAAAATTCTACATGGTATCAGAGCTAGTTGATTTGTAGAAAAATTATACAAAATTCTACATGGTATCGGAGCACAGGTGATCAAGGAAGAACAATATACAAGAAGAGGAGATTTCAAAATTTTGAGTTTTGGGCCGAGAGTTTGCAGAGAAATCTGAAAATTTTTGTACAAAATTTTCAGAAATAAATAGCAGATTTGGATTCCTTGCAGAAAAAGACCCCCAAAAAAAAATCAGCTGAATTGGAGTTCGGATGAGGGAGATATCGATGATTTAAAATCAACTCTTTTTCTAGAAAATTTCGTGACGGCGGGAAAGTGGAAATAGATTGGTGTGCTAGACAAGAACCTGTATGAACTTGAGGTACAAGGTGCATGCAAAGCCTTGAGGAGCAAGGAAAAGGTTAGATACTTGGTGGTTGAGAGGGAGAGTAAATTACCTGTCAACATGCAGAGCCAGAAGAAGTCTCAGACAATTATGGAGGAGCCACAATTGGTGGAGCAGCTTCAGGAGGTTATGGAGTAGCCACAACAAGGGAAGCTAAGAGGAGATCGAGTAGAGACATCTACTCATCTAGAGACCTCCAATAGGGGGAAACTTCAAGCCAGGTGGGCAGAGAGATCACATGCAGCCATACCTCCAGGTAGGAGGTGGGGTGATGTGAAGTGATCATTCCAAGGAAGAGGGGCAGGATCCTTGAGGTACCCAACCTCTTTGATTCGACTTTGCTATAGGAGCACCAATGTGGAGTAGCAGGAACTGACTGATTGGGTAGAGATAGATGTGGATGGAGCGGTAGAGAGATCTACAGTGCAGAAAATCCCAGGACAGCACAGAGCATGCAGGCTGCAGCAATGCGAGAGGCACAAGTGTGTTGCACAGTGCAGGGTAGCATAGAGAAGGGTGCAACGGTGCGAGATGCATGGAGATGTTGTAGTAGCACAGAGGTTAGAGAGGGAGCACTTGTTAGCAGCAGGTAGAGCTTCAACATCAGAGTATGTTTCTAGCCCAACAGAGAGGTCAGTTGGGAGTTTTTTTTTCCCGAGTCTTGCTGGAGCAACCGCACTTGGTAGATGTGTTGCAGGCAAAACATTCCAGAGTTACAGGATCAGGTTCGATAGGAAGCCTTTCTTGTTAAGAGGGAGTGCTGAAAAGTGTGCAACAAGAAATGCTAAATTTAGAAAGTGCTAAAAATAGAACTGCTAAAAATATCACTTCTAAAAATAGCAGTTTTGCCAATGAGCATTTTGGCCACCTTGGGTGAGAGGTGAAACTGCTAAAAATAACATCTTCTAAAAATAGCATTTCTGGGTCCCTTCCTATTTATAGCAGTCCTTGGTCTATCTATAGGAAGTAAATTCGAATTTGGTCTTACCAGTAGTTTGAATATTAATTAATTAATTCAGTTTGAGTTAATTAGTTAAGGAAAATCAAACTTGGAGTCTTTGTGAGAACATGCAATAATTTCTCCACTAATTGGGGAATGTGTCCTTGATTTGCTCCACTGATTGAGGAATTAAGGATGAGTTCTATATTGAGAGGATCAGTTGACTTAGTTTAACTTAGTCAAGTTCAGTTAGATTAATTTAACAAGTTGTTTAATTAATGAGATATAGTTTGTTGATGCTTGCATGCATGTGACAACTATTATTTTCAGATAACTGTGTATTCACTCATGGATAACTGATGCATGTCAGTTCTGTCAGAGACCCATTTGAGATCAGAGAAGGGACAGTTTACTATCAGTTGGATGAATATTTTTCCTATAAAGGAAGCTCATCCATGATGCGATTTATCTCCTTCAGGTTTGTGCAATTAGGTCAGAGGTTAGCGAGCGTGTCAAGAGGCCAATTCACACAGGTGGCAGCACTGGACCCCAAGGAAAACTACACAAGGAAATAGGAGGCTTGGAGGATAGAGGAGAAGGTTTGTGAGAATCCTTTGACTGTCTATGAGCAGCAGAGGTATTGCAAAGAGAGCAGGATAGATTTTGAGCTGATTCTTTTTGTAATATTGGTTATATTTCCACTTGTATGATAATACAGAGATGGGGTTTTAGGCAAGTTCTTTCCCCAGGTAAATTCTTCTGTGTTATGTGTAATTGATTCCTTCTTATTAGTTATATGTGTTCTTATTGATGTTGCTCATGGTTGATTAAGCTTCCGTTAAATTGTTCATAGAAGTAGATCAAGTGTTTTGCTTTAGTACATTGCATTACCAGGTTGATCTACAGTGGGAATTTCTAAATGGCATTGGAGCTAGCTGATTTGTAGAAAAAGTTCTACATGGTATCAAAGCTAGCCGATTTGTAGAAAAAATTCTACAAAATTCTACACTGATAGCAGGTTTAGGGTATACAGAAGATCTTCCCTGACCCCCCTAAGTAGGACTAACTTCAGTGACTCAAGATCAAGTGTGAACGTGACCCTCTTGTAGCTAAGCTAGAATCTTTCCTCATAATCCTCTAAGGACTCATCATGCCCTAAGGTCATTCTAAAAATTTCCTCTTTAGTGTCTTTGGAATTGCAGTAGTCTCTATACTTGTTGTTGAAATCTTGATGCATTTGAGCCCAGGTGGTGATGTTATCCCCAGGTAAACCCATGAACCAGTGCAAAGCTACATCCTTGAGAGTGGATGGGAATAATTTCAACTTCTGATCATCAGTGGTGTAATCATAAGTTCTACATATGATAGCGAACTCAAATAAGAAAATATCTGGATCTTCTGAGGCCAGGCCATGGAAGTGAGAAAGAGAAGAGGGGCTTATGTTTTTCATCTTGGCATTCCCATTGGTTACTATGAAGGGAAAAGCACCCTCAATTCTTTCTCTATCTCCTATGCCATTTCTATTTTCAGCCATTAGGTCAGTTGAAATGGGTTCTTCTTCTTCTTCTTCTTCTTCCCCTATAGGCTCTTCAAAAATCTCTGGTTGTTCGCCTAAGGGGTCCTCCAATTCATAGCCACTGAAAAAGAGGGAAGGTTGGTTGTTTGAAGTGGTGGGGGTATTTGGTAGAAATTTTCCTAAGTTATCCCTATTCCTATGAGGCATGAAAGAAGCGTTTTTGTTTTGTTTTGTTTTTCAAGCTTTAAGACTAATTGTAGAATTGAAATGACAAACTAAATTGAAGCTAACTTCTAAATGAACTCACTTGTAGAATGCAAAAGGAAAGAAAACCAACTTACGACTACTTTTTCAAAAATGAAGCTAATATCAGAATGAAAGAGATAAGAAATGGAAGAAAGAAAGTAGAAATCACACCTACTCAGACACCTCCCTAGAAATGACGCCAAAAAGTGATGAGCACCAATATTGCTGCAATAATGTTCCAACTCCTGGGGCTACAAACTTTACTTTATCAACCTGGGGTTCGTACAAACTTGGAGGTGACAGTATTGTATACACAAATATATGCAATGGATCCACTCTTTGTCACTGTTGAGCTAGTGATATACCACTAGGGTTTCTCAAACCAACATTCTATTGATTTAGAAGAAGTTTTATTACCAATGGAGAAAGTAGAATTTTTTCCTAATTGAGAGAATTGAAATATTATCTATTGCAGTAATGAAAGACGGTAAGAAATGCTTAAAACACACCACTCATGTAGCTATTTGTTAAGAGATATTGGAACCCTAACTATCCTAAGCATGCAATCTAATCTAATCAAAACACCTTACTGTTGTGCATATGAATGAACACAACAACCTTTTCTTTTTTTTCCTTTTTGTGAAAACATGAATGCTAATTATTCTTGATTGTATGGTAGGTGGGTTAGGTGTGGAGAGAGGTGGTTGTGAAGGGTCAGAAGGCTTGAGAGGCAAGCATGGGTCTTCTCCTATCTTTCTTGATGCATTTTTCACAAATCGGCCTCAAAATAGGCCACTACAAGTCGTCCTACAGGATGTCTACAGGATGTCCTAATGCACCTATAGGATCCCTTATATTCCTATAGGATCAGGCTGAAAGCATAAGGAGTTATTTAGGCATTGGTATAGGGCTTAGGGAAGGCGAGTGATGGAAGGAATAAGGCAAGGAAGTGGGTAGGACTTCCTTAGAACTCAACCCAAAGTTTCTAGGATGCTTGGATTTTCTCAACAAGCATGGCAAGTTAGTCTTATGAAATGATAACTCGATTTATGGATTTAGTGACTTTTGGTAATTATGGATGGATGAGGTTAGGTTGGGGCTCCTGACATGAGATCTTCTGGCACTCTTGAAACTCCTGCAATACCCATAAATCATGTCAAAACAAGAAAGATCTCCAACGACATAAGAAAACAAAATTTCATCATTCATTTGCCTAGTTCATGCATGGAAATACTTTGCAGCCTATTGTGAAACATCATGAAATCTAATCCAAAGCTGGAGATAACATAAATAACTACTGTAAACTATCCTTGAAAACTGAATATGCTAGCCTAATTAGCAGAAAACCCTAAGTTTCATAAGAAATCAAAATTTTGTCATTTTGGGGCTAAATGGGAGTTTTTTCTTCAAACCATGGTCCTTGAAGGGAGGAGTGAGGCAAGAACCACCTGCTATCAGCGTTTTTCATATTCCTTTATCTATCTAAAGCTACTACTAAAGTTATGCACAAATGGAAGCAAACTAATCAAATTCACTAATACTTGCAATGAAACAATGCCAAAATTAATTCAACAGATAATCTATGAAATAACCTAATCATACAAGTACAGTAAGAGGAACCTCTACTGCTAGGGTTGGGCCCTAACGCAAGAGCTTCAGCTCTCTGATTCAACTTAGTGTTGGATCAAGGAAATGCTCATTTTCATTAACATATCAAAAAATAATACGTAACAACGTTTTGCCACATTCCTTTAACTCGAAAGTGATTAGTTATCTTGCATAAAAAATCCTAATCCTAATGAGGCTCTAGGCATCCTTATTTATACAACTGAAGATTCCAACAACTTCCTTAAATCTATGGAGGCTTGGCTCCCAATCTCAAGATTAACTGGTTCTTTAACTATCACTGGCTCGGCTACCCATGATCTTCATGACTCGGCTACCTGCAACTCCAAGCTAGTGTGATTTGATTGGAGAATATTTGAATGAGTGAAGATTTAATGAGGAAGATCCATCTGCTATAATCTCTCCTTCTTGTCTCATTCGAGTTCTTGCACCTTAATTAGCCATAATTTCCATAATGTTCTCCCAAATACCTGCAACCAATGCACATTAGACCACTAGACATAACATATTACTTTTACTCATCTCATTAAGCAAAATATAATTAAAATATGTAAGGAATTATGAGAAGATTTGACTTTAGTAAGCTTGGAGGTGTATTAAGGTCCATATATTTACCCAATGATGAGCCTCATAAGAGGTTTCACCTTGGCTCCTCCTGCAAAGCATTAGAGAGAAAAGCTAGTTCTTTTAGGGAGCAAGGAGTGGCTCTAATGCTCCACTACTGGAGCTAGTGATGTTCATTGCATACATGTATCTTGGAACTTTTACTTAATAACAAAAGCTTTCAAGGCTAGCACGTTCTTCATGCATGGATTATGAATGTTTGTAAGACTATTATGTGGATGTTTGTACTTCATGTTTGCTTTCACATGCGCTAAGATAGTCGAACTATTTCGTATGTTTTAGTACTTATCTTATTAAGAATGTGTTGTAATGGTTATTATTGTTGTCCCATCCTTGTGGACTATTCTGTGGGATATTAAATAGACCTTTTCATTTGTTGTTTTTAATGATCATTGCATCCTCTAAGGACTATTCTACTGGATGTTACATGGATCATTCTAGTTCTTGTGAGTCTCTTCTTGGGTGGTACTACTACCTCTCTCTTAGAGGCTTTCTTTCTTCCACTCTTCATAGTAGATGAAATTTGAAACATTTACAATTGAACACTCACCAGGAACACCTTCTTGATTTTCGAAGGCATCATTGCATTCCCCTCTCTTGCTAACAGCTAGAGCCAAGGAAAATATTTAAGGATTCAACAATTGAGCCTTTATACTGGATGGGACTCCCACCCCAAATGATGTGAGGTCTAATTGGGACTTCATATTGGGTAGATCCCCTTAATGTTGGCGTGTCTAGCACCATCAACCAGGTGGCTAGGTTCTTCGTTAGAAAATATGGAAGATTATGTACTCTGAGTATCAATCCAATAACTCTTGCAAACTTACAGGTGATAGGGAGAATGACCTGGATCTGGTCGTAAGATATCTCACAATTTTGTACAGATTCGGGTTGAGAAGGATTACAAACTTAAGGAATATGCACAGGGGATGTGTTGGGGATATTACTGCCTTGACCAGAGGAATTAAGATTTGGGTGGGTGAGGTTATCAGCCATAAAAAATTGTCTACCTTTCTTCTAGTCCTAGAAATGTTGACTGTGCTAGACCCACCAACATTCAAGTGGTCTCCCTGATTTGCAATCCCAATTAGACCTCACACCGTTTGGTATAGAATCCCCATCCAGAATATGGTACGATTTCTAGTTAATTAAAGATTTTCCTTAACTCTAACTATCAACAAGAGACAGGAATACAAATGTACCTTCGAAAAGAAAGTGAGTGTGCCAGGTGGATGTTCGAATGTAAGTGTGCCAAGATTATTCTACCATGGAGGAATAAAATAAAGTGAGCCTCTAAGAGAGAGGTAATAGTACCACCCTAGTAGAGACACACACAAACAAGAAGGATTTGTCTAACATCTAGCAGAATAGTTCACAAAGATGAAACAATCAATACAATCAATCAACAAGAGAGATTCATCTAATATCCAACACAATATTCCACAAGGATGTGACAACAATAGTAACCATTACAACACATTCAAAATATGATAAGCACTAAAATAACTTAAATATTTCAACTACTCTAGCATAAATGAAAGAAAACATGAATTACAAATGCCCACAGAATAATCTTACGAATATTCATAATCCATGCGTGAAGAACATGTTGGCCATGATGCTTCTTATATTAAGTAAAAGTTCCAAGACACATGTATACAATGAATACCACTAGCTCCAATAATGGATCATTGGAGCCACCCCTTACTCCTCAAAAGAATTGGGTTGTCTCTAATGCTATGCGGGAGGAGCCAAGGTGAAAAGTATTTTTTTCATACAATGAGGGTGTATATATAACCAACAAGGTGATTCCTGACCTTCCTTGTGACTCTTTGACTACCCTCATGACTCCTTGACTTCCTATGACTTTTCGAATTTAAGTGACTCTTCATATTCTAAATGTGTCCTTTGGACTTCCACTTTACAATACATTTTGAATAGATAATTTACATCATCCACAATATGGTGTGGCATGTGACAACTCATGACATGCAATGACATGACACTATTGACATGGACTTCTTGATGATATGGCAATGTCAAGCCACTCTTTCTGCTCCTTGCTATGTGTCTGCTTGAGAGTGTTATTTTATCCACCTCCATATGACTTGATAGTAAGGAGTCTTCAATGATCTCAAGCCTTGAGTTGTGGTCACAAACTGGTGCCCCTTTTCTTTCTCTTAATTGGTCAGCTTGCATACTCAGCTACAAAAGAGGTACTTCAGCATGTTCCCCTTCTTCACCTCCTTATTCATAATATTTCCATGGAATGATAAGATACCTGCATCTACAACTCAGTCATGATGAAACTACATTAGTCCGAAAAAAACCCTAGTCTAAGATAGTGCATGTTGATCCATTGACTCAGTCAGAACTGGGTGACAAGCTCACAGAGGGGCTCATTGATTGCCCAATTGCATAGTTCAAGCAGCAGGGGTGAGCCTTGAGCCTTGATACTGTGCAATTCACATTCCAAGATGGGTTGAGGGAGAAAACTACACAATTTTGAAGGTCAGTGTGACAGGTTGAGGGGAGGAGCACTGAATCAGCCCATTGCGCAGTTCTGGGAGACAGAGGATACTGAGCCATTATGCAATTGCAAAGATCAAGGGTGTTAGTGTCGGTATCTTCATCCCTCCATTAGAGATCAAATTCTCTTGTTGCATTGCATATTAGGTGTCTTGCTCAGTCAGCTGCATTCCATTAGGAGCATGGATCATCTGACAGTAGTGGCTTGTTGTACATTTTCCCTCATGTCCTTTACCTGTTGGCCCATTTCCATTCATCAAGATCATCTGCAGTCACTTTTTGTCTTTAAATTTGCAAGATTCATTTCTAGGGTTTCAGTTTCATTAGGTCTAGGGTTTCATCAAAAAGCTCTTCAAAATGTCCAATAACGATCAGCAGGCACATGAGGAGGTTGAATAAAGTTCCAGTACCAATAAATTTCATAATCACTTATTCAAAAATGTATTTTTCCTCAAAACCCCGTTTTGAGGAAAAACAAAGTATTTAGGTTTTTATTGTATAAATTGGTGTAATTTCAGTTCTCTCATATGTAAAAAACTTCAGTGGCAACCCTGGTCACCTTTCCAAACTTCAGTTGCTCCATCCCCTGCAAGGCAAACAAAAAATCAAGTCATTCAGTTCATCAAAGGCACAAATAAAGTAAACTGCCCAAAAAACAGAGTTAAAGTAACTCACAATGCAAACATTACAAAAGTGGGTTTTATGAATGAAAAATCAAAAGCTCTTATATATAAATCATTTTTCATGATTCAAAAGGTTCATTTGCATTCAAAGAAAAAAGAGTGAGCAAGAGAAGGTTGTGTTGAACAAAGGGAGCAAAATTGCAGCAAAACTGTACAAGCTCTTGGGCACGACACATATAAAGGGCGCGACGCGTTGGGTTTGTGGCGCAGTGCATAGAGCTGCAAGCCCACTTTCACCATAAAACTCCCTCAAATTTCCAAAATTTCTCAATCCTATGGTGTGCAAGTAATTCTAGAGTTCTTCGCTTGCTAGTGAAAGAGTTTTTCTTAGAATTTATGGTGGTTTAGTGTGTAAAATCTCAAACCCTACCTCTTTGCAATTTTTCTCAAAAACAATTTCCTAGGGTTTGTGTTTATGTTTTTGCTACCAAGTCTATTTCATCACTCCCTTACTCTTTCACTCCTCCATTTATTTTTTAGTTTCATCCACTCATTCCCTAATTCCTATATTCTTAAAATCATTCACCCCTATCCCCAATTTCCATTTTCCCAAATCCTAACTACGAAATCCCCAAACCCTAATTGTTGTCCCTAAGCTTACACACTATTCCCTAAACCCCTTATTTCCCAAAAAACTTGTCATAATATTCCCAAATCCCTCATACCCTCTCCCTCCATAGTCCCTCATACATTCTTACCCTTGGTGGCAGAAAACTAAAAACATCATAAATCTCTTCATACTCATCAAGCAAACTCACACATTAGCAAACATGGAATATGATCCTTCATATGACCGAGATGAAGAGACACACAGCGACTCTCCTACAGAAATGCATGCACCAAGAAGACCTCACAAGGGTGGCAAACGTATACGAGAGGAGCCTACTTCACTTGCTGAGCTGCAGGCCTGCCCTCTTGCTATCACATGCTTCCAACACAAATCATGTTATCAGTTCTCTGAGATGGTTGCTAGAGTCCAGTACCATCATGAGTTGGCCAGGTTGTTTGTGCTTCATCTACATAATGGTCAAGCCACTCTAGCTAGTGTGACATTCACCTTGACACCGGAGTCTATTTCTCTAGCAACCTGTATTCCTAATGTCAGAGAGTAGTGGAATAAAAGGTAGCAAATTGATAGGGAACATTATGAACCATACGTCAAGCCTGGGTATTTAAGACAACTCAGCAGATTTTTTCCCTTTCGGTACCTGAAAGACTCATATGCTCCCTTGATGAAACTCATAATTAAGTATTTCAACTATGAGGGCTGGTTTTCTCGCCTATATGCCTATCATATCAGATTGTTGATGCACTTTACCAGGGTGAGAATAATGAATCTCCCCTACTTCATGTGCCAAAATATTGAGAAGATGTCCACCCTAGTGCAAAAGAAAACTCCTCAGCAGTAGTATAACAATATATATCATTTTGCACTCATCAAAATTGTGGTCATGCATCAGTTTGGTTTACAAGACATTTCATGGGAGGATTTCATTTCTCATGAGTTCTTCACGGCTCCTTAGGTACCTCCAGAAGCTTTTCATGAGACAGGTGGACCTTCACATCAGCAAGAGGGTCATGAGACACAAACTGCTAGTGTGCCGGTGTTTGTCACCTATCAAAAGGGCACTAGAGGGTTGTTTGCAGCAACAAAGCGAGTATTTTCTCCACCCGGGGTGGAAGGGGTCTCACTTCCTTCATCAGCACAACAGGTTAAGGACAAGGGAAAGAGGTCATTACATGATGAGGGGCCTTCAGGTGAGCAGGAGACCGATTTCATTCTCATTCAGGATGATGACACTGGTTTGGGCCCACAAAGCTCAAAGCTCAAAGAGATCATTCAGGAGCAGTAAGAGGACATCCATGGTTTGTCTCTCAACTTGGAAAGAGACAAATGGATAATAAAATATCTAGAGCAAAGAAACAAGCAGCTAGAGGATCAACAAACCATAATGGAGCTAAGAAACATACGAGAAAACCGACAAGCTGCCAAAAGGAGGAGAGTCAAGATCACAACACTTGAGCAAGAAATCAATGTTGATCGTGAGTCTTGGTTGGAGAGGACTAATATCCATTTGGAGAGGATGTTGGAGAAGGCCGTCAACAAGAAAAATATGTTGAGAAACATGGCATATCACTATTTATCAAGGAATATGGTGTGCCAAGCTAGAATCACGAACTTGAAGGCCAAGTTGAAGAAGAGATCAAGGAGGAAAAAAGCACAAGATAAACTTCAGATCTTGGTTGAGGCTTCATTGGCCTAGCATAGCACCTAATGGAGGACATTTAGCCCAAATTCCAAAAAATTTGGGACAATTTTTGCATTTTTGAAATTTTTGGGCCAAAACACAGGTTTTTCTACCCAATGCGTCGCACCACCTGGCGCTCGCTTTTGATGGGGGACTCCTTTTGATGAAAACTCATCATTTTTGGACTTTTAATAAAAAAATATGCATTCTCACCAATGGCCAAGAAATTTTGACAGGTTTTGAGCCCCCAAAAAGGTCAAAAACACCCTAAAAATGACCTTTCTACCCCTTTTTTGACACATAGGAAGCAGTCTTGGGAGAACTCAATTTTGGAGGGGAAAATGTAGGCCAAATTAAAAACTTCCACTTGTAATGGAAATTAGACAGGTATACCTTTCCAACAAGCCCACTTGGAGAAAATTTGGATGCCGGGAAGGCCTCCAAAAGCAGCTGCAAAAAGGCGCTATGCATAGGGAAATCAGCGCAACGCATTGGAGAAATTTTGCTCAGTTTGACCAAAATACTCTGTTTTTCACCTAGTTTCTTGACAGTTTGACTTTTCTCCTTCTTAATGTCAAACTCATGATGTAATTTAATGTAATTTGATGGATCTTGATGTAATTATGTTGAATTTTTACTCATAGAGGTAGATTCATCCATGAAAAGATAGTTTGCAACTGAATGAATCAGTTCCCTAGTTTTTAGAAGCATGTTGTTCCACTGCCTACTTTTTAGTTCTCAGTATAGAATTTGTTGGAACAGCTCTCAAACTCATGAGCTTAACCCCTAGAGGCTAGGATGAGTTATTGTTTGCCTATATCTTATGTTTTTTCAATCATTAGCATGGTTGGACTTTTGAGAAAGCTTGAAGCTTCATTGTATACTCATCTCAACAGTTTTGGCTAAGGAACAGACCAGGGTTTGCAGCACTTTATAGGTTTCATGTGGCATCTTTCTTTTGGTATTGTGTTTCCTTCTGTAAATTGTTAGTTTATATGTGTTTTGTGTATGCCATTATCTCTCTTGCTTCTTCTTAACTAAAACAAACAAGGATAAAGGTAGAATCCATTGAAATTGTAGTGCTCTACCTAGGGTTTGCTTAGTTATTGATGTTTTTAGTTGTTTGAAGAGGATCCCTAAGGTTTTATTGCCCTTCTTAACTCCTCACCTGTCTAAATCTCTCCATTTCATTCAATTTGAAGTGCCAAATCAGTTGCCTACCTTGCCCCATAGAGATCTCTACAAAACTGAGCCTCATTCCCCACACCCAAATCTGCCTTTCCATTTGAGCCAACAAAACTTCATCAAATTCAATCAAACACCTCTATACACATACCTAGCCTAAAATCAGTCATCACATTAGTCATCTCAAGCTATATTAGCCATCTTTTCATGAGATTGACAAGGAGAGAGCCCTCTTCCGACCTAGTAGGGCTAGCTACCAAGTTAAGCATGGTTTGATGTTACCCTAGATCCTACCTTTCTCAGCCTGAGGTAGATTTAGGCCCTAACAAGGGGCTCAAGGGTTGAGCTTGAGGCTAGGGATTGCGCAATTAGCAAGTGAGGCCAGGTTGGGAAGATGGATTGCACAATTTTGGGAGCCAAGGTTCGGGCCTGAACACTACAATTGCTTAGTGCAACAGTCCTGGGAAGCAGGAACTACGCATTGCGTAGTGTTAAGAGGCAAGGTCACAACTAGAGGGCTGAGACTATGCAATGCAAAATTCAGGAAGGCTAGATGAGGCTGGGTTTCTTGGTCAGAAAGTTTTCAGAAATTTACCAAGTGCAGGATTAGTGACGCTGATGTGAACAATGATAAGTATTGGCTATAATCACATGCTTATAATACTTGATGATAAAAAAACATAAATCATCTAGGACACGTGAACACCAAACTTCTCTTAGTGTGACAGCTTTACAACCACTTACAACAAGTGTGAAACTAAAAATACACTTTGTGATGACTGTGACGACACTTGTGCGACAAGGCTTAAAAATTTAGAAACGAGTGTGACATATGTTTATAATGTTATGCCAACTCATTTACACAAACATGATCCTTGAAACCACCAAAACAAGCTTATACACATTGTGCAACATCTAACATGTGAAAAGACAACATTTTTCTTATCTTGCAAAAAGGACTGAAATACCTCAAGAAAACACATGGAATGAGTTTCAACATTTACGGTGACAATATACAAGACCAAGGGAGGCTACGAAATTAAGCGTAGGTAAACATTTTGGAGGGTGTTGTAGCAGCGACAACATGTTCATTAGAGAAGAAGATCTCAAAAGTTGAGATGTAGAATTTGGTCCATGGAAGCTTCATAAAAATCCATGTTTGGTACATTCGATGCCCCCCACACACTAGTTGACAACTTTGATAGGCTTAAAAAATTTCGAGATGGATTGATAGGGAAAACTTAAGGGCTCAAAAACTCTATAGTTACATTGCAAAATGGAATTGAAGCATAGTGTGAATGGATAAGTGCAAACAGGGTCAAAGTGATCGCGTTTTTAGGATAAGGATGAAAGGACCATATAAAAAATGGTCAAAAAAGTTTATTTCAATGTGATCACTCCTGTAATATATCTATAAAATAAATATTATCCATGGAATATGAGGATGAAATATCACGATAACAAAGTGCTTCCAAAATACAGACTTGTGGGCTTCCTTGTGATAAGCCACAAACATAGTTTGTCTTGACAATGAGCTGTGGTGAGAGGGAGAACATGGAGCGGGACTATGGAGGAGTGGTGAATGTACACCATAATAAAATATAATAAATTGATTCTCCCCCCACCAAATCATTTTCTTTCTATTTGTTAATGCATTTGATTTTGGTTTCATGCTAATGTTAATGGGTGCTACAAGAATATGGTGTTGGAAAATGTAACTAGAGTCCATCTTCATAATGTAAGAAATAGTTATTGTTAAATTTATTTTCTTTTATTCTAGAAAGTTCTTCATGCTCCATAGATTCATAAATAGTCAAAAGTATTTATATAAGAGTCATGTCAAGTTTGAATGTTGTAAAGAAAGAAATAAAAATTTGTATCATTGTAAAAATTTGTTACCTGATCTCCAAGTCAAGCCTCCCTCTATATAGTTGTCTTGGTTATGGATCAAGAAATTGGTTTGATGGATCAACAACTATGTAAAGGACATTTTTTCGAGTTATTTTGGTTAAACAAGAAAGATAAGTAGCTTGATTCTGCAATAGAACAAGAGAAGAAAATTTGAATTAAAGTAAAGCATTCAATCCTTAAATAAACTGAAGTCTTTGATTTGATCTGAAGTGGTCTAAGTCTACTACTGAGAGTTGAGGTTCTGTGGAGAAGAGCCCAAGATCTTTTTATGGTCACGAGGGTCCTATAATAGAAGGATGAGGGTCTACAATTGAAGATCAAAGCATGTAATCAGAAGCTAAAGTCTATAATTAGAAGACAAAATTTATCATTGGAAGCTAAAGTTGTTGAATGAAAGCTAAGGTCTGTAATTGAAAGTTGAAGCAAGGCAAAATTTTGAAGTTTCTTTTGACTTTGACTTGGATAGGAGGGATGACTTGGAGGGAGTCTTTGTTCTTGGGTTGGATATATCATTTTGAAGAACCCCATAGAATTACATTTAAAAGAGCATAAAAGAACCACATGTGCATGCTTAAACAAGAGGAAACATAATGACGATCAACAAACCAACAACACAACACATTGATAATGGAGATCACCTAGTGTGGGTTATGTCTCTGGGCCCGGTGTCACGAGTGTGGAGGCCTTTTCATCTAATTGCTACAAATGATGATGATGTACATGACATGTTCTTTGTCATAACAAGGACAAATACCCTCAACAAGAGTGGTGTGTCTCTCCATGAGACATTATCCCTACAAGAACTCTCACTCAAAATGGGTCTTCCTTCAGCATGAAAAGCTAATACATTCTCACAATATTGTGGCAACAAGTATCCCTCAACATAGTGTTACACAAGGATCTAAACAATATGACATCATCTTAGAAAATAAAAGGACACATAACATAATTGCATCATATACCTCCACTTTCGAAGATGGTTGAAAACTGCAAAGCTCAGCTACTGAAATGGACTACACCACTAAATTCATGGCGATGAGTGGTGTAAAATCGAATGTAAGCTTGTTCAATTTTGACACCGTCAAAATCTGGCCCCTTGGGAATATTTTAGATTCCCCTAAAGATTCCTTTCCACTAGCTGACTGGAGACCAATTACTCAAATGACAAATATGATCTCACCATCACGATCCTTTTGAAATTCATAGAAGAATGAGTATAAATTCGCTACATTTCGACACTAGAAAAAATCAACCTCCAAGGGAATCTAAAGATTCCTCGAGATTCCTTAGAGATTCCTTGTTGCAGGGCACATGCAATTCTAATGCTCAGATGGTGAATCTGACTTCACCATCACGCTCCCTTTGAAATTCTGAGAAAAATGACTATAAACTTGATAACATTTTGTCACTATAAAATTTTACCTTCTAAGGAATATTTCAGCATCTTGAGATTCTCAAGTTTAGGGTTCCACCCTCTTTGCATAGTCAGGGTTCTGCTCTATCATGGTTTCGCACTTCACGGATCCACACCGCCCATCTGCTGCTCCACGTTATGCCTCTGCTTCACTAGTGTGCCGGTTCTTCCCACCTCCCCCGTGCATCTGCAAAAAGTTTGGTTTAAATCGCATTTGGGTTGTGGGCTTTACAAAGCTGCCATTCCAGTGCGTTGGTTAGGGCCAAGTAGGCAGATCGGGGACTCCAACCCCACCGACTCTATTGGGTTGTGTTATATTCTTTCCATGACTAGCCTACCTATGTTTTTGTGCATGGTTTTCGCACATGGTTTTGGATGCGATGGTTTTCGGTCCACGGTATTGGATGCTTCGGCATGTATAAATATGTATTGTAACATTGAAAGGAATATAATGAAAAATCAAGCTGGTAGTCCCTGTTTTGGGATCCAGGGGAAAATCTTTGTGTATATGTGTTATGCTCTCGCTATTGTTTATTTTCTATGTTTTAGAATTCGTATGCATGTAATTTATGTATGGGTTTAAAACCTACAGACTCCCACCTTGACATATCATTTTACGTGGAATTTTTTGTGACCGTGGGTTTGTTCTAACAACCAGAAACATTGCACACCCGCTATTGGGTGGAGGTTTTGGGACTGCCCAATCAGGGTCAACCACGCGAGCTAGGCGGGTTCGAGCCTTTCCGGTCCTGACACTTTGTTTTTGTTGTTTGTTTATATATAATGTAATGTGGTTTCATTGTGGGTGGCGGGCGTTGCGGCCTACCACCCTGTCCTTTGAAATTTATATATTTAATATGTTACCACTGGTGGAGTGGGCGGGTCCAGCGGGCCCAGTGATCCAGATTTATATAGGAATGCAACAAATTACAGATATAACCATAAATACAAAGAAGCAGTAGAAATAACACTTCATTTCATTAATATCAAATACTAAAATATGTTTACAAACAGAATGGAAATAAGACTAGCTCGAGCGATGGTAGATTATCTCTGAGAAGAGATGTGGCAGCTACATGCCTCGAAACTGTGTTACAATGAGGCTAAAAGGCCTATTTATTATTGATAAACAATGGAAAACCCTAAACATCCAAAAACCTAACCGTAGGAGATGAAGCGCCAAACTATGGGCCCTGTTTGGGTAAATTGGTACATCAAATTCCTGGGGTCGTAATTTTGGCATACGATCTTTGTTTGACACACACAATACCTCATTAGAAATATCTATCTAAGGACTACAACATGGGTCAAAAATTGATGTTAGTCCTAGTTTTCCAAAAAAATATTGTTTAGGGCCTCAAAACGGCTTTAGAAGTTCAGGACCTGAAAAACTGCCAAAAATAGTAAATTGTGCTACAAATAAGGAAACTGAAAGAAACAATGGTGGGGGTCAAAGTGGAATATGTGGGTGGCCACCAATATACACCTATATCATTCCTCCCCCCATTATAAATCAATGGCTCCATTGCATTCAGTTCCTCCATGAGATGAGGAAACTTTTGCTGAACTTGGTCCCTGGTGAACCACTTGCCCTAGTGAAGGAGTTGGCCTACTTTGACAACTCGATATAGTTGGATCCTTTGTTGTTGGGTGTTCTTGATCTACATGTCCATGATCCGATCAATTGTGGCTTGTTCGATGTAATCTGGATTTAACTCTGTAGGTGTGAGTTGTTCTTCAATGTCTGATGTGTCCAGCAATGGTGAGAAGTATGGTTGAAGGCGATCCACATTGAACACTGGGTGCAGGCCAAGGAATGGGGGAATGTTGACCTCAAATGCATTGTCTCTCACAACGTTGGTAATGGTGTCAGGACCATATCAAAGTTGTCTGAATTTCTGATAGGCTACGGTAAGGTGTTCCTTTTGCAAATGAAACCAGACTTTGTTGCCCACCTGAAACTTGTGTGGAACTCAATGTTGATCATGTCACTGCTTGTACTTGGCATTTTATTTCTCCATAATGTCATGGACCTACTAGCAGATATGTTGCATGTGCTCAATGAAGTTGTTTGTCTTATCGACTTTCGACTGGACATGAGACGAATTTGCCTGGGTAGCTGCAAATGGTATGGCCACATCAATGGGACATAGTGTTTGGAATCCCAAGCAGGGAAATTTTTAAGCATGAAAAGTTATCTTGAAGTTTAAAAACATTCGCGAATCTCACTAGTCCCTAATATGAAAACTATAAAATGTTTATTGATATATTTGTAAAATTATTTAAATATATAATGATTTTATATATGCTCTCTATATAATGTTGGCAATTTTTTGGGTAAAATAATTTTATATTGTAAAATTTGGGCGAATCATTTTTATAAAAAATGGAAATTGGCAAATCTTTTTTTTGGAAAAATCATGGAAAATTAGCCCACTTGCGAATATTAGCCCCTAAAATTTTCCATGATCCCAAGCCCACTTGAAAAGGGTTGTGACTAGTCGAGTTGTAGAGAGCCCGATTATAGAAGTGTTGGACATAGCGGAGGCTCTCATCCCATTTGCGTGAATGCTTTGAGCTGTACATGTGCAGAAAGTGTACAATCATCCTGTTGATGACCTCTATTTGGCCATCAGTTTGGGGATGGAAAGTTGTGGACTTAGTGAGCTTGGTGTCCAGCATTGGCCAGAAACTGGACCAAAATGTACTGAGGAACCTGTTGTCCCAATCTAAGATGATAGACTGTGGGATCCCAAAGTGTACCCACACTCATCCAAAAAAGAGTCAGCAGTAGCTTTTGTTGTGCTATTCTTCTTGCAGGCTACCATAATGGCCATCTTCGAGAATCTGTCGACGAATACAAAAACACAGTCATTTCCATGCTTGGTAGAATGAAGGCCCGAAATGTAATCCATGGAGATTGATTCCTAAGGTTGACTAGGGTTAGGCAGCGTAGTATAGAGGCCTTGCTTCTTGATGGTCGATTTGGCAATGACACAGGAAGTGCAAGATCTGATGTACTTCTCGAAATCCTATCGAATATTTGGCCAATAGAAATGATTCTATAGTACTGCCACTGTTTTCTTGACCCCAAAATGCTTAGCAGCCTGACTCTAGTGCGCTTCCAAAATCATCTTGGCATGCTCACTTGAAGGAACACAAAGGTTTCCTAGGTGGCATAGCATGGCATCTTGAAGGTGAAAATATGGAACTTGTTGACTCTCCAATAGCGTCTTCCATGTGTGGCCGAATTCTAGGTCACTTTTGTAAAGAAGTGGCCAATCAAAAGTCTCGTTCCCACAAGAGTTGAGTACGGTGGTTAACACCATGATCGGTGGTCAGATGAGGCAGTTTGCAACATTATTGGTGCTACCCTTCTTATACTTGATATTCAAATGGAATTGTTGCAGGTATGTGGACCACTTCTTATGGTCATCATTCTGCAACTTCCCTTGCGTCTGTATGAACTGCAGGGGTTAGTGGTCTATGTGGATGACCATTTCCTTCCCAAAATGTAATGCTTCCATTGTCAACAGGCCTGCACAATGGAATACATTTCTTTGTCATAACTGGGATACTTCCAGACTATGTTTGAAAGTGTCTCACTGTGATATGCCACTGGATGCCCCTGTTGAGTAAGGACTAACCCAATAGCATAATCAGAGGCATCTGTCTCGATCTCAAATGGTTGTTGCAAGTCTAGTAAAGTGAGCACTGATGCAGAGCAGAGGCGATGTTTCAACTCTGCGAATGCCTTCTGTTGAGATTCAGACCAAAAGAACTTTGCTTTCACTCCTCCCTTGGTGACTTGGCTCAAGGGCCAAGTGATATGAGAGAATCCCAACATGAACCTGCGGTAGAAATTGGCAAGACCCAGAAATCTGTAGAGCTTTGTCAGAGTGGTTGGGGCTGACCAATCCCGAATGACTTGGATCTTGGTTGGATCCACATGCACCCCTCGTTCACCAATAATGTACCCTAGATACTTAACCTGGGTCATGCCAAAAGTGAATTTCTCCAAATTGGCACACAACTTGTGTTGCTGCAATGTTTGGAGAACCTATCGGATGTGGTGGAGGTGCTCTTCCAAACTCTGGCTGAAGATCGGGATGTCATCTAAGTATACCACTACAAATGAGTTGGTGAATGGTTGCAAGATGTCATCCATCAACCTCATGAAGGTTGCAGGAGCATTCGTCAACCAGAAAAGCATAACCAACCATTCAAAAAGGCCCTCCTTGGCTTTGAAGGCAACCTTCCACACATTAGAGGGTTCAATTGTTACCTGGTGATATCCAGACTTCAAGTCAATCTTTTTGAAATATTCCCCCCCCTTGAGTTGGTCCAGAAGGTCATCAATCCATGGAATCGGGTACCTATTCTGGACAGTGATCTTGTTCAGCACCCAATAGTCAATACAGAGTCTCCAAGTTTCATCCTTCTTCTATACCAACACAATCAGGCTCCCACAAGGTGATGAACTCGTCTGGATGTGACCTCTCTGCAGCAACTCCTCAATCTGCCTCTTGATTTCATCATTCTCCAGAATGGAGAGCCGATAGATTGGTCCATTGGGCAGCGACACACCTGGGGTCAGATCGACGGAGTGTTTTACCTGACAGTGTAGATGTACCCTTGAGGGGGAGGTGAAGATGTCTTCATACTCCTCCACGACCTTGTCCATCTATTGTTGTCATGCAGAGGGGCCCTGTCTGGAGGTCGTGTCCACCGTCTTCTTCTTTCCCTGAGGGCGTATCATTAGGAAAAAGAAATTCCTGGTTTTGGAAATGAGCTTACTGCATTGTTTTACAGTAACCAAAGAGATGGCGGTAGGCAGTGCTACCTCCAATATCTTGTACAACCTATTTCCCAAAGTAACAATAATAGCACAAGGCCTTGACTCATACACAACATGTCACTTCCACAAGTATGGTTGGCCTAATAATACATCACAAACATCAAGGGGAGAAACGTCACATAATACCTCATCCATGAAGGGCTTGATGCTGTGTTGTAGCTTATATTGTGACTTAAGCCTTATTTATCAATTTTATCACAATGTGTGGCCTGAAATCATTAAGGGGGTTCAACCTCAATGAATGCGCAAAGTCTAAAAGTAATGAGGTATTTATTCATTATAACATATAAAAATCACAAAAGGAATTGGCCCATGTGATAAAGTTAAATCGCAACATAAATGGAGCCATAACCGATATATATATATATATATATATATAGATATAGATATATATATATATATATATATATATATATATATATATATATATATATATATATATATAGATATATATATATATGCATATTGAAATAAAGAAATAACAAAGGAAACAAGTGTTAAAGAGTTAACACAGGATGCAAAACATATCTATGTTATATTTAAAAGCCCGGCAGGTCCGCCATATCAAAAAGTCCTTCATATGCATAATGATTACGCATTTTATATATTTCTATTATAAAGGGATTATGATAGAAATAAGCGTCGATTGCGATATGGGTAGGCCAGACCCAACATAATATATATTGTGTTTTATAACTGCGGCAAGTCCGTCCTAGCAGTAACATATTATATATATATGGAAAGCATCGATTGTGATATGCGATGAGATTCTGGATCTGATGGAGTTACTAAATCAGGTTAATTCCTTTTCAATTTCGGTGCTTTGCGTTAATTCTGATATATAAAGGAAAATCAGTGTTAAGACTGAATCTGAAGAAAAGGTGGATTTAAAGTTATAAGGCAGGTTTCCGGGTGAAGCCAAAATGGTAAATGGTTTTAATGGAGCTCACCCAATCCCACTCAGCATTCAACACGTAGCAATCAGGTGGAAAGGGGAAACCACCCATTTTAGGCGGTTATTCTCTAGGCTTATGTCCCACCTGAAATCTTTACAGACCGTCTAATCTGAAAAGCATAGATCAACAGCGGGGATGAATCAGCAGGAAAGTATGCCTTGATAGTTGTGCAAAGCCCACATTAGAAGAGAAAAAATCATGCTTTATGGTATATTTTCATTATTAATAGAAAAGCACAGATATGAAGGAATTATGTATAAGTCCAACATTACGTTAATATAACAATAAAAGGCTGATTGCGATTTATAATGGGAAGTCAACAGAGCATTGAACAAGTGGATCCGATAGATTTATTAAATTGGGTTAATTCCTTTCAGTTCTGCTTTGCATGTTTTGTGTCGATTTTGCTATGTAAATGTAAAAATTAGTGTTAAAGCCAAATTTGAAGAAAAAGGCAGTTGTTCAAATTTCTTGGTGTTTTAGCCAATCAAAACACCTAATACATACAGAAGTCCAGATTTAAGCACAACTAACACAGTTTATCACGACTAAAATGAATTAATCATTATTTAAGCATTTACAGAAGAACCTAGCAGCTGATTAACAGAGCAAGCCAATAGTTAATGTCATCTTTGAAGTTCAGTTATTTTCCTGTTATTTCATGTTCTTTGAGGTGTCTTTTAACCTCTATAAATTCTGTAATAGTTTTTAATTCAGATAGTTGGGGAAACATTTAGTAGTTTGACAGTTTCAAAGATTAGTAACTGTTTCACAAATGTATAAAAGGAGGAAAATTTTACAGAGAAAGGGTTGGATGTTGGAATTTTGGAGAACCCGGAGACTAGGTCATTGTATTCTTGATATCATCGTTGATTAATGAAAGGATCAAAAGTTTCCATGAGTTGTTGCATATAATTTTGTAAGCTTCTCTGTCATGTGTCATGCTATGTTTTCTCCTTTTCAAGTATAGTAATGAAGCTGCAGGTCTTTATTTGCCTATGTAGATAAAGTTAAAATTCCTTAAAAGAACACTCCTATACTTGAAGTCCTCACTTCCTTTCTAAATTATAGATAATAGTTTTTGTGAAAGACCAACATATTGTCTATGATTCAGTTTTCATTATCATAATTCCTCTAAGTTACAGATATAGTTTCTGTGAGAGATCAACATATTATCTTTAACTTCTCCTTCAAACTTTCTTCATTCATCATTTATATCTAGCAACAAATGGCATTTTGAGATGTTCTGGTCATACATGTATTAAGAGTTAAAGACCAAGTTTTCCAGGTCCTTCATTTGAGAACACAACAAACAATAAATGATAGTAAGTAATATTTATTGATGTCTTGAGCACAATTTCCCCACAGCCAGGAAATTGGTTTCTTAAGGAACAACATTAGATTAGACACTTCACAAAAGAAGGTTCAAGCTCTTTCAGATCCTGAAAGGTTGGTTTCAAGGAGGGTTAGGAAGTCTAAGATCTCAATTAGACCAATTCCTACATTGTCTGCATCAAGCAGCAACTTATCTGAACATTTATTTGATAGAGAGTCATCTTTTTCATCATCTTCATTTCAGGAACCTAGCTGTCAAGACCAATCCTTTGAGTCTGTTACTTTTCATTTACCTGTTGTAATTATTCAACCTCAACCAATAACCACATTAATTGGCATCGTTTCCGGGGAGAGAAGACAAGAAGATTTTTCCCTGGGTTTTTAAGATTTTCCTTTGGTTGTTCAGTGAGGAGGAAATATTTGGCTATTTTGAATAAAAGCAATAAAAGGCGACTCCATTGTAACAAAGACCATAGTTTGCAAAGCAATAGAATAAGAACACTTTCTCTTAGATTCATTAAGTTTGAAGATGATTCTTAAGAGTGACAAGTTTGAGCAGTTGGTTGTACATTCACACATGTGATTTTCACTAACCACATTGATTGGTGACTCCACTATACTTTGAAAAAAATATATATATATTTTTTATTTTTTATTTTTTATTTTCTGGGTTTTAATGGCTCTCCCTACATTCTTACTTCGTAAATTTGATCCATTTGATTTTAATGGGATCACTAGTTATCCTCATGATATGCCTGCATATTATGTCGGGGACTAAAATCTTCTAAAATTTAGTAGAAAGGAATATGAAGATCCAGCTCAGCATCTCCAAGAGTTTCATGAATGCATGGAGCAACAGGACATCATTCATGAAGATGTTAAGATGAAGTTGTTTATGTTTTCTTTGGACCTAGAAGCTAGGGATTGGTTCAGGTCTCTACCTCATTCAAGCATTTCATCTTTGAAATATTTCCATTCAGTATTCAATTCTTCTTGTAGAATTTATTATCCACACAAGTTTCTTTTTGAAAATTGTTGTGAATATTATGATTTTAAAGAAACTTTAAAAGCTCAAGATAATCCTGTTGAGGAAACTGATGATCTTATTGATAATATATCAAGCATTCAGAGAGATTATAGCTAGATTAACTATGAGCAAGTCTCTGAAAGCAAGGAACTATCATTTTCTCAAAATGATGCAAAGAAGTTTATAAAGCATTCTTCTTCAATAATCTCCCAAGAAAAGGATTGGTTGACTATGTTCCAAGCAAATCGAGCATCATTTTCTCAAAATGACATGGAGAAGTTTATAAAACATTTCTCTCCAATGATATCCCAAGCAGAGAATTGGATGACCTTGTTCCAAGAAAATCAAGAGAGTATTCAGATGGAGGAAAGTTCAAACATGCATCAAGAGTCTCTACTCAACAGTCAAGAAGAGGAAGAAATGATTGAGTTGCAAATAAATGCCCAAAGTTCCTATTTTGTTAGATTTGATGATCCTCCTGTCTATAATGAAAATGGTTTAAATGGGGAATAGGATGAAGTTCTTCAAGTGCATTAGTTGGGTGTTGAACACACAGGAAGAAACTAGCAAGTGGAATATGTTGGACAACAATATATTGAGCCATTTATCATAGTAGAAGAGGCTATCTTATGTGAAAAAAAGGATGATAAAGAGATTGTAAACCATTTCATTGAAGAACACAATGATGCCCATGGATTAGAGGTAAACGATTTCTTTGAAGTTGATCGTATGTCATATAGTAATGTGAATAAATCTCTTTTTCTTCCTGAAGTTACAATTACAAGTTATTTTCAATCAAAGCTTGGAGATGAAAAGTGGAGACATGAAAGTGGAATAGATCATTTTCTTAAAATGTTGCTGATTATTCTGTTGAACATATTATCCCAATAGAGGGTTCAATTGAGCAGGAACCTTCGTACATAGAGAATTTCCTTTTTGGAGCTGATGAAGAACAAACTTTTTCTTATACTTTTGAAGATCCTGTGGTAGATTACATGGAAGGGTTTATCAGCAGTCTACATATATCGTTTTGTGGATATACTCTTAATTTTTGTTGTGAGCTGCTTTTATGCATAATTTATTTTTTGTTCAGGATGAGTTGCATTTTCAAGATTCATCGGCAAAATGGTTCTAGATTAAGCACCCAAATGTTAACCTGGTACCATTGGAAGATTGCTTCACCTGATGGAGATCAATCATGTGTATATGTATGAACTTGTACATAAATAAGCTCAGGTGTTGAGTATTTGGTTTTCCAGTTGCAGGTCTTTAATTTAATCATTAGTTGATGAATACTTCAATTTAATCATTAGTTGATGAATAAGGGTGACTTTCCCAGTTAGAAACTAGTTTGAAGAGGTGTCAGACTTCAAGACTATCAGATTTCAGGGTTTTCATAGTTTTGGACTCCATGCCCAACTAAGCTTATAATCTATGATTCCCAATGTTTTGTTATCAGAGCACAAACATCTAATCACTGCAGATATTGGTGGGTTCACTGTACAAATTTTCACACAGTCAAGACTTGGCGAAGTAATATATGACTCCATGCCTAATGGATAAGACACTGATCTGTGGTTCTTAGTGTTTCCGGGACAAAAGCACTATCCCCAGGTGGAGCTAGATGTTGTAGCTTATATTGTGACTTAAGCCTTATTTATAAATTTTATCACAATGTGTGGCCTAAAATCATTAAGGGGGTTCAACCTCAATGAATGCGCAAAGTCTAAAAGTAATGAGGTATTTATTCATTATAATATATCAAAATCGCAAAAGGAACAAACATAAAGGAATTGGTCCATGTGATAAAGTTAAATCGCAACATAAATGGAGCCATAACCGATATATATGTGTGTGTGTGTGCATATTGAAATAAAGAAACAACAAAGGAAACAAGTGTTAAAGAGTTAACATCGGACCCGAAACATATCTATGTTATATTTAAAAACCCGGCAGGTCCGCCATATCAAAAAGTCCTTCATATGCATTATAATTATGCATTTTATATATTTCTATTATAAAGGGATTATAATAGAAATAAGCACTGATTGCGATATGGGTAAGCCGGAACCGATATAATATATATTGCATTTTATAATTTCGTCGGGTCCGCAAAGCCTTTATGCATATAGAGGTTGGTTCTGCCGATTGCGATTGCGATGGCCAGACCTGATATAATATATATTGCATTTTATAATTGCGGGGGGTCCATCATAGCAGTAACATATCATATATATATGGAAAGCGTCGATTGCAATATGCGATGAGACTCTGGATCCAATGGAGTTATTAAATCAGGTTAATTCCTTTTCAGTTCCCGAGCTTTGTGTTAATTCCGATATATAAAGGAAAATCAGTGTTAAGGTTGAATCCAAAGAGAAGGCGGATCTAAAGTTATAAGGTAGGTTTTTGGGTGAAGCCAAAATGGTAAATGGTTTTATTAGAGCTCACCCGATCCCACTCAGCATTCAACATGTAGCAATCAAGTGGAAAGGGGAAACTACCCATTTCGGGTGGGTATTCTCCAGGCTTATGTCCCACCCAAAACCTTTACAAACCGTCCGGTCTGAAAAGCGTAGATCAATGGCGGGGATGAATCGGCGGGAAAGTATGCCTAAATAGTTGTGCAAAGCCTACATTAGAAGCGGAAAAAGCATGCTTTATGGTATATTTTCATTACTAATAGAAAAGCGCAGATATGAAGGAATTATGCGTAAGTCCAACATTACGTTAATATAACAATAAAAGGCCAATTGCGATTTATAATGGAAAGTCAACAGAACACTGAATAGGAAGATCCGATAGATTTATTAAATTGGGTTAATTCTTTTCAGTTTCTCTTTGCGTGTTTTGCGTCGATTTTGCTGTGTAAACATAAAAATCAGTGTTAAAGCCAAATTTGAAGAAAAAGGCAGTTGGTCAAATTTCTTGGTGTTTTTGCCAATCAAAATGCCTAATATATATAGAAGTCCAGATTTAAGCACAACTAACATAGTTTATCATGACTAAAATGAATTAATCATTATTTAAGCATTTACAGAAGAACCCAGTGGCCGATTAACAGAGCAAGCCAGCAGTTAATGTCATCTTCGAAGTTCAATTATTTTCCTATTATTTCATGTTCTTTGAGGTGTCTTTTAACCTCTGTAAATTCTGTAATAGTTTTTAATTCAGATAGTTAGGGAAACAGTTTAGTAGTTTGGCAGTTTCAGATATTAGTAATTGTTTCACAAATGTATAAAAGGAGGAAAATTTACAAAGAAAGGGTTGGTTGTTGGAATTTTGGAGAACCCGAAGACTAGGTCACTGTATTCCTAATATCATCGTTGATTAATGAAAGGATCAAAAGTTTCCATGAGTTGTTGCATATAACTTTGTAAGCTTCTCTATCATGTGTCATGTTATGTTTTCTTCTTTTCAAGTATAGTAATGAAGCTACAGGTCTTTATTTGACTATGTAGATAAAGTTAAAATTCCTTAAAAGAGTGGTCCTATACTTGAAGTTCTCACTTCCTTTCTAAATTATATAGATAATAGTTTTTGTGAAAGACCAGCATATTGTCTATGATTCAATTTTCATTATCATAATTCTTCTAAGTTACAAATAGTAGTTTCTATAAGAGATCAACATATTATCTTTAACTTCTCCTTCAAACCTTCTTCATTCATCATTTATATCTAGCAACAAATGACATTCTGAGATGTTTTGGTCATACATGTATTAAGAGTTAAGGACTAAGTTTTCCAAGTCCTTCATTTGAAAACACAACAAACAATAAGTGATAGTAAGTAATATTTATTAATGTCTTAAGCACAATTTCCCCACAGTCAGGAAATTGGTTTCTTAAGGAAAAACATGTTGTATGGAAGGTGGCATTACTGGGTCACGCAAAGATCCTGTCCTTGGTGAAGCCACCCGATGGTGTACAGTTGTGGGTGTGATGTGGTCGATAAGCCTAGCCACTTCATGACCTCTACCGAAATGAGGTTATTTTGGCTCCCGCTATCGATAATTAACTGTAGCGAGGAACCCTTTACCCACATCTGGGAGTGGAAGAGGCACTCCTCCTCCTCTAGATCTTTGGGTTCCTCCCTTTGGATCTTCATGGTGGCAACGGTGGCATTGGGCTTCGCATCGATAATCTGCTTCCCTTCGTCATTCCCCTTGTCGGGTTCTGACTCAGAGTCAGAACATGCCTCTGATTCCAAAGCCTTTAGCTCGGCCACCAGTGACTGCTTGGCCCGACACTCACTTGTGTTGTGAGTGGAGCTCTTATGGAACTCACACCACTTTATAATGTCCTTCTTTGACTTTGTGGTGTTGTTCTTTTCTTGTAGCTTTGGCAAGTTGTCCTGCGCTGCCCTGCCTTAGCTTTGTCCTTTGTTCTGCGGTTTGGGGACACCTTTCCCTTGCTTCGGATTCATAGATCCAAAGTCTCGCTTCTTCTGTTTAAACTTTTGCTCGATCTTGATGGTGTATCAATACGCTGTGCCAAGCGAGGAGATGTTCAGGAACTCCATCTCGTCCTAAATGTACCTATGTAGGCAATCAAGGTACTTGAGTAGCAAATGTTTCTCAGAATCCTTGATACTCAATTTTGTACGAAGGGTATGAAAAACATTGGTAAACTCTAGCACATCTTGGTCCCTTCCCTGCTGTAGCGTTTTCCACTTTATGTATTTATCCTCATAGCTCCTGACAGGGTAGTACTGCTCCTTGATGGCATCCCGAAATGAATTCCAAGTGGGTGCAGATGAAAAAAGTGAAGTCGTACTTTCATCTTTCTGCTCATAGTAGGTTTCCCACCAATCCTTGACGTGGGGAGCAGCATTGAAAAGAGAAAAAGTAATATTTTCTCGGTTGGAAATATCATGAACAGAAAAATATCCTTCTAGCAGATTTAACCATTTATCTATGGTATCTGCATCTATTTGGCCCTCAAATATGGGAATACCAAAGTTTACTTGTACTTTAAAAGGGGTGGAGCCTCCAGAGTGGCTACTAGATGTGGATGCGCCACCAGTGGGAAATCATTGAAGGATCTAGGCAAAGTTATCCATCATCGCATTCCTTTGTTTCTCGAGGGCCTCCTCGAGCAATATTTTGATAGGATCTCGAGCCCCCTCATCTTTCTTTTCCTCCCCCATGGATGACCGTCAGGGTTTGTGAGGTTGATCTTACAAAGATTCAACCAGATCGAGTCGTAACTCCTTATATCTCGACCTTGTTGGGGACATGCAAAGAAAAACAGAGAAAGAGTATACCGCTCCGATACCACTAATCCGGATTTAAATAAGAACGAAACAAATTACAGATATAACCATAAATACAAAGATACAGTAAAAAAAACACTTCATTTCATTAATATCAAACACTGAAATATTCTTACAAACATAATGGAAATTAGACTAGCTCGGGTGATGGTAGCTTATCTCTAAGAAGAGATGTGGTGGCTACATGCCTCAGAACTGTGTTACAATGAGGCTCAAAGGCCTATTTATCATTGAGAAATAATGGAAAACCCTAAATATCCAGAAACCTAACCCTATGAGATGAAGCACCAAACTATGGGCCTTGTTTAGGTAAATTGGTACATCAACTTCCTGGGGTGGTAACTTTGTCATACGATCTTTGTTTGACGTGCACAATACCTCGTTAGAAATATCTATCTGAGGACTACAAAGTTTGAAGGAACAACATCGAACCATTATCCATGTTGGTCCCATTTTTCCCAAAAAACCGTTGTTTAGGGCCTCAAAACGGCTCCGGAAGTTTAGAACCCGAAAAACTGCCAAAAATAGTAAATTGTGCTACAAATAAGGAAATTGAAAAACTGAAAGAAACAATGGTGGGGGTCCAAGTGGAATAGGCGGGTGGCCACCAATATCCACCTGGATCACCTGGCCTGCCCCTCTTATTTTTAATAATTTTTGTTTTCTTAAAACAAATTGGTCATTTTAAACTTTGCCAAAAATAAGGGTTACTAGACAAATTAGTCATTGGACAAATTCACCTATTTTCGGGATCCAAGTTCCATGCCCTAGACTCGGTAAATTTGTAGGATCCTTAAACGTGGCCCACTTATCCATTTTGACCACAAATTTGACCATCTTTATCTTCTTCATACAAACTCAGATTGGTGTCATTCACGCCGTTGGAATGAGGGCGACAAGCACTTCGATCTCGTTCTAGTTCGGGAACAATCCGAGGACTTTGATTTTTGAGCTATTCTAAAACCACTTCTGAATTGGAGCATGTCTGGAGCCACCTGGATCAATTACCAATTAAGGAAATCTAATTACATTTGATTTCTAACATATGGATCTGGTAGATAGTTGTTTGTGTGTAGGTAACTAACACAGGGAAATCAGGAGCAAGGATCTCTAGGGACAATTTCTTCAGCTTGATGCATATAACATCTACCTCTTAATTATATAAGGTGCAACGTAATCCTCCTTGTTATTTTCTTTCCTTGCATGTGCATGAGAGTGAGATAGATGAGCTGTGAACACTATTGTTTGTGACAAGCCCCGAGCAAGCTTGTGGGTACAAATTTCCCTATCACTATAGGCAAAATCTCCGTTAAAAGTCAGTGCATCTCTTCATTTGGCGACACTTATATCCTCCCATTGAATCATAGTAGGCCATCACTATCTAAAGAATACCCCTCATATTTTGGAATGAGCATTTCATTTTCCATCAAACTCCAACTAACCTCCTTGTATCAAGTATCCTCAATTTGTAATCTAAGTAACTTCTCCGTCAAATTTCTCTTTAAGGGAATTACCGAAAAGATTTGAGGCTTCTGACTTAGAGCATCTGCCACTCTATTTATTGTTCTCTTTATGTAATTAATATCAAAATCATATGCATGTATTGACTCTGACCACCTTCTTTGTCTAGTGTTTAAATGGTCTTTCGTGAATATGTGTTGTAGCCCACAATTATTCAGTGTTAAGTTCAAACTTCCCTTTTGGCACGTAGTGTCTCCAAATATAGTGTATACATGATAGTTGTCATCTCTAGCTTGTGCATCACATAGTTCTCCAAATGGGGTCTAAGTTTTTACTATTCCATCTTGCATCAATACGCATCTAAGGCCTTCCTTTGATTCATTAGTGAAGACCAGATATTCCTACCTTATGTCAGGTAATAAATTTAGGAACAATGTAAACAACACCTCACCTCTTGATAGGTGGTGGATGCTCATCGCTTAGGTATTAATGGAACCATCATTAAATTCAACAGCGACAACTTGCAGCAGTTGAGGGTTATGATTCTACCTGGGGAAGCCTTATAACCTCATAAATCCTAGAACAATAGGTAACTTGTGCAAGATTTCAAGAAATATAAAAATTTTAAAAAATTGTCTGTGATATTGGTGCTAATGATATATTTATCTGAAATGGTTGCAATCATTATCAACTTCACAATCAGAAAATACTAAAAATATGAAGAATATTAACTATACAAATGTTACACTTGAGACTCTAACTACTATTTGGTTTTGTTAACTCTTTTGGATGCTGGAAAGAAAATATATAATATGCAATAAGCAAATTGTAAACAAGAAATTTGCAAAATAAAGCTGATAGAAAACAAGTCCAACTATATGACAGAAACTTAGCTAATACACAACTATTGTGTTACATTGCAAATGTCAAGATGAGGTAAGTCCGCGAAAACATCCCTCACTGCAATTTTCTAAACATTCTGTGTGATCTTCAAGGAAATCAATGACATAGTAATTGGTGCTAAAAATGCATGTCACATTGTGTGCATCCTATTGGTCCAAATGATTGCATGCTTTCACTGACCTCAACATTCAATCTGTTAGGTTAAATGTATTGGTTCATCAATCTTAATCGTGACCATTACTGAGAATCATGTATCCAAACAATCACATCCAATAACTATCCTAAGTTGAATGGGATTCCAATAACTAGTTGGACGAGATTTGATATAATTAAAGTAGTGATGAAACAACCATTTTAACGAGATTTGATATAATTAAAGTAGTGATGAAACAACCATTTTAATAAAGCTAAAAACTATGTTTGTACTATTATCTACACAATCTCTCAAATCTTTCCAAAAACCTTCCTACTAAAATCATCAAAAACTGAAAATAAATATTTTAATATCCCAAGGATTTCCAACTAACATTATCATATCCTATTACTATATAGCCTCACGCTGTAGGTAATTAATATCTATCCAGTTGTACATCTTGCAGGTTAATAATATTCAAATCTAATAATATCTAACTAAAAGTCAAAACACTCACTTTCTATTCAATGTCTGAACAATTGCTCCATTCTGGTGTATTTGGAATAGAATAGCGTCTTCTTATAGAATATCAGCTGCTTCACAAAATGTCCTTTATAATTTTCAAAATGTAAACTTTAATGTTATTTGCTTGGGATTTTATTTGTGGGGCTAGCTGCCATGGGATCTATTTCTGAGCATTAAGATCCATTCTTCCTATGTAGATCTGGGTAGCTTTGGATCTAAAACATGGCTTTGTGGATCAACCTCCAGCCGCCATAGCTCTGTAGACTAAGCAGTCAAGACTACATTGATTTTATTATTTTATTATAACACAAAATCATGAGAAAATTGGATACTAAAAAGAAAAAAAGACTTCACTTTTGTTTTAAATCTAACCTAAAATAAACTAAGCAAAATTATTTTTTCAAGCATAAAGATCACTTAAAATAACTTAGTGCTGAAAATAGACATTGTATTTTTATTGTTCATCAGTAGCTTCCCTGCTGATCATGTTCTTGGCTGCAAGGAGCATCACATTTACTTTTAGAGATTCGAGGGTATATCCCATTTCTACTCTTTAACTGACATTCCACTCTGTTTTGGTTCTGATGTGTTATTATTTGTCGTTATCTAGTAGAAGTTTTCCTGAGTTATGAAAATCAAAAATATTGTTAAGCAGTGAAGAATTTTATTGTTGAAGACCAGAGAGGCTCATGCAACCCATGTAAAAAGAGACTCATGTATGAAATATCAATATCCCGCATTAGAGAAAAACGTTGCACAGGATTTCTTGTGCCACAATTTATGAACTTTTACAAATTATACAGTTTTGGGATCCTCTTGACGATGAGAGAGGAATGTTTGAATACAAACCATGCAGTAAGAATTTCCAGTGGCTTCCTTTCTCCTGCATTACCAGGATAGCAACTATGACTTGACAAACCAATACTAAACAACACTAATTCTATAATCAACATCCACTCTGCACAAATCCAACAGTCTGCCAAGCAATGGAGAGCTCAGCGACTCCATAATAATTATATTTAATGATTAAAATATACTATTGAAACATGCAACTATCTGTTCATTAATGGTACTTGTAAAAGAAGCCTGCAAATAAAATGGAGACCACCTTTAAACTTGAAAAAACGCAAAAAAATATATAATAGTACTGTTAAAAATATGAGTATCTATTTTTGTGGAGCTATAGTTTCATTGATGCACTAAGGCAGTATATGCCAGCTCTTAAATTTAACCAAATACAAAAATATGATAGTATAGTTAGAAATATAAAAGTTATCCATATTTGTGGACCTCTAGCTCCATTAATGCACTGATGCAGTGTATGCTAGCTTTTAAATTTAACCAAATATAAATCTAATAGATACATATACTGCCTCAATGCATTAATGCAGTTATAACTCCACAAATATTAATTACCCAAATATAAACTTTACATATATCATGTACCAAGAAAAATTCAAAAATAAACCAAGACAATTACATCACTTCTTCTTACCTTTAACAATTTAACGACTATAAAGTAGACCATATCCGATTTATTTCCACATAGTTTGAGAGCTATATTAATTTTCTCACACCCAACACTATGACAGTTATAAAATTGCACATGTTGCTCAACCTCCAATTGATCTTAGGGTCTTGAGACCATTGATATTTTGATTTTGTGCTTTGAATCTCGCTAAGCGCATCAGTTCTTCTTACCTTTAACATTTTAACGACTACACAGTAGACCATATCCCATTTATTTCCACATAGTTTGAGAGCTATATTAATTTTCTCACACCCAGCACTATGACAGTTATAAAACTGCACATGTTGCTCAACCTCCAATTGATCTTAGGGTCTTGAGACCATTGATATTTTGATTTTGTGCTTTGAATCTCGCTAAGCGCATCAGTTCTTCTTACCTTTAACATTTTAACGACTATACAGTAGACCATATCCCATTTATTTCCACATAGTTTGAGAGCTATATTAATTTTCTCACACCCAGCACTATGACAGTTATAAAATTGCACATGTTGCTCAACCTCCAATTGATCTTAGGGTCTTGAGACCATTGATATTTTGATTTTGTGCTTTGAATCTCGCTAAGCGCATCGGTTCTTCTTACCTTTAACATTTTAACGACTATACAGTAGACCATATCCCATTTATTTCCACATAGTTTGAGAGCTATATTAATTTTCTCACACCCAGCACTATGACAGTTATAAAATTGCACATGTTGCTCAACCTCCAATTGATCTCAGGGTCTTGAGACCACTGATATTTTGATTTTGTGCTTTGAATCTCGCTAAGCGCATCGGTTCTTCTTACCTTCAAGGTTTTAACGACTATACAGTAGACCATATCCCATTTATTTCCACATAGTTTGAGAGCTATATTAATTTTCTCATACCCAGCACTATGACAGTTATAAAATTGCACATGTTGCTCAACCTCCAATTGATCTCAGGGTCTTGAGACCATTGATATTTTGATTTTGTGCTTTGAATCTCGCTAAGGGCATAAACATAACTATCTACGAGACTAAGAAGGAAGGTTTTGGTCATTGACAAAAAAATATGGAGAAATAGGAAAAAGCAAAAGCATTCATTGAACTAACCGAAGGAAATCTCCCTTCAACTGATAAAATTGTTGGACAGACAATTACCATATATAATGCAGCTAAATCGTAAATATTTTCTAGTAGATTGAAAAAGCTTTTGCCAAGGGAAAACTTGAGAGGATATTTATCATCGAATGGTTATTTCTCTACTGAAACCTGGATAATCAAATTTACTAATTGGCAAAGATTCCCAAAATGTCCACCAAAGTTTTATGAAGATTAGGATTAGTATCAAAAGTAGTAATTTTAAGTATTATTTTTTGGAGTTTTGGATGAATTTATGGCTGGAATTTGACTTAAAAAATTATGGCTAAATATTGATTTGTATTGTTTAAACTGATTTTTTTACTGTATATATAGGTTCAGCACCCTCAAAAACCCTTACAACACTTTGATTATGAAAAATTCATTTCTCAAACTTGTAATTTCAATAAATACCTACAAAATTTTAGACAAATTAAAAATAAACCTAAAAATCTTTAAAAAATAATAATCAAACCTACTAAACACTAAAATATAAAATCTTTCTTGAATTTTCATATAATCCACACATTTTTGACTGTATTAGATCGGAATATTAACCCTCCAGAGTCCATACAACAACTATGTAAAATATATCATCCAATGTAAGAGATATCTTCACTGGAAGGTGTGTGCACAAAAATAGATTGCTTTTTAGCTATCCCTAAAAATCTGTTCTTATCACAGCGGATTTTAATATAAATTTGGTTTTAGACCATGGAAAACAATGAACAGTTCTAATAAGAAGATCGTATCTTTAGGAGGGTTGGTTTTATAGAATTTAGTTTTTTTTTTAAGTGCAAAAATCTTTGGTTCATGCAGCGAACTTACGAATTTTGAAAGGAAGAAGTGACCAGTCTCAGACATTTGGACAAACTTAGCTCCACGTTACTGGTATGGCGACCATGGTTAAATTTATTGTTCTCAAGTTAGCTTAATTGTTGTCAATCAAAGAAATTCATTATGAGCATCGTAAATGGCACGGTAACCATTGATTAATCCTTAGTCAACACACATATATTTCCCGCCATAGTTAGCGGCCCAAAGGTGTTCTTCTGGTCCATGAAACACAGAATTATTTGATAAGGCTCGAAAGACTTTACAACATTACAAAATGAACCTTTTATTTATATCATTGGTCACCATGTTTTAGTAGGCCAGCAAGGCCCTACGTACCTTTCAGTGTCCTGCCATACATGATATGGGGATCGGTAACCTACCTAGATTACACCATCATTAAATATGGCTATGGATAACAGGCTTTTTTGACATACAGAAGTAGGATAACAGCGGAGCTAATTATGGAACTGGAAGTGCATATATATGTAATCAAAGTTTTTCCAACCAGAAACCATATGATGAAAGGCAGAAGGTTGTGTTGTTGCCATCTAGCAGAATTTGGAAATATTCCCAAATCCCAATAATTTTAATCATTATTTGACCGCTTGCAAAATATGCGTAAGAACTGAAAATGAGGAACAAATCTTGATCTCTATTGTTCCTAGAATTTCCTTCAGTTGATATAGATGGTAAGGCTGATTTGTTTTTCCTCTTGCACATCATAATTAGAGATGCAAACCCAGCCATAATAATCTGCACTTACAGAATTTCCTTTCATGGAAAATAACAGGGACTCATGCTTATTGCAAGACAATGTTTATGGGAATGAAATACGTTGGTCTCTAAGCATTACTGGTTCCTTATCTCCTCCGTGTTGAAAATAGTTGAGAGCGAGGTTTTGGTCTGACTGTTTCCAACCCTCAATCATTATCATGGTTAAAATGGGGAGTATGACCTAAGAATGAAGTTAAATAATTTAGATGAAAAAATTTTAATTTAAAAAAAAATTATGGTAACATTTCAAATTGAATAAAAAACATTTTAAATCCAGTCTAAGTCTAAGAACAAAATATTTAATAAAATCTTTAAAAGAATCTAAAAATATAGATAAAAAAGAATGGATAATAAATTAAATAATTGACAGCATTAAATAATAAAAATGTAAAATCAAGGAATCAAGGAATAAAATCTTTAATAGAAATTAAAGAATTTAAATAATAGATGATGATGATTAACGTCCACTAAGACTACTATGGTATATTAGACCTTAAGAAGAAGCTATTAGTTGATATTTTTTAATATTTTATTTTTGCCATTAAAAAGAAGGCAGAGAAGCCTTATAAGGTCAGTGTAGTTTTGCTGACTTAACAACTCAAGAAGGTTGGTAGTGTGGAAAATGTTTTGAAAAGAAGAAATGCTAGTAAGGACCTAGAAATAAGGTATTTTTTAAGGATTCAAATATTATGCCTATGTATAGTGTTATAGGCCATTATTCTAGTTTGAAAAGTCATACATATACAATGTGGGCACAACTTATAACAAAAAGGATAGGAAAATATATATATATATATATATATATATATATATATATATATATATATATATATATATTAAATTGAAAAAAATTAATTCTAGGGAGATATTCTAGTTAGATCTTGTCGGACATCAGATGCTTTGTAGTCATCTTCCTTGATTCTTCATCTTATCTTCCTCTGCCTTGAAGGGAGACCATAACCTGATGAATGGAATAACTTCCTCTTCCCTAGCGGAAATGAGGTTACCTTGTTCATTAGTTAATGCACTTAGAATATCAGAAATCACTTCCTTATCAAACACTAACTCTCCTAGATCCTTCAATTGACCTTTTATTTAAGATGCCTTATAGAGACATCTTCATCCTTTGACTCAGTCTTTCTTCCTGCTTTCTTCGATGTAAGGTTTCTTTGATGTAGATCTTATCTTGTTGATAACCTTCCACTTTCTTTGATGCCTTCTATGACTATTGATTCTTGTGTGTCATCTTTTTTTGACCACCCCTTCTTTCCTTCAGCATCTAAGCTCTGATACCATGTTGAGAAATCTAGGGAATTCAAAGTTAACAATTTCTCTTCTTGATAATTGCTTGTGATGCACTTTTACTTCTTATATTATATTATTTTGTTCGTCATCTTATTATGTGTTATTTGATCAAGACAATTACCAAAATGCATAATAAAAGACAAGTGACACAATATGTAGGCTTCTCCAACAAGGACCAAAACCTCTCACCTTTTGAGAGGAAAACTCTATCAAAATTATTCTTCTAAGTCTTCAATTGATAAGTGTGAATACCTTGACATAGAACCTTGACTCTAGTATCCTCTCAAGAAACTTATCACCAACCTTGATGCTCTTCCTATTCCTTCATTCACCTTTCTTCTTGATCTAGAACTGATATAGATGATATATATATATATATATATATATATATATATATATATATATATATATATATATATATATATATATATATATATATAAAATTAAAAATAATAATATTAGTAATAAGTTTCAATGAATAAAAGATTATTAATGAATGAATATGAAATTATAAATTATAAAACTAGCAATAAGCATTGAAAAATAAGACAATTTATTAATCTAAGGAATCAAACATGAAAATAATAATAATAATAATAATACATTTTAAAAATTACATAAATGAATAAATAAATATATAAATAAACAAAAGGCATTTAGGAAGAAAGGGTTAGGACCCAACAACTGCTAATTTTTCATCCACCATCTCTATTCAAAGAACTTGGCTTTCTGTCAATTTTTTTGTCTCTACATTGTTTAACGTCATTCTTATATCAGAATCTCCATCTTAGTTCTGATGATGAACCACAATTGAGGGTTCGAAATGCATCGACCAAAGTATTATCAATGTGATTTACTGAAAGAAAAAATCTTATAGTAAATGCCCTTCTTTGTCAGTTTTCTATTGATATTAAGCAGATATATGTGAAAAACCATATTGACCACTTGGTTGGGAATGCAAGACATGAATCCTAAATATGCTCGAATCACAGTCTTACTATGTCATCATCCTTAAAAAAAAGACCAAGTTATGGAATGTACACAGGGTACATTCAAACTTAATTATTTTCTTCGACAATAGCAAGCACATTTAATTGGGATTCTAATTACATTTTCCTCAATAGTATATGCAATCCCATTTGCATGTAGTTATACAGCCTTTAATTTGTATCCCAAATAGGAGATGAAAAAGATGGAGAAAAGGTATTCCTTATATCTCTCCAAATTTGGGATAGAGCTTTAGAACTGACAGTTAGTGCATCAGTCCACATCCTTCTTCTGCAATTTGATTGAATCACCCACACCCTCCAATCAACACATCAATTTATGAAGGAAAAAATAGTTATAAACTGACCAAATTACAATAGTAGTTGAATCTGTGTCGGGGAAAAATGTAGAGACTTGCAAGAATTAACCTCTAACCTCGATATAGGGTGAAAACCCCATACTACCATATGCATTAGCTATGTGAAGTTCAGTGTTAGTGAGCTTGGACAGATATTATCTGTAAATTCTATATTCTTGACATTCATTGCAAAAATTGTCATATCACTCAGCCCATTACAACTTTGGACTGTCAAATTTCAATAAGAGGGAAATCTTCTACAAGACACTCAAGTATAGCATCACTAGTATGTAAATGTGAGAGAAAATAGGTTCTAAGACATCTTAATCCTCCTAATCTACATGTGGGTAGTTCTCTAAAATCAAACTACTTGAGCTTCAAATGTAATGCAACTACAAGAAAGAAAAGAGGGGTTGGAAGATCCATTAAGCTTAAAGTTCTTGAAACAATTTTTCAGAGTTACTTCCTTGACTATGTTTGCAAATGTAGAAAAAATCCATCTCCAAAATAATCTTTCATTAATGTTGTTATCAATCCCATAAGAATCGGTTAACAAAAGTTAAACTTTAAAAGGAACCAAAATGACAGAGCATCACGGATCAATTACTCTTTCGTTCAAAACACGGACTGAAAAATTTGAGATGAGGTAAAACAATCCACAGATATCACCATCTGCATGATAGCAAAGAACAACAGGTTGCATGAGCAAACGAAATCTTAGAGAGAGTATGAGAAAAGAGTAGGTTAACATCCCAAGCACATGATCTTTCTGTTTTCATTGTCAACTATCCACTTCTCATATAGGTAATGCATTCATATTAGGATGGATTGATATAGAGCTATGTTAGGAATCCCTAAGTTTCTTTCAAGTTCCCTAAAGCCAACATACAACAAGTGAGTTTTTGTTATGGAAACATCTCATAGAAAAGATAGATCAACGACTTAAAAAATATCCTCTTCAAGGGGGAAACCTCCTTTACATTACATAAATGAAAAATTCTTTGATAATTCAAATGACAAGGCCTCCTTGGTATATATAGGATTCTAAGGGGTCACAATATAATCAGAGCCTACATAACAATAATAATGTAAGGGAACAACAATAACAATAGTGGGCTTCTATGAGGCACAACAATAACAACATAGGGGATACATGGGCACAACAATAACAATAGGGGGATACACTAATAACAATAAGGGGAATACACTAGTATTATAGGGACCTAACATGCCCCTATCCTTCAAAAAAGTGTTTTCCTCAATGCTTGAGTAGTTTTGGATGCTTCTGTATAAAATTCTCATCCTCCCATGTGGAATCTTTAGTATGTAAGTTCTTCCACTTAATGAGATACTTTAAAATTAATCGATTTCGTAGTTGTCGAGTCCTTGTTTTTGTGACTGCTTCAGTATCGAATATGATTTTTCCTTCTTCATCGAGTTCTGGAAACACTATTTGAACTGTGAGCTTGTCATCAATAACATTCTTTAAGCATGAAACATGGAAAATTGGGTGTACTCGGGAAGATGCAGGAAACTCCAATTTGTATGTCATAGTACCAATCTTTTGCAACACCTTGTAAGGACCATAGTACTTGGGTGATACTTTATTATCCTTATTAGCTTGCTTGAGGGACATTCGTTTTTATGGTTGTATCCATAAAAATACCCAGTCACCTACATCAAAACGTATTTCATTATGATGCTGATATGCATGTTGTTTCATTCAATTATGTACCAGAGTGAGGTTATCCTTTAAGAGTTGGAGAAATTGTTGTTGATGCTTGATGTGATCTTCAACTACTTGAACCTTAGAATTTTCTCTTAAAGATGATGTGATGGGTGGTGGATGATACCCATAAAGTGCCATAAATGGGGTCATTTTTGCTGCAGTAAGGAAAGAAGCATTATACCACAATTCAGCTAGAGGTAACTACTTGACCCATTGTACCTGTTTATCCAATACAAAGAAACGAAGATATCCTTCCAAACATTTGTTCACTATCTCAGCTTGTCCGTCAAATTGAGGATGATAAGATGAGCTATGAGATAGTTTAGTACCAAGAAAAGAAAATAATTTCATCCAAAAATTTACAGTGAAAATGGGATCTTTGTCACTTATAATAATCTTTGGGTTTCCATGTAGCTTTTGAATTGTTTCCATAAATGAAGTAGAAATTGTGCTGACTTTAAAAGGATGAGATAATGCACGAAAATCTACATACTTGGTAAGTCTATTAACTACCACCATGATGACACTCTTTCCTTCAGACTTGGGTAAACTTGTGATAAAATCCATTGAGACCTTCTCCCAACACTGACTTGGAATGGCTAAAGGTTCTGACAGACTCGGGGTCTTAATTGTCTCAACTTTATTTTGTTAGAAAACCAAACATTCTGCTACAAACTTCTGAATATCAGGTTTAAGGCCATCCCAAAAAAAATCCTTCTTGATCCTGTGGTAAGTTTTCAAAAATATTTAGCACCCTCCTAAGGGGGAGGTGTGCAATTCCAAAAGAATACTTTTCTTTAGTTTGGAATTCTTACAAAGATATAAGTGATCTTTGTACCATAATGAATCATTTTTCCAGCTAAATGTATCATATGTACTAGGATCTTATTGTAACTTTTAAATGAGTGCCCACACCTCTTCGTCATTCTTCTATTCAAACCTTGCTTTGGTTATCCAATCAGGTTAGATAATAGAAATGGCACAAAGCAATGCTTCCACATCCTCATTCTTTCTTGAGAGTGCATTTGCAACAACATTTTTCTTCCCTTTTTTTAGATGATTTCAAAGTCATAACCCAACATCTTTGTGACCCATTTTTGCTACTCTTTTGAAGATAATCTTTGTTCCAAAAAGTATTTAAGACTATCATGATCTATTTTTACCTTGAAATGTCTTCCCATTAGGTAATGTCTCCATTGCTTTAGTGCATGTAGTATTGCCAACATTTCCTTCTCATAAATAGGTTTTTGTAAATACTTTCCTTTGATTGGATGAATTTCAAAAGAAATGGGTCTTCCTTCTTGCATTAAAACAACACCAATTCCATTTCCTAAGGCATCACATTCCATAATAAAGGTTTTTTTGAAGTTAGGTGTAGCTAAGACTAGTGTTTGGCACATTGTCTCTTTAAAAAGTTCAAAGGCCATAGTTGCTTTGGAGTCAAAGAAAATGCATCTTTCTTTAGCAGTGTTGTTAGAGGTGCTGCTATTCTCCCATAATTCTTAACAAACTTGGGATAATACCTTGTCAACCTAATAAATCCTCAAAGATGCATTATGATTGTGGGGATTTTCCATTCCTTAATGGATGTTGGCTTAGTGGGGCCTGACCCAGGTTCAGAAGTGATTTAGCCAAACAAATCTCAGCACTACTGGCCCTTTCGGCAACAGTCCCCTGAGCGCAGACTGAGGTCTCACCCGAAGTAGTATGGGAGGGTGCTAGAACCAAGTTTTCGCACCCTAGGGATGTTTGATATGTGGTGATTGGTACTCAGTCTAACCTTCACACTTACTGTGCTACGCACACTTGCGGGCACCTCGCGCCCTGTGATACTGTCTTTGCATCAGTCTAGCCGCAGTGTGACCCGTGTTATTTACCCAAGTATTCCTTAATTAGTCTTCCCTTAGCTGATTACTTAGATTAAATTCACATATAAGCATCCATACACGTATTTATCAATTGCGCGTAGTAAATAACAGAGTAAAAGTAATGCATAACATCAAAATACAGATTCAAGAATAGATGCACAGAATAAACTTCTCTTTATTAGCTTCAATCCCAAGTACAGACCCGACTCCACCCTGTGCACTCAGCTGAGGACTCTACTAGGCCTCTATGAACTCAGCTGCAGAGCCTCTTCCTACTACTACGACCCAGTACACTTCAGATTCCACTCTAGGCTCTAACCATGCCTTCGCTATTCTATCTCTCTATGCTTTCCTAAGCTTAGCTTTACACTTAGAGCCTCGCTCTATTTATACAATCCCATGGTCCGTGAACCATGGGTAGACCGACACAACTTTACATTATTTTACAATTCCTAGGGCGGAAAACCCTATGACTCATCCTAGACTTTCGCACTCTGCGTCCACACTTCGCGGAGTCTTACAATACAATTGACCAAAACTCGGGCTTTAAGCCCCAAAACCTGCTGCGAGGGATGCCATGCCCAACAGGCCCCCAACACAATCATCGTGACTCATCCCGAGTCACTCTGCTGGTGTAGCGATCTTGGCATGGAGCCCCTCCAATTGTGCCTGTGCTACGTGAAGGTCTGCAGCACACTGTTCTGGCGTCTGTTGGATCTACTCTACTCTTTATACTGAATGCTCGCTGTCAGGGGCAGATCCCTGTCTTAAGGCATGCATCACCTTCATTTGTTTGAGCTTTCCTTCGATATCGACAGTGATGCAGAAGGCCTCATCAATCCAAGGCTAGACGCATGCTTTTAGTACTTCCTCTTTCTGTTGCGTGGCATCCACCTATTCCTTCAACGCCTTCACTTGTTGTAGCTTCGCCAACTGCTGGGTCAGGACAACTGTCTGCGTCGTTCCGTGCACACCGTCATACTACACTTGAAGTTCTCGCCCTTCTGTTTCCAGGCGCTATACGGTGGGGTCCTCCTTTAAGGAAGTGAGGACCGCGAGGGATTCTTCCAATAACATAGTACAATCCTGCACTACCTATCCTATTTCCTCCAGCCCCTTTTGGATACTGCCAGCGCGCTGTTCCCTAACTTCCGGGGGTGTGGATGACTGTGCCTTTAATCACAGTTCAAAAATCTGAAGGTTGAGGTCCAGTTGTATCCTTGTTGCTTCCTCCTTTGCCTTGTGGAATCCACTAGCCAATTTGTGAATTCGCACTCCGACTGGTAGGTCTGTCGCAATTTCTAACTCTGGAGCACGGCGACATGCTTCCTCTACTATCTGCTCCAACTGTTGATTCTACGCCAGCGCTTCATCGTGTTGTAGACTAAGCTGCTCAATGTTGATTCATTGTTCGCTGAGAATTTTTACTACATGTCCTTCCTTAGCGCGAAGTTCTGTTGTTTCTCCATCCTGTAGCTGGTATAATATATCCCACAGAAGGGAAGCCAAGTTTAGGCCAAGTCCCTTGATCCATCCCACCGCGGCTCTGTCCTCCATGCTGTCCGCTGTCAATGCTCCTTCCGGCAGCACAACGATGTTAGCCATTTTGGACCGCAACAACTGCTCTGTTGTTGATGTACCTGTGGCATCGCAAGCGGCTACCGTTCCCTCTTATGGGGGCTGCACCTGAAGTTCCTGGAGTTGTGCCCTGAGGGCCCCCAACATAATCTGCTACTCCGTCATTGCTTCTTGGAGCGCTTCCCTAGTGACCTCGCGAACTGTGTTGCTGATGTCGTATAGGTCACCCTCTATGAGTGTAATGGGTTCACCATCCAGTTTGGAAGCCTTGGTCTTCTTCCGTGGGCCTATTCGTTCCATACCACGCAACCATTTCAGTTGTGTAGATGTCGTGCTAGGGTCCGCACCTTCCGTCGTGTCCTCTGTCCCCTGTCCCGTGGTCAGGTCCTGTTGAGGGCCCTGAAATCGGGTCAACAACAAGGGGGATACCCACCCGGTCGGGAACCTGGTTGGCGGCTCCGTGCCCGTTTGGTGTAGCGAGTCCGACTGGGGATAACGGGACCAGCTTCCCGATCTAAAGGGTGTGTGTGTGTGTGTAGAAATTGGTGATGTGCGTGTGTGTAGAAAATGATAATGGAAAATCTATTTATTCCTAAGCTAATTTAATTCTAAACTCTGAACCGATTTTATACTACTTTAATCTAACAAGAACAACACATCTAATCTACACTAACCCAGGATAGAACTTTTTCCATTATGCGATCTAGAAAGATTTCACATAATAACTGGTAATGAAGATTATTCAGCTATTATGAGAATATAAATCAATTAAGATGAACCATCCTGCATAAAAAGTTAAGCAAAACGGTTGTGAACAGCATATCGCATAATCAGTTATTCATGTATTAAGCACCAATCAATGACTCCACCGCACAAAAGTGCCAAATGGTAGTCCACTCATTAATACAGTAACATATAAACAACATCAGCTGTATATTACTCTAAGAATGCAAGCAGAAATTCGTCAAGAGATAAAAGTACCATTTATGATTGATTTTAAACTCACAGACCTTAAGCAATAACGATCTATTTCTACTTACTTCTAATGCCTACTAAGAGTACAGAAGTACAACATCAGTAGCAGGTATTAAAATGCAAACATAAATAAATCTTGATCCGTCCATTCATCAAAAACCCCCTCCGAGGGTGCAAAAGTGCATGTTCTGAGGACAAGTTTTTTGACAAATTTCCGGACCCTTCTCCAATGCAACAAGAAGGGTTAAATACTACTAACCGACTAATATTAATTACACAAATTTAGGGAACGGCTTCAAATGACCGCCCTTTTACTAAAACAAATTTATTTCTAAAAACTGAATCTAATTTCTAACCATTTATGTATCTGCTCCTTAGTGCTGTAAGCGATGCGCTGTTCGCCGTGAAAGAGTCGGCTGCTTGTCCTTTCCTTTTGTTCGAGCTTGAAAATTAGAAATAACAAGAGCTGGCACCTCTTTCTGACAAACTAGAAGATATTTTTGAAAGTGTTCTTCTGGAGGAGTGTCTTCACGGCATGTATACTTAGTACAACTCAGATTTCTTTCAAACTGATTGTGCTGTTACTATTTCGGTTTCCGGCCATGCGAATGACTCAATGAGCTAGGGATTTTTTTGCCTGAACGATTTTCTTAATTGAAACTTGTTTCCATTCTTTGTTCCAGGCTTTTCTGAGACGTCTTTCCCCTTAAGCGTTTTTCTTTTTGCTTTACCCAATTTGGGCTTCAGGATCTCTCATAAACGCTTTGCTTTTGTGCGCCTTTGACTCTGAGTCCTGGATAGTCTATTTCCATCAGCATTTGTTGAGTGATACTCTGGAATCCACGGCCCTGCTGTATGCGGTATCCATCTGCGAAGTCATCTCCTCTATGTTCTTCTAGCTCTGGCGCTTTTCCTTAGATGTTTCCTGCATATAGACTTATATTAGTTGCTGCCTTATAGTTCACGTAAATGAAAAGAGACACGAAGAAAAGATTGACATGAAAGCATTAAGTTCTAATGAATTCATAATCATGTCACCCATTATGACTTGACTCTTCGAAAAACGCAACATAATCATCTTTGGATACACAGGCGTACAATCATTAATTTCCCGTAAGGTGTGCGCCTAATTTTGGGCTCACAGATCATGCCGAGGAATGCCTGCGATGAATGGTTTCTGCGATTTGCATCGCAGCATCGAAGATTGTGATGTAAATAAGTGGCATCGCAGCAACTGATAGTCTCATTCGTCGCAAACCATAGATCGCAGGTCGCAGCTTTGCATGGTCGCAGATCGCATATCGCAAGATCGCAAGGTTTTCGCTTTGTCACTCTGTGCTGCTTATGCGACATTGCGACGTGCGACGTCGCATATCGGTCGTCGTCGATTCTTTAGGTTTTCCCTTTTTAAGCGCTTTTAATGCACGCGATGTGATGGGTTCTCGCGTCGCTCCTTTTCAGTGTATTTATGCGCTTTGGGAAAACGCTTCTTTTTACTTTTGCGACGCGATATAGCTCTTGGGGAGTTAATACAAAAAGATCTTTAAACAAAATATTTTTTTGGATTTTTTGGTTAAGGGTCCCCCTTTGCTTGATGTTATCACTAATATCAAACAAAGAGGGGGGTTGTTGGTGACCACAACAATGGCGATTCACTGTGAAGAACCAGTTATCTCTGCATTTCTATTGACCGTTCACTTCCGAAACAGCAAAAAAAATTTATATGTCTAAATTTTGTTATGGACAGATAGAGTAGATTACCCCTCACCTTGTCAACGATATTTTATCTCAACCCTTTTTATATCCCAACTGCTTGCTTCCTCAGGTTTTTTCTTGCATTCGCACCAGACATTACTTGGTCTTGATTAAAGATAAAATAAGGTCTTCTCTGCGTACTGGCTTAAAAGTATGCTCATTTGTCGTAGGTAGAGCCTCTGCTGCCTGCAAGCGTCCATAGCCTCGACAGGGTTACCATGTTATCCAGCAATGATCCTTTTTCCTGCTTGAGGTTACTCGCAACATTCTAGAGAAAAATCCTTTTTGACACACTTTTCCTTTTTTAATTCTCTAAAGAAAAATGTCTTGGTTTGGTGGCCAAATTATGATACAGTCATTCACTCGATTTACACTTTTGCTGAACAAGCCGGCTCGTGATGAGACCTCTTGTCTTTTGATTGCAACAATCTTAAGTCGTTGCCCTGTTTTGATAGACAGTATTGGCAAAGTTTGCAAGTTATAATATCTGTGATCATGATAAGCCGGCTCGTGATGAGACCTCTTATTCTTTGAGATATAGTGTTTTCCTTGGATTGTTTCTCTGAATGCTGTAATTTCCTTTTAGCAGGGAGGAAGTCATTGTTTTTCCTTAAGAAAGCTTTGGACGACAATAATAGAGCTTTTGAAAACGACAGTTTTGCAGAGAATACTTATTTTATTATTGATGATACCTTTCATTGTGCTGATACAAAAAAATTCTTCACCAAAGGTTGCTTTTGTCAAAGTTTTTTAGAGGTTGAAACGAGCATCGTAATCAAGGTGAAGTTAACTCTATTTGTCAATAATAAAATTCAGATTTTCAAAAAAAATTGCTATTTGTACAAGCAAAATCAAAATCTGATAGAGAATTGGCGTGCTCTTTCATGAATCCTTTTTAAATGATCATTTACAACAGGTTTTATCTATAAAAAAGAGAAAAACAAAACAAAATACAAACTAAAAACTAAATTTATCCTACAAAAATTAGAAGAATTCTCTTCTATGGAAAATATAATTTAAGAATCAGTCCATTGACAGGTAAAGAATCTCTCCTACCTGCCAGATCCTGCAACACGAATGTAGACGGGCCTACGACTTCTACAATCCGAAAAGGGCCAAGCCACAGCTTTTGAAATTTCGTATGTTTGCCCTTTTCTTCATGAGCCTTATCCCATTTCAAAACTAAATCACCCATCTGAAAGTTTTTTCTGGTTATGATGCTTGAGTCAAAAGAAGATTTTATTAGCGCTTGGTGATGAGCATGGGTTTTCCTAGCTTGTTCTCTTTGCTCTTCTAGTTTGATTATTTCCATTTGTCTCAATTGTAAAGAGGAAGTAGATACTTCATCGATATATTGCACTAAAGACAAAGAGGGAATGACTAGGTGAGTCGGAAGAACCACTTCTCTCCCATAAACTAAATTAAAGGGAGAAGTGCCGATTGAAGTTTTCTTTGTGATTCTATCAGCCCATAAAGCATTTACCAGCGCTTTGTGCCAATTCCTTTGGTTTTGGTTGACTGTTCTTTTGATAATTCTGATTAGGTTCTTGTTTGTTGATTCAGCCAATCCATTACCTTGCGGATAGTAGTTGGCAGAATATTTCAGTTTGAACCCTCTTTTAAGCGCAAACTCAGTCATAGTATTTCCAGAAAAATATGAAGCATTATCAAACATTAAGGCCGTTGGCAATACAAACCTAGTGATGATAAATTGATCTCTGAATTCAATAATGTTTTCAGAATGAACTATCTTGAGAGGAACTGCTTCTACCCATTTGTTAAAATAATCAGTTGCCGTAAGGATATACTTATGCTGCTTAGAAGAGTGAGGAACGATCTCACCTATTATGTCCAAGCCCCATTGACTGAATGGTTGGTCGATGTTGACCGGTTGTAGCGACATGGACGGTTTCCTTTGTTTTCCTGCAGCAGTCTGGCAGACTTGGCATTTCCTTACGTGATTGTATGAGTCTTTGAATAGCGTGGGCCAATAATATCCTGCACGCAAGATTTTATGTGCAATCGCATCTCCGGCATAGTGTCCACCTGCTGGTCCATCGTGGAGTTCCTGCAAAACCTTTTCGGCTTCAGTTTTCTCAAGACACCTAAGAAGTACAGAATCGTAATTCCTTTTAAACAGGACATCATTTATGAGCTGGTATTGTTTAGCTTTTAATCTCAGAGCTCTTTTCTTGGTATGATCCAGACGTGATGGAGCATACCCGTTCTTAAGAAAAAAAATGGTGTCAGCATATGATGATTCTGCATCGTTTAGGCTTACCTCATACGCTTGTACCTCTTCAGATGAGTTCTCAGGGATTTGCAATGCTCCGGCTAACATCTTGCAGAAGCCTTGACCTCTTACGATGTTTGTTGGTTTGATCTCAAGATCATATTCTTGTAAAGCGGTAATCCAATTAGCTCTCTTTTCGCCCACGTCTTTCTGCACCAAAAGGTTTCTTACCGCTGGAAACGGTACTACGACTTTAGTGTGGGCTTTAAGCAAGAAAGGTCTGAAATATTTGATTGCTTTGAAAACAGCATATGCTTGTTTCTCTAAGTCTGAGTAATTAATTTCAGCACCTTGTAAGTTCGAGCTAAAGAATGCGATTGGAGCTTCCGCTTTCTCTTGATTTGCTTGGGTCAAAATCGCAGCATAGGATTTCTTTGAGGCAAAAGTGTATAAGATAAAAGATTCTGAAAAATTTGGGGTGGCCAAAGATGGAGCATTGATGATAGCTTGTTTGATTAAGTTGAATGCTTCGTGCTCATCTAGACCCCATTTGAAATTTGAGTTCTTTTTTATCATATTTTGTAAGGGAGAAATAATACGTGAAAAATCCGGGACAAATCTTTTGACAAAATTGATCTGTCCAAGGAAGGATTGCATGGCTTTCTTGTTATGGGGTATGGATATTTCGGAAATTTCCTTGATTCTGTCGGGTTCTATGTGAATACCAGATTTCGACACTATGAATCCGAGCAATTTCCCTTCGCTTAATGCAAAGAAAGATTTCTTTGGGTTGAGCGAAATCCCATACCTTAAGCATATTTGAAATATTCGCTTCAAATCTTTGAGATGGTTGTTTCGTTTTTTGGAGTACACTGTTATATCATCCAGGTAAATCACTACTGATTTATTGACTAGCCCCTTAAACGCGATGTCCATGGCTCTTTGAAAGGTAGCTCCGGCATTGATCAGACCAAATGGCATCTTTCGATATGCATAAGTGCCCCATTTGGTTCGGAACGTAGTCTTTAACTCATCATCGGGATGCACCAGTACTTGATTGTATCCTGAGAATCCATCCAGGAATGACATTAATTCTGAGCCTGCTACTGCCTGTAATATTTGCTCCATAGGTGGGAGGGGAAAGTTATCTTTCTGACAGGCTTTGTTGAGATTTCGAAAATCGATACAGATTCTAATGTCTCCATTTTTCTTCCTAACGGGCACCATATTGGATACCCATTTGGAATGCCTAACGGGGAAGATTATTCTGGCTCTCAACAACTTATTAAGCTCAGTTTTTATCTGATTTTCTAGGTTAGGGTGTATTTTTCTGAGCTTCTGCTGGACAGGTTTTTCATTGTCAATCATAGGGATAACATGTTGAATGATAGAAGTGTTGTATGTCTTTAGCTCATCGTAATTCCAAGCAAAAACGTTTTTGTATTGTCTCAGAAGACGGATATATGCTGATTTCTCTTCAGGGGCTAGGCCATGACCTAGGTTAACGTTTTGTGGCTTCTGATCGGTCCCTAGGTTTACTAATTCATAGTTCAGGGTAGAACTGCAAAGTTTAGCATTGGCGGACCTTTTAAACCGACTTTTCAAATCATATAAATCTTCTAACTTGACCACTGATTTCGGTATAGCATTGTCAGAGCTATTTTGTTGTATTTGGTGATCATGATGGTCTTCGTCGATTATCTGATTTGAATAGGATCCTTCAGAAGTAAGGAAATTTACGATGTCAGGATCGTCGTTGAATACTCTCCAATTGGTGATATTGTCAGGGATGGATGGTTTAAAGATTAATTCTATTGAAAAGCTATCAGGACTAAAATCTTCGGAAGGGATAAGTCTAGAGGCTACGTTAGCTAACAGGTCTGCGCTCGCATTTTGAATTCTTGGAATTGACGAGATGTTGAATGCTATGAAATGTGTAGTGAGATCTTGAACTAACGATTGATAATGCTTTAAATGACTTGACAGGTAATGTATGGTGTTACATACTTGTTTTACGACAATCTCCGAATCTCCAAATACTTGAAGATACTTAACGTTCAATCCAATTGCCTTGTATAGGCCTTGAACCAAGGCTTCGTACTCCGCTGTGTTGTTCGTGCAATCGAACTCAAGTCTGCATGTGAGCATAATCTTGTTCCCGTCTGGGTTAATCAGAACGCATCCTGCTCCTGCTCCCTCATTGGATTTAGATCCGTCAAAATATAATTTCCAAAATAAAGATGTATTTACAGAATTATCTAAAAAACTAAAATATTTTGAGTCATCGGTTTGGGAGAAATTTTCAACTTGGGATAAAACTGAATTCTCTAAGTATGGTGAAATATGAGCATTGAAATTGCCTAGGAAAGAATCTATCGCGTAATTGCCTACAATGCTGCTGTTGTATGTTATGGCTTCATTTTCTCCTTCCAGTTCTGTCACTATGTATTTTTGGTGCAACTCTCGTTCAACATTTATCTGATTTGGTTTACCATTGTATGGTAACCACATGTGCGTCTAGTCGGTTGAGAAATATCCGTGGAGTTTCTCCGACCAATCCCTGCTAAGAATCAAACCATAAAACTCAGGGATATCAGCTACTAGAATGTCGATAACCTGACATACTTTTGGGTTAGACAACAATCTTATGGTCACCTGATTAAGTTCACCAATCACTTCGACTTGGGATCGATCAAGTTGAACTATACGTACTGCAGATTTTTGAGGTTGCACATTCAATTTGGCACATATTGACCTGGGTAAAATATTCGTTGAAGCACCAGAATCGACCAAGCAATTGTGCACGTTTTTATTGAAGATTTCATATGTGAGGAGAAAAGGAGGAGTATGAGATCTTGATCTTCCTCCAATCAAGGCGATGTCATTTGGATCAATTTTATTGATTGTGTTGGTTGGAGGCCTTCCCAGATTGTGGGAAGATACAGCTGTAGGTAAAGATGTAGTAGGCACAGCATGTAATTCTTTCATCATGATTTTCTGCTGGTGTTTCAATTTACTCAATTCATACAAAGTGATATTAGCCCTAGTCTTCTTCATGTCATCAATGATGTTATACTCCATTTCATCCGACACTATTAGTGTTCTTGATGGAGGTGTTTGATCAGATTGGACTGGGCTAAGCTGGGTCGCTTTAGCAGTTGTCTTTTTGGTTGCGACCTTTTCTTTTGTTGCAGGGCATGCGCCCTTTTCTTTCGGGGTAGTTTGGGGAGGATCAAGTTGATTTTTGCTTCTCGTGCTAACAGGAAATGCTTCTTGATCTTCTTCTTGTGGGAGGATGAAGTCCCACATTCCTTGTAGTTCTACAACCTCTTCTTCGTCGGTCTGCCCTTCAGTGGTATTCTCTTCTTCTTCGTCTTCTTCAGATTCAACGTTTGAGACAACACTGAGTGGTTTTACCTCCATGGGAGGATTTCTTTTAAAAGTCCTAAAGGGCTTTTTCGAAGAAGTCTCTGCTACTTGTTTCTTAATATCAATCATCTCATTGGACATGGCTTTCAACACTTTTTGTAATCCTTCCAAATCGAAAGGATCTTTCGTTTGCTTCTTCTTGGTGTCTTCTTTGAAAGAGATCTTCTTAGATTTGCGTTCTTCTATAGCAGATCTCTTTTCTAGGGCTACCACGTGTTTTTCCACTGCTAACGCTTAAGTCAAGTTGTCAACTAAGGTGGTCTTGTTTGCCCTATCTACGAAGATAGCCAAGTTTGGAGGTAAAGCCGTGATGTACCATTCACATCTTACTTCCTCGCTGGGTTGTGAAGCAGCGGGGATTTTGTTGAGGATCTTACTGAACCATAAGTTAAAATCTTTAATGGGTTCTCTAGCCTCAGCCTTAAGATTAGATAGGTCATTGATCAATGTCGCGATGGATCTGTCATCACCAAACTTGGTGAGGAACTGACTTTGAAAAATGTCCCAGCTTGTGATGGATCCGGAAGGTAACGAAAAGTACCATGACCCGGCTGTTCCTTGCATTGTATAAGGGAAAAGACGGACAACAGCGTCTTCGTTAGTAACTCCGTTGAGATTAACAGAAAGCATGAAATTATTGATATGTTCTTCGGCTAGCATGCCTGCTTCTGGATTGAATTTAGGCAGCCATTTCTCAGGATGGGCCGGTATAGGGCTCAGGGGTGGAGGCATTAAAACTGCTTCAGGATTGTTCCATGGAGACTGGGCCATCATTGAGCTGCTAGCTAATGAAAGTGCAAAAGATGATCCCTGATGTTGAGAAGGTGAAGATATTAAGATCTTTGATGTTTGAAGAGGAAGGTTTGTAGAAGATGGGTGAGTGAGTTGGAATGAAAAAGTGGGTGGTTGACTTCGCGGTGAGGGAGTTGATATGGACGAAGTGGATGAAGGAGTCTTACTGTCAGACTCTGGTGGTGTTTTCCTTGCTCTTTTCCTGGTAGGAAGAGGGAGTTCACTTGGTTGTATGCAAAATTTTTCACTCTTTAATCTGGTAAGGGGATGAGCAGGGTTGTACTGCGAAGTCACGCTGCTTTTAGATTTATCAGACTTTTGGTTGAAAATAGAGAATCCCTGGAGTTTACGAATCAAAGTCTGAATTTCAGGGGGTTCAATGATAGATTGGTCTGATATATTCGAATATGTAGCAGTGGTGGATACTCGAGCGACTTTAGATTCCGGGTTTAACCGTGTTAGAGAAGTCGAGGGAGTTGATGAGGGTGTATTACTCTCAGAATGGTATTTGGATATTGCTTTAGGTGCCATTCATAGTTCGGGCCCTCCTTCTAGCGCCAAATATGTTGAGGGCCCTGAAATCGGGTCAACAACAAGGGGGATACCCACCCGGTCGAGAACCTGGTTGGCGGCTCCATGCCTATTTGGTGTAGCGGGTCCGACTGGGGATAACGGGACCAGCTTCCCGATCTAAAGGGTGTGTGTGTGTCTAGAAATTGGTGATGTGCGTGTGTGTAGAAAATGATAATGGAAAATCTATAATTATTCCTAAGCTAATTTAATTCTAAACTCTGAACCGATTTTATACTACTTTAATCTAACAAGAACAACACATCTAATCTACACTAACCCGGGATAGAACTTTTTCCATTATGCGATCTAGAAAGATTTCACATAATAACTGGTAATGAAGATTATTCAGCTATTATGAGAATATAAATCAATTAAGATGAACCATCCTGCATAAAAAGTTAAGCAAAACGGTTGTGAACAACATATCGCATAATCAGTTATTCATGTGTTAAGAACCAATCAATGACTCCACCGTACAAAAGTGCCAAATGGTAGTCCACTCATTAATACATTAACATATAAACAACATCAGCTGTATATTACTCTAAGAATGCAAGCAGAAATTCGTCAAGAGATAAAAGTACCATTTATGACTGATTTTAAACTCACAGACCTTAAGCAATAATGATCTATTTCTACTTACTTCTAATTCCTACTAAGAGTACAGAAGTGCAACATCAGTAGCAGGTATTAAAATGCAAACATAAATAAATCTTGATCCGTCCATTCATCAAAAACCCCCTCCGAGGGTGCAAAAGTGCATGTTCTGAGGACAAGTTTTTTGACAAATTTCCGGACCCTTCTCCAATGCAACGAGAAGGGTTAAATACTACTAACCGACTAATCTTAATTACACAAATTTATGGAACGGCTTCAAATGACCGCCCTTTTACTAAAACAAATTTATTTCTAAAAACTGAATCTAATTTCTAACCATTTCTGTATCTGCTCCTTAGTGCTGTAAGCGATGCACTGTTCGCTGTGAAAGAGTCGGCTGCTTGTCCTTTCCTTTTGTTCGAGCTTGAAAATTAGAAATAACAAGAGCTGGCACCTCTTTCTGACAAACTAGAAGATATTTTTGAAAGTGTTCTTCTGGAGGAGTGTCTTCACGGCATGTATACTTAGTACAACTCAGATTTCTTTCAAACTGATTGTGGTGTTGCTATTTCGGTTTCCGGCCGTGCGAATGACTCAATGAGCTGGGGATTTTGTTGCTTGAACGATTTTCTCAATTGAAACTTGTTTCCATTCTTTGTTCCAGGCTTTTCTGAGACGTCTTTCCCCTTAAGCGTTTTTTTTTTTGCTTTACCCAATTTGGGCTTCAGGATCTTTCATAAACGCTTTGCTTTTGTGCGCCTTTGACTCTGAGTCCTGGATAGTCTATTTCCATCAGCATTTTTTGAGTGATACTCTGGAATCCGTGGCCCTGCTGTATGCGGTATCCATCTGCGAAGTCATCTCCTCTCTGTTCTTCTAGCTCTGGCGCTTTTCCTTAGATGTTTCCTGCATATAGATTTATATTAGTTGCTGCCTTATAGTTCACGTAAATGAAAAGAGACACGAAGAAAAGATTGACATGAAAGCATTAAGTTCTAATGAATGCATAATCATGTCACCCATTATGACTTGACTCTTCGAAAAACGCAACATAATAATCTTTGGATACACAGGCATACAATCATTAATTTCCCGTAAGGTGCACGCCTAATTTCGGGCTCACAGATCATGCCGAGGAATGCCTGCGATGAATGGTTTCTGCGATTTGCATTGCAGCATCGAAGATTGCGATGTAAATAAGTGGCATCGCAGCAACTGATAGTCTCATTCGTCGCAAACCATAGATCGCAGGTCGCAGCTTTGCATGGTCGCAGATCGCATATCGCAAGATCGCAAGGTTTTCGCTTTGTCACTATGTGCTGCTTATGCGACATTGCGACGTGCAACGTCGCATATCGTCCGTCGGCGATTCTTTAGGTTTTCCCTTTTTAAGCGCTTTTAATGCACGCGATGCGATGGGTTCTCGCGTCGCTCCTTTTCAGTGTATTTATGCGCTTTGGGAAAACGCTTCTTTTTACTTTTGCGACGCGATATAGCTCTTGGGGAGTTAATACAAAAAGATCTTTAAACAAAATATTTTTTTGGATTTTTTGGTTAAGGGTCCCCCTTTGCTTGATGTTATCACTAATATCAAACAAAGAGGGGGGTTGTTGGTGACCACAACAGGTCCGGGCCTCCTTCCTCCTACATCATGGTGGCCCCTGTTGCCGGTGCTACTGCTACTTTTTTGGCGGCCTTGGTCTGCTCTGCGGTGGCCTTCATTGCCTCATGGGAAGCCCTTACCTCCTCGGCAAACTGCTCGTTGCGCTTCTGCTGTTCCAGCAACTTGGTGGCATCCTTCTGTTTTTGTATCGTTGTCTTATCGCGCACCGCCAGATCCGAGGTGTGCCACTTGGGTGGCCATGATTCGAGCACAGTGAAAATGGCATCATCAATCACAATGAAAGGAAGTTTGGTCCAATTCTGTGCCAAATCCTTACACGCCTTGATATACACATTGTGCATATCTGCCTTGAAGTATGCAAAGCTCCGCAGACTGTCGTACACTGTGGGGGATAGGCGTGGCCTTTTGTTGATCCACATCTGGACGCTTGCCTCCATGAGCACCCAGAAGATCTTGGTCTCACGGATTCGTGTGGCGTCCTTCGTCGCCCAGAGCGACGCGTATTTTGCCACCTCTAGCAAGTCCTGTTCGAGGGGAGGGAATTGACTGTCCTCAGGCAGTTCCCCTATCACCAATAAGATAGACAAGAGAAACCACATGTAGTGGAAGGTCTTGCCCTGCTCCTGAGCTTCTTTGCAGTTGGTTAGGAATTCCTCACAGAGGAATTCGGCCCAGTTGAATTGGACCCCCTCCGTGCATTGTTCGGCCAGCGCGACGACCATCGTTGGTACCTCGTTGCCACAACATTTTCTCATCACCTTCCTAGCCAACAGTTGGGTGGCTATGCGCACCCCTTTGTCCTGAATGCTACTAATTATGTAGCCTCTTTTCTTCTTTTCCAACTTGTATTTCTTCTTCATGGCCTCTGCGAGCGCCAAATCTCCGCTTTTGCCAGCTATTTCCACGGGGTCCCTTCCCATACAGGGAAGCTGAGAAATCTTGTGAATAAGCTCTACCGTGATGGGAATAGGCTCCTCCAGCCACAAGTACCCATCGTGCACCAGGCAAAGCAGTTGCTTGATGACAAAGATTGTGATCGGTGCCCAGTGAAAGTGTGGAATCCATAGTAGGTGGAGTAGCCCAGCCTCCTCCACACCGCGCAGCCATTTCCGTGGCTCTAGCACTGTAACTAACCCATCCTTTCTCTATTTCATGAGGTTGCTAGTCTCCAAATGTGGGAACTTTTCACTGTCCGCGAGGTCCCAATCTTCAAATTTCATCATGGGCATGCAGCCCAGGGCCGAACCTTCAAACAGAATGCCATCTGGGAGGAGCGGGGTTTGGAGTGAGCTCTTAATGACATCCAAATCCTTGGGTACTTTTGCTTTCCCTTTCCGTGGAGGGACATACTTGGGCAGTTTTTCTGTAGCGCGCACCGGCTGAATGTCTTCCTCCATTTCTTCATCCACCTCGATCTCTTCTACGAAATCCTGGAGGTCCTCCTCCTCATCATCTGTCTCAAGATTAACAATCTTGCCTTTATCTTCCATAGAAAGTTTACCAAACTACAGATTTTGTAGAGACATGCGGACTAGTCCTGCTGCCTATGAATCCGTTTTGGGCCTTGGTGTCCGGGGTGATTTTGGAATTTCCGGTGCATCCCCCACCTGCAACGTAGGGCTCTGCGCGGCTTCCCCGATTTCAACATCATTCTATTTAGGAGGTCCTATGTCTCCTTCGGCAATGTCTCAAACAAGGAACTTTCTCTCAAAACCTCCAAATTCGTAAGGTCCACACCCACTTGATAGCGCAACAACTGAATTCTCAAAACGCCAAGGGTTGTTCGCTGGATAGCCACCTGTGATTTATAGGCCTTTTTGACTTCAAATTTGACTATTCCCCCCACATTCAGCCCATTAATGCTAGATTGGCGACAGATCATCCCAAATCTAGTTCTGACTTCATGTCTTAATTGCCCGCCGCCCGCTCCTCTTTGTCTTAAATTGGACATCTTTTCATGAACAGTGACACCAATAGTCACTTCCCAGCCTACCTACGTAGCATCATAGCCCCCTCTATGCAGGCGCGACTCCTGTGACATGTCGATCCTGTGCGCAACCTCTTTATCACACAGCTCCCCCACATACTCTTTTATAGTCCCGCGCTCTCTTTCAACTACTCGAAGCATTGAGATTGTGCTCCCTCCGGCTAGTCAGGTGGTCGCACCACCTGTGTGAGACTTCAATTCACCTTCCAGCCTAGTCTATGGGCACTCCTTAATTACCTGCACAACAGTCAGCGCCGCGTATTCTTCCTTGTGTGGTGCGCTCCCCTGGTTACTTTGTCTGGTAAGGTGCAGTCGTAGCCATGGTAGCAGAGTCACAAATGCTCGGCGACATTCTTCTAATGCAATAGTATGGTTGCCCATATCTTGTCCTGTCATTCTTAGTTTATCGACGCGACATTCTTGCGCGATTTCATTTTCCAGGTTTTTGATCTTTGCATCCATTAACATGTTTTTCTTCCTCAGTCGTACCTGATCTTCTTCGAGTTTGCAAAGCTTAAGGTTCCTTCACCGAATGGCTTCCTGTAACTGCATAATTCCTTCGTCTAGGTCCTTGCTTACTGTCCCAACTGTGTGATCTATTGCGTGAGGATTCCTTTCCTCCAAAATTATGGTCTCAACTCTGCTCTTCAACTTCGGAATCATCTCCGCACTCAGGTTTTTGCACATGGCCCTATAGGCCCATTGAACCGCTGGTACACACAGGTACTAATCAGTTCGTCTCGCCTGGTGAACCCTGTTTAGGACTCCGCATACCTTCTTGAATGCTTCTACCTGGAACGTTTGTGGTGCGCATCACCTCTCCTACTACTGTGTCCTATTCCGATTTTCAATCATGAATTTTGGGTGTGCTTGTGTGGGATACATAGCACATGTCTGTACCCATTGAGACAGGTGGGCATGTAAGTTGTTCCGTCCTAGTTGACCAACTCTGGTTCGAAGCTGGGGACTTCCAAACCGTAGGTGCATCATCCTTCTACATCTGCACTAGTCCTCAAAATTTCCTTCATTTGTACCCCACCATGTTGTGGGTGTTGCGTGCAATGCCCATTTCAACGCATCAAACCGCTGTTGTTCGGGTATTACGCTTTCAAATTTGCTCAAGAATTCATCCACTGTAATCAATCCTCATATGTCGGTAGCTCTCTTACCTCTGTTGTCACACAACGTAGTGTTCTAACCATCATGTTGAGACTCAGCGTTGTCACTTCGTGCAACTGATTCTGCCATCACTCTACTTCTTCGTCTGAATCCAAAGTGCAAGAGATTTCGCGCTCCCACGAGATCCTCCTATCTGCATTTAGATTCACCCAATCCTGGTCTCGCGTAGTTATCTTGTAAATACAATCGAGATCATCATCGCTATCATCGCCGCACACTGGTTCAGTGTAGCGCGCTCCTTCGGCTGGGTCCAGTGGGACTACTACGCGTAGTGACTTTTTCTTGAAGATCATTTTGTGCTTCTTCATATTGATGACTCCATTCATATCAGTGGCCAAGTATATTCCTAACAACACGGGATAGGGATTTTTGTCATCGACAATCTCTATTACTTCACAATCCGCCTGCGTGCTCACATCTTCGATATCAACTATTACCCCTTGCAACCTTCCCATGGGCAAAATATTATGTTGGTTCTCCATTCGTAATTGAATAGGGGACCATTGTAATGCGGGCCTGCCCATGCATTCCCATGTTTGAATCAGTAATACATTCGCGTCCGAACCCAGATCTAGGATTACCTGATCCATTTCATATTCCCCAATCTGTGCAGTCAACCTCATTTCCCTTCCAGTGTGCAATGTGTGCTTCCCCAATTTCCTGACTACGCACGGTTCTCCTAACCTCACACACCTGGTGATCAGTTCCTGTAGTCCTTTAACCGCCTTGTTGTCGCGCAACAGTTTCATGCATGTCTCCAGAAAGGTAGTGAGCATTGAAGGATCCATTCCTGGCTTTGGTTGATCCTTACTACCTAAAGTGGAGGCCTCCACGAAGCTCTTCTTAGCTTCCATGAATGTCTCCTTTGCGCATTCTAAGTCAAACTTAGGTTCCTTTGCAGGAGCCTTGCGAACCCATGTACTTTCCTCTGGCTGCTTTCCCTTATCCTCTCCCGTGGTCGCACCACTTCTGAGCATCATGTTTACATTTGGGTCCTCTTCGCGTGGCTTAGACCTCATCATTTGTATATTCTGAGTCGGGGGAGGCTGGAATACCCCTTTTTCGCACATCTTTGTGATCAACGTAGGACAGTCTATTGTTTCATGATCAAATTGAGCACAATACGAATAGGATATCCTCGTTGGGTTGGTACAGTCACGGGCATAGTTCCCTGGTCCTCTACAATTGTAATAAATTAATTGTCCATGGCCCCTTCCTGGTCCCATTCCACCTTATCCTCGACCTTGCCCCTGAAATCTAGCACGTGCCATCCCCGCATCTAGGTCGAGGGCTCACGTTTCGGTCTGCATCCTATAGGCTGGGGTCTGATCCATCATTAGCTTGTAACTGCGGCAAGTGTGCTCATCATGGCCTACTGACCTGCAGAAATTACAAAATAATTGCTGGGGTGTCTGGGTATATTTCTACAACAAATGACAATTATCCGTCATGTGTTTCCCTCCTATTTGATAGATCGTGCACCATAAAGCGAGTGTCGCACTTGGCCTTGCCTGCCCTCCAGTCTCAATGACATTAGCCCTCCTCCTGCCAAGTAGTTTGTGAACACTAGACAGTGATCCTTGTCATGGCCCTGGCCTTTACATTTTATGCACCATACTTCCTCGCACGCCTCTGGCCACGGTGCCCTATCCTGCTTCAGGCTCTGCATTTCCAAACATAGATTTTTTAGTTGCACGTGGATTTGTTGAACTCCCAACCCAGGGTCTTATATCGAGGTCACATGTAATCTCATCGCCATTTCCAATGCTTTGGCCTGGATAGAAATTTTCTGTTGTGACAACGTTGTGCTCAAGTGTGGTGCCAGAGATGCTACAAACCATGCATGATGTTGTGCATCTGTCAACGTCATATTGGCTTCGCAGATCATACTCTTCAGCCGTTGATCCAGATCCCAGGGAGTCTCACCTGAGAGCATCACGATCTCTTTAAACCCAATGATTGATTGTGTTTCTAACTTTGGTCTGCTAAATTCCTTGTTCAGCGCATTCTGGATCTCTGCTATCCCTACGTTTGGGTGGTCGTTAGAATTTTTGATATACCATGTTAATGTGCAATCCACCAGCACGCTCACCAATGTAGCATTCTTAATATTGTCGTCCGTGACGCCCTGTGCTTCCCATACTACTCTTACCATGAACTAGAATTGGTCTGGATCCTCATTCCCTACTCCTCTGAACACTGGTAGTTTTATCGCGCTCGCCATACTGAACTATGGAGGTGGTGGAGATGGAGGTGAGGGAGGTGAAGCAGGTGGCAATGTGGGTGGAGGTGGTAACCGCGGAATCCGCTACCTTATCAAACTAACCGCGCTTCTCGGACAAACCTTCACGAGCTCGTCCTCACTCTCCCGTGAGGGTGAAATTAAGGGACTGTTTTCTAATTCTTCGTTACTTCCTCTTCTGTAGCTCTTTCCGCTTCGTGTAGTCCCAAACATTAATTTATTTGCAAAACCTACTTTTCACATAACAGCATCTTAATCCAGGTCTGAAAATATTTAATATGCTTATCTCGTGGTCCCTTGAGAAAACGTCGCTCTGCCTCGTTGTAACTGACGATCGTGTCCACCGCGAACTCAGTGATAAATCCTCCTATTATTCGGTCGAGCCAGTGGTCCACAGCTCACGCTATCTTATCCTTTGAGGCTTCTAGTCTGCGCACTAATTCCAAAGTCCACACTATCAGTTAGTTGAGCCTACACCTTCCCTGGCTGTTGGCTAACCTCGCGATCCACTCATACATCTCAGACAAAAAGGATGCAAAGAAAATCTCGTAGATTTCTGTATACACGTAATAATCCAGCCACTTTTCCTTAGATACTTGGAGAGTTCTGTTTTCTTGTGTCGCGAACTCGTGAATCTTCTTGTCCAACCACTCTTCAATTTCATTCTTTGTTGGGTTCCAGTGGCACGAAATCAAACATCCCTTATGTAGATCCTGGTCCTAGCAACGGAACCATTTGTTGGCTTAGTGGGGCTTGACCCAGGTTCAGAAGTGATTTAGCCAAGCAAATCCTGGTACTACTGGCCCTTTCGGCAACAGTATGAAGAGCACGGACTAAGGTCTCACCCAAAGTAGTATGGGAGGGTGCTAGAACCAAGTTTCCACACCCTGGGGATGTCTGATATGTGGTGATTGGTACGCTGTCCAACCTTTGCACTTACTGCGCTAAGTGCACCTTCGGGCACCTCGTGCCCTCTGATACTATCTTCACGTCGTTCTAGCTACAGTGCGACCCGTGTTATTTACCCAAGTTTTCCTTAATTACTCTTCCCTTAGCTGATTACTTAGATTAAATTCACATATAAGCATCCATACACGTATTTATCAATTTCACGCAGTAAATAACAGAGTAAAAGTAATTCATAACATCAAAATACAGATTCAAGAATATATGCACAGAATAAACTTCTCTTTATTAGCTTCAATCCCAAGTACAAACCCGACTCTGCCCTGCGCACTCAGCTGCAGGGGTTTGCGCACTCAGTTGCGGACTCTACTAGGCCTTTGTGCACTCAGCTGCAAAGCCTCTTCCTACTACTATGACCCAGTACACTTCAGATTCCACTCTAGGCTCTAACCATGCCTTCGCTATTCTATCTCTCTATGCTCTCCTAAGCTTATATTTACACTTAGAGCCTCGCTCTATTTATACAATCACATGGTCCACGAACCATGGGTAGGCCAACACAGCTTTACATTATTTTACAATTCTTAGGGCGGACAACCCTATGACTCATCCTAGACTTTCGCGCTCCACGCCCACACTTTGTGGAGTCTTACAATACAATTGACCAAAAATCAGGCTTTAAGCCCCAAAACCTGTTGCGGGGGATCCCATGCCCAACAATGGATTTAATTTGGTTAGGGTCTACCTTAACACCCTCATGAGATATAATATGACCCAAATATTCCACCTCCTATACTCCAAAGAAACATTTGGAGGATTTGGCATATAATTGTTTCTCCTCCAATAATTTGAGCACCCTGTCAACATGTTGAACATGATCCTTCCAAGAATTGTTGTATATGAGTATATCATCAAAAAATACTAACACATGTTTTCTAAGGAAGGGTTTGAAAATGGAATTCATCAAACCTTCAAATGTTGAAGGTGCGTTAGTAAGGCCAAAAGGCATGACCAAAAATTCATAATGACCCTCATGAGTTTTGAATGATGCTTTCGGAATGTCTTCAATCTTCATTCTAATTTAATGATATCTTGAATGAAGATCCAACTTGATGAATTAAATTGCTCCATTTTATTAATCCAACAATTCATCAATGATTGTATCTTAGCTAGAATTAATCATTATTTTCATAGAAAATTTAGAGAAGCCCTAGAAATCAATAAATATCCCAATAATCTTAACCGAGATGATGGATGGAAAATCAGTGAGAATTAGATTCCCACATTAACCTCGAAATCTACCCCCTCTCAAAACTTATAACTTATATTCATTTCCTATATTTAATTACATTTTTATCTAACTTTCTTTGGAAACTCTTTACCCTCAACATATCTAAGCTCTCACATAATAACGAATTCAATCTCATAAACATTTGTAAGCAATAAATTATTAATACTATTAGCAAACTTCATAAAACAATAGGTAAGTAATAATATTAAGATTTTAATTGAAACATCCAAAACCATTATTTAAATAGTTTTAATAATATATAACAGAACATCAACCATTAATATAGCATATAATTAAAAATAATATAACATGATATAAAACAAAAGATTATAATCTAACACATAACACTTGTTAAATATACATATATAATCTTAATTTGAAAACAAACTAATTAACATTATCTAAATAATTTAATTCTATTAGTTTAGAATTAATAGATTATTAATCCATGATATAATATATATTAAACATTATTAAAACTTACATTAAAACATTAATATAATAATATTTATTAATATTAATATAATCAATCTCACCTTTCAGTAATCTAGGGTTACCTTGTTGACTCATTTTATTCTACTCCCAACACTAACATATTTATTGGACATTCATGAGATCTATTTTTCTTATCTTTTTACATCTTGATAATGAACCTCAGTAGAAGGTTCGAAACGTTGATGAAAAATTCTCATATGCAATGGATCCAGAAAGCTCAGTAAAACAAAAGAAATGAGAAATTGATCTTTAATAGTGAGCTTATTGAGCTCCCTATAATTTGGACACATACACCATGATCCATCCTTCTTGTGCACCAATACTATTGGAGCAGAGAAAGAACTTTGACTAGGTTGAATTATACCAGCCTCTAGCATTCCTACAACCATACGTTCAATTTCACTCTTTTGGGCATATGGATATATGTAAGGTCTTATGTTTGGAGGAACACTTCCTGGAATCAAATTAATAACATGATCATTATCACGGATAGGTGGGAGGCCTTTCGGAGTCTCAAATACCTTGGAATGATTTTCCAAGAATTTTTGGAGATCTGGAGAAATAGATGATTTTGATGTTTGAACCTTTAGTGAGCATAATTGTGTAATTACTCCTCGTTTTTATTTCTTGAGAATATTTTTCATGCCATTAAAGTTGATTATGTTTCATGATTTCCTGTGATACCCCTTTATTCAACTTCCTTTCCTTCCCAAAAAAAATTCAAGAAAAGTTCTTGAAAATTAAAAGCTATTTTCCCCAAAGATTGTAACCATTGGACAACTAGTACAACATCAGCACCACCCATTGTAATGGAAATCATTGGACTATTCAAAACATATTCCCCCATGGTTAGCTTGATATTATGGCACTTTCGAGAACAATTTATATTTTCTCCATTTGCAACCATCACTTGACACTCAGGTGTTGGACATAGGAAGCAATTCAATTTTTTAGCTATCTTACAATGAATAAAATTATGAGTGCTACCTGAATCAATCAACACTATTACCTTTTTCTTCTTGATATATCCTTATATCTTGAGAGTTTTAGGAGTGGTAATTTTTGCCAATGCATTGCAAGATATGGTTAGTTTCATTTCTTCTTAAACAGGGGTTGGTTCCTAGTGTATATCCTCCTCTTTTGATGTTTCTTGTTCCTTTTCTTCCTCCTCTTCAGAATCTATGTAGAATAATTTCTTCTCAACACACTTATGACCTTTAGTGTATTTTCTATCACAACTGTATCAAATCCCTTTTTCTCTCTTTTTCTCCAATTGTTGTGGCGTCAACCTTGTAGTTTTTGGAAGGCTAGTAGTAGCAACACTTCCATGTTTATAATTGTGAGTGTTAGACATCCTTGTTGCCATAATTTTTCTTTCAAATTTCCTTGCCACCCTGAATGCCTTCTCTAGTGAATCAAGTTCCCAAAGACAAACCTCATGTTGGATGTTATCCTTCAAATTCCCTATGAATACATCAATCTTATGCTCCTCTGGAATATCAATTACCCTAATATTCAATTTTTAGAAGTCCTTGATGTGATCCGCCATTAACCCTTTTGTTTGAGATTTATCAATTGGCTAAAGAAGGTTTTGAGCTTTGTATCATCATAATGTGTTATCATTTCCTCCATAAAATTTGACCAAGTGACAAGTGGTTTACAAGAACAAATCCATCAATACCATATAAATTGATTGGGTTCTAAATATAAATATGCAATGTGTGCCTTTTGTGTGTGTTCCACATCACTTAAATCAAAATATTTCTCCATCTGTAGTATCCATGTTACCAGATCCTTTCCATAAAACTTCGTCATATCTATCTTTGGAATGTGGGGGTTCTTAAAGCCCACACTAGAGTCTCTAAAATCATAATTCATATTCATTTTTTCCTCATCATGATTTTCATGGATTACCTTGTCACCATAGCGAAGCCTTTCTTGCAAAAACTTTGTCAAACCTTCCATGTATCCTTTCAAACCATTCATGGCACCTTTTTATCCATCCATGTCATCTTTGGCTGCTCTTTGTGAGAGCAAAATTTTTTGCACTTGGTCTTGTAATTTTGATATATCATGTTGCAATTCTTCCTCTTCGTGTGTCATAGTAGAGCTTTCTGAGGGCTTAATGAGTGTAGAATTATTTTGTCTGGGAGGAATTTTAGAACCCAATACTAATATCTATGCTTCAATATGCCCTTGGAATCACTTACAAAATTATTTTTCAAACAAAAGTTATGCAATTTAAAAAAAATACACACATTTTTTATTGCTTTTAGGAGCTCAATCTTGAAACGGTTGTAACTCTGTAATTTCATATCTTCAAGATCTAAAATTTGGTCCTATGGTAGCCCTATGAAGATTATTTTCAATTCCACAAGTCAAACCAATATTGGATTCTTCAATATAGACTTATGCCAGATCTCCCAAGATGACTTGATTATGGATGGGTTCAGTAGAGTAAACCTGTATAGAGTGCCACATGTCACTTTTTCAACATTCGGCCCTGAAACCAATACACAAGAAACTAGAGTCTGTGCACTTTTAGTCACATTTTTCAAAATTCAAATCTATTGCTCAGAGAGAAAGGTATGATAATTTTCCCTAGGTCACCTGTTTGCAATTGAATTATGTAGCCTGCAAAAACCCTACCTTTCTCAAATCATATCTTTGAAAATGTAGTGAAACGAGCTTTGAAATTTTTACAAAAATTTCACCAAGATTTAGGCTTCACGTGGTAAAAATTTTAGCTTCTGAAACCTCTTAGAAAAAATTTATAGTGAAAATTCCAGGATGACCTGTTTGAAGAAGCGAAACCCTAGAAGCCAAAGCTCTAATACCAAATGTTATGCAACCAACCCATAGAAAAGATAGATCAATCACTTAAAAAATATCCTCTTCAAGGGGGAAACCTTATTTACATTACATAAATGAACAATTCTTGGATGATTCAAATGATAAGACCTCCTTGGTATATATAGGAGTCTAAGGGGTCACAGTATATTCAGAGTCTACATAAAAATAATAATGTAAAGGTGCAACAATAAAAATAGTGGGCTTATATGGGGCACAACAATAAAAACAGGGGGGATACATGGGAACAACAATAATAATAGGGGGATACACTAATAATAATAGGGGAAATATACTAGTATTATAGGTACCTAACAATTTTCGATTTGGATTTCTGATATGGCACATCGAGGGTGGGGAAGCCTTTTGTTACTTCATTGATTTCAAAAAATATTTTTACATCGTTCCTCAAGATAAGATTTGCAAAAGAATGGAAGAGATGAGAATTCCAAGTGAATATAGAGAATTTTTCATAAACTTTATGAGAAATTTAGTGTTGAAATCAAAACTACCGATGGCTTTTCTGAATGCTTTGGTAGTGACATTGGGGTCAAGCAGGGGTCCCCCCCCCCCCCCCCCAACTCCCCCACTCTATTTGTTTTATATATTGATAAGATAGAATAATGGTTAAACAACCCTAGTGGAGAGGGTATTCAACTAGCGGGTTATGTGGTGAAGCTACTTTTGTATGTTGGTGATCTTATCCTAATTGCAAAATCTGCTCATGGTTTGAGAGAAAGCATTAAGTCCTTAGAGCTCCTTTTTCAAGAGGTTTGGATGCAAGTAAACACTAGCAAAACCAAATTCATGATCCTCTCTTTGAAGTGGAAAAAGTTAGCTTTATATTTGAGGGAAAATCCTTGGAGATAGTGGAAGAGTACAAGTACCTAGGAATTGTTTTTCACAACAGGCTCAATTGGGAGACGTGCAGAACTAAATTATTTAAGGGGGATGGAGAGTTTTTTGCCTTCTTCATAATAGATGCAAGAAAGTGAAATTATGGGAATGGAAAACCAAGAAAACTCTTTTTGGAGTGTGGGTTACCTTGGTTTTCCTCTATGGAATTGAAGTTTGGGGGAGTAGCATGTCAAATCATAAGTGGATACATCTAGAAAATATTCAAAAGCACTTAATCATTAGTAATCTTGAATTCAAGTCAACGGTCCCATATGAGATCTCGCTAGCTGAGGTTGGTATGTACTCGATGGAGGTTTCAACAATCATTCATTTGTTAAGTTATTTAAAAAAGGTGGAAAGCATGGATGAGCATCATTGGCCCAAGATGATCATTGCAAAAGAACTAAAGTGTAGGAAGAAAACTTGGAAGAAGAAAAATGACAAGTGTGTTATGAAACCAGCTCAAGAAAATATAGAAAAGATAGATCAATGCCTTAGAATTCAGCCTCTTCAAGGGGGCAACCTCCTTTACATTACATAAATGAACAATTCTTGGATGATTCAAATGACAAAACCTCCTTTCTATATATAGGAGTCTAAGGAGTCACAATATAATCCAGCCGACCTAACAATAATAATATAAAGCCACAAAAATAACAATAGAGGGATTCTATGGGGCACAGTAATAACAATATGGGGGCAATAGGGGCACAAAAATATTAATAAGGGGTATAACTACAATAGTAATGGGGTAATCACTAGTATTATAGGGACCCAACATGCCCCTCTCCTTCAAAAAAGTGTTGTCCTCAACGCTTGAGTAGTTCTGGATACTTCTGCATAAAATTCTCATCCTCCCATGTGGAATCTTCAGCGGATAAGTTCTTCCACTTGATAAGATACTCTGAAATTGATCGATTTCGTAGCTGTCGAGTTCTTGTTTCTGTGACTGCTTCCAGTTCCAATATAATTTTTCCTTCCTCGTCAAGTTCTGGCAATATTGTTTGAACTGGGAGCTTGTCGCCTATAACCTTCTTTAAACATGAAACATGGAAAACTGGGTGCAATCGAGAAGCTGCAGGAAGCTCCAATTTGTATGCCATAGTACCAATCTTTTGCAACACCTTGTACGGACCATAATACTTTGGTGATAATTTATTATCCTTCTTAGCTTGCTTTAGGGACATTTGCTTATATGGTTGTAGCCGTAGGAATACCCAATCACCTACATCAAAACTTCTTTCACTGCGATGTTGATCTGCCTGTTGTTTCATTCTATTCTGTGCCAACACGAGGTTATCCTTTAAGAGTTGGAGGACTTGTTGTTGATGTTCGATGTGATGTTCCACTGCCTGAACCTTAGAATTTTCTCTTAAATATGATGTGATGGATGGTGGTTGATACCCATAAAGTGCCATAAATGGGGTCATTTTTGTTGCTGTATGGAAGGAAGTGTTATACCACCATTCAGCCAGAGGCAACCATTTGACCCATTGTGTCTGTTTATCAGATACAAAGCAACGAAGATATCCTTCCAAACATTTGTTTACTATCTCAGTTTTCCCATCAGATTGAGGATGATAAGATGAGCTATGAGCTAACTGAGTACCAAGACAAGAAAATAATTCTGTCCAAAAATTTCCAGTGAAAATGGGATCTCTGTCACTTACAATAATCTTTGGGTTTCCATGTAGCTTTTGAATTGTTTCCATAAATGCAGTAGAAACTGTACTGGCTTTAAATGGATGTGATAATGCACAAAAGTGTGCATACTTGGTAAGTCTGTCAACTACCACCATGATGACACTCTTTCCCTCAGACTTGGGTAAACCTGTGATAAAATCCATTGAAACCTCCTCCCAACGTTGGCTTGGAATGGATAAAGGTTGTAATAGACCCGGTGTCTTAATTGTTTCAACTTTATTTTGTTGGCAAACCAAACATTCCGCCACAAACTTTTGAATATCTGATTTAAGGCCATCCCAAAAAAATTTCTTCTTAACCCTGTGGTAAGTTTTTAAAAATCCTGAGTGCCCTCCTAAGGGAGAAGTGTGCAATTCCATAAGAATCTTTTATTTTAGTTGGGAATTATTACAGAGGTATAAGCGATCTTTGTACCATAACGAATCATTTTGCCAGCTAAATGTGACGTGCTGGAATCTTGTTGTAACTTTCGAATAAGTGCCCACACTTCTTCGTCATTCTTCCATTCCTCCCTTGCTTCGTTTATCCAATCTGGTTGGATAATAGAAATGGCGCACAACAATGCTTCCACATCCTCATCCTTTCTTGAGAGTGCATCTGCCACCACATTTTGCTTCCCTTTTTTGTAGATGATTTCAAAGTCATAACCCAACATCTTTGTGACCCACTTTTGTTGCTCTTCAGAGGATAATCTTTGTTCTAAAAAGTATTTAAGGCTATCATGATCCGTTTTTACCTTGAAGTGTCTTCCCATTAGGTAGGGTCGCCATTTCTTAAGTGCATGGAGTATTGCCAACATTTCCTTCTCATAAATAGCTTTGCTTAAAAACTTTCCCTTGATTGGACGACTTTCAAAAGCAATGGGTCTTTCATCTTGCATTAGAACAGCACCAATTCCATTTCCTGAAGCATCACATTCCACAATAAAGGTTTTTGTGAAGTCCGGTGTAGCTAAGACCGGTGCTTGGCACATTGCCTCTTTAAGATGTTCAAAGGCCTTTGTTGCTTCCGGAGTCCATGAAAATGCATCTTTCTTCAATAATGTTGTTAGAGGTGCTGCTATTCTCCCATAATTCTTAACAAACTTGCGATAATACCCTGTCAACCCAAGAAATCCTCGCAGATGCTTTATGGATGTGGGGATTTTCCATTCCTTAATGGCTTTAATTTTGCTAGGGTCTACCTTAACTCCTTCATGAGATACAATATGACCCAAATATTCCACCTCCTGGACTCCAAAGAAACATTTGGATCTTTTTGCATATAATTGTTTCTCCTCCAATAGTTGTAGCACCTTGTCAACATGTTCAACATGATCCTTCCAAGACTTGCTGTAGATTAGTATATCATCAAAAAATACTAACACAAATTTTCTAAGGAATGGTTTGAAAATTGAATTCATCAAACCTTGAAATGTTGAAGGTGCATTGGTAAGGCCAAAAGGCATGACCAAAAATTCATAATGACCCTCATGAGTTCTAAATGCTATTTTCGGAATGTCTTCAATCTTCATTCTGATTTGATGATATCCTGAACGAAGATCCAACTTGGTGAAGTAAATTGATCCATGCAATTCATCCAGTAATTCATCAATGACAGGAATGGGGAACTTATCTTTAATAGTGAGCTTGTTGAGCTCCCTATAATCCGGACACATGCGCCATGATCCATCCTTCTTGTGCACCAATACTACTGGAGCAGAGAAAGAACTTTGACTCGGTTGAATTATACCAGCCTCTAGCATTTCTGCAACCATACGTTCAATTTCACTCTTTTGGACATAGGGATATCTGTACGGCCTGATGTTTGGAGGAACACTTCCTGGAATCAGATGAATAGCATGATCATGATCACGCATAGGTGGGAGACCTTTGGGAGTCTCAAATACCTTGGAATGATTGTCCAGGACTTTTTGGAGATCTGGAGAAATAGATGATTCCGATGTGGAAACATCTAGCGAACATAATTGTGCAATTACACCTCTTTGCTCCTTTTTTAGAAGCTTTGTCATACCATTAGAGCTGATTATCTTTCCTGGTTTCCCTGCAATACCCCTTAATTCAACTTCCTTTCCTTCGTAGAAAATTTGATGAAAAGTTCTTGAAAATTAAAAGCTATTGTACCCAAGGATTGTAGCCATTGGACTCCTAGTACAACATCAGCACCTCCCATTGGAATGGAAAGCATTGGGCTAGTCAATACATATTCTCCCATGGATAGCTTGATATTATGGCACTTTCCAGAGCAATTTATTGTTCCTCCATTTGCAATCATCACTTGACACTCTGGTGCTGGATATAGGAAGCAATTCAATTCTTTTGCTACCTTACAATGAATAAAATTGTGGGTGCTTCCTGAATCAATCAACACTATTACCTTTTTCTTCTTGATTTGTCCTTCTATCTTGATGGTTTGAGGAGTGGTAATTCCCGCCAATGCATTACAAGATATGGTCGGATTTATTTGTTCTTCATCTAGGCTTTGTTCCTGGAGTATATCCTCTTCTTTTGACCTTTCTTGCTCCTTTTCTTCTTCCTCTTCACAATCTATGTAGAATAATTTCTTCTCAGCACACTTATGACCTTTAGTGTATTTGCTATCACAACTGTAACAAAGCCCTTTTGCTCTTTTTTTTTCCAATTGTTGTGGTGTCAACCTTATAGGTTGTGGAAGACTAGGGGCAACAACACTTCCGTCTTTATAGTTGTGAGTGGTATGCTTCCTGGTTGCCATAATTTTGCTTTCCATTTTTCTTGCTAACCTGAATGCCTTCTCTAATGAATCAGGTTCCCAAAGGCGAACATCATGTTGGATATTATCCTTTAAAGACCCTATGAACACATCAATCCTATGCTCCTCTGGAATATCTTTTACCCTTATGTTCAATTTTTGGAACTCCTCAATGTGCTCCATTATTGAACCCTTTTGTTTGAGACTTATCAATTGGCTAAAAAAAGTGTTGCTTTTTGTATCCTCATAATGTGCTATCAATTCTTCCGTAAAAATTGCCCAAGTGATAAATTGTTTACGAGAGCAAAGCCATTGATACCATACAAACTGATTTGGTTCCAAATATAAAGTTGCCATACGTACCTTTTGTGTGTTTTGCACATTATTGAGATCGAAGAATTGCTCCATCTGTAATATCCATGTGGCAGGATCCTTGCCATCAAACTTCCTCATATCGATTTTTGGAATATGGTGAGTCTTCGATCCAACATTAGCGTCTATGGAATCATGATTAACATTTCTTTTGTTCTCATCATGAGTTTCCTTTAGTACCCTTTCACCCTTAGGGACCATTTCTTGTAGAAACTTATTCATATTTATCTTCAATTCGTCCATGTATGTCTTCAAATCTATCTTCAAATCATCCATCTTAGCTTCCACGTCAATCATCTTAGCTTCTACGCCTTTCTTTAAACATTCCATCTTAGCTTCTACACCTTTCTTTAAACCATCCATCTTAGCTTCTACATCTTTCTTTAAACCATCCATCTTAGATTCTGTTCCTTTTTGTGCAGGGACATTTGTTGCACTTGGTCTTGTAATTTTGATATATCATGTTGCATTTCTTCCTCTTCTTCATGAGTCATGCTAGAGCTTTCAGGTTCCTTACTAGGTGTTTGCATTTTCTTTCCTCGGGGCATCAGTTACCGATAATAATGCTCTACTATGCCCTTTGAATTCCTTCAAAATAAATTTTCAAACCAAGCTTAAGCAAAAATTTAAGAAAATCTACACACCTTTTTTCACTTTGTAGGAGCTCGATATTGCCTCTGATGTATCTCTGTACTTTCCAATCATCTAGTTCTGAATTTGTGACCTGTAGTAGCCTCTGTGTCCTCTTTCCAATGCCACAAGTCTGACCCAAATTGGATTCTCCAAAGAAGAGTTATGTGAAATCTCCCACAGTGACTTGCTTATAGACTAGTTCAGTAGAGCGAACTTGTACGACGTGCCACGAGTCACTGTTTTGACCTTTGGATCTGAAACATGCATACAAGAAACTAAAGTCCGTCCTCTTTCTGTACCTTCTTATGAAATTTCAATCCGATCCCCAGAGAGAAAGTTATGACGATTTTCCCCAGGTCACCTGTTTTGAATGTAATTCAGGAGTCTGCAAAAAGACCAACTTCCTCAGATCATATCTCCGCAAATATCACGCGAAAAGCTCTGAAATTAGGACCCAAGGTTCAGCGCGATTTCTTCTCAAATGGGTTTTTTTTGCGACTTCTGAAACGTCACAGAAAAAAAGTTATAGCGAAAATTCCACGATGACCTGTTTGGAGCAGCGAAACCCTAGAATCCAAAGCTCTGATACCAAATGTTATGAAACCAGCTCAAGAAAAGATAGAAAAGATAGATCAACGCCTTAGAATTCAGCCTCTTCGAGGGGGCAACCTCCTTTACATTACATAAATGAACAATTCTTGGATGATTCAAATGACAAAACCTCCTTTCTATATATAGGAGTCTAAGGAGTCACAATATAATCCAGCCGACCTAACAATAATAATATAAAGCCACAAAAATAACAATAGAGGGATTCTATGGGGCACAGTAATAACAATATGGGGGCAATAGGGGCACAACAATATTAATAAGGGGTATAACTACAATAGTAATGGGGTAATCACTAGTATTATAGGGACCCAACAAAGTGGATGAGAAAATGGGGAACTAATTAACAAGATTGTCCTAATTCTAAAGAGGAGACAAAAAATTGGGTGCTTGAAAATTTAGGATTGCCATGTGGGAAAAATAGGTTGGCCGAAAAAAACACTATATCTTAAAAATTTCAACCCAACACATTCACATGATGAAAATACTTATTTGAGTACCGCAATCAAGGGAAAAGCTAAAAATTTAATAGTGCAGTTGAGGACTGGATCTCACCATTGTATCTGTGAAATAGTTAGATGGATAAACCCCAAGGAAGAGTGGGAAGAAAGAACTTGTATCTTTTGTAGGAAAGGAGTGGTTGAAACCAAATGGCACTTCATTATGAAAGGTCCAACTTATGAGGACATTCACAATCATTTTGAAAGGAATCTAAAAGTGGATAGCATGAGCAAGTTGTTTGAGGAAGCAAGGCTTCGCAAAACTACAAATTTCTTGATTACGATTTAGGGCAAAAGGGTTGTTTTAGAGGGAAACTTTAAAACGTGATTTTTTGTTTGGTTTGGAGTTCTAGGTCTCTTAGATTATTGGGTAAGACATCATTAAAATTCCTTCAATTCAATTTTGATCAATTTTCTTCAGATATCTAAATATTTAGAATGGAAAAAAAAAATAGAATAGTGCAAAACTCCTTAAACATATCTTTAACATGCGTGAGACTTTCAAAGGGGTAAAATCTTAATTTCTCCTTTTTTTTAAAATCAATTTCTTGTTAGAAATGATACTAGATAAAATTCTTGAAGCTATAATAATTTCTTGCTTCCCCAAAAAAGAAATTGTATATACTCCCTTTGCCATATTGAAATAGAATCTGAACCAACACAAACATATATATGTACAACGATTTAATAAAATGGTGTGCCTTGGTGTATGAACCAGGTTGTGATACCAAATGTAAGACCCCTATAAAGTAATCCTATAATTTACCCAAAGTCATTGTCAAAAACAAATATAATATTATTGGATTAAAAAAAACAAACAAACAAACAAACTTGATTGTTATCTCTACTATTGTCACATATTGTTATACATTTTAGTAAGGAGATTAGTCGTTACATGTACCTTTTCTCCCACATAATATATTAGATACATCCATCATCAAAGACATTATATATCTATAGATATAATTGAATTTATAGGATATAAACATCAAGTGGTAACATCCATCATATAAGTGTTACATACATCAATAATTACAATAGAAAAAGCAAAGGGTTGCACATTAATAGTTACATCAATCATAAGTTATTAATTCAACAAGATACAAATATCGTTCACCAAGGTATTGAATTTGGAACTCTGACTGTAAATTTCCCACATTCCCTTAATAGAGTTCTCGTGAACTTATTAAATTCTTGCAACTCGACCAAACTTAACTGACCCACCGGTTGACCTCCAAAACTTTTCCTTGGGTACTCTTCATTCCCGCATACCCCCTAACTATAACTGGGTTATACGGGAGATGGGTGCACTAGTAGAGTGAAGGTGAGCTCTCAACTTAGTAGGTTCCCACTCAATGGAACTTTTCTCACACCAAACTCACAATATATCTCTTAGTAGTTAGTTCACATCAAAGTATCATTAAGACATCCACCTAGCCACAATATGCAAAAATGTCCTTTTCTCATGGAATTTTCTTCCTTTTATAGAAACTTTTAGTAGTGCCACTTGGCTCCTCATGAAAAATAAGCATTTACTCTAATTTAGAATTTGGATTATTCATCCATCTATGTATTAGCCCCTCACCAAAGTTGTCATGAATTTATTTTTCTTTGTTTCTTATTAAAATGATATTTCCTCACCCACACACTTATCCTAATTGTCCCTTGATCCCAATTTAGACTCTCCCTTTTGTGTATTAGGTGCTTCATCAACTTAAGTCAACTAATAGGTTTCAAATTCTTATCCCCCAACTACCCCTTAATTTTTTTACAATCAAAATCTTAGTTGCAAATTTTTGTGTTATGTTTTATCCATATGGAGTTTATCTCATAAAATTCATTTTCTCTACTTTTTAAAGTAATATTCTATAATTCATGCACAACCCCCTTTCTTATTGAGAGTAAATTGTCATTGAATTAATGTTTCTATTTTGAATTTATGTCATATTTTCCCCTTGGTGATCAATATTGAATCATTATATTGTTTTTCATCCATCTCGATGCTTCCAAAGTGGAAAAAGTGGAGGAATTAGTTATCAAGACCATTTTTACACGCGGGACCCGGTTTGGAAAATTAGGGTCTAAAATCCTTTGGGACTGTTTTGAGGCATCAAATGACATTTTTTAGGGGTAAAACTTTTTGCTTCAATGCTTCCCTTTTTTTAATATTCTACACACAAAAACCTTTCAATAATGCAAGAATGATGTCAATCAAAGTTTGTATGTTAAATTTATGTAATTCAGAAGTTGACCTTCCTATTTGCACCACCATAATTCGATAGGATGGCACATCAACCCCCATTATTCATGAAAAGGGGGCTAGCCACATGATCATTATGTAGAATACTTTAGAAGAGCTATATTGTAACTTTAGTTAAGAGTTGAGACAGTGAAACCTAACCATTAGTAGGTTATTGGGTTATGTTATAATAGGGCCACTAGGAGGGGAGGGAAAAAGCTTGCATTCTTTAGAATGCATTTGTTCCATAAATGAACAAAAATAGACGAGAAAGATAGGAGATATAGCACACAGAGAGGATTTGGACATTGTAGTAGCCCACAGGCCACAAGCCATACTTCTTTGTACTCAAAGACATTTTCTATTTAAAGAAAGAGAGTAGAGCGACCTCACCTTCTAGCTAGTTTTTCTCCTGAAAGGGTTTCTCAGGTCATATCTTGTGTCAAATGTGTATTTGAGATTTTTTTTTGTTCTCTATTTTCTGCATAATTTTAATTTGCATGCATACACTATTAATGGTAATCTATATATCTAAAAATCTAAAGGGAAATAAATTTGCAATAGTGTATAAGTATATTTTTCTCAAATTTGTTGTGACGAACAATCTAGTGGAATATCCACAAAAGTTTACGGATCATATTGGTATAAAAGTGGGTCTCTTTAGATATATTATGGATATTTACAGGGGATCTATATTGATTGGGCTAAAAGTCATAAATTTGTAATCATGGCTAACGAATATGTGAATAACCCTCATGATCCGGTGGAGGAGAGGTTTTCATGGCTGGAACAGCAAGTCATAGATATAAATAATAATGTAAATCTACTCATGACGACCCTTTACAATAAGCTCGAAATATTTAGAGAAGATGAGAGTTCAAATGTAAAGGAAAAATCATAAGGAGGATCAGGAGATCGGGAGGAAATGGAGAACCATCCGAAGAAAGAACACAAGGAAGATCAATCTAGTTCGAATGTTGTGAACCAATTAAAACCCTATTTAAAATGGAAGAAAAGGTCAGTATCAAGTCATACCATGATGAGATTGAAACTGTAAATCTAAATCATTGGTTGCAACAACTAGAAGTGTATTTTAGTGTCCATCAAATTGAGGAATAATAGAAGATTTCATTTACGCGATTCAAATTAGAGGGTCATGCCCTAACTTGGTGGGAAAGCCACATAGATACCTTAAGGTTGGAGGGATAATCTCCAATGACTAAGTGGGAGTACTTCAAGACCCTCATAAATTCACATTTTAACCCTATTTGGTATGTAGATGTCTAATGGATTTGATGGCACCACTTCAGGAAAGAACTGAGGAAAAGCATGCAAGAGTATACCACATAGTTCAAAAACATGGTCATAATGTTGGGTATCTCCCCAAAGAACCCAGATGTACTCCTCAACTATTTGGGGGTCTACACTACCATCTGTGGAAGAAAATGATGTTGTTCAAGCCCAATTTGTTGGAAGAGGCTTGTGTGTAGGAATAGTACTTAGAGAACATAGGCCTAATGAAAGTGAAATCAAGTGGATCAAAGTAGAAGGAGCAACATGACACTTCTAAGGAGGGGAAGAAGAAGCAAAAGGGGGGAAAAGATAAAAACACAACAACCACAACACACCCGTATAAAGATCCCAACAACCACTACAACCTTGACATATGGATAGAGGAGAAGCGTTGAAAGTTTTGTCCAGAACTTAACCCGAAGAACAAAAAGAAAGAAAATAAGAAGAAGAATCTCATGGCCACTAATTTGAGCAACCAAGTTGAAAGAAACTTGGATGTGGATGAGAAAATTGTAGGTACGTCCATGCAGGAGGAGGTGAATCTGAGTAGCCTTCATCAAAAGGAAGATAAAGAAACGACTAAACCCTTCCATATAAAGATACAAGTTAAGAAGACCAAGATTGATGCTCTATTCAACCTAGGATTGCAAGTGAATCTCACTACAGTAAAGCTAGTCAAGAAATTTGGATTGGAAGTTTGTGATCATCCAAGCCCATATCGACTGGGATGGGTAAATATGGATGTATAACTAAAGGTAATGAAATAGTTCAAAATTTAATTTTCCATCAATGCTAATTTTATTGAAGAAGTAGAACTAGATGTGATTCCCCTTGATGTATGGGGATTTGTGTTTGGGAGTTGTAGAGCCTCCAAAATGTATTCAAAATATCATCCACTTTCACCTTTATCACCACCATTTCACTCACATGCCGCAACTCCATGACCATATAACCTTTCATTATCCTCCATTTTCATAATTATATAGGTTACCTTTGTGTTTTCCAAAAGCTAATGATTTCTAGTATTTTAAATGAATTTATGATTAAAACTTTTAAAAATGACAAATACTTTCTAATACTTAAAAGTGGCTTGAGTTTAATGACATGTGTAGGTCATTTGGAAGCTTCCAAGGCACCCTGTTGTGGCCTCCAATGCTCAAATTCGAATTCCCTTTAAGATATGGAAAAAGAATAGGATAAAGGTCAAAGAGGATATGTGTCTCATCATTACCTATTTGAATTGTAAATCTATGAGATTTTCTAGGGATCTAGGGAGAGAATAATGGACCTCCATTAATGAGGTAGCTTCTTATGTTTTTGTATAAATAGGAGAGCCTCCTCCTTTCAAAGGCATGTGTAAAGTTGGAGATACACGGGTGTCCAAGTTAAGATTACTTATGAATGGAATTTATATTTAGCACCATGCTCATGAGTGATGTTCACCTCCTTCTGATAATGCTTGCATTGGGAGCCTCTCAACTTTCCATCTCTCATGCTTTTGGATTGGCCACCTACAATGTGTGAGATTTATTGTTTTTCATAGATTAAGATTTATTGCTTTCATAGATTAAGATTTATTTATTTCATATATTTTCCTGTGTGAGAGGTTAAGAGTGGTTGTTTTTATTTGCTTTCATATCTTTTCCTATGTGAGAGGTTAAGAGTGATTGTTTTTATTTGCTTTCATATCTAGAGGTTAAGAGCAATTGTTTTTATTTGCTTTCATATCTAGAGGTTAAGAGTGATCGTAGTTAGATTGATCTAAATTGAAAGTTAATTTCTAGCATATACAGTGCACGCATGCTTTGCAAGTTTTACGAAACCCCCGGGTTGACAATTAAATGATAGGTAATTAATTTGCCTCAACATTTTGGTGTCGTTGCCAGGGAAGTGTGCATAGGAACTAGCTTTCAGTCTAGAGTTCATATTTTTTTCAGTTTTTTTTTAGATTCATGATTAAAGCATGTAAATGCATAAATGATTTAGCTGCATATCTATATATATATATATATATATATATATATAGATATAGATATAGATATAGATATAGATATAGATATAGATATAGATATAGATATAGATATAGATATAGATATAGATATATAACCATTTATGGGTGAAAGATCTAGAATGCAGATTAAACATTCTTTGGAGCACAAGGACTACATTGAGGAATGGTATTGAAACGCGATTGCACCACGACATTCATCCGTTCTTCAAGAGATCTTTGCGGCAAATCTAAAGGTCAAAATGATTTCTCATGTCCTCATACACAATCAGGTACATTTCACAAATTTGGATATAAACATTTTAGAAAATTTAATCTGTAAATGGCTCTATTGGAAACATTCATATACTTAAAAATAAAAAATAAAATAATTTCTTTCAAGTAGATAAGTTAGGAAAAATAAAATCAAGCTTGATTGCATTTTTTTTAAGTTCTTGATTGCATTTTTTTTAAGTTTTTAGACTTTAAAATCTTTAGATTTTTATTTATTTTCTTGCATTTTTTCATTAACCTCACAAAAATATTTTCAATAAAAATCATGCTTTGATTTTCAATAATAAAAAAAAATCATGTTATATCTTCATTAAAAATAAAAAATAAAAATAAAAATTACATTTTTATTTATTTTTAATAAATAAAAAAATTCATGTTTTTGAATAAGGGAAATGTAAATTTTTAAATAAAAATTATCAATTTTTTTTAAGATAATTAAGAAATTGATAATTTAGGCTCCCATGCCACTTGTAAAGAAAAAAAAATTGCGTTAGCTTGGAATCCAAATTCAAAAATCCATCATAATAAAAAAAATATAAAAATAAAAAATAAAAAATAATTCTTGCTTTGAATTTGATCTAATTTGTTGCATATTTGGCACACAGCTGCAGAAACGGTTAATTTCTGTAGTCGAGCCTGATTTGATCCATATCACCCACGTGAGAGCCATCATGATCTGATAAACTTTGTAATTTATCACCAATATGTACTGAGAGAAAAGGCCACTTCAACGTTGGACCCATTTTTACTTAGTTGTAGGATCGCTTGGTAGGAAAACTTTTCCTTTTCTTTGTCTTACTTGGCCTGAACTACCATCTCTTCCTGCACTCACATCATGAATATTAGCCAAAGGAAACATTTGAAATATTATACATGATTTGATGGTATACTGAGGCAAGGAGCTGCTGTGTTGATATCCATATTTAATACTCGTTGTCGAGGGCAATCTAATCCTTGGCTTCTTCAATATACAGATTCATTGTGGGTGTGGTCAATTTCACAGGGATTTATAAATTGATTTGCCTCATCTACAACTTGAAACACCGACCCTTCAATGCATTGAGAGGGATATTGAGATTCAATTCCACCGTCGCTCACACTCAAATATCCATCTATACGTCTGCCATCAATTGCCGAGACACCAGCTTAGGCTTCATTTTCAATGAAGTAGTTGTTGGTGGTGGACATGAAAGATCCAACGAATAATTGTTTTTACCTGAGCATTTGCGAGAATGCATAAAAGCTCTAAAACATAATTCTTAAAACGCATTTTGTGACCAAATGAAAACGAATTTCAAAAAACTAAAACATGGGTTTTCTTCAGAATGGGGTTAATTGTATTATCTAGAAGATATTTTCTCAAATTCGTAACCGTTTGAGATATTTTTAGGGTTCTCTGGAGCCTTATTTTCCCGATTGCGTGAGAAAAATGGATTTTCAATTAAATTCATAGAGAGCAGTTGCGGCCATGCAGAAAGGATCAAATCCGATTTTGGATGCTATGGTGGTTTGAGAAATCAGGATTGTGATTTGCTATCACCGAAATCCATGGATTCGCTGCCATAGAAGAAAAACGTGTAAAAAGGAGGGACAAATGAGACCTTCTCTAGGGGAAGGTGACATTGCTGACTAAAGAGACTAAAGAGACGATACACATGAATGAGGAGGATGTAAGCTACACAGTGGGATCTGAGTGTATTCAAAACTTAGCATCATGAAATAACAATTTCCTTGCATTGTGTGTGCTATTTGTGGTCATGGAGAGGCAAATCTCATTTCTCACTTCTGCAGGGACGAGATCCCTGCATCATATTTCATTTTGTTTGTTGTGGACTCACTAAAAATGGCATTGCAAAGCTTGGAAAATGTGAGTCACTTCACCATCCCTTCGATCTTGGTGGGAAGGAGCTTAAAAATTTCTATTAGGACATCACTCTCTATCTAAAATCAATCCTTAGGGATACATCTTCCAATGTCATTGCCATCACACCAAACGGAATGGCAATTGATACCAATAGATGACATTGTAAATATATTATTGATTGTCGTGTTTGTGGGGATCACAATTTAGTTCTTCTCGTGCTCGTAAGTAATTCTATTGTAGTTGATTATGAGAGAACCTCTTCCATCGTTTCATGTGGACATGCATAAAGTGAATACCACATCTCATGAAGATCCTATGGCCACGAAAGTCTGTGATGTTGGGAAATCACAGAGATTGCTCTATCAACTTTATAGTTTTGATTCATTTTTGGATTATTGTCCCAGCTATTTCTATTTTTTTTATATTTTGTCCAAGTTTATGGTGCCATTTCGGGAATTTGGATCTTCCTTTCGTAGTTCTGTAGGAGCTGGTATAGTTATTCCAACGAAGTTGGCTCGCATTGAGATCGATTACTGTCATATTCTACGACAACTTGATCATGATCAAGAAAAAAGAGAGCAAACAATTTTTCAATTTACATTCACTTAATTTGCAAATTATTTTGGAAATAATTATACATGGCAATTTTTTTTTTTTTTTAAGTTGTCTTTTTTTTGGGTTATGTTTTTTTTTTGTTACGTTGTTTTTTTTTTTAATGTCATATCTTATGTTTTGTTATGTTTTTTTAATAAAGTGTTTTCACAACATTTGTACATTTATGCTATAGGATTTTTTTTTACTTTTGTTAAATTTATTTGTATATATATTTTAGTTTGTACATATGTTTTTCTTGTTATGTTTTCTTTATGCACATCTATTTTACTTTTTAGTTTTGTAAAATATTTCATTAATTTAGATTGTATGTTTTACTATTTTTTAAGAAAATTGCCATGAAAACATGTTGTAAAAAAAAAATTGATGTGAAATTCAATTCATGATTGCAGCAAAGTAAAAAAAGGAACTTTTGAGATGATTCACTTACACACCTATCGAAGCAAGGAAAAAAAAAATCATAAAACGTGAGACAAAAATAATTGGATAAAAGCGCAATAGCTCACCTTAACTAAACTTAATTGCAAAATGAATTTGTTAAGGTTGAATTTTTACATTGTCAAAATCATGCTTAAAATTTGTCATTGGTTGTGTCTAATGTTATGTTTTCAAGCATGATGCAAGAAAGAAGAAGATATATAAAGACGTTTTATCTGTAGGATCGATTGATGAATTTTTTTATCAAAGATTATTTTGCGGGAATCATTAAGCCTTGGCAAATAATATTTCTTTATCTTTATGAAATGCCATGATTCAAACATAAATTGAGGAAATTGGTTTTTTTTTTTAGAAATTGGATTTATTATCGCAATTGTGAAATTGGACTAACCATTTGAAATGAAGACACGTCATGAAACTGTTAATTATGCAAATTTTTCATATGTATCAAAAAGAAATTGATCACTTATATTTGAACACATTTACATTTTATTGCAATGTTAGTGCCAAGTTTGTTTTCAAGTTATATGACAATCGAAGAATTGAAGGAGGCCAAGTTGTGCATGATTGGTTTTCTACTGTTGGGCATGGGATCCCCTCAAGGCATGTTTTGGGGCTTAAAGCCAAAGTTTTGACTAAGACCGATGTAAAGACTCCCGATTTGTAGGCATGGAGCGTGAAGATGGTAAAAGAGTTAGAGGGTTGTCTGCGCTCATTTTTGTAATATAATGTCGGTTTGAGAGATCTACCCATGATCCGTGAACCATGGGATTGTATAAATAGAGCAAGGCTCTAAGTGTAAAGAAAAAGAATAGAGAGATGAATCAATGGAAGATGTAATAAGGAAGCATTGAGTCTAAGTGTAGAGTAATGTCTTTGGGTCGTAGAGTAGGAGAAGGCTCTGCAGTTGAGTGCGCAGAGGCCTAGTAGTCCGCAGCTGAGTGCGCGGACCCCTGCAGCTAAGTGCGTAGGGCAGGTTGAGTCTGTAACTGATTGAAGCATTAATAAAGAGAAGTTTTATAATATTTCTGTGTATCTTTTCCTGTTTTATGCATTGAAGTATATTGGGTATGAATTGCAATTTTATTGTTTATTTGTTGCGCAAACTTATATGAATGTGTTGAATAAATATAATATAAGGTATCTATTTATGTGAGGATAACTAACTTTTATAAGAAGATAAGTAAGATCCGCGATGTGACTTGGGGAAATAGCACAGATCGCTGCTCTAGCAGTGCTAAAGCCCCTCAGCCCCTGGTTAGGGATGCACGAAGTTGAATATAGTAAGGACACGAAGGCCTCGCAGGCCAGGAAGGTGCATGAAGTAACCTGCACGAAAGTATTCATAGTTGGACTAAATCCAACCCTCAAACATCTCAAGGGTGCGAAAACCTGGTTCTAGCATACCCCCATACTACTTCGGGTGAGACCTCAGTCCACGCTCCATGGACTATTTCCAAAAGGGACAATAGTACAGGGATTTATTTGAATAATTAACTCTAAACCTGGGTCAAGCCCAAAAAATCCAACAAATGGTTCTGTTGCCTGGACCGGAATCTGAATAGAGATGTCTGATGTCGTATCATTGGAATCCAACTAAGAAAGAAATTGAAGGTTGGTTGGACAGGAGAATTCATGAGTTCTCGATGCAGGAGAATAGGAATCCACAACTATCAAAAGAAGAGTGGTTAGACTGCTACATGTACACAGAGGTCCATGAAATTTTCTTTGCATCTTTCCCTATTGAGCTATACAAGTGGATCGCGAAGCTAGCAGATAGCCAACGAAGGTGCAAGCTCAATAGTCCTATTGTGTGGACCACAGAGTTGGTGCACAGATTGGAAGCATCGAAGGATAAGATCGCGCGCTTTGTTGGTCACTAGCTCGATCGGATTTTAGGAGGATTCATTACTGAGTTCGCAGTAGACACTACGATAAGCTACAGCGAGGCCAAGCAACGCTTTCTCAAAGTACCGCGAGGTAAGTACGTTAAGTCTCTGAACACTTGGATTAAAATGCTACTATGTGAAAAGTAGATTATGCTAATACATTAATGTTTGGGGCTATGCGAAGTGGGAGAATTTACAGAAACAAAGGTAATGTAGAACTAGAAACTAGCCCCTTGATTTCACCTCCACGAGGGGACGAGGAAACGCTCACAAAGGTCTCACCAAGAAGTGCGATATATTTGATAAGGTAGAGGATTCTGCACATACCACCTCCACCCATACCACCACCAGCTTCACCGCCTTCACCCCCATCTTCGCCCGTACCACCACCGCGAGTCAATATGGCAAGCATGATAAAGCTGTCAGTGTTCAATGCAGTAGGAAATGAAGATCCAGACTAGTTTGGTTTGTGATAACGATTGTATGGGAAGCATGGGGAGTTACAAATGACAATATAAAGAAAGCAATGCTGGTCAGCGCTCTGTAGGATCGTGCGCTGACCTGGTATATTAAGCATTCTAATGAGAGTCTGAATGCGGGGTTAACAGATACCCAAATTGCACTGAACAGAGAATTTATCAGCCCGAAGTCAGAGGCGCAGTCGATCATTGGGTTCAAGGAGATCACAATGCTACCAGGCGAGACCCCTTGGGAGTTGGATCAGAAACTGAAGTGCACAATTCGCGAAGCTAATATGACTTTGACGGATGGACAGCACCGCGAATGGTTTGTAGCATCTCTAATGTTGCATTTAAGGAACACGCTGTCACAACAGAGATTAACAACTCAGGTAGAGTCCTTGGATATCGTGATGAGGCTACATGAGACCATGATACAGGATCCTAACTTGGGAGTTCAGCAGATCCACGCACAGTTGAAAAACTTATGCCTTGAGATGGAGAGTCTGAAACAGGAGAGGACAACTCACCCAAAAGTGCACGAAGAAGTATGGTGCGTAAAATGTAAGGGTTAGGGACGTGACAAGGACCACTACCCGGTGTTCGTGAATTATCTTGCTGGAGGAGGACCAATGTCATTAAGACCAGAGGCATAAGCAAGACCTAGCACGGTGCCTACTTTGTGGTGCGTGATTTGTCAAATAGGAGGAAAGCATGCTACGGACAACTGTCATTTGTTGCAGAATTACATGCAATAGTTGTTCTGTAATTTCTGTAGATTAGTGGGACATGATGAGCATACCTGTAGAAGCTATGAGCTGATGATGGATAGGACTCCCACCTACAGGGTTCACGCTGAAACGCGACCCCTTGACCAGAACGTAGGAGTGGCACGAACTGGATTTCAAGGGTGCGGATGAGGCCAAGGTGGAGGAGGAGGAGGACTTGGAAGAGGTCACGGATAGCTGATAGGTTACAATTGTAGGGGGGCAGGACATTATACCCATGATTGTATGAATCCAACGTGTCCATCATGTCTGTATTGTACCTTGATTGATCATGTGGCGGAGGATTGTCCCACACTGATAGCTAGGCTGCGCGACAAGGGATCGCTCCAACCTCCCCCGACTCAGAACCTGCAGATGATGAGGTCTGAGCCATGCAAGGAAGACCCTAATGTGAACATTGTGCTCTGAAGTGGAATTACGACAGGAGATGATAAAGGAAAACAACCTAAAGATAGTACTTGGTTTTGCAAGGCTTCGACGAAAGAACCAGAGTTTGATTTGGAGCATGCTAAGGAAACCTTCATGGAAGCTAGGAAGAGCTTCGCTGATGCCTCCACTTCAGGAAGCAAAGACAGACCAAAACCAGAAATGGACCCATCGATGCTCATGCCGTTCCTAGAAACATGCATGAAGCTACTGCGCGATAGTAAGGTTGTAAAGGGATTGTAGGAACTCATTAATAGTTGCGTTGGAACCATTCTAGGAGAACCGCGCATAGTCCAGAAGATTGGAAGGCATGCGACGAGGATGGGAAGTGAAATGAGGTTGACCGCGCATATTGGAGAATATGAGATGGACTAAGTAATTATGGACCTAGGGTCAGATGTGAACGTTCTACTGAAGAAGACATGGGAGTGCATGGGAAGGCCTATGCTGCAATGGTCTCCTATCCAGTTGCGAATGGCAAACTAGCAAAAGATAATTCCCATGGGGAGATTGCAGGGAATCACTATGGATATTGAAGGAGCAACCACGCTAGCAGACTTTGAAGTGATAGAGATTGTTGATGACAGGAATCCATACCCAGTGCTATTAGGAATCTATTGGACCACTGACATGAATGGGGTGATAAATCTCAAGAAGCACAAAATGATTTTTGAGAAAAAGTATTTGTGTGTAGTCGTACCTTTGGACCCTGCTAAGGGATTGTGCTACACTGAGTCAGTGTGTGACTATGAAAACGACGACGACTTAGATTGCATCTACAAGATAACCGTGTGAGATAAATACTGGGTAAATCCCACTACAAATGGATGAATCTCATGGGAGCATGAAAGTTCCTGTACATCAGATTCTGATGAGGAAATAAAGCGATGGTAGAACCAGTTGCACAAGGTGACCATGCTGAACTGTAATATGATGACAAGATCGTTGCACTGCGTATCAACGGAAGTAAGGGATCTGCCTACTTATGATGGGTTAAGTGAAGTAGATGCTTTCCTGAACAAATTTAAAAGAGAAGTGTTAGAATAGCAATGTTTCGAGGCTTTGAAATGGGTACTACGTGCTACGCCCGCGAGGTGGTGGGGTACGCACCAAGGAAGCTTTGAGGACTAGCATGAATCCAGGAGAATTATGTGCATGCATTTGAAGCCTCAAATGCATCTAACAGACAAGTATGATGGATGGGATGATCCACGCGTGCACCTCGCCAAGTGGACAAAGGTCTATGGGGAAGAGCGAAAATCTGAGTGGGTGCACCTGTTTTGTCATACCCTAGATGTTATACCATGAACTGGTATATAAATATGAGCTCTAGCATGGGACAAGTGAATGGGATATCTTGCGTAAAGGGTTCCTATTAACCTTCACTTTTGAGGATTGTTGGTGGGATACTGTTGATGATGTGCTACAAGCAGTACAAGCAACTATATTTAAGATACCCCAGGAGCCAATAGAAATGATTCAGCCTGAATGGCCTACTCATCTGAGCTGTGTGCTGGAGTGTTATAATGTAAATACGAAAGAAGATGACAAGGATTTGAGAAAAATTAACATTCCAGAAATGGAAGGCCATTGCGAGGTTCAAGGACCACTGATTGAAGACCCTAACATAACCATGTTGGTAAAGACAAAGCAGGTGAACATTGGTATTGAAGCCGAACCTACGTATGCAATGCTTGGCGACTACTGGGATGATGTGACGGTGGATAAGGTCGCTGATTTATTCCACGAGTACCAGGACTTATTCCTGACCAAGATCACGGACTTGAAAGGAATCGTCGGAGATTTAGGAATGATTCGGATCACACTAAAGCCTGACACGAAGCCAATTAAGCAGAGGCCTTACCGCATGATTACTAAATACAAGGAAAAGGTCCACGTAGAACTATACAAAATGCTTGCAGCAAGAATCATTGAGCCTGTGGAAGAATCCGATTAGGTAATCCCTATGGTGGTGCAAGAAAAGAAGCAGAAGGGCGAGATAAGAATATGCATGGACCTCAGAAAACTGAATGACACATGTGTGCATGACCCATTCCCAACTTCGTTCACAGATGAAGTATTGGAAAATGTCAGTGGGCAAGAAGCATATTCTTTCACTGATGGATTCTCAAGGTACCACTAGATAAAAATTGCGCCGAAAGATAGGAGCAAGACATCCTTCACGACTAAGTGGGGCTAGTTTCAATACACTATTATGCTGTTTGGATTGAAGAATGCGCTGGCCATCTTTTTGCGCATAGTTGTTGCAAAATTCAAAGAATATATCCACAAGTTCCTGGAGGTGTATCTGGATGATTGGACTATATTTGGATTGGTTAAGCACCATGGAGTGAGATTATGCTTGATACTGGATACCTATCGCAGACACCAAATCGCATTGAACCTCAAGAAATGTACGTTACTCATTCCTTTTGGGAACCTGTTGGGACATGTGGTTTGCATATGGGGACTGATGGTAGACCCCGCAAAAATTGCAGTGATTCTGAATTTGGAAGCGCTGCGAAGTGTGAAACAATTGCATGCTACCCTAGGACATACGGGGTACTACAAGAAGTTCATAAAAAGCTATGCCCAAATCACCGTGCCGATAGAGAAGCTATTGAAAAAAGATGTCATGTTCTACTGGAACGATGATTGTAAGAAAAGCCTGGATGTACTAAAAGAAAAGATGGCCTATGTGCCAATCATGGTCTTCCTGAAATGGGACGAGGAGTTTCATGTCCATGTTGATGCATCGTGTATAGCGTTGGGAGCGGTACTAACATAGGATGGTGGAGAGGGTTTGGATCACCCTATCGTGTTCGCAAGTCGCAGATTGTCTAAAGCAAAAAAAAACTATTCCACCACTGAATGTGAGCGATTGGCTATGGTGTACGCGCTCCAGAAATATCAGCATTACTTGCTAAGGGGACACTTCAAGATGTATACAGATCATTCCACACTGAAATACTTGGTCAATAAGCCTGTGTTTGGGGGGGCGCATATGCAGGTGGCTTTTATTGTTCCAAGAATATGATTTTGAGGTCGTTGTGAAGCCTAGGCACCTGAACGTGGGACCAGATCACCTGTCGTGCATTGAGAGAGGAGAGGAACCTACTAGTTTGGAGGAAGGATTACCTGACGCACAACTCTTTGTTGTGCGCATAGTGGATGGACACTTTGAAGATATAATCCACTTTCTCACGACTAGAACTGCGCCGAAAGAGTACTCCGTCCAGCAGAAGAAGGAACTAGTGGTGCACGCGGCAGATTTTCCTGTCATCGTAGGGCACCTATATAAGATGGGTAATGATGAGATACTGCGAAGGTATGTACCAGAATTTGAACGAAGTCATATCCTCATGGACGTGCATGGGGGTGTTTCGGGAGGACACTATGCAGGGCGAGCAACCGCATAAAATATTCTCCGCGCAGGGTTGTGGTGGCCAACCCTTCATCAAGATTCAAAAGCACATTGTAAGGCCTATGATGTATGTCAAAGAACAGGTAAACCATCGTAGTGGGACGACATGCCTTTGAGTCCGAAAATGACGCTACAGCACTTTGAAAAGTGAGTGATCAACTTTGTAGGACCTATCAAACCTCAAGGCAAAACGAGCACGAGATATGTTATCACTGCAACAGAGTACCTAACTCATTGGGCAGAAGCACAGCGGGTAAAAGATTGCATGGCTGCCACATCCGCAAAGTTTCTGTTTGAGAACGTTTTGACTGAATTTGCATGTCCAAAGATCTTGATGAGCGATCGCGGTACACATTTCCTGAACGAAACAATCAGCGCGCTGAAAGAAGAGTTTCAGGTGTATCAATATAAAATAACACCATATCACCCACAAGCCAATGGGATAGTGGAAGCATTTAACAAAATACTAGAGACTACGCTGACCAAAGTATGCAATGCACATTGAAGTGATTGGGACCTGCGTGTGCCTGTAGTTTTAAGGGCTTATAGGACAACATGCAAGAAACTTACGGGACAGACACCTTTCTGACTGGTCTATGGAGTGGAAGCTATAATGCCAATGGAGTATATTGTGCCTAGTCTACACATGGCAGCACTCACAAGTATGACGAACCAAGGAACCCTGGAGGAGAGACTCACGCAGTTGGAGGAACTCAAAGAGGAATAGTTTTTGGTTGGATTCCATCAGTAGGTACAAAAGCAATGTGAAAAGGCATGGCACAATCGACATATTAAGTTGCACACCTTCAAGGTAAACGATTTAGTGTTACTATATGACAGTAAATTTGATCAATTCCCGAGAAAATTCAGAATGCATTGGTTGGGACCATATGTTGTTAAGGAGGTCACAGACAGAGGCATGGTGCAACTGGAAAAGCTAAATGGAGAACCTTTCCCAGGCAAAGTGAATGGCAGTCGATTGAAGCCATACACAAGTGGCTCGACTATTTGACTAGCTAACAGAAGCACAATCTTCGCGCTCCAGGTAGCTGAAAGAAGGCACGGGACTATAAACAGATGCAAGGGACGCAGGAACAGATAAAAGGGAGCAGTTCTAACACCGCGGTCTTGGAACAACGCATACAAGAGATACAACAGGCATTCGCTCAGTGCACTGCCGACCTTACAACTGTCGGAGCAGAGTTGGGAGGTCTCCACGCGAAGATCTCCGTGCGACAGAGTGACTCGAGGATGAGTCATGATTTTTGTGTTGGGGTCCTGTTGGGCACAGGATCCCCCCAAGGCTATTTTTGGGGCTTAAAACCCATGTTTTGACTAAGTCCAATGTAAATACTCTGCGATTTGTGGGCGCGGAGCGCGAAGATGGTAAAAGAGTCAGAGGGTTGTCCGCCCCCATTTTTGTAATATAATGTCGGTTTGAGAGATCTACCCATGCTCCGCGGACCATGGGATTGTATAAATAGAGCAAGGCTCTAAGTGTAAAGAAAAATAATAGAGGGATGAATCAATGGAAGATATACTAAGGAAGCATTGATTCTAAGTGTAGAGTCATGTCTTTGGGTTGTAGAGTAGGAGAAGGCTCTGCAGCTGAGTGCGCGGACCCCTGCAGCTGAGTGCGCAGGGCAGGTTGAGTCTGTAACTGATTGAAGCATTAATAAATGGAAGTTTTACAATATTTTTGTGTACCTTTTGTTTTTTTATGCATTGAAGTATATTGGGTATGAATTGCAAGTTTACTATTTATTTGCTGCGCGAACTTGTATGAATGTGCTGAATAAATATAATATAAGGTATCTGTTTACGCGAGGATAACTAATTGTTATAAGAATATAAGTAAGATCTATGATGTGACTTGAGGAAATAGCACAGATCGCTACTCTAGTAGCGTGAAAGCCCCTCAACCCCTGGTTAGGGCTGCGTGAAGACGAATATAGCAAGGTCACAAAGGCCTCGCAGTCCAGGAACATGTGCAAAGTAACCTGCACGAAAGTATTCATAGCTGGACTAAATCCACCCCTCAGACATCGCAAGGGTGAAAAAACCTGGTTCCAGCATCCCCCCATACTGCTTCAAGTGAGACCTCAATCCGCGCTCTGTGGACTATTGCCGAAAGGGCCAGTAGTACAAGGATTTGTTTGGCTAATTAACTCCAAACCTGGTCAGGCCCCAACGAGCCAACATCTACGACCAATTTCAAGAAACATGAACCAATTGAATCCATTCCTATCATCCATAAATTCCATCATTTTTCCTCTCCAGACTCACAAGATATCCAAGAATTTTCACTAAGCATCAACATCACCATTTTCCTTGTAAGTGTCACATGTTTTCCACTTACATTTTCCATAGTTTCCATTCATTAACCCATTAATAGAGACATTTATGCTGATTTTTCCTTTTTCTTTTTGTTCACTTGTTTACCCTCTTGTCATTTTCCTTTCCATTAAATAAATCCTGCTTGATGCAAAGTTTCCATCCATAGTCCTTCCAAAATCATTATTCCATAATTGCGTTAGATGATGGGGGATTCATAATGCCTCCCTTCTAACAATTCTTGGCCTATCGACATCAACACATTATCTAGGTTCAGGGCTAGAGCCTTTATTATTACCTTGAGGCTTATATGCATCAATGACAAGTTCTCTCACCGACAATCATGGGAATACACCAATGTCCCTTGATTGTTGGATCTTGCAAGTGGCTCGAAATCAGCTCAGCTATTCATACTTTGCAAGATGTACTTAGGTACCTTGGCACTCATTGACATTAATGGTGAGTTTTCCTCACATTGGTTAACGACATTCATTAATGGAAAATAATCCAATGACTTCTCTTCGTGCTCAGCAACAACACATTTATTCACATGACTAGAATTGTACCATTGGGTTTTGTAGCAAGTGAAGACTATATCATTTCATCATTTTGTAGCGGATACAACAAATTTAGCAACAGTAATAAAGAATCCACTTTCACCACCTCATCCATCATTTATGCAACCAAGAAGTAGATGAAATTCTACATTCTATTCCATGATCTAGCAGCAACTACAACTTCTCTACATATACATAGTTTGTGCACTACGTATGTAAGTAAAGGTATGTTCTTTTCTATCTTTTAATCATAGAATTCCTTGAATAATGAAATTATAATTTTTGAAAAATACTTCACCAAAAAAAACGTAAACACCTTTAGTTGGGGGAGGGAAGGGACATCCATTTATGATCACTCTTCATATCACTTCATTCAATTTCACTTCATTTCATCCTAACATACTTGTCCTGATCATTATGATCATATTATGGTTCAAAAATTATGTGATTTGCAAATAAATGCCTAAATGATGAGCATATTATATGGCTGATTTAAAGATGCATTCTTAAATATGTTCAATGAATCTTGTTGCAACAAAAAGAAACAAGGTATTGAAACACAAGAACCAATACCAATTAAAATTTGGTTGTCACACAAGAACCAACCAAACATGTTGCAATTCAATGTATGACAAGGAATACTTTGCAAAAAGAAATGAAATTGTCAAATGCAAAGTTTAAGGACAATTGATATAAGCCAAGCTCATTCAAAAGAAAATCATGATTAAGCAATGCAGTAGATTGCATGAGGACATGCAATAATGTCAGTTGGGGGGTATGTAGAGTCTCCAAAATGTATTCAAAATATCATCCACTTTCACCTTTATCGCCACCATTTCACTCACATGTTGCAACTCCATGACCATATAACATTTCATTAGCCTCCATTTTCATAATTATATGGGTTACCTTTGTGTTTTCCAAAACCTAATGGTTTCTAGTATTTTAAGTGAATTTATGGTTAAAAATTAGAAAAATGACATATACTTGCTAATACTTAAAAGTGGCCTAAGTTTCATGACATTTGTAGGTCATTTGGAAGCTTCCAAGGAACCCTTATGTGGCCTCCAATGCTCAAATTCGAATTCCCTTCAAGATATGAAGAAGATTTAGATAAAGGTCAAAGAGGATATGTGTCTCATCATTAACTATTTGAATTTTAACTCTATGAGATTTTATAGGGATCTAGGGAGAGAATAATGGACCTTCATTAATGAGGTATATTTTTATGTTTTTGTATAAATAGGAGAGCCTCCTCCTTTCAAAGGCATGTGTAAAGTTGGAGATACTCGAGTGTCCAAGTTAAGATTACTTATGAATGGAATTTAGATTTAGTACCATGCTCATGAGTGATGTTCACCTCTTTCTGGTAATGCTTGCATTCGGAGCCTCTCCAATTGCCATCTCTCATGATTTTGGATTGGCAACCTACAATGTGTGAGATTTATTGTTTTTCATAGATTAAGATTTATTGCTTTCATAGATTAAAATTTATTCCTTTCATATCTTTTCCTGTGTGAGAGGTTAAGAGTGATTGTTTTTATTTGCTTTCATATCTAGAGGTTAAGAGCAATTGTTTTTATTTTCTTTCATATCTAGGGGTTAAGAGTGATCGTAGTGAGATTGATATAAATTGAAACTTAATTTCTAGCATATACAGAGCACGCACGCTTTGCAAGTTTTATGAAACCCCTGGGTTGAAAATTAAATGATAGGTAATTAATTTGCCTCAACAGGAGTCCCTACATGTACATGTGAGATGCAATATTCATGAAGAGAGACAACCAGTATCATCTCATCAAGGATTGAAAATGATTCACCATTAATGTGCATAAGGGAAAGTTGAAAATATCCTTGGTAAGTGCCAAACAAGCCAAGAAATCAATCAGTTCCAACAAGAACTATGTTTTATTGTTTTTAAGAGAAAATCAATATGTAGAAGAGTCAGTAAGAGGTAACAAACCCTGGAGGGGTATACTAAGAAATAGAAACAACAACTAGAATATTTTATACATGAATATTGGGATTTCTTCTGAGAGCCTAAAGAGTTACCACCTAAGAGGGAAGTGGAGCACAAGATCCAGTTATTGTCAGACTCCCCATTACCAAACATTGGGTTGAATAGGAAATCTATTATAGAAGCAAGTGAGGTGAATAAATAGTTGCAGCAACTACTAGAACATGGTTTCATTCAACTAAGTACATCACCATGTGGGTCACCCATCATCATTGTGCAAAAGAAGGATGGGACTTGGAATATGTGTATAGATTATAGGGCATTGAAAAAAATCACACTCAAGAACAAGTACCCCCTGCGTAGGATAGATGATCTATTGGATCAATTGCAACAAGGAAAATAATTCACCAAGTTGGACTTGAAGGATGGATATCACCAAGTTCAAGTCTAAGAAGAAGATACTTGGAATAACACCTTCAAAACTAGACAAGATTTGTATGAATGGTTAGTCATGCCATTTGGCCTATGTAATGCACCAACTACATTTATGAGATTAATGAATGATGTACTACACCCTTTTATTAATTCATTTATTATTTTATATTTGGATGATATATTAGTATATAGTGCTACCTAGGAGGATCACATCTCACAATTGACGTAAGTGCTAGAGACAATAAGCACTGACTACTAGCAAATCTCAAGAAGTGTTAGTTCTCACAACATTTGGTGTATATGGTGTATGTGATAGGTGGAGGAGAGATGAAGATAGATCCTACCAAAATGAAGGCCATCATGAAATGGTCAGTGCCTACTATTTTCTATGAGGTCAGGAATTTCATTGGGGTAGCACAATACTTGAGGAAATTCATAGCCTCAGTTTCAGTGGTAGCAACATCGCCCCATGCCATAAGAGGAAGTGGAAAGAGATTCTAATGGGAAAAGGGTCAGTAGAGGGATTTCAAGGAGCTAAAGAAGAAGATCAATCAAGAACCATTTCTGGCATTACCAAACTTGTAGCAACCCTTTTAGGTGGAGACAAATGCAAGTGGGTATGTTACAGGAGCAGTATTGATGCAGGGAGGAAGGCCTATATATGCTACCATTCTGAAGACTTTCATGGGGAAGTTATTAACCACCCTTCCTACAACAAGTAGCTTTATGCCCTAGTAAAAGTTGTGAAGAAGTGGAAGCACTATCTGATGGAAAACGAGACAGTAATCCACACAGATCATCAACCACTACAGTACTTGCAGGCCCAGAGTAAGTTATGGCAGACCAGGCATTACAAGTGGATGGGGTTTCTAAAGCAACTTCATTTAGTGATTAACTACAAGAAAGGTAGCATAAAAAAGTTGGTCGCCATGCTTTCAAGGCCACCCATACTAAAGATCACAGCTTTGGGAAATCTTATGCACATGGATACATTCACCAGTGATACATACAAAGAGGCATATTCAGAGGATGAGGACTTTAAGGAGGTGTTTCAACAATTGCAGAGTCAGAGTCATGTGAACAATGGTGACAACACTATTGACTACCATCTCTAGGATGGGTTACTCTACAAGTTGGATAATCTATGTGCTACTAAAGGTGAGAGATTGCAGTTGATTAGAGAGGCTCACACCTCCAAGGTTGTAGGGCACTTTGGTGTAGGGAAGACCATGGCCAACTTGAAAAGGTTTATGTATTAGCCCAAGATGAAAGAGTAGGTAGCTAAGTTCATAAGAGGATTCATGATTTATTGTACCATCAAACCTAGAAACATGAAATAGGGTCTATACTTTCCCTTACCTACACCTACTCATCCTTGGGAAATAATTTCCATGGAATTTGTGGGAGGCTTACCAACAACCAAGAAGGGACATGACAATATGTTCGTGGTAGTTGATAGGTTCAGCAAGATGTGTGTTTTGATGCCCTATAAAAATATTTTTGTTGTAAATTCTACACACAAGGAACTATTTCTCTATGATCTCATGCTTCATTGAGATCACTAGACAACAAAAATAATGACTAATACAATCCAATAAAAATCCCCAAACCAAATGGCCATGCATGTAGCCATAATGTAATTTATAATTCTATAAAGGATGAGCAAGTACCTTGCCTCCTTGCAAATCAGTGGTGTTTTGGGCCTAATGCATAAACTTTGCACTCCAATCGAGTGATCATTTTCATATTCTTTTGATCCAAAGTATGCACACAAACACAAACAAATGTAGATGAAAAGTTACCTTCCGTAGAAGATCATCAACTCAAAACATCCAGAAACTACACATATAAATCTCTATAAAATTTGATATAGGGGAAGAAACATAAATTTCATTAACCATATAAATTAAAGTACATTAATATACCTCAAGCTATGGTTCTCCTCTCCTCATTATCGTAAAGTCTCCCCATTATAATGAAGAAGGAATCATAACAACATGAAGCCCTCAAATTTGAATCACAATGGCAGCATAGACTCTCTAAAGCTCACTCTCCAAAACTCTGGGTATCCAAAACTAGCCTCGCTCTCTAAGATAGCCCTGTATAAATAGGAAGAAGAAGACTCCCAGGAGGGTGAATGTAGACTCTTAGAACAAAGAGAAGTTAGAGAAACTCCTTAATAATGAGTCCCAGCCAACTCGAATAGATAGGATAAGGTGATGAGTCAAACTAATCTACTAGGAACCACAAATCTCTAGAAGAAGTCTCCCAACCACATGGATAAAACGAGTCAATCTCAGTTATAGCCGCACGCACAAAGTGTCCTCCATGCGGCTAGAAGGTTCCAACCACATGCACAAGCCTAGATCCATGTGACTATGGAAAAAACTAGGGAAAAGAGTGGCTAAGGCTTGGAAAAATGTCAATCAACATAAAGACTCATAGGTACTAACCCTAGGGAGAAAAATAAGCTGGTAACGGATGCCCCCTAATGCATGACATTAGAAGAGGAACTAATGGCCAAACTACATTATAACAAAGTTGTGAGCTCAAAATATAAGGGAGGAGATAGAGCCAAGAACTCGGATTAAAAGAAATTGGAAGTTGAAGTCTCATTTGTGTTGATAACATCCCCAAGGCAAGCATACCCATGCTCGGTCAAAAAGTGATACTAAAAATGGCCGCCAAAACATACATAGTGGATCCATGTGACTCAAGAGATAGAATATATCCACCAATAAATACAATGTGGATCTATGACAGAGTATACATCAATAGGAATATGGACACGTGATAGACAAAGAAGTTCCCCAGGATAGTCCTCAAAGTACATAAATGATACATAACTCCATCGTAGTCTGGGACAGATACTATATAAGAGTGAGATGTACCTAACTTAGGGTCTTCAAAATAACCCTGATGGTAATAATATACATCATGCGAATAGATGAGCGAAGGTCGAGCATGGTATAAACTACCTAATTATTAGCCAATGAGGTAAAATGATAATAGATGCAAGGGAATCCACCAATGAGGAAAATGGATCCTAAGGTATCTAATACAGTCCACCAAGTGTGAATAAATGAGTTGACATTGAACACTAGTGAACTCAATCAATCAGGAATCAATGATGTAAACCCATTGTCAATCGTGAGGAATCCTTCCACTGAGGTCTACAAGATCCAAGGTACTACTGGTTCCTAGATCAAGCTCTTGAATAATGAGTTGAATTTGACAAGAGAAGATTCATCGAAGGAGGGCCTTAATGTATCCCCCATTAATCGACACGAAATAGAATAGGATGATGTAATGTATGGATGAAGTCATGAGTTGATGAAGTACAATTGACACACAGATGGCAGACTCAAAATGGTCAACATGCTACTATAGATGACCGACATAGGTCGAGATTTCTCTTGAACACATAGTGGCATGATGCAAGAGTGACCTAGAAGCATGACTAATGAACACCATGTGATATCATGCAATGACGAAAGAGGCATCGAGTAATGCTCCATATTGTTGGGTTTGGAGCCTGATTATCTTCCTGATTGTTTAGAGGTTTCTTATTTCACTTGTGTTGGATCCCTGTTCCTAATAGGGTGACAACATTGCCCATTTAATCACTATCAGGGGGGTCGATGGGGGTGACATTGACTCTTATGAGCCCCCCTCCTGAGTGGAGGTTTAGGGGAAGTGCCCCCGAAGCTAAAAATAGATGAAAAATTGCGTTGTAAAATATTGTAATTTCATATTCAATATGGGCCATTCATTAGGTGAATGATCTGATAGTATAAGTAATGTTAATCTATGGATTTTTTCCCTAGAAGGAAACCCTTGGTTTATATGAGGGAATTGTATTGCGACTGTGTATTATTATTTTGAGTGAGAAAGAGAGAGGATATTGTGTGAGAGTGAAGAGGAAATTACAAGGGATCTATTGTAGGTTGCATCTCTTCATTTTGTTGGATAATTTAAAAGGAAGGACTGGCTATTTCTCCATGGACATAACCCAAATTGGGTGAACCACATATATCTATCTCTCTTGTTTTATGTGTTTCTTTATTTTTTTTCCCGCAATATTTTATGTATTTCATTGCTCCATTAATTAATTTTCTAACACATAACTATAAGAGTAACCAACCAGAGGAGTACACAAACTCATACGTATGGTATATATCCTAGGTAAGATAAAACCCAACTATGAAAAATGAAGCATACAAGTGTCGTGTTCAAGGGTGACACAATTGATGTTGCCTTTTGATTAATAATGGAAATGAATGTTCCCTTCCCTTTCTCTTTTTATAGGTTCCTTTTCCATAAATTAAGTCCCCCAAGACCAAAAAGAGATAAAAGTATACAAGGGAGAACCTTCTAGCCATATTCGACTAGAGTATTCCTTTTTTCGTAACTAGTTTATCCTAGTCCTGAAAAGGGTTAAACTTATAATGGAAAGACAACCCTTCAAGTACTTTAATGAGTATGAAGAAGAGAAGTTAACTCGAAAACCTTTTCTATTTTAAAGAGTCTAAAAAGAGCTTAAAGAAAACTCCTCTTGGAGGAACGAGTGGTATAGGGGAAAATAACTAGTTCTGAAGATGATGGAACTTCTCATGACATAAAGAGAGAAAGAGGTTGGCTAATAGGACCACTCATCGCAGAGGTTCCTCCAAGAAAGGGTAAAACACCAAGTGAAATTAAATGATATGCCAATCATATGATGATAATGGAAGAGAGAAACCAAGGCTCAATTTTCAAAAATAGGCTGATAAAAACGGCAATCACAAGGGATAAAAGTAGTGGAATCCTCCAGGGGTATAGCCAGAAATATGACAAAGAAGAGGACATGAGGCTCAGATTCTAGGTCATGGCAGGTCAGAAGGAGGAATTCCAAAAAAGAGAAGAGAATCGACTACATGGACACCAACATGGTAAAAGGATGCTAACTAGGGTATCCATGATCAGGTAAGCTCTACCACCAAGCGATGACATGCATAAAGGAATATGGCTAAAGTCACAACTTGACGAGATCAAACCTAAGGCAATAAAATGACATTGATGGTCAAAATTCAATGGTAATGGAAAAAATGACCTACCCGTATATACTAGTAAAGAAAAAATACCTCAGGCCCATTGTCGTAAATGGAACCCCCAAAAAAATGACACTAAAATGTAGCTCACCAAACTCCTACAAAAAGTTGACTAGGAAAAATAATTATAAAGCAAAAAACCTCTCAAGCCCATAAATTAAAAAGGGAATATTCTCTAAAGATGCTAAAAAATGTTATAGAAAGAGCCCATACCTCCTCATTTGGTCATTGTGTCTTAAAGAAGAGAGGTAGAGAGAAATTCCAAACTTGGTGGTGCAAAGGCAAGGAGGAGAAAAAGTAGTTAAAGCAGAAGCTTCCTCATCAAGGTAAGTGGATCTATCTCTATCTGTTTCAATTTCATCTCATTATCCAAGAGATTGATCTAGGAACCAATAATACCTTGGAGCATGTAGACCTTGGTGGCAGGTTTCCTCTCAATCGATAGAGGGTTTACATCATTGACTCCTGATTGGTTGAGCTCACTAGTATTTGACGTCAACTCATTTATTCACACTTGGTGTATTGTAATAGGTACCTTGGGATCCATTTTCCTCAATGGTGGATTTCCTCACATTTTTTACTGGTTTACCTCATTGGCTGGTAATCATGTGGTTTCTATCATGCTCGACCTCATCTCATCTATTTGCATGATTTATATTTGTACCATCAGGGTTATGTCAAAGACCCTCGGTTAGGGAAATTTCACTCTTATATAGTATCCCTCCCAAGTTGTGATGAAGTTATGTATCATTTATGTACTTTGAGAACTATGCTGGGACACTTCTCTATATATCATGTGTCCATAGTCCTACCGTTGTATACTATGACATAGATCCACATTGTATTTGTTGGTGGCTATGCTCTATCTGTTGATTCACATGGATCCACTATGCATTTCTTCATGGCCATGTTCTAGAATTTCATGCCTTGGATCCACAGTGTATGTTTTGGCGGCCATGTTCAATATCACTTTTTGACCGAGCATGGGTATGCCCGCCTCGGGGATGTTATCAGCACATATGAGGCTTCAACTTCTAGTTTCTTCTTATCCAAGTTCATGGCTCTGTCTCCTACCTTATATTTTGACCTATGATCTCTTTATAATTTTTTTCGGACATTCGTTACTCTTATGACCTCGTGCACTAGGAGGAATCTATTATTAGTCCATTTTTATCCCTAGGGTTAGTACCTGTGAGTCCTTATGTTGATTGAAATTTTTCCAAGCCTTAGCCACTCATGTTCCCAGTTTTTTCCACAACTGCATGGATCTAGGATTGTGCATGTGGTTGGAACTTTCCAGCCACATGAAGTACACTTTATGCGTGTGGCTATAACCAAGATTGGCTCTTTTTGTCCATGCGATGTAGAGACTTCTTCTGGAGATTTGTGATTCCTAGGAGATCAGTTCGACTCATCACCTTACCATATCTATTCAAGTTAGTTGGGACTCATTATTGAGAATATTCTCTAACTTCTCCATGTCCTTACTGAGCATCTACATTCACCCTCATAGGAGTCTTCTTCTTCCTATTTATACTTGGCTATCTTAGAGGGTGAGCCTAGTATTGGATACCCGGAGTTTTGGAGAGTGAGATTTAGAGAGTCTATGCTATCATTGTGATTCATATTTGAGGGCTTCATGTTGTTATGATTCCTTATTCATTATAGTGGGGAGACTTTGTCTAAATGAGGAGAGGAGAACAAAATATTGATGTATATTTATGTACTTTCATTTATATGGTTAATGAAATCTATGTTGCTTCCCCTTATATCATTATTTATAGTGATTTATATTTGTAATTTCTGGATGTTTTGAGCTAAAGATGAAAATAATCATAGGATGCTATGTCCAATTTGATGTACCATTTGGCATCATCCCCATTTAAAGTGTGTTGGAACAAGCGCAACTTAATGGATTCGTCTACTAAAGAGTTGTATGAACACCATACGTGATATGTGGTGATATGAGTGGATGGATGTTTTCCAGGCAATCCTTCAATTTTCAAGATATCAGAGGGAAATTTTGCACGCATAGGTGACCACCAAGGGTCATGTAGAATGGGTTCGTTGGTAAACTTATCCAAATCTAGTAAATCAAGAGAAGATAAAAATGAATTTTTAATTTGACTAAATGGGTCTTATGCAAGAGAATTAACTGACCAATATTGAGTCCCTCCATAGAAGGATTATGATGTCACGGTTGTTGGCTCTCGTACGGATTCACTTTGACATATAAATGATTTCAGTTAGTATGATTGGTGAAATTATTTTAGCCCCCATGGTAAATTCCCTAGAGAGAAATAGACCCATGAAAGCATGATTGCTAACAGGTTTGTACTCGGCGGGAAAATATGGACCAGACTAAGTGGTAGCACCGACATAAGGAAGGTAACATAAAGAAGTGACGATACTAGTAGCAAGGTCTCCCCAAGGTAAATGAGCTAGTCTAGGAAAAGTACTGGAAGTTGGCATCCCTCCAAACAATGAACTATACTAGGTTTGTGACATATTTGAAGTAATGTTACCCCTAGGCTAACCAAGAGAAAATGATGACCCCCCTGACACATTTCCAGAAGTAACCACAACTAACTGAGGGATTGGAATCATAGGTTGAGCAAAGATAAGAGAAAAGATTCTTAACCCCACTGGCTGACTAGAATTAATGACCATGGTTGGTGTAGATGATGGAGTAGGCATGGAGACAAGAGGGAAATTTATGGGAGCTATAGATGAGACTAGTGGAATTCCCTAAGAAGATGTGAGAGGTGTAGATAGAGGAGTAGGTGTAGCCACACTAAGTGGTGGCAATGATGACATGGCAGCTGAAACTATCGATGTAGAAGGTAAATATGACTCAGATTCCACCATAAGATAGAATATTGACAAGGGAATGTGAGTATAGGTAGGTGTGGAACAATCAGGGTTCAATTCTAGTTACTTAGGTCCTAGAGGATTGGTCAAAGGTGGATTAGTAGGGGAAGTTGAGTCATCTTCCAATGTTTCAACGGAAATCAAATCGATATCAAAAGGATTGGGTATAGACTCCACAACTATGGGTTGGTTAGGTTCTTGAGCACTAACAGGCACTCTCCATGCAAGAGTCAAAATCCCACCTCATTCGGGAGGAAAATCGTGAATATGATGTGACTGATGACGACTATATTCACCTAGGGTGACAAATTATAAATTAACACAATTATGTTAGAGCAAACACCCTAAGGCCAAGACTACTTACGTGAACCAAAAAACACACACTAGAAAATTCCTAAAAGGTAAACACATTTGTAAACTAGTCCTTGTTTATGTTTCAGATGGCCTTCCAAGAGACTTTTCACTTATGGGGTCCCATTTCCAGAAGCAGGGTTCTCTAGAGGAAGGTAAGGAAGAGGTATGGTTTCCTCCCACAACCATTGTTGGCTTAGGGAGTCCTGAACCAGGTTCAGAGTTAAATGTGCCAAACAAAACACTACACTACTGTCCCTTTCAGCATCAACCCGCGTAGCGTAGGTTGAAGTCTCACCCGAAGCAGTATGGGGGGATGCTAGAACCAAGTTTCGGCATCCAGAGATTAGTGTGATGTCATAGATCATCCTTCGAGAAAGTCTATGAGCCCCTTAGGGCTCAGTACTGCAACTCCCTTTAAACAGCTTTTGGACCTTTGCGAAGGTCTACGATTGGCTTTTGTGGACCCTTAACAATTGATTTATCCACTTACATGCATTAGAAAATAACCCTAGATCTGAACTCACGTAGATCTACTTAATTATTTAATAAACATAACAGAATGTATCATAATCTTTGCAGAAGTACTTAACATGCAATGCGTACAGCTATTCAGACCTATTCCATGGATTCGTGCATCATTAGATCAGTATTTCATAAATACATTATTCATCCACAACATATATCGCAAACATAAATAACAGAAGTAACAGATGAACACAGGAATTCTTCAAGAGCCTTCTTTACTGATCTTTAATATGGTATTACAAACTCAAAACTTCCTTGCGCACTCAGCTGCAAGGGTCCGCGCACTCAATTGTGGGCTCCACTTTAGGCCTCCATGCACTCAGTTGAGGAGCCTTTCTCCTTCTATCTAATTGCTCCCTACTTTCCCTTTTTCCTTTCTCAAATATAGACATGCCTTAGACTCTCTAAGGCACACCTATTTATAGGTTTTTACATACAATCCCATGGTCCACAGACCAAGGGTGGATCTCAAAACTGAATCAACATTCACATAAATAAGGGTCTAAAACCCCTTTGACTCCAAACCATCTATGCGCTCTGCATCCAAAAATCATGAAGACTTTATATCTTTTACCAAATTTTACATCAAAACTTGGGTTTTTAACCCCAAAATGACCCAGGGGACCCCATCCCAACAGGCCCCCAACACAAATGTCGTGACTCACCCTCGAGTCACTCAATTGGCGTTGCGATCTTGCTACGAAGATACCCCAGCTCCACTTGTACCACGACAACCTCAACAATGCTCTTTGTAGCTACCTACTTGACTTCTTCCACTAGTTGCTCTGTAGCTGGTCCTTCCGCGGCCAGCTTCATCGTTTGTTGTGTCTACTGCAAGCCGGTGAGATTTTCCTGAATGTTGGTGGAGACCTGGTAAGATTCATCTAACCAGGGCTCCAATATGGCCTTACGAAATGGCTCCTTCTTCTGTGCTGCTTCGACCTGCGCGAGAAGCTTCTTCCCTTCCTGCAATTTGGCGAGGTGCTGTGCTAGGGCAATGTAGCGTGCCATTGTTTGGACTTCATCGTACTATTTCTGTAGCTCTCGAATCTTTATATTTAGTATCTGAAAGTTTGGGTCTTCCTGCAAAGTCGTCAGCCTGCTCAAATATGACCAAGAAGTCAACGATTTCGGCATCCAAAGTGGCCATCCCTTCTTTATTGGCAGCTCCGCGCTTCTCCCTGACCTCGAGAAGAGTTGTATGCTGCAATTTTAGATGTAGCTTAGTGATTTTCATATTGAATTTGAATTGAACTCGTCCAACCTCTGCCTTCACCTCACACACTCTAGTAGCTAACTTCGTGATCTTAGCTTATGGTTGTGCGTCTTCGGGAATGTAAAGATCAGGCACTATTCTGCATGCCTCTGCAACTGCGAACTCCAGCAGGGAACTCTGTGCCTGCAACATTTCCTCTTCTTTCAAGGCCTACATTTTCTTAGTCAACATATTTTCGTTATTCACCCTATATTCATTGATCAGATTGAGAGTGTGCTTCTCCCGAGCTCTCAATTCCTCTATCACCCTAGCTTGCAGTGCGTGAAGAAGCTCATTTGGGAGCGCTGTGATGTTTAGCCCAATGTTCTTAAGGGTGCTTAAGATGATGCGGTCATTGACTGACTCTACGCATAGGGATCCTTCTGGTAAAGCAACAGTGCGAAGGTCCAGGGTCCTTACCAATTCCGCAGCCTGACTCGTCCCCGGTGCCAGGCTCACTTGTGCTGCACTCGCTTGACCCGCACCCACCTGTATCCTGTTAGCCTGGATCTGCAGCTCGCGCAAATCCTTCTGGACGCTCCCTAGTGTCTGCATATACTGTTTCTTGAAATGTTGTAGCACTTCAGTTGTAGTGTCCCATACTTTATCGTCGATCTCATCGAGATCACCCTCTATCAATACCATGGGATCACCCTACAACTTGTCCGATTTCTAATTTTTTCGGGGACCTTCTCACTGCTCTTGTCCATGCTTCTTGAGCCAAAATGGGGTGCTATACCCCTCATCTCCTCCACCGCCCTGTTCAGACTGTTCTTCCTCCTCGATCTCGGGCGAAGGGGATTTGTCACTTCTCTCTAACTCGAGATGTTCTTGCTCAGCCTGCTCCTTAGCAGTGCGCTTCTTCCCCATCCAAGCCTTCTCTGTAGCTTCCTTCTTCCTTGGCGCGATCAAGGTTTGTGCAACTTGCTTGGCTACATCCTTCCTTTTCTGTGTTGCCAAGCTTCCCGTGCCCTTACTGGTTCTGGCATCCAAGTTTGAGGGGGCGCACCACTTTGTTGGTCATCACTTGATTACCTCCTGTATGTCTGTATCTGTGACCAAATATGGCAAGTCATGTAATTTATGTTGCAGGTCCTTCCGTGCCTGAATGTAAACTCGGTGGAAGTTAGCCTTGAACGTGGCATAAGCTGACAACTGCATGTACAAGGTCAGGCACAACCTTAGGCACTGGTTGATGGCCATGCAGAGGCTTGATTCCATCATAACCCAGAATATTTTTGTTTTTGTGACCCATGCAGGGTCCTTTATGGCCCATAGGGAGGCGAATTGCGCGGCCTCCGACAATCCTTCTTTCAACGGAGGAAACTGGCTGTCCTCCAGCAGCTCCCATGCGACCAACACAATGGAGAGCAGTAACCAAGCATAATGGAATGGCTTGGTCTCATCCTGGACCTCGCAGCAATTCATGAGGAATTCTTGGCATAGGTACCTTGACCAGTTGAACTGCACACCCTTCGTGCATTGTGCAGTTAGGGAGACCATAGGCGCCGGAACTTCGTCCACGCAACACTTCCTCATTACCTTCCCTGCTAATATTTGTGTGGAAATTTTCACCATGGGGTCATTTATGGAAGTGATTGAGTATTTGCGCACCTTTTTCATGAGGGAAAATTCCTTCTTCATCCTTTCTGCCAAATCCTTTTCTCTTGTCTTTCCACTAAACTCCTTGGCCATATTCAAACCCTCATATGGCAGGTGCGTGATCCTATGGATGAGCATGTCATTAATGGGTATAGGCCCTGCTAGCCATAAGCACCCATCATGCACTAGAGTAAGTAATTGACGCACATAGGTTGTGTTGATAGTGGTGCGGTGATAATGGGGCACCCACAACAAGTTCAACAATCCCGAATTCTCCACTTCGCAGATCCATTCCACCGTCTCTAGCGCGGTGACACTTAAGTCCATGTAGTAGACGTGCTTCATATAGTTGGTTTTCGCTAGGTGAGGGAACCTATCGTGATCTACAAGGTCCCAATCTTCCATCTTTAACAGCGGGATCCACGCAAAGTGCGGACCTTCGAGGGGAACCTACTCCAGCAACAAGGGCATAGAAATGACAAATTTGTCGGAGTCTAGGTCCTTGGTGACCTTCGCCTTCCCCTTTCATGGAGGGATATAGTCAGGAAACTTTGTAATGGACTCCATTCCCTCAGAATATATTTCCTCGATGCCCTGTCCTTCCTCGGCCTCCAAATTGACGACCTTCTAAGGCTATTTGTCTTTGCTTTGTTTTTGAGTTGCAGAGTGTTTTTTGGGCGATTCGTGTATTGGCACGACTTCTTCTATTTATCCTTCTTCGGTTTATGGGTTTCTCTAGCTAGAGCTTCCATACTTACTACCTCTAGAGTAGCTCCTTCAAAAGTGACATCTCCACTAGTACTCATAGTCTCTGCAAGGCTTGGTCCTAGCATCTTTCCTAGGATGGATGTCTAATTCAGCTCCGATAACTTGGAAAATGCAGTGCTCACAACTAAATCCTCTGAATGCGAGCAGTTCATAAGCAACAGACAACATAGCTCAATAAAAACTCTAAGGGTGCAAAGTGTTCTCTGTTGGACTGGCACGCGTAATTTATAGGGGATTTTGAATTCAAATCTGATCGTTCCCCCCAAAATTCAACCATTAATGTTGTTTTGGCGGCATATCTTCAAATATTTTGGCCTTAAATGCTGCCAACCCACTCCTCTTAACCATCTTCTGGCTGTCAAATCATGAACAGTGACTCCAACAATCACTCTCCTACTGAGCTATGCGGTACCTCCCTTCATAGAGAAACGTACTTCACGCAGCTTCATAGGTTGTATCTGCATCACCTTTCGTGCAACCCGCATATTGCATAGTCCCTTAACCCTGGCAGTGTAGTTTATAGTCCCGCGCTCCGTTGCAAATGCCTAGAGCACTAAGACTGTCCTGCCGCCATATAGTCATTGTGCTAGATCCCCTGTATATGGCTTCAATCGGCTTCCATTCACCCTTCCTGGAAACGTTTCTCCTTTCAGCTTCGCAAGCTTAACTGCACCTCCATCTGTAATTTCTTTGATAACATATGGCCCAAGCCAGTGCATCTGAAATTTCCTTGGAAACTTAGTGAACTTACTATCATATAACAATACCAGATCATTTACCTTGAATGTGCGCAACTTGATGTGTCGATCGTGCCATGCTTTTTCACATTCCTTCTATACTTGTTGATGGAATCCAACCAAGAATATATCTTCTTCAAGCTCCATCAGCTGCATGAGCCGTTCTTCCAAGGCTTCGCGATCTGCCATACCTGTGAAAGTTGTTATGCGTAGACTAGGCACGATATATTCCATAGGCATCACAACTTCTACACCATAGACCAATCTAAAAGGTGTCTGCCCTGTTAGCTTTTTACAAGTAGTCCTATAAGCCCATAACACTATAGGTACGCGCACATCCCAGTCATTTCGCTACGCATTGCAAATCTTTGTCAGCACATTCTCCAAAATCTTATTAAAGGCCTCAACTGTTCCATTCGCCTATGGGTGATACAATGTACTTTTCTGATGATAGACCTGGAACTCCTCAGTCAACACGCTGATTGTCTCATTTAGAAAGTGCGTACCTCGATCACTCATTAACACTTTCAGGCAGCCAAACCTAGTTAAGACATATTCAAACAAAAACTTTGTTGTTGTGGCCCCTGTACAATCCTTAACTAGATATGCCTTTGCCCATCTGGTCAGGTACTCTGTTATAGTCATGATGTAGCACGCACCAATATTCTTCCTTGGGGGCTGAATTGGCCCAACAAAATCAATCGCCCATTTTTCAAATGGTTGCAAAGATACTTGAGGATTTAGTGGCAACTCATCCCTCCATGATGGTCTGTCAGGTTGTTGACATGCATCACATGCCCTACAATATGCTTTGGAATCCTTATGCAGTGTTGGCCACCATATACCTGCATGCAAAATCTTCTACGCAATCACTTTTCCTACATAGTGTCCTCTCGCAGCTCCTCCATGGGCTTCGACGAGAATGTTATCTCACTCAAAATCTGGCACATATCTTTGCAATATCTCGTCTGCACCCATCTTATATAAATGTCCCACAATTACTGAAAAGTCTACCGCGCACTCTAGCAATTCCTTCTTTTACTGATTTGTGTACACTTCAAGAGCCATCCCCGTAGTCAGGAAATGAATGATGTCAGGAAAATGATTATCTGTTATGTGCGCCACGAAGAGCTGCACATTGGGCAACCCTTCCTCCAAATTAGTAGGGTCCTCTCCTATTTCAATCCACGATAGGTGATCAGGGCCTCCATTCAACCTTCCTGGTTTCACAATCACCTCAAAATCATAATCTTGGAAAAGCAGCAACCATTGGCAGATCTTCCCCCCCAACACAGGCTTATTGACTAGGTATTTCAGGGTAGAATGATCTATGTACATCTTGAAATGTCCACCCAACAGATAGTGCCTGAACTTTTGAAGCGCGTACACCATAGCCAATCCTTCGTGCTCCATCATTGAGTAATTCTTCTTGGCCTTTGATAATTTCCTACTCGCAAAGGCTATAGGATGGTCCAACTCTCCTTCACTGGCATGTGTTAGCACTGCACCCAACACAATGCAAGAAGAATCAACATGTACATGGAATTCCTTCTTCCAATCAGGGAAGACCAAGATCAGCATGGTGACCATCTTCTCTTTCAATACATCCAGACTACGCTGACATTCTTGATCCCAACAGAATGTAGTGTCCTTCTTCAACAGTTTCTCCATGGGAGCGATAATCTAAGCATAAGCCTTGATAAGCTTCTTATAATATCTTGTATTCCCCAGCATCGCACGCAACTGCTTAACGCTCCTCGGGGCCTCCAAATTCACTATCACCATGATCTTGGCAGGGTCCACCATCAGCCCCTGCTTGCACACCACATGACCCAGCAAGATCCCAAAGGGGAAATAGAATAAACACTTCTTTAGATTCAGCACGATCTAGTATCTGCGGCACGTGTCCAACCTCAAGCATATACTTGCTACATGGTGCTTCACTAAACCGAACATCATCCAGTCATCAAAGTACACCTCCAAGAACTTATGGATGAACTCCTTAAATGCTGCAATAACCACATGAGAAAATATCACAGGCATATTCTTGAGTCCAAATGGAATTAGAGTATACTGGAAACAACCCCATTCCATCACGAAGGTTGTTTTTCTCCTATCTTCTGGCAAGATCTTGATCTAATGATACCCCAAAAACCCATCAGTGAATGAGTAGGCTTCCTTCCCTCCAATGTTTTCTAAAACTTCATCTGTAAATGTTTGTTTGGTCTAAAATGTGGATGCAAATTAGAGTTTCATTTACTATCAATCTGGGTAAGTAAACTTCAAGGATCATCCAATATATATGGACTTAGAGACAAACTAAACTAATCTAGGTGAAGAAATGCCAAAGCTCCCTTATAGGAGGTCTTTCATTGGGATTTCCAACACCTATTTAGTCATTTAATCAAAATGAAATATAAAGACATTTTGACAAGTGTAAGAAATTTTAAAGCTCCCTTACGGGAGACTGTTCATTAATATTTCTAACATCTTAACCAATTAACTAAGAAATGAAGGCATTTAAACATAATTCAAATTGATTACAGGAAATATTAAAGCTCTCTTACAAGAGACTATTCATTTATATTTCCAGCATCAAGATCTTTAAACTAATGAAATTAAAAACATAAATGAAAGAAATCTTACTATACCAAAACAAGTATGCAATTGAGGTAATGGGGGCCCTCCATAGCTCCACAAGCATGCTTAGAAAGAAGTCAAATGTAGAAGAAAATCCAATCCACTTTATTTATCGTCAATTGAAAATTGCAATTACAAGCTCCAAGTTCTACATTCCAAGAGGTCCTAAACTCTAATTACAATGATTCTAAAATTACTAAGTTTCTAGATTCTAAAAGTTAAGATTACAAAGTGAAGATTACAAATGAAGGAGATAACACTCCTATTTATACAAAATCTATGATAACAAACTCATAAATGTAAATCCACTATTCCCTCCTTTGATCCACATATTTCTCAACCAATGGTGACACATAACCCTATCCTCCATGAGGTCCATGATCTTCTCCATGAGGTCCATGATCTCCTCAAATTCGAATTTGAACATAGAGTGCCACATAAAGATGCCTTGGAAGCTTCCTTTGTACCTACACATGTCAACAAACTCATTCTAATTGTTAGGTATAAGTATATGGAGATTATTTTCTAAAGTTTAACCATAAATTATATTAAAAATACTAAGAATTAATAATGTTTTGGAAAACACAAAGGTAACCTATATAATGATGAAAGTGAAGCTCATGTGGTGACATGGTGGTGGAATAGAGGTGAGAAAATGTGTGAATGGAGTGAAATTGGATGTATTTTAAGGATAATTCCTAGGCCCAACAATGTTGTCGGGAATGGGTCATGAACACAGGCATCATTGAGCTTCCTCATATCGATGCAAATCCTTATTTCATCCTTTTGTTTCTTCTCCTGGACCACAATGGGGCTCACCCAATCAAACTCTTCCACTGGTTCTATGATGCCTGCTGCTAGCATCTTATCCAACTTCAAACGAACATTTTCCTTATACTTAGGATTTAGGCGATATGGCCTCTGCTTAATGGGCTTCACATCCAGCTTTAGAGTGATTTTCATAACACTCAAATCTCCTATTATGTCCTTCAGGTCCGAAAACTTAGTAGGAAATAGATCTTGATATTCACGGAGTAACTCAGCAACCTTATCCATAGTGGTGTCATCCTAATAATCCCTGATTTTTGCAAACTTCGGTTATGCTTCAGTTCTAATGTTCACTTGCTTGGTTTTCAATGGTGAGGTGATGCTCAGGTTCTCTATTTGTGGACCTTCGACTTCGTGATGCCCCTATGCCTTTGGAATATTAATATTTCTTGAATCATCATCCTCCCCTTCAGCTGTCACATTATAACATTCCATTGCATGGCACAACTGGGTGCTTCAATGTGGCTAGACCCATTCCATAGGTTCTTGTGGTATTTTGAAGATCACTTCCTTAACCTCCTGTAGAGCTTCATCAATTCTCTCGAACCCATCTTCAAAACTAAAGGTCATTAAGAATCCTTCCCACAATATATCCCACTCTGAGGAGCCATGTGTAGGTTTTAATCTCGTACAGAAAATACCTGCATACGAATTCTAAAACACAGAAAATAAACAATGCAAGAGCATAACACATAAAACACATATACACAAAGATTTCCCCTGGATCCCAAAACCGGGACTACCAGCTTGATTTTTCATTATTTTCCTTTCAATGTTACAATACATATTTATACATGCCGAAGCATCCAATACCATGGACCAAAAACCATCGTGTCCAAAACCATGTGCAAAAATCATGCACGAAACCATAGGTAGGTCCACCCAACCTAATATAGGGTCCATAAAACAAAATTTTCAGGGGCACTCCGTCAGACCCCATAGAGGGGGCTTACCTGTACCCCTCAAACCCACTGTGACCCCCCCGCTATGCAATCGGTGCAACAAAGGGGGGGCTCCACCCCCCCTCTAACCCCCTGGTTAACTACGTGGGCTAGTCATGGAAAGAATATAACACAACCCAACATGGCGAAGCTCTGTCTCCAAGTATCAGTTCATAGGGATGGTGTCCAAAGTATGGTAGAATAAATGTACCCACTCTGACTGTGACTTCATTCCATAATCTTTAGCCCACTTCGCTAGATGATCGCGCGGATCATTCCTCTTATCATATTTCTCAGTCAATCGAAGGTTAGGTCGACCAAACCACAAACTCATCATTCTTCTATAATCTCGCCATTCATCAAATCTATCCTTGTGCATACCCCACCATTGTGTGGGCGTAGCGCACAGTGCCAAGTCTATCGCTTGGAAATGGTGATGCTCAGGGATCTCACACTCAAATGTATCCAAAAACTTATCTATGTCAGTTAAATCGTCATAGTAGGGTAAATTCCTTACCTCCGATGACACACATCGCAATGATTTAATCATTATGTTGCAGTGCAGCATAGATAATTCATGCAGCTAGTTCTGCCAATGCTCCAACTCTTCATCTAAATCTAAGGTACAGGAACTTTCCTGGTCCCATGCAATCCTTCCATCCATTGTCGGGTTGATCTAATCTTGGTCTCGCACAGTTATTTTGTAGATCTGATCCAAGTCATCATCACTATCTTTGTAGTCATAGACTGGTTTAGTATAGTGTGACCCTTCTATAGGGTCCAATGGTACTACAACCCGAAGTGATTTCCTTTCAAACGAAATCACCCTCTTCTTTAAGTTGATGACTCCATTCATATCAATGGCCCAGTCAATTCCAAGGAGTGTGGGGTATGGATTACTGTCATCAACGATCTATATTACTTCAAAATCAACCAGTGCACTTGCACCTTCTATATCCACTGTTACTCCATGTAGTCACCCCATAGGTATGATCTTCTGCTGGTTCACCATTCTGAGTTGGATCGAAGACCACTGCAGCGCAGGTTTCCCCATTCTTTCCCATGTTTTTTTAGGCAAAACGTTTGTGTTAGACCCTAGATCCAGAATGACCTGGTCCATCTCATATTCTCCTATATGCGTGGTAAGCCTCATCTCCCACCCTTTTCTTGCCTTATGTTTCCCAATTTTTCTAACTACACAGTGTCCATCAAGGGAATTTTCTTGGCCAACACACTTGTTTATTAACTCCTGCAAGCCCTTCACAACTTTTCTATCATGCAATAGTTTCATGCATGTCTCCAAGAATGTGGTAAGGACAGATGGATCGACCTCTGCAAGTGCACTAGTTACTTGTACTTAGTCATGGCTTCTTGAGGTGGATGCCTCGGCGAATATTTTCTTAGCCTCCATAAACATTTCCTTTGCGTGCTCCAAATCAAACCCAACTTCCTTCTCTAGGGACTTGCAGACCCATCCATCCTCTTCAAGCGGTTTTCCCTTATCATCCCCAGTTGTTATCCCGCTTCTCAGTGAGATATTCACATTCAGATATTCCTCGTGGGGCTAAACTCTCATCATTTGTAAGTTCTGTGTAGGTTTCTAATGCTGGTCATTTTTCTCCTACATCTTAGCTATCAAAACAGGGCATTCTTCTATAGTTTGGTCAAGCTGGCTGCAGTATTGACATGTCGGGCGTGTCTGATTCTGACACTCTCGCACATAGTGCCCTGGCATTCCACAATTGTAACAAATAATTTGACCATGACCTCTACTAGGTACTCCTCCTCCTCAGCCTCGTCCTCATCCCTAATATCCTCCACGCGCTCCTCCGGTGCCCTACTTTGGAGGCCAATTTTCTGCTTGCATTCAGTAGGTAGGTGTTCTTTCCATCATCAATTCATAGCTGCGATAGTGGTGTTCATCGTGGCCCGCCGATTTACAGAAGTCACAGAACAACTGTTGTGGTGTCTAAACGAAATTTTGAAGCAAATGACAATTATTCGTTACGTGTTTTCCAGCCACCTCACAAATAGCACAACATAACGCGACCCCTACACTCAGTCCTGCAGGAGCTTCTGGCCTCAAGGGAATTAGTCCCCCTCCCGTGATATTGTTAAGTCCCCATAATACTAGTGATTCCCCCATTACTATTGTCATTGTATCCCTTATTGTTATTATTGTTCCCCTATTGTCCCGATATTGTTATTAGTGTGCCCCAAAGAAACCCACTATTGTTATTGTTGTGCCCTTATGTTATTAATATTATGTCGGCTTGATTATATTGTGACCCCTTTAACTCCTATATATAGAAGGGAGGTTTAGTAATTTGTATCATCCAAGAATGGTTCATTTGTGTAATGTAAAGGAGGTTTCCCCCTTGAAGAGGCTGAATTCGCGTTGATCTATATTTTCTATCTTTTTGTGAGCTGGTTTCCTAACATTTGGTATCAGAGCTTTGGATTCTAGGGTTTCGCTGCTCCAAACAAGTCATCGTGGAATTTTCACTATAAAAAATTTTTTGCGATGTTTCAAAAGCTAAAATAAAAATCCATTTGAGCAGAAATCATTTTGAACTTCGGATCCAAATTTCAGAGCTAGTCTTTCTAGATTTTCAGAGATATGAGTTGTGGAAGTTAGGGTTTTTGTAGACTCCCGAATAACATTACAAACAGGTGACCTAGGGAAAATCGTCATAAATTTTGTTCTGAGCATCAGATTCAAATTTTGTAAGAAGTTTCAAAAAGAGAACGGCCTATAGTTTTTTGTATATCGGTTTTAGACACTAAGGTTGAAACAGTGACACTTGGCACTTCGTACAAGTTAGCTCTACTGAAATAGTCTATAATGAGGTCACCATGGGAGATTTGGGATAACTCTTCCTTAGAGAATTCAATCTTGATCAAACTTGCGGGGTTAGAAAGAGGACTCAAAGGGCTACTGCAGGACGTGATTTTAGATATTTGAGATCCGCAGTTACAGAGATACAACAGATTCAATATAAAGCTCTTACAAAGTGAAAAAAAAGGTGTGTAGTTTTTTTTTAATTTTTCATAAGATTGGTTTGAAAAATTAGTTTGAAGGAATTCAAAGGGACTAGTGAAGAATTATTAGCATTACTTGATGCCCCAAAGAAAGAAAATGGAAACACCTAGTAAGAAACCTAAAATATTTAGCATGACTCGTGAAGAAGAGGAAGAAATGCAACATGATATATCAAAATTATAAGACCAAGTACAACAAATTTCACTCTCACAAAAGGTAACTGAAGCCAAGATGAATGGTGTGGAAGCTAATATGAATGGCATGCAAGTTAATATGGATGGCGTGGAAGCTAAGATGGATGGCATGGAAGCTAATATGAATGGCATGCAAGTTAAGATGGATGGCGTGGAAGCTAAGATGAATGGCATGGATGCTAAAATGAATGGCATGGATGCTAAGATGGAAGAATTGAAGATAAATTTGAATAAGTTGCTACAATAAATGGTTACTAATGGTGAAAAGGTAGTAAAGGAAACTCATGATGAGAACAAAATAAATGTTAATCATGATTTCATAAACTCTAATGTTGGATTGAAGACCCACCATGTTCCAAAAATCGATATGAGGAAGTTTGATGGCAAGGATCCCAGAACATGGATACTACAGATGGAGCAATTTTTTGATCTCCATAATGTGAAAAACACACAAAAGGTACATATTGCAACTTTATATTTGGAACCAAATCAGTTTGTATGGTATCGATGGCTTTGCTCTCATAAAAAAATTGTCACTCGGGAAATTTTTACCGAAGAAATGGTAGAACATTATGAGGATACAAAAAGCAACACCTTTTTAGCCAATTGATAAATATCAAACAAAAGGGTTCAATGATGGAGCACATTTAGGACTTCCAAAAATTGAACATAAGGGTAAAAGATATTCTAGAGGAGCATAGGATTGATGTGTTCATAGGTACTTTAAAAGATAATATCCAACATGAGTTTCGGCTTTGGGAACTTGATTCATTGGAGAAGGCATTCAGGTTAGCAAGAAAAATGGAAAGAAAAATTATGGAAACTAGGAAGCCTACCACTCACAACTATAAAGATGGAAGTTTTGTTGCCCCTAGCCTTCCAAAACCTACAAGGTTGACACTGGAGCAATTGCAAGAAAAAAGAGCAAAAGGGCTTTGTTACAGTTGTGATAGCAAATACAGTAAAGGTCATAAGTGTGCTGAGAAGAAATTATTCTACATAGATTGTGAAGAGGAGGAAGAAAAGGAACAAGAAATGTCAAAATAAGAGGATATACTCCAGGAACAAACCCTATAAAAAGAAGAAATGAATCCAACCATATCTTGTAATGCATTGGCTGGAATTACCACTCCTCAAACTATCAAGATAGAAGGACATATCAAGAAGAAAAAGGTAATAGTGTTGATTGATTCGGGAAGTACCCATAATTTTATTCATTGTAAGATAGCCAAGGAATTGAATTTCTTCCTATATCCAGCACTAGAGTTTCAAGTGATGGTTGCAAGTGGAGGAACCATAAATTGCTCTGGAAAGTGCCATAATATCAAGCTATCCATGGGAGAATATGTATTGAATATCCCAATGCTTTCCATTCCAATGGGTGGTGCTGATGTTGTAATAGGATTCCAATGGCTACAATCCTTAGGTACAATAGCTTTTAATTTTCAATAACTTTTCATGAAATTTTGTGTGGAAGGAAAGGAAGTTGAATTAAGGGGTATTGCAGGGAAACCGGCAAAGATAATAAGCTCTAATGGTATTACAAAGCTTCTAAAGAAGGAACAATGAGGCGTAATTTCACAATTATGTTCGCTAGAGGTTCCCACATCGAAATCAACTATTTCTCGAAATCTCCAAAAAGTCTTGGACAATCATTCCAAGGTATTTGAGACTCCCAAAGGTCTCCCACCTATTCGTGATCATGATCATGCTATTCATTTGATTCCAGGAAGTGTTCCTCCAAACATCAAGTCATACAGATATCCCTATGCTCAAAAGAGTGAAATTGAACGTATGGTTGCAGAAATGCTAGAAGCTAGTATAATTCAACCTAGTCAAAGTTCTTTCTCTACTCCAATAGTGTTGGTGCACAAGAAGGATAGATCATGGCGCATGTGTCCTGATTATAGAGAGCTCAACAAGCTCACTATTAAAGTTAAATTTCCCATTCCTATCAATGATGAATTATTGGATGAATTTCATGGATCAATTTACTTCACCAAGTTGGATCTTCGTTCAGGATATCATCAAATCAAAATGAAGACTGAAGACATTCCGAAAATAAAATTTAGAACTCATGAGGGTCATTATGAATTTTTGGTCATTCCTTTTGGCCTTACCAATGCACCTTCTACATTTCAAGGTTTGAAGGATCACGTTGAACATGTTGACAGGGTGCTCAAACTATTGGAGGAGAAAAAATTATATGCAAAAAGCTCCAAATGTTTCTTTGGAGTACAAGAGGTGGAATATATGGGTCATATTGTATCTCATGAAGGTGTTAAGGTAGACCCTAGAAAAATTAAAGCCATTAAGGAATGGAAAATCCCCACATCCATAAAGCATCTGCGAGGATTTCTTGGGTTGACAAGGTATTATCACAAGTTTGTTAAGAATTATGGGACAATAGCAACACCTCTAACAACATAATTGAAGAAAGATGCATTTTCATGGACTTTAGAAGCAACAAAGGCCTTCGAACATCTTAAAGAGGAAATCTACCAAGCACCGGTCTTAGCTATGCCGAACTTAACAAAAACCTTTATTGTGGAATGTGATGCTTCAAGAAATAGAATGGGTGTTGTTTTAATGCAATATGAAAGACCCATTTCTTTAGAAAGTCATCCAATCAAAGGAAAGTATTTACAAAAAGCTATTTATGAGAAGAAAATGTTGGCAATACTACATACACTTAAGAAATGGCGACCCTACCTAATGGGAAGACACTTCAAGGTAAAAACGAATCGTGATAGTCTTAAATACTTTTTAGAACAAAGATTATCCTTTGAAAAGCAACAGAAATGGGTCACAAAGATGTTGGGTTATGAATTTGAAATCATCTACAAAAAAAGGAAGCAAAATGTTGTGGCAAATGCACTCTCAAGAAAGGATGAGGATGTGGAAGCATTGATGTGTGCCATTTCTATTATCCAACCAGATTGGATAAATGAAGCAAGGGATGAATGGAAGAATGACGAAGAAGTGTGGGCACTCATTCAAAATCTACAACAAGATCCCAGTACATATGATACATTTAGTTGGAAAAATGATTCGTTATGGTACAAAGATCGCTTATACCTATGTAAGAATTCCTAACTCAAACAAAAGATTCTTATGGAATTGCACACTTCTCCCTTAGGAGGGCACTCAAGATTTTTAAAAAATTACCACAGGGTTAAGAAAGATTTTTTTGGGATGGCCTTAAATAGGATATTCAAAATTTTGTGGTGGAATGTTTGGTTTTCCAACAAAATAAAGTTGAAACAATTAAAACCCTAGGTCTATTACAACCTTTATCAATTCCAAGCCAATGTAGGGAGGAGGTTTCAATGGATTTTATCACAGGTTTACCCAAGTCCGAAGGAAAGAGTGTCATCATGGTGGTAGTTGATAGACTTACCAAGTATGCACACTTTTGTGCATTATCGCATCCATTTAAAGCCAGTACAGTTTCTACTGCATTTATGGAAACAATTCAAAAGCTACATGGAAACCCAAAGATTATTGTAAGTGACAGAGATCACATTTTCACTAGAAATTTTTGGATAGAATTATTTTCTTGTCTCGGTACTCAGTTAGCTCATAGCTCATCTTATCATCTGCAATTTGATGGGAAAACTAAGATAGTAAACAAATTTTTGGAAGGATATATTCGTTGCTTTGTATCTGATAACAGACACAATGGGTCAAATGGTTTCCTCTGGCTAAATGGTGGTATAACAATTCCTTCCATACTGTAGCAAAAATGACCCCATTTATGGCACTTTATGGATATCATCCACCATCCATCACATCATATTTAAGAGAAAATTCTAAGGTTCAAGCAGTGGAACATCGCATCGAGCATCAACAACAAGTTCTCCAACTCTTAAAGGATAACCTCACGTTGGCGCAGAATAGAATGAAACAACAGGAAGATCAACATCGCAGCGAAAGAAGTTTTGATGTAGGTGACTAGGTATTCCTACGGCTACAACCATATAAACAAATGTCCCTCAAGCAAGCTAAGAAGGATAATAAACTATCACCAAAGTATTATGGTCCATACAAGGTGTTGCAAAAGATTGGTACTATGGCATACAAATTGGAGCTTCCTGCAGCTTCCTGAGTGCACCCAATTTTCCATTTTTTATGTTTAAAGAAGGTTATAGGTGACAAGCTCCCAGTTCAAACAATATTTCCAGAACTTGATGTGGAAGGAAAAATTATATTGGAACTGGAATCAATCATAGAAACAAGAACTCGACAGCTACGAAATCGATCAATTTCGGAGTATCTCATTAAGTGGAAGAACTTATCCATTGAAGATTCCACATGGGAGGATGAGAATTTTATACAGAAGCATCCAGAACTACTCAAGCATTGAGGACAACACTTTTCGGAAGGAGAGGGGCATGTTAGGTCCCTATAATACTAGTGATTCCCCCATTACTATTGTCATTGTATCCCTTATTGTTATTATTGTGTCCCTATTGTCCCCATATTGTTATTAGTGTGCCCCATAGAAACCCACTATTGTTATTGTTGTGCCCTTATGTTATTACTATTATGTTGTCTTGATTATATTATGACCCCTTAGACTCCTATATATAGAAGGGAGGTTTAGTCATTCGTATCATCCAAGAATGGTTCATTTGTGTAATGTAAAGGAGGTTTCCCCCTCGAAGAGGCTGAATTCTAAGGCATTGATCTATATTTTCTATCTTTTTGTGAGCTAGTTTCCTAACAGATATAATTTGTGAAGACGGGATAGTGGTCTATATCATGCCCTTGGCTCTTACATTTCAAACACAAGACTTCCTCGCGCACCTCTAGCTTAGCCTCCTTTTTTTTTTTTTTAAGCTCTACAATTCCAAGCAGAGGTTCTGCAACTGGGAGTGAATCTGTTGTACCCCCAAGGTTGCGTGCTAAAATAGGGGTTGCATGCAGTCTCATCACAATTTCTAGCACTTCTTCCTGAGTTCCTATCTTTTGTTGTGACAAAGAAATCCTTAGGTGGGGTAGGAGCAAAGCTATGAACCACTCACAGTTTTGACCATCTGTGAGCTACATATTAGCTTCGCGAATCACACGTTTCAACCTTTGATCTAACTCCCAAGGTGTCTCATCAACCCTCATCATGATCTCTTTAAATCCAACTAATGATTGCAAGTCAGACTTGGGCTTACTAAACTCTTTGTTTAAAGCATCCTTAGTCTCTACTAGCATTGCTACAAGATGACTAGAACAATACTTAATATACCACATCAATGCACAATCCTACAGAGTGGTAACCAAATGTGCCTTCTTTATATTATCATTAGTAATATGCTGCGTTTTCCACACAACATTCACAACAAACCAAAACTGATAGGTATCTTCGCTCCCTATACCCTTGAAAATTGGCAACTTCATTGTACTCGACATTTTGAATGGTGGAGGTGGTGGTCGAGGTGTGGATGAAGGTGTATGTTTTGGAGGTGGAGGTGGAGTGGATGGATGATGTGTCCGTTGAAATCCCTATCTTATCACCGGAACAACACTCTATGGTGAAGCCTGTACCGCTCCCTTATCGTCACTCGAAGGAGGTCCAATCAATGGGCTATATTCAGGACCTGATCTTTCTCGATCTCTGAAGAGTTTTCCACTTCGTGTAGCTCCGAACATCAAGGCAATGGCATAACCTGTTTTTCACACAACAACATTTTAATCCAAGTATTCAAAGATCTTAGATACTTACCTCGTGGTCCTTTGAAAAACCTTCGCTCCACCTCGCTATAGCTGACTGAGGTATCGACTGTGAATTATGTAACAAATCCTCCTATAATTTGATCAAGCTAGTGGTCGACAGTGTGCGCAATCTTGTCTTCAGAGGCTTCTAATCATCGTACCAGTTTTGGAGTCCACACTATTGGACTGTCAAACTTCCACCTTCCTTGGTCGTCTGCCAACTCTGCTATCCACTCATATAGTTTAATCGGGAAGGTGCAGAAGAAAATTTCATGTATTTCTGTATACAAGTATCTTTCCAACCACTTCTCCTTTGACAGACGTGGATTCTTGTTCTCCTGCATCATGAATTTGTGCATTTTTCTATCCAACCACTTCTTAATTTCCTTCTTGGTCGAATTCGAGTGATGCGACATCACACATCTCCTTTAGAAGATTCTGATCTTGATAAAAGAACCATTTGTTGGCTTAGGGGGTCCTGACCCAGGTTCAGAGTTAAATGTGCCAAACAAAACCCCACACTACTAGCCCTTTTGGCATTAACCTGTGTAGTGCAGGTTGAAGTCTCACCCAAAGCGGTATGGGGGGATGCTGGAACCAAGTTTTGCATCCAGAGATCAGTGTGATGTCCTGGATTAGCCTTCGTGTAGGTCTATGATCCCCTTAGGGCTCGGTACAATACCTCCCTTTAAATAGCTTATGGACCTTTGCAAAGGTCTACAATTGGCTTTTGCGGACCCTTAACAGTTGATTTATTCACTTATGCGCATTAGAAAATAACCCTAGATCTGAACTCGTGAAGATCTACTTAAGAGTTTAATAAACATAATAGAATGTATTAAACAAAGTCTTTTGGTAGAAATCACATGAAATTATGTCTCTACATTGTTCTCTATTTAAGCCTTTGCCATGGTCTGCCTCTTCATCTAGTCCTGATGATGAATGACACTTGTTGGTTTGAAACGCGTCAGCCAAAAAATTCTCTCATGTGATTTCTACCGAAAGACTTTGTTTAATTCATTATGGATCATAGAAGCTTGAATACAGAAAATAATAGAATGTATCATAATCTTCACGAAAGTACTTAACATGCAATACGTACAGTTATTAAGGCTTATTCTGTGGAGTCGTGCATAATTAGATCAATATTTCATAAATACATTATTCATCCACAACATATATCGCAAACATAAATAACAGAAGTAACATATAAACACAAGAAATCTTCAACATTCTTCTTTATTGATCTTTAATATGGTATTACAGACTCAAAACTTCCTTGCGCACTCAACTGCAGGGGTCAGCGCACTCAATTGCGAACTCTACTTTACGCCTCTGCGCACTCAGCAGTGAAGCCTTTCTCCTTATATCTACTTTCTCCTTACTTTCCCTTTTTCCTTTCTCAGACATAGACATGCCTTAGACTCTCTAAGACACACCTATTTATAGCTTTTTACATACAATCCCATGGTCCACGGACCAAGGGTGGATCTCAAAACTGACTCAACTTTCACATAAACAAGGGGCTAAAACCCCTTTGAATCCTAACCATCTACGTGCTCTGCATCCACAAATCATGGAGACTTTACATATTTTACCAAAATTTACATCAAAACTTGGGTTTTTAACCCCAAAACTGACCCAGGGGACACCATCCCAACAACCACCACCTATAGGATAGTTTTCCTAGGAATGGCCACTGTCATACCTCCATCCCACGAGAATGCAAGAATCTTGAGCTTCTAATCAAGTGATGATTTTCATATGATTTCAATCTAAAGCCTTCACACAAACAAAAAAAAATGGAGATGACAAGTGACCTTCCGCAGAAGATCTTTAGCTCAAAACATCCATAAATTACACATAAATTATTGTAAATATTGATATAATGGGAAGGAACATATATTTCATTAACCATATAAATGAAAGTACATCAATCTAACTCAAGATCGGGTTCTCCTCTCCTCATTCTGGCAGAGTCTCCCCAATATAATGAAGAAGGAATCATAACAACATGAATCCCTCAAATATGAATCACAATGGCAACATAGACTCTCTAAAACTCACTCTCCAAAACTTTGGGTATCCAAAACTAGCCTCACCCTCTAAGATAACCCAATATAAATATGAAGAAGAAGACTCCCATGAGGGTGAATGTAGATGCCTAGGACAAAGGGAAGTTAGAGAACCTTCTCAATAATGAGACCTAGTTAGCTCAAATAGATAGGATAAGGTGATGAGTCAAATTTCTCTCCTAGGAACCAAAAAACTCTAGAAGAAGTCTCTCAACTGCATGGATAAAATGAGTCAATCTTGGTTATAGACACATGCACAAAGCGTCCTTCATGCTGCTAGAAGGTTCCAACCACATGCACAAGCCTAGATCTATGCGTTTGGGGAAAAAAATAGGAAAAAGGGTGGCTAAGGCCTAACAAAAGGTAAATTAGCATAAGGACTCACAGGTACTATTCCTAGGGAATAAATTAGGTTGGTAATAAATACCATCAGTGGGCAAGAAGCAGCAAACTTGTGCTTTGGACAGGTTTGGATTCACTTTGGGATGCCAAGGAGCATCGTTTCATATAGGGACACAAGATATCTCAGTGAATTTTAGACTACATTGTGGGACAAGATGGACATAAAAGTTGAAAATATTTACAACAATCCATCCATAGAAAGATGGGTAGACAAAAGTAGCCAACAAGATTTTGGTGCATTTTATGAGGGGATACAACTAAAAGCATCTGAAGAACTAGGATGAAAATCAAGAATATATATTGTTGTCCTTTGAGATGAATTTAGGTCAATCAGTCATGCCAGAGCATCTAAAATGTTTTGTTTGTTTTTAAAGTTTTTGGATGACCAATGTTATGAATAATTTGAAAACAGGTGTTTAAGCCTTAACAATTACTAAGTTGGATGAAAGGGTTGCTATTTATCTAGCTATAGTTAATTGATTTAAAATGGGTGAATAGAAGAATATTAATGAAATATAACTTGATAAATATTTAGACAGAATATTTGATTGGTTATAAGAAAAAAATACAGGCAAACAATGTTTCCTGTAGAACAAAATATATTTAAACGAATGCATATGGGTGTGACAATTAATTGATGTAGAGGAGTTTATAATAACATATAGTCTTATAAACTAGTGCCTAATTATTTTTTATAACTTCATAGGGGATTTAAGACTAACTGATACTTAGTATGATCTTACCCAAATATTTGCATAAAGACTTAAATACATGAAGAAAGACATAATGAAATAAGCACATAAGAAAAAATTACCAGGAGTCAAACTATAGAAGGAAAATTCAGAATCCTTTCATTAACTTGAAGTAAATCTCCAGCTTGGTTACAATTCTGTTCTCAAATCTCATCCAATGGTTCAACCCTTAATAACTCGAAGGAGTAGTTATTTAAACAAAAAGTTCTTCTAGATATTTTCAAAACAAAAATACACAAATAGTACAAAACTATAGGAATTACAACACTGCTAAGTGTTGGAACTATTCTTTAGGAATATGTTGATGATGTGGTCCCCAAAAATTGATGCACAGTTGTCTTTCATTTGTTGATGAAAGTTAATCGATGACTTCACACAAGTGATCCCATCTGCCTTCACTTGGTATAGTAAGATTTACCAATTTCCTATAAACTTCATCAACGTCGGTGTACTTCTCAAAAGTGGGCTTATTTACAAAAAGGTGTTTAATCTCATGCTTAATTGTAAAGTCAAAATCTAAAGCTTCTAACATTTGTTTTCCTGTAATATGACCCTTTATGCCTATAAAATTTGCTTTATGAGTTGCTATAGTATAAATATTTTGGTAGTATTCTTCCAAACTAATCAACCTGTCATTTGGGGCCATTAATTCTAGAAGTCCTCTCTAATTTAGTAAATTAAACTTAAAATGAAACCTTTGAACATAAATCTTTAATATTTGGCACTTAGTCTCTAACTGAGTCATAATATTCTTTTTTTGCAAACCTTCTTGATCTCCAAAATGGTTTATGTTCTATCCAAAATATCAATGTGCTCCAACTCGGCCCTGCTTTTGAATTAAGAACTTTGATCATGTCTGTAGCTTCACTCATTTTGTCTTTAAGAAGTTGCTTAACTTCATCAATATCTATCTGACATCTCTTTATAAATTCCTCCTGCTAAAAAATGATCTGAATGGAGGGCTATACTTCAGTTATGGCCTAACTAATATCTGGCCAAATGCTTTCCTTAACTTCGGCCAAGGTTTGAGCCATTAATGACTCACTCTGCAACTCTTCTATTCTTCTGGTCAACTTGTGGGTCTTCTGCATATCTTCAACATACAAAGTGTCATTTTTTATCTTCTGAGCTTCCAAATTCTTAAATTTCTTATGAAGCCTTTCATTTTATTGTTTCTTGTGAGTTAGCTCGTGTAAGATTTTTCTCAAATCACCTATTGTTGATGTAGATTATGATGTGGTTGATGTCGATTCCCCTACTTTTCTGGACACTATAATAGGAATAGCTGTGATGGGAGCTATAGCTAACTAAATAAATTGCTCTTTTTCCTTAACAAACTTCTCAATTTTCTCCTCCATGGTCTTTATCTGTACATTCTGCTCAATGATCAACTTGAGAATTTCTTCCTTGTGTTGTTCACTTTATGCTATCTCCTTGGTCTGAGGGTCCTCTGTAGAAGGCAGTTTGAGCTACTTCCTCAATGTTGTAATATTTTCATTTTTCTTTTTGATAATATCTTCTGCAGCTTCAACATCAGTAGGGTCATATCCAATTTTAATCACTAAGTCTTCTAATGACTTGACCCTGTTATGCTTTTCTAAAGATGATATATTTTCAATCTTCAATTGTGACTGCACATTTGATAGAGTAGTTCTAAGTTTTGAAAATGCCATAGAAGTATTGGTCATGGTAGAGAAAAGCATTTCACCAGACGGCCTGTGCATGTCCATTTGATCAATTGGGTGTATCTGATTAGCATCAAAAGAAATTATAATCTTCTTGTAATCAGAAGAAGCCTTGGGGAAAGGCACTTGGGCCTATAGACAAGTCATTTTCATTATACCCTTTTCGCTATCAAAAGTTGTCAACAACCTATGTTATTAAGTAGAAGTCTGCTTCCAAAACTATGCATAAACATTTGCCTTTAAAGCTTCATTCTTCTACTTAATTTTAAGGAAATTAGTTAAGATTTTTGGCTCCTCTGTTTCACTTTCTCCTACAGATTGAGTGATTTCTAATAAATTTTGTGATGCTGAAGAAGAAGATGGAGTAGTGATTACAGGTTATTTTGTCCCTATGGAAACTTTTGAATCAGCCAAATTGATGATGATAAGCTCCTTATGACCCTAAGTAGTAGTAGTGCCTTTGCAATCAATCCTTGATTTCTTCTGATAATGAATGAATTCCTTTCCCCAACTGCTAATGATGAAGATCCTTCTATGGGCCTCTTGTCCTGCTTGGTGTGAGAAGTAGGATTCTGAAGAGTAGATGGAGGTATAACCTACTCTTCTGCTTCTTGAAGTGTATTCTCCTCCCACTATTCTTGATTTCTATACTTCTCAATATCTGTACTTGGTGTATGACTGTAAGGTGTGGTTTTGAGTTCCACCCTTAAGTTTGAAATAATATTGAATGGGTCATAAGACCAGGTGAAGCTCGGTTGAAAACCCATCTGTTTGAGGATTGCATATGCTTCTAAAATTGTATCACAAATGAAAGATCCTACCTGTGACTTTATCTAAACTGATATTTCCTCTTCCCTGAAATAAAATGAAGTTCATCCATATTAATCATTTGCCTAATATATTCCAGAGAGAAAATTCTCATTGGAACATATTTGTACAATTTATATGGAGCCAATTTGTAGTCATATACTCTAATCTTTGTATAGTTCTGGTAAAGATACCAGTCCCTTGTTCTAGCTTGATCATTGAGATGCATGATCCTTTTGATTTCTGCACTGATCCTAGGTTCACCCTGGCTGCTGAGAAGCTGTGCAACTGGGTGAATGAAACAATCAATGAAGTTTAAAAATCTGAACTCAGTTGAGTTCTTCGTAATGAATGAGGTCCACTATGTCACTGCTTGATTCACTTGTTGATTATCATACTTGTGTAGAACAATAGGTAACGTGTCTCCCTCCTGAAAAATAAACATATGTACTATCACATAGGAGTATTTAAACACTCCTTTAGTAGTTATATTCATCAATTTCTCATGCATAGCTTCAGCCAAGAATTGACCGCAATTATACATGAAGTAAGTTTTGTTTTCTTTAGAGAAAATGGACAAATAACCTAGGATAGCTTCATCTACCCATTGATATGTTTGGTAGCCTAACAAGAAAGAAACCAGAGAAATTATGTGTTTAGCTCTCTCAGGGAGCATGGATGTTGGATAAGGAGGATTATTTTTAGGGAGCTCAACATCTTCAGGGAGAAAGATCTCAAAAATTTGAGCTCTTTGAGGGAAGGTGAGCTTATGATATAGGTCCATTAATACTGCAGTGGAGAAAAAGCTAAGGGAATCATTTTCTGGGATCAGAAGCATTTTACTGATTTTTTTAGGGGTGATAGATATTGTTAGTGTTAGTGTATTCACACTTCGATCAGTGATCAAATTGCTCTTTTGCACGCATATTAGGTGTATCATTCGATCAGCTGCATTCCATTAGATCATGGATCAACTGATGGTAGTGTTTTTATTTCAGTTTCCCTGATGTCATATACCTATTGGCTTGTTCAAAAACTCTTTTCAGTCATTTATAGTCATTTCAGTTCATTTCATTCAGTTTTAGGGTTTAGTTTCACTAGGTCTTAGGGTTTGTCATCATGGTCATCCAAAATTGAATAAAAAGGTCAGCAGGCACATGAGGAGGATAAATAGGTTCATAAAATCATAAATTTACTTCTGATATGCTCAATAAATCCTTTTTACCTCAAAACTCTGTTTTAAGGTGAAAATAGAGTTTTTCCATTTTTTGTAAAAAATTTCATGTAATTTAAGTGTTTCTATATGTAATAAGCTCAACAGTTGTTCCTGGTCACCTTGCCAACTCCTGCCACTGCAAAAAACAAAAACACCAAGACATCAGTCCATCAAAGTGCCAAGAAAAAGTCAAACTTCAAATTAAAAAACAGAGCTTTTGAAAAAGTGACTAAGACTTTATAAAAGTGGGTTTGCAATGAAGAAAAATTAAAGTGCAATATATATATATAGCAAATTCATGCTAGCTGCTCATTTCATTGTGCAAAAAGTCAAGTGGAGAGGCGAAATCACGTTTTGAAGGGAAATTAAACAAAAGAGGAAGAAAACCTGGATTTTGTAGCAAATTTGCCTGGCACTGCACACCAAAGGGTTGGCACTGCGCATCAGACAACTTTTCTCTGTGTAAAATTACATAGGCACTACGCATCAGGCAAGCACTGCGCATTGGGCCCAGTGCACTGCGCATTGGCCAGGGAGGCTCCAAACTCACTCAAATTCATCCCAAATTCTCTCAAATGCTGCATTTATCTCCTACAAGTAAGTGTTCATCTATCTTGAGCTGAAATAATTCTACTTCATGTTTTGTCAAGGAGTTTTGCTTCCTAAAATCAAAACCCTAGCTTGCCTTCATACTTTTTCACCTCATTGCAAAAATTTCACCTCTTTGCAAAACCAACATCCTTTGTCCCTTTTCCCAAACTTCATTGCACTAAAACTAACCATTGATTCCATTTTCCCTTTCCCTATTCCCCTAAGAAATTAATCCCCTTTATTAAACCCTTAGCCCCTCATAAGTCAAAACCCTAGTTTCCCAAATCTTTCCCTTCATTCCCCTACTCCACTTCATTACATTGTTCCATTTTCAAAATCTCTTCATACTCATATTCTTTGTCCCCACCCATTATCATTATTCACCATATCATCATCACATTACATCATTAAGACAAGCATGGAAAGAAGCAGTGAATCAGATTTTGAAGAGGACACACTTAGTGATAGCTCAAGGGAAAGAAATGTGCAGTCCAAGAAGCCTCACAAAGGTGGAAAAATCATTAGGGAGGAACCTATCAGCATGAGTGAACTCCTTGCTTGCCCACTAGCCACCACATGTTTCAGATATCAGTCCTATTTTGAGTTTTGTGAAATGGTTGAGAGGGTCAAATATCACCATGAGTTAGCAAGGCAGTTTGTGATAAACATGGATAATAATATGGTGCATCTTGTTGGGGTCAACTTCACTGTTTCACCAATTATCATTGCAGAGGCCACAAGAATTCTAGATGTAGAGGAAAAGTGGAACAAAAGGAAAAATATTAGTAAGCAGCATTATGAGCCTTATAACAAGGCCAAGTACCATGGTAAACTTAGCAGGGTGTTTCCTTTCAAATTCTTGGAGGACCGGTAAGCAAACTATTATGGTGCTGCAGATGATTAGGGAAAATAGGCAAGAGGTAAAGAAAAGAAAAATCAAGATGACATCCCCTGAGAAAGAAATTGAGGATGACCGAGAATCATGGTTGGAAAGAGAAAACATTCACCTTGAGAAGTTGCTTGAGAAAGCCAACAAAGAGAAGAAAATGTTGCGCCATATGGCCTATCACTACCTAACCCGGAACAAGATTTGCAAAACAAGGGTAAAGAGGCTAAAAGCTAAGTTAAGGAGAGCGTTGAGGGCCAAAAAACTCAAAATTTTGGCTGAAGCTTCATTAACTTAGCAAAGCACTTAATTAGGTTGCCTCTTGCCAAATTTCAGGAAATTTTGGGAACTTTTTGTCATTTTGCAATTTTGTAAATAAAAACACAGGAAATTTCAGCTGATGCGCAGCACCATCGGCACTACGCATTGAATTGGCTCACTCTTTTGCAAAATGGCTTGTGGTTTTGGATTCATCATGAAAAAACAATGAAACCCAAAAAGTTTCATAAATTTTGGAGAAGATCTGGGTCACTTAAAGGGAAAAAAACACCTAAAAAATGCCCTTTCTGCCACTTTTTGGACCCACAGGAAGCAATCTTGGGAGAAATAATTTTTGAAGTGGCAAAGTAACTCCAAATCAAAAAATTCAATTTTTTCCAGAAACTAGACAAGTAGAGCTTTCCAACAAGCTATCTTGGGCCTGATTTGGTGAATTGCAAGGCCTCCAAAAGCAGCCTTGAAGCGGCACTGCGCATCAGGCTCAGGGCGCTACGCATCAAGCAAATTTTTGCTAATTTTGCCTAAAACTCATAATTTCGCTCAATTTCTTCAGTGGTTGACTTTTCTTCTTTTCTTGGTAAATGTATACATGGTAAATGAATGTGTTTGATGTAAATATTGATGAAAATCACCTCATAGGGTAGATACATCAAGTTCCAAGTGGTTTTGAGTTGTAATGAATTGGTTTCCTTGGTTTTAGAGGCAAGTTGTTCCACTGCCTATATTCCTGTTCTTAGTTTAGATATGGTTGAAACCACTCCTATTCTCATGGATTCGACCCTGATAGCTAGCATGAGTGGTTTCCTTGCCTATATTATGTAATTTCTTTGTCATTTGTAAAGGTTGGACTTTCACAGAAGTGTTGGACTCACCGAACATTTGTATCAGCAGTTTGGCAACGAATAAAACCAGCTTTCACAGTTATTTTTATGGGATCCTTGTGACAGTGAGTTTATGTATTGTTTCTTCTTTGTAATTAGTATTTTCTGATGTTTTATATGTATCCACATCTCTCTCTTTCTTATAAACTAAATGAATCAAGGTGAATAGACAAAATACACTAAATTTACAGTGCTTTGTCTTGGGAATGCATTTAGTTTTCAATGTTTTCACTGTTTGAAGAGGATTCATAGTTTCTTATGCCCTCCTCAACTCCTTAGTTGTCTTATTCTACCATCTCAATCCATTTCTAGTACATAAACCCTTGTCTACCTTGCCCCGTAGAACATGACTGTATCCCTGAGTTGATTTCTCGGACCCAATCTGCCTTCTCCAATTGATCCAACAACCAAAACCTAAAAATCAAACCAGAAACCCTAAGCTACTATACCTAGCCTAAAATCTACATTAAATTTAGTCATCTCAAGCCCTAATTGCCACTATACTAATTGAGATTGACAAAGAGAGAGCCCTCTCCCGACCTGGTAGGGCTAGCTACTAGGTTAAGCGCGGTCTGATGTTACCCTAGACCTGCCTTCCTTCAACTTGACTTAGATTTAGGCACTAATAGATATCAAAATTTCACCATTCTGAACTACCACAGTTCTCTGCAAATGTTATACTTATCTTGGAACCACATGACTAGATCAGGAAAAGGATGGGTTAAAGGGAACATGTACAGAGTCAGAAGGGATTCCCATAGATTTATGTCATCTTTAGAGTCAAAGTAGGTTTTTTTAATCCAATTATGTAATTCGAACACGTCGAATTCACATTTTGTGTCTGTGTGATCTGGATCTTGGGAGGAGGCCCCCAAGATCTAAAAGATTGAAATGGATCTTGGGGGGAGAGACCCCCAAGATCTGAAAACTTGCATTGCGAGAAAAAAAAAATAAGGAGAATGCCCAATAAACAAAACTAGAAAGAAAATTTTATTTAAAATAGTAATGAAAATAAACCAGCTAGGGCGATGGTAGCTTATCTCTGAGAAGAGATGTGTGGCTACATGCCTCTGAACTGTAAAGGCTACATTGTGGCGGACAATCTGTCCTTTTACAAAATGTGACTTGTTACTTATAGTATTTTTTAGTTACAATACCATGGGTCAATTCCATGGGTGAATGAATACCATGGGTGGATTTTACAATACCACGGGCAGATGCCATTTACAATACCATGGGTAAATTCCATGGTTCGATGAATAATATGGGTGGATGAGTACCATGGGTTGATGCCATTTTCCATTCGGATCACTGTGATTCTAAAATATTGGTCAGTTAATGGAATGTGGTCCAGGACTAAGGCATCGGAGGCCTTTGGGTTTTCCTATAATGCAGAAGAAATAGTAGATGGCTTGTCTTTCTTCTTAGGAGCCATGATAAGAGAAGTGTAATGTAGGATAACAAAAAATAAGTATAGATACCTTCAGATGGCACGTACTGTTTATAGACTCAGTAGTGGCATAAACAGTAAAAACAAGAATATTGAATTGAATTAATGAAAGAGAAGTTTAGGAAAAGGGTGTAACGGGGCGAGGGGATTATTTATAATTGGATTAGCTTACCATTACGGGAAATCTGTTATTGATCGGGAAAATGGTCATTTAATGCAGAGGGAGTTCAGTAGCGGGAGGAAATGGATAACGAAAATGGATCAGTGACAATGGATAGGGACACGTGTTGTGCAATGTTTGGAGGTGGAAGGCGCGGGAAGATAACTGTTGGCGCACTATCGGGAGGCACAGAAACCAGAAATAGGATTTTTTTTTTTTCGGGGGTGGCAGTAAGTGGTAATGAGTGAGGGGGGTGAAAATCGCAAAGATGGGGACACGTAGTGGGGGGTCAAGCACAAATAAAACCACTTTTCATACCCCCCATATTGTTATCACATATCATGGCGAGGGGGTGTGAAGTGGCTTCCCTACCATTGATCTGGGTGGGGAAGGAAATAGTCGTTGTTTTTTTCTTGACCTTTATCACTTGACGGCAAATGACTTTTGTCGTTTATGACCTTGACTAAAAACATATGAATGTTTATTTACAAAAAATTAATCATCGTTTAAAAGGTAATTAAATGCTAATTAAAAATTAATCTAATTTTGGCGCATTTACACTAACAGTCATTATTTATCTAATTCACTATTTATCCTATTCTAGTACAACTTTGGCCAAATTTTGATCATATTAGGTCATTAATTTATCATATTCTATCCTATCTTCTAGTGTTCGACCAAGATTAAATAGTTTGGTAAACTTATTCACTAATCTAAAACATAAATTTAAATGATTTTATCAAGATTAAATAGTTTGATCCAAATCATAAGAAAAGGTTGTTGCATATAAACAAGATACACACAAACCTTTATTTATTACAAATGCAATTTATTTCTATGAAGTGGCATTTAAACAGGCACACTTATACAAATTTTGATTTTCTTTTAATAGGATTTTTTTCATCTCTTTTTTTATTTTCTATTTTTTCATATTTCCATTTTCTTCCTTTATATTTTTATACCCTCTTTTATAAATAAAAACTAACTTATCAAAAATAAAGCATGTTACAACATCATCTCGAACTGGGGACTGCTTCCTCTTGCAGGTTGTACAGAACTTGCAGATCCATGTGCCTTCTTCTCAGCTAATGGGGTATCTGTTGAAACAAATACACATTGCATGTAAAATAAACTCTCCGATATAATACAATGATGAATGAGTGGAAACCTCTCAATATTGAATGTAGTGCTCCAATTATTTCCCATCGACAAGCAATGAGGAATACTCTCCCTCCAAATTCTACACGATGAAAGTGTTATTACCCTTAACCTCAACAATTCTAAAAGGTCCCAACCAGAGGTTGTCAAACTTGCCATGTTTCCCTTTGTCCTCTTTTCTATCATCCCATATTAGTACCAAATCACCTTCCCTGAAATTTCTTTCCCTAGTTTTCCTACCAAACAAGCTTGTCATTTTACTCTAATATTTCTTAAGCTTGTAATGGACTTCATCTCTATCCTCATTTAGTTATATGATTTGATTTATTCTTCAGGAGAAGTCATCAAGCTCTTCATTTGTCTCTTGCAAAAACTCCATGACATGAAAAGCTAAATGTGTGGGAAATATAATTTCTTTACCATAAACAAGCTGAAATGGGGATTTACCTGTTGATCTTTTAGGGGAAATCATGTTGGCCCAAAGTGCATAAATGAGATGACTATCCCAACTCCTTTTATGATCCTCCAATTTTTTCTTTATAATTTGAACCAAACTTTTATTTGAGGACTCTACTAGTCCATTTCCCCATGGATAGTATGGAGTATAATGATGCAACAAATTTTGATATTTATGACAGAACTCAATCATCTTAGTACTACTGAATGTTGTTGCATTGTCTGTCACTATTTTCTTGGGGCATCCAAATCTAGACAATATGTATTCTTCAATAAACTTGATAACAACAGTATCAATTGCATTTCTAACTGGAATGGCTTCTACCCATTTGGTAAAGTAATCTATAGTAGTCAATATCCATCTATGTTGACTACTTGATGGAGGATGAATTTCACCAATGAAATCCAATCCCCATTGAAGGAATGGTGCTTGGACTAATACTGGAACCAATGGAAGAGCTGCTAATCTCTGCTTTCCAGCAAACATTTGACACTGTGTACAACTCCTAACCTTTGCTCCCACCTATGCAAATAGAGTAGGCCAATAAAACCCTGCCCTTAAGATCTTGTATGTTGTAGCCCTCCAAGCATAGTGCCCTCCACAAATCCCTTCTGTCTCATTTTCTGTTAAGAAAAGTAAAAGGATTTTAAGAGGATCCTTCCAATACAGATTTTCATTTACAATGCAGTACTTTACAGCCCAACTTCGGTGTTTTACATTGATTTGTGTTGAATTCGAGTGGAGATTTAAATTCTCTACGAAAATTCACAATATCAAAGTACCAATCTGATAATAATAAAAAAATCATTAATGTGAATCAAAATTGATTGATCTGATGCAGAAGGTTCTTGTGGATTCTCCTGTGTTGGGATTTTAGAAGGTTCTTGTGGATTATTCTCAGTTGGTCTCTCAGAAGGTTCTTGTGGATTCTCCTGTGTGGGGGTTGCAGAAGGTCCTTGTGTATTCTTCTCAGCTGAGATTTCAAAAACAGAATTTATTCCTAAGATTTTGTAATTGGACTCAGCAAGGAGATTATCCAGGCCTTGACCTTTTACCAACTTGGTAATCTTGATGATGAGATCATACTCTAAAATATTATTTAACCATCTCCCTCTCCTTCCATCAGTATCAGAATGAGTTAAAACAGTTTTGATAACACTATTGGGTACATAGGAAATAATAGAAGAGTGGAGGAGATAGACTCTAAAGGATTTAGCGATTGAACTAAAGAACATTTTTGCTTTTCAATAATTCCATGCTTTAGCTCAGCATCTCTCATTACTTTTCTAAAAAATGCAATGGGTTTGTCATCTCCATATTTATTCTTTTGCAAAAGAACGACAGCTAAGGTAGTTTCAGAAGCAAAATAAAAGACACTAAAAGGTTCAGAGTAATCTGGACTGGCTATGATGGGGGCTTCTGCAATGGCCTTTTTAATCTGATCAAATGCATACCTAGCAGGAATAGTCCATTTAACTTCATGGTTCTTTTTCAACATATCATTTATGTCCTTAACTATTTTAGCATAATTAGGGATAAACCTTCTTAGAAAAATATTTTTCCCAACGAAAGCTTGAAATTCCTTCTTATTCCTTGGTAGTATGAGTGCCTGAATTGTTGAGACTCTTTTAGGATCAATGACTACTCAATCTTTAGAAATGATGTGGCTGAGAAATTTTCCTTCTTGGAGTGCAAACAAAGGCTTCTTGGGACTAAGAGAAATCCCAAACTTTCTGCACTTGTCAAATGCCTTTCTCAAATGCTTTAAATGCTTTCATCATAATTAGAAAAAACAGTTAAATCATCTAAATAAATAACAACAAATTTGTTGGTCTTACCTACAAATTCTAGGTCTATAACACGTTGAAATGTAGCTCGAGCATTAATTAACCCAAAAGGAAATCGGGCATACATGAATCTGCCCCAAGGAGTTGTGAATGCAATTTTTTCTCTATCCTCTAGACTAACCATAATCTGATTATATCCAGAAAAACCATCTAACATGGAAAATATATGGGATCCTGAAACTTTCTGAAGTAATTGGTCCATCTTAGGTAATGGATAATTATCATTCAGGGAATATTTATTCAAATTCCTAAAATCCACACATAATCTAATTTCACCATTTTTTTTTCTCATTGGAACTCAATTAGATACCCAATCATAATATCTCAATGGAAGAATTATTTTAGCATCAAGTAGCTTCTTAAGTTCTTTTTCAATAACAGGAAGAAGGACGTGATTAATTCTCCTCAATTTTTGTTTCAAAGGTTTTGCCTCTAGTTTTAATGGAATTTTATGTTCAATAAGAGATGTATCATATGTTTTGAATTCATTATAAGACGAGGCAAAAACAACTTCGTAGGCTTTAAGGGGAGCTAAATATTTGTCTTTGGCTTCCAATGACAAGGATGCAAAAGTTTTAACATTTCTGATCTCTTCAGAACTTTCAATGTTATAAATTTCAATATTTTCCTCAGGTGAATCAGATAGTGGACTTTTGGGGACATCATTATGATCAAATAGCTTCTCAAGAGGGATTAACCCTTTTGGAATAAAATTGTTAGATAATTGGATAATGCTATGATCAGAAATTAGAGTCAAATTATGGTGTTTGATTTTTGATGTCAACTTCAAGATTATCAAGTTGTTCTTCATCAACTTGCAGGTTTGAGAGTTCATCAATGACTTGCAAAAAGGATTTTAGTTGCTCATCATCATCAAATATTTTCCATTGCTTAAGATTTTCAGGAATAGATGGTCTATACTTGACTTGAATTTGATACTGGACAAGAATTTTATCTCGAACTTTAAAAGAACTTGCAGAAACAGCCAAGGAATCTGCATGCATGTTTTGATCTCTAGGAATAGCAGTAATATTGAATGCTAAAAATAAATTTTCAATTGAATCTCAAATCTCATTCCTATAAGATCTTAGTCTGGGGTGCTTAGTTTGACATTAATTCCTAACTTGTTTCACAATAAGTTCAGAATCACTGTATGCACTTAAATTCTGCACCTTAAGACTTCTTGCTAACTCCAATCCTAGTAGAAAAGCTTCATACTTTACTATATGATTAGTTACATTTAATTCATGTTTATATGATTGGGTAATGTTTTATTTATCTCGTGAAATTAATACAATTCCAGCTCCTGCTCCTTCCTTTGAGCAAGAACCATCAAAGTACAATTTCCAAATATCAGTTTCAATGGTTTTAGGTTTGTCAACAATGTTTTCAATAGTAAGTTGAGTATTTTTTGAATTATTAGCTGATAATTCAAAACACCCAAATTCTTGGTCAACAACATAAATAGGATGATTCCTAGCTTGATCAGATTTACAAACAATATTCATAAATCTAACTTCTATGTATAACCTAAGATGCTTACCCCCATATACCGGAATAGTGGCATAAGACATATCCATTTGTAGGCTTCCTCCTAATTTGGCACAACAAGATCTTGATAAAAGCATGTCAAATTTGGAAGGGATGCCAGTTACTAAAATGTCTAAAACTACACTTTTGACATGGATCTGAGTTAAGGTAACCACAAAATCTTTAATAAGTCCAAGACAAGGTACTTTCGTAGATTCAAAAGTGTAAAGATCATGGTAATTTCCAATGACTTCTAATTGTAGCTGATCCATGATTACTTTAGGCATCAGATTATGGGAAGCCCTAGAATCTAGCACACAATTATATAAAAGCAAATCATGAATTTTTAGAGTCACATAAAAGGTGGTACATTCTCATCTATCATGTCATAGCTAGGACCAAAAACTACTAAGGGTTGTATGTCCTATAGGCTTATCACGTCCCCTTCAACATCCACACTGGATGATTGAATCCATTTAGAAACTTGGTTCTTATACCCTGGGTTTTTTTACAGTTCAGCTAGTGGAATTGGTATTTTAACTCTTTCCAGTTCTCTTTCAACATTGAAGGTTCTCAAAACAATTTTATCAATTTGGCTTGTTTTAGCTGTTTGATTCAATGGTTGAATGATTGTTGTCTGGGTTTCAGCAAATTTGATCTCAGGTTCATTTATATTGGGACTTTTTTGAGGTCTACCAAGCCCTGACCTAGGTCTTAGATCATACCTCCTATTCAATTTTGCAATTAGGAATTCAGAAAAGGCCTGATATTTAGAAATTTGATGGTCTTCTTCATCTTTAGAAGATTGATTTGAAGAGTGAGAAGCATTATGTACAGATGAATGATCTAGATTATTTATATCTTCAAAATTAGTGGTCCAATGTCATCTGGTTTTTTGTCATCAATCATCAATGGGGGTTGGATCTGTTGATCAATGTTCGGTCTCTACAAAATTTGAGTTTTAGGAACTCTTCTAAGTTCAGTTTGTGGTCTAGAAGTAGTTTGTCGTATCATTCTAGGCTGATTTTCTTTCTTATAAATCATATTATAAAGGTTTCTAAGTAATGATATTATCTAATCTATCTTTGGATCATCGTTTTTGGTTTTTGAGGAAGATCCTTCTCTTTCATTTTTATCTCAGCCTTTTCAGCCTTGGCTTTGAGTTTAGGTGATGGTGATCTATTAGCCTCAACTTCTATAGAATTAGTTTGCATGTACTGTAAGGTAGGGGATGTCCTTTCCCTAAGCATGACTGCAAAGTCATCATCAAAGGCTTTGGAAAACCTAACTTTTGTTGTTGTAATTGGAGGTTTACAATCATGAGGCATCTTATGGTAAATTTTATTATCGTTTATTGAAATCTATCATTGGTTCTCCATGGTTCCTTTTAAGCTCTTCAAACTCTATAAGATAGTAAACTAGATCCTTTATAACACCCCACTAATTCTTGAATATGGTAGTTAATTCATTCCAAGAATGAATTGAATCAACTCTCAGTTGTCTAAACCAAATCCTAATGTTTCCCTCTAAAGATTGAACAAATAATCACATATATACATCCTCATGCTCTAAGTTCATATTATCTACAAAATCTAAAAAGGAAGCTAGATGATCTTCTGCAGACAAACCATTTTCCCCATTAAACCTGGGTAGGTGTTTCAAATACCCATCAAGAATATTGTTGAGCTGGTTGGGAAGATGTAGGGCAACATACCTAGCTTGAATAATAGGTTAAAAGGCCATATTTGAAGATGAGAAAGAAGATGATTCAGTAGAAGATGTAGGTGATGATGTAATGGAGGATGGAGAGGAATATGGTGAAGCAGTGGGTGAATATGGAGGTGTAAAAGTGGGAGGAGGAGGATGGGAAAGTGGAGGATCCCTAAAAGTTTTCAAAAGTGTTTTAATAACTAAATTTTGAATCTCTATTTCAACCTATTCTTTATTTTCAAACAAAGGGTTTGAATATTCAGATAAGGTTTCTTCCGATTGGGCAGAAGTAGAAGGAAATGTATAATGAGTGAGGTATATAAAATCAATTGGTTTTAGCTCCGGTAAATATACATCTAGTTCTCCCTCTGACTTGGGTGAATCTGAAAATATTTTAGGGAGTTTGTATGATTCCAGAGATTTGACTAAGAGAGCTTATTGCAGATCAAATCCTCTAGATAATAGTTCTAAGACCCTAGGTGTTTGATCATCTAATTCTAATTGGGATGGAACAGAGCTAAAGGGATCAGAAGCTGAAATATCTTCAAGCTGTAATGGTACAGAAGAAGAAGCAGAAGCTTCAAGCCTCCTTCTAAACGAGGCCTCTCTCACCAGTCTCTCTAAATCAAATAAAGGAGAAACAATTTGACAGTCAGAGTGAGGTCTGGTATGTTTTGAATAAGCCAACTTGGTCTTGTGGAGTCACCAGGTGAATGATTTTAACCTACAGTTTCTTTGTTCGCCTTAAAGAAAAATTCTTAATCATTGTCTTAGGGAAAATAGTCCAATTTTCGCCCCCCGACAACGGCACCAGTCTGATGTTGTCCTTTGAGATGACTCTAGGTCATTTATTCATGCCAGAGCATCTAAAATGTTTTGTTTGTTTTTAAAGTTTTTGGATGACCAATGTTATGAATAATTTGAAAATAGGTGCTTAAGCCTTAACAGTTACTAAGTTGGATGAAAGGGTTGTTATTTGTCTAGCTATAGTTAATTGATTTAAAATGGGTGAATAATAAAATCTTGATGAAATATAACTTGCTAAATATTCAGACAGAATATTTGATTGGTTATAAGAAAAGAATACATGCAAACAATGTTTCCTGTAGAACAAAATATATTTAAACGAATGCATATGGGTGTGAAATTAATTGATGTAGAGGAGTTTATAATAACATATAGTCTTATAACCTAGTCCCTAATTTGTGTTTATAACTTCACAGGGGATTTAATATTGACTAATACTCAGTATGATCTTACCCAAATCTCTAGATAAAAACTTAAATACATGAAGAAAGACATAATGAAATAAGCACATAAGAAAAACTTACTAGAAGACAAACTATAGAAGGAAAATTCAGAATTCTTTCATTAACTTGATGTAAATCTCCACCTCGGTTACATATTTGTTCTCAAATCTCAACCAAGGGTTCAATTCTTAATAACTCAAAGGAGGAGTTATTTATACAAAAAAATCTTCTAGATATTTTCAAAACAAAAATAGTACAAAACTACAGGAATTACAAAACAGCTAAGTGCTAGCACTATTCTTTAGGGATCTATTGATGACGTGGTCCCCAAAAAGTGTTGCCTGGATGCCTTTCAATTGTTGATGAAAGCTAATCGATGACTTCACACAAGTGATCCCATCTGTCTTCACTTGGTATAGCAAGATTTACCAATTTCCTGTAAACTTCATCAACCTCAGTGTACTTCTCAAAAGTGGGCTTATTTACAAAAAGGTGTTTAATCTCATGCTTAATTTTCAAGTCAAAATCTAAAGCTTCTAACATTTGTTTTCCTGTAATATGACCATTTATGCCTGCAAAATTTTCTTTATCAATTACTATAGTATAAAGCTTTTGGCAGTATTCTTCCAAACTGATCAACCTGTCATTTGGGGCCACTAATCCTGACAGTCCTATCTGACTTAGTAAATTAAACTTAACATGAAACCTTTGGACAGAAATCTTTAAGGTTTGGCACTTAATCTCTAACTAAGTCATAAGGTTATTTTTCTACAAAACCTTCTTGATCTCCAAAATGGTTTTTGATATGTCCAGAATCTCAATCTGCTCCAACTCGACCCTCGTTTTTGAATTAAGAACTTTGATCATGTCTGTAGCTTCACTAGATTTTTCTTTAAGAATTTGTTTAACTTCATCAACAGATATCTAACATATGTTTTTAAGTTCCTCCTGCTAAAACATGATCTGAATGGAGGGCCATACTTCAGTTATGGCCTGACTAATATCGGCCTAAATTATTTCCTTAACTTGGGCCAAGGTTTGAGTCATTAATGACTCACTCTGCAATTCTTCTATTCTTTTGGTCAACCTTTGGGTCTTCTGCATTTCTTCAACATACAGAGTGTCTATTTTATCTTCTGAGCTTCCATATTCTTAAATTTCTTATGAAGCCTTTCATTTTCTTGTTTCTAGTGAGTCATCTCCTATAAGAGTTTGTTCAAATATCCTGTTGTTGATGTAGATTCTATTGTGGTTGATGTTGATTCCCATACTATTCTGGACATTGTAATAGGAATAGTGGTAATGCAAGCTATACCTAACTAAGTAAATTTCTCTTTTTCCTTAAGAAATTTCTCAATTTTCTCCTCCATGGTCTTTATTTGTACATTCTTCTCAATGATCATCTTGAACATTTCTTCCTTGTGTTGTTCACTTTCTTCTATCTCCTTGGTCTAAGGGTCCTCTGTAGAAGGAAATTTGAGCTACTTCCTCAATGTTGTAATATCTGCATTTTTCTTTATGATAATATATTCTGCAGCTTTAACATCAGTAGGGTCATATCCAATTTTAATCAATAAGTCTTCTTATGACTTGACCCTGTTATCCTTTGCTAAAGATGATACCTTTTCAAACTTCAATTGTGACTGTACATTTGAAAAAGCAGTTCTGAGTTTTGACAATGCCATATGTTGGCTTAGTGGGGCCTGACCCAGGTTCAGAATTGTTTTAGCCAAGCAAATCCCGGTACTACTGGCCCTTTCAGAAATAGTTCGCGGAGCGCGGACTGAGGTCTCACCCGAAGTAGTATGGGAGAGTACTAGAACTAGGTTTCCACACCCTAGGGATGTCTTATAGGAGGTGATTGGTACGCAGTCCAACCTTTTCACTTACTACGCTACACGCACTAGCAGGCACCCCACGCCCTGCGATACTATCTTCCTTAATTAGGCTCTGTTAGCTAATTACGTAGATTATTTTCATATATAAGAATTCATACAAGTATTTATAAATTGCGCGCAGTAAATAAACATAGTAAAATTAATGCATAACATCAAAATACGGATTCAAGAACAGGTGCATAGGGTAAACTATTAACTTTCAATCCTAATTACAAACCCAACTCCGCCCTACGCACTCAGCTGCAGGAGTTCACACACTCAGCTGCGGACTCTTCTAGGCCTCTACACACTCAACTATAGAGCCTCTTCCTACTACTATGACCCAGTACACTTCAAATCCAAATCTAACCCTGAACCATGCCTTCGCTATTCTCTCTATTAGTTCCCTTCTTTACACTTAGAGCCTCGCTCTATTTATACAATCCCATGGTCCGTGGACCATGGGTAGTCCAACACAACTTTACATTAAATTACAATATTCTAGGGCGGACAGCCCTATGACCCATCCTAGACTTTGCGCTCTGCGCCCGCAATTCGTGGAGTCTTACAATCTAATTGACCAAAACTTGGGTTTTGAGCCCCAAAAACATGCTGCGTGGGATCCCATGCCCAACAGGCCCCCAACACAATCATCATGACTCATCCCGAGTCACTCTGCTGGTGCGGCGATCTTGGCACAGAGCCCCTCAAACCAGTCCTTTGCTTCCCGGAAGTCTGCGGCGCACTGATATGCAGTCTGTTGGATCTGCTCCATTCCTACCTCTGAATCATCTGCATCTGACTTGTGTCTCTTCTTTGGTACCAACTTCTAGCAATTGTGTTTATAGTCTCGCGCCCTTGTCCGACTCCTCAGGTCGCGAGGACTGTGCTTCGGTCAGTTAGTCAGATAACCGGCCCACCCATGTAGGGCTTCAAGTGACTTTCGTTTACTTTTCCTAGGAAGGGTTCTCCATTAAGTTTGATTAACTGGACCGTGCCTCCATCTGTGACCTCTTTTACCACATATGGTCCCAACCAGTGCATTCTGAATTTTCCCAGAAATTTTTCAAACTTGCTATCATACAATAGAACTAAGTCGTTTACCTTGAAGGTGCGTAACTTGATATTGTGGTCATGCCAGGCTTTTTCACGCTACTTTTGTACCTGCTGGTGAAATCCGTCCAGAAATTGTTCTTCCTCGAGCTCCTCTAATTGCGCGAGCCTCACTTCCAAGGCTTCGAGGTCTAACATGCCTGTGAGTGTTGCTATTCACAGACTAGGTACGATGTATTCCATTGACATGACAGCTTCCGCGCCATAGACTAACCGGAAAGGTGTCTGACCCGTCAATTTTTTGCACGTGGTTCTGTATGCCCACAATACGGCAAGCATGCATAGATCCTAGTCATTTCACTGTGCGTTACATACTTTGGTCAGTGCAGTCTCCAGTATTTTGTTGAATGCCTCTACTGTCCCATTAGCTTTTGGGTAGTACAGTGTACTTTGCTAATGATAGACCTAGAACTCCTCTATGAGCGCAATGATGGTTTTGTTCAGGAAGCGTATTCTGCAGTCACTCATTAAGATTCTAGGGCAACCAAATCATGTCAACACGTTGTCGAACAAAAACTTCGCAGCCATGGTGGGCGTGCAGTCCTTTACTAGCTTCGCTTCCACCCATCGTGTCAAGTACTCCGTCGTGGTGATGATGTAGCTCACACTCGTCTTTCCTGGAGCTTTGATCGGTCCCACGAAGTTGATTGCCCATTTTTCAAACAGCTACAGTGTCATTTGTGGATTTAGTGGTATCTCATCCCTTCGTGATGGTTTTCCAGTCATTTGACATATGTCGCAAGCTCGAAAGTGTGCTTTCGAATCTTGGTGCAGGGTTGGCCACCATAACCCAGCACAAAGAATCTTTTGTGCAGTTGCGCTACCTGCATAATGTCCTCTTGCAGCACCCCCATGTGCTTCTGTGAGGATCTGACCTCGTTCAAATTCAGGTACATTTTGTCATAATATTTTATCGTTTCCCATTTTGTAGAGGTGCCCCGCGATGACAGAAAAATCCGTCGCGCACACCACCAATTCCTTCTTCTGCTGGACTGAGTATTCCTTCGACACAGTCCCTATGGTTAAAAAATGGATTATATCTTTGAAATGGTTGTCCGTGACATGCACTGCGAAGAGTTGTGCATTAGGTAGTCCCTCCTCCAAATTTGTTGGCTCTTCACCTGTCTCAATTTGTGACAAGTGATCTGGCCCTGCATTTAGGCGTCCCGGCTTGACGATGACCTCAAAGTCATATTCTTGAAATAGTAACAACCATCTACAAATGCGCCCCCCCAACACAAGCTTGTTCACCAGGTATTTTAATGTGGAATGATCGGTATACATCTTGAAATGTCCGCCAAGTAAATAGTGTCAGTATTTTTGGAGCACGTACACCATTGCTAGCCCTTCGCGCTCAGTAGTAGAGTAGTTCTTTTCGGCTTTGGACAATCTCCAACTCGCGAATGCGATCAGGTGATCCATGCCTTCTGCACCTTCCTGCATGAGTATGGCTCCCAACACAATACACAACACATCAACATGTACATGAAACTCCATGTCCCATTTCAGGAAGACCAGGATGGGAGCGGATGCCAGTTTCTCCTTGAGGACATCCAAACTTTTCATGCAATCATCATTCCAACAATATGTAGCATCCTTCTTCAATAGTTTTTCCATCGGCGCTGTTATTTGGGCATAGCTCTTGATAAACTTCCTATAGTAGCCAGTGTGCCCCAAAGTAGCGTGTAATTGTTTGACACTGCGCGGTGCTTCCAGATTCATAATAACAACAATCTTCGTAGGGTCCACCATCAGGCCTTGTTTGTAGACCACATGGCCCAGCAAGTTTCCAAAGGGAACAAGGAAGGTGCACTTTTTAAGGTTCAGCGCAATCTGGTGTTGGTGGCAAGTATCCAACATCAAACGTAAGCTCGCTACATGGTGTTTAACTAATCCAAAGACAGTCCAATCATCCAGATAGACCTCCAAGAACTTGTGGATGTATTCTTTGAACGCTGCCACCACTATGTGCAAAAATATCGTTGGCACGTTCTTCAATCCAAAGGGCATAACGGTGTACTGAAAGCAACCCCATTCTATTGCGAAGGTTGTTTTGCTCCTATCTTCTGGTGCGATCTTGATCTGATGGTACCCTGAGAAGCCATCCATGAATGAGTAAGCTTCCTGACCGCCAACATTTTCCAATACTTCATCTGTGAATGGTGTCGGGAATGGATCATGAACACAGGCATCGTTAAGCTTCCTGAGGTCCACGCATATTCTTATTTCGCCTTTTTGTTTTTTCTCCTGCACTACCATAGGACTCACCCAATCGGATTCTTCCACTGGTTCAATAATTCTGGCTGCGAGAATTTTGTCTAATTCGTTGCGGACCTTTTTTTTATACTTTGGGTTCAAGTGGTAAGGCCGCTGCTTAACTGGCTTCGCGTCTGGTTTCAGAGTGATCTTCATCATCCCTAAGTCGCCAATGATCCCTTTTAAGTCTGTGATTTTGGTCGAGAACAAGTCTTGGTATTCGCGGAGTAACTCAGCGACCTTATCTACCGTAGCATTATCCCAATAGTCCCCAAGCGTTGCATACTTCGGCTCCGCTTCTGTGCCAATGTTTACCTGCTTTGTTTTTAGCGGCGCGGTGATGTCGGGATCCTCAATTGATGGTCCTCGAACCTCGCGATAGCCTTCGGTTTCTGGAATATTAATATTTCGAGGGTTGTCATCATCCTCCTCCACCTGCACGTTATAACATTCTAGGGCACTGCTTAACTGGGTTGCCCATACTAGTTGAAGCAATTCCAGTGGCTCCTGTGGTATTTTGAAGATGGCAGCTTTTACTGCTTGCAGCGCATCATCAACAGTATCTAACCACCGGTCTTCAAATGTGAATGTTAACAAAAATCCCTTGTGCAAGACATCCCATTCACCCATACCATGTCGGAGTTTTGTCTCAGTATACCAATTCATGGGTATGACATCCAGGGTATGGTAGAATAAGTGTACCCATTCAGGTTGTGGTTCTTCCCCATAGACCTTGGTCCATTTCGCAAGGTGCATGCGTGGGTCATCTCGTCCATTGTATTTTTCTTCCAACCGTAGTTTCAGTTTCCCAAATCATAGGCGCATCATCCTTCTGCATCCACGCCAGTCCTCAAAATTTCCTTGATGTGTACCCCACCATCGTGCGGGTGTTGCGCGTAGTGCCCACTTCAACGCATCAAACCATTGTTGTTCTGGTACTGTGCTTTCAAATTTTCTCAGGAATTCATCCACCGCTGTCAATCCATCATATGTCGGCAGCTCTCTTGCCTCCATTGTCACGCAACACAGTGATCTAACCATCATGTTGCAATTTAGCGTCGTCACTTCGTGCAACCGATTATGCCATCGTTCTAAATCTGAAGTGTAGGAGCTTTCGTGCTCCCACAAGATCCTCCCATCTGCAATCAGATTCACCCAATCCTGGTCTCGCGCAGTTATCTTGTAAATACAATCAAGATCATCGTCGCTATCATCGTCATGCACTGGTTCAGTGTAGCGCGCTCCTTCAGCTGGGTCCAGTGGGACTACTACGCGTAGTGACTTTTTCTCGAAGATCATTTTGCACTTCTTCAAGTTGATGACTCTGTTCATATCGGTGGCCTAGTCTATTCCTAACAATCTAGGATAGGGATTGTTGTCATCAACAATCTCTATTACTTCAAAATCCGCATGCGCACTTGTGCCTTCAATATCAACTGTTACCCCTTGCAACTTCCCATGGACAAAATCTTCTGTTGGTTCGCCATTCGTAATTGAATAGGGGACCATTGTAACGCGGGCCTGCCCATGCGTTCCCATGTTTTCCTTGGTAATACATTCACGTCCAAACCCAGATCTAGGATTACCGGATCCATTTCATACTCACCAATATGTGCAATCAACCTCATTTCCCTCCCAGTGCGCAATGCATGCTTCCCCAATTTCTAGACTATGTGCGGTTCTCCTGACCCCGCATGCTTGGTGATTAGTTCTTGTAGTCCTTTAACTGCCTTGCTGTCACGCAGCAGTTTTATGCATGTCTCCAGAAAGTTAGTGAGCATTGAAGGATCCATTCCTGGCTCTGGTTGATCCTTACTACCTGAAGTGGATGCCTCCGTGAAACTTTTCTTAGCTTCCATGAATGTCTCCTTTGCGCGTTCTAAGTCAAACTTGGGTTCCTTTGTAGGAGCCTTGCGAACCCACGTACTTTGCTCTGGTTGCTTCCCCATATCCTCTCCCATGCTCTGGTTTACATTCAGGTCTTCTTCGCACGGCTCAGACCTCATCATTTGTATATTCTAAGTCGGAGGAGGCTGGAATACCCCTTTTTCGTGCATCCTTGTGATCAACGTAGGACAGTCTATTGTTTCATGATCAAATTGAGCACAACACGAACAGTATATCCTCATCAGATTGGTACAATTGTGGGCATAGTGCCCTGGTCCTCCGCAATTGTAACAAATTAATTGTCTGTGGCCCCTTCCTGGTCCCATTCCACCCCGTCCTCGACCTCGCCCCTTAAATCCAGCGTGCGCCATCCCCGCATCTGGGTCAAGGGCTTGTGTTTCATTCTGCATTATATAGGCATAGGTGCAATACATCATTAGCTCGTAAATGTGGCAAGTGCGCTCATCGTGGCCTACCGACCTGCAGAAATTACAAAACAATTGCTGGGGTGTCTGTGTATATTTCTACAAAAAATAACAATTATCCATCGTGTGTTTCCTTCCTATCTGACAGATTGTGCACCATAAAGCAGGGGCCGCACTCAGCCCTGTTTTTGCCTCCAGTCTCAATGGCATTGGCCCTCCTCCTGCCAAGTAGTTCGTGAACACTAGACAATGATCCTTGTCATGGCCCTAGCCTTTGCATTTTATGCACCATACTTCCTCATGTGCCTCTGGCCACGGTGCCCTATCCTTCTTCAAACTTTGCATTTCCAAACACAAATTTTGTAGTTGCGCGTGGATTTGTTGAACTCCCAACCCAGGGTCTTGTATCGGGGTCTCATGTAATCTCATTGCCATTTCCAATTCTTCGGCTTGGGTGGAAATTTTCTGTTGTGACAACGTCGTCCTCAAGTGCGGTGTCAAAGATGCTACAAACCATGCATGATGTTGTCCATCTATCAACGTCATATTGGCTTCGCGGATCATACTCTTCAACCATTGATCCAAATCCCAGGGAGTCTCACCCGGGAGCATCACGATTTCTTTAAACCCGATGATTGATTGTGTTTCTGACTTTGGCCTGCTAAATTCCTTGTTCAGCGCGTTCTGGATCTCTGCTATCCCTGCGTTTGGGTGGTCGTTAGAGTGCTTGATATACCATGTTAATGCACGATCCTGCAGCATGCTCACCAATGTAGCCTTCTTAATATTGTCATCTGTGACACCTTGTGCTTCCCATACTGCTCTTACCACGAACTAGAATTGGTCTGGATCTTCATTCCCTACCCCTCTAAATACTGGTAGTTTGATCGCACTCACCATACTGCACTGTGGAGGTGGTGGAGGTGGAGTGGGTGGAGATGGAGGTGAGGGAGGTGAAGCAGGTGGCGGTGTGGGTGGAGGTGGTAACTGCGGAATGCGCTGCCTTATCAAACTGACTGCGCTTCTCGGAGAGACCTTAGCGAACTCTTCCTCGCTCTCTCGTGAGGGTGAAATTAAGGGATTGTTTTCTAATTCTTCGCTACTTTTGTAGATCTTTCCGCTCCGCGTAGCCCCAAACATTAGTGTATTCGCATTACCCTTTTTTCACACAATAGCATCTTAATCCAAGTATTCAAAAATTTAATATACTTACCTCGTGGTCCTTTGAGAAAGCGTCCTTTTGCCTCGATGTAGCTCACGGTCCTGTCTACCGCAACTCAGTGATAAATCCCACTATTATCCGATCGAGCCAATGGTCCATGGCTCACGTGATCTTATCTTCCGATGCTTCTAGTCTGTGCACTAATTCTAAAGTCCACACTATTGGTTGGTCGAGCCTACACCTTCCCTGGCTGTCGGCTAACTTTGTGATCCACTCATACAGCTCAAAAGGAAAGGATGCAAAGAAAATCTCGTGGATTTCTGTATAAACGTAGTGCTCCAACCACTTTTCCTTAGATACTTGCAGAGTTCTGTTTTCCTGTGTCGCGAACTCGTGAATATTCTTGTCCAACCACTCTTCAATTTCCTTCTTTGTTGGGTTCTAGTGGCACGACATCAAACATCCCTTATGCAGATCCCGATCCCAGCAACGGAACCATTTGTTGGCTTAGTGGGGCCTGACCCAGGTTCAGAAGTGATTTAGCCAAGCAAATCCCGGTACTACTGGCCCTTTCAGCAACAGTCCGCGGAGCGCGAACTGAGGTCTCACCCGAAGTAGTATGGGAGGGTGCTAGAACCAGGTTTCTGCACCCTGGGGATGTCTGATAGGAGGTGATTGGTACGCGGTCCAACCTTCGCACTTACTACACTACGCGCACCAGTGGGCACCCCGCACCCTGCGATACTATCTTCGCGCAGTTCTAGCCGCAGCGCGACCCGTGTTATTTACCCAAGTCTTCCTTAATTAGGCTTTGTTAGCTGATTACTTAGATTATTTTCATATATAAGCATTCATACAAGTATTTATCAATTGCGTGTAGTAAATAAACAAAGTAAAAGTAATGCATAACATCAAAATACGGATTCAAGAATAGGTGCACAGGGTAAACTTCTATTTATTAACTTTCAATCCCAATTATAGACCCAACTCCACCCTGCGCGCTCAGTTGCAGGGGTCCATGCACTCAGCTACAAACTCTTCTAGGCCTCTGCGCACTTAGTTGCAGAGCCTCTTCCTACTACTATGACCCAGTACGCTTCAGATCCAACTCTAACCCTGAACCATGCCTTCGCTATTCTCTCTATTATTTCCCTTCTTTACACTTAGAGCCTCGCTCTATTTATACAATCCCATGGTCCACGGACCATGGGTAGGTCGACACAACTTTACATTAAATTACAATATTCTAGGGCGGATAGCCCTATGACTCATCTTAGACTTCGCGCTTCATGCCCGCAATTCGCGGAGTCTTACAATGTAATTGACCAAAACTTGGGCTTTGAGCCCCAAAAACATGCTACTGGGGATCCCATGCCCAACACCATAGCAGTATTGGTCATGGTAGAGAAAAAAATTTCACCAGACTTCTTATGCATGTCCATTTGATCAATTGGGTATATCTGATTAGCATCAAAAGAAAATATAGTCTTCTTGTAATCAGAAGAAGCCTTGGGAAAAGGCACTTAGGCCTATAGAAAATTGATTTTCATTCTACTCTTTTCGCTGTCAAAAGGTGTCAACAACCTGTGTCATGAAGTATAAGTATGCTTCCAAAACTGTGCATAAACATTTGCCTTTAAAGCTTCATTATTTTGCTTAATTTCAAGGAAATTAGTGAGGATTTTTAGCTCCTCTGTTTCACTTGCTCCTACAAATTGAGTGATTTCTAACAAATTTTTTGAAGCTGAAGAAGAAGATGGAGTAGTGATTACAAGTTCTTTTGTCCCTATGGAAACCTAGGAATCATCCAAATTGATGATGATAGGCTTCTTCTAACTCTGAGTAGTAGTAGTTCCTTTGGCGTCAATCCTTGATTTCGTCTGATAATGAATGAATTCCTTTTCCCTGACCGTTGATGATGAAGATCCTTCTCTAGGCCTCTTGTCCTACTTGGTGTGAGAAGTAGGAGTCTGAAGAGTAGAAGGAGGTAAAACCTGCTCTTCTGCTTCATGAAGTGTATTCTCCTCCCAATGTTCTTGATTTCTATACTTCTCAATCTCTTGTCTTGGTGTATGATTGTAAGGTGTGGTTTTGAGTTCCACCCTTAAGTTTGAAATAATATTGAATGGGTCATAAGACCTGGTGAAGCTCGATTGAAAACCCATCTGTTTGAGGATTGAATCTACTTCTAAACCTGTTGATCTAGTATTACAAATGAATTATCCTACCTGTGACTTTATCTGAACTGAGATTTCCTCTTCCCTGAAGTAAAATGAAGTTCATCCATATTAATCATTTGCCTAATATATTCCAGAGAGAAAATTCTCATTGGAACATATTTGGGAAATTTATATGGAGCCAATTCGCAACCATATACTCTAATCTCTGTATAGTTCTAGTAAAGATACCATTCTCATGTTCTAGCTTGATCACTGATATGCATTATCCTTTTGATTTCTGCACTGATCTTGGGTTCACTCTAGCTGCTGAGAAGCTGGTCAACTGGGTGAATGAAACAATCAATGAAGTCTGAAAATCTAAACTCAATTGAGTTCTTCCAAATCAATTAGGTCCACTGTGTTACTCCTTGATGCACTTGTTGATTATTGTGCTTGTGTAGAACAATAGGTAACTTGTCTCCCTCCTGAAAAATAAACATGTGTACTCGCACAAAGAATTATTTAAACACTCCTTCAGTAGTTATATTCATCAGTTGATCATGCATAGCTTCAGGCAAGAATTGGCTGTAATTATATATGAAGGCAGGTTTGTTTTCATTAGAGAAAATGGACAGATAACCTAGAATAGCTTCATCTACCCATTGATCTTTTTGGTAGCATAACAAGCAAGAAACTAGGGAAATTATGTGTTTAGCTCTCTCAGGGGACATGGATGTTGGATAAGGAGGATTCTTTTTAGGGAGCTCAACATATTCAAGGAGAAATATCTCAAAAATTTGAGCTCTTTGAGGGAAGGTGAGCTTATGATATAGGTCCATTAATACTGTAGTGGAGAAAAAGCTAACTGAATCATTTTTAGGGATCATAAGCATTTTACTGATTTTTTCAGGGGTGATAGATATCAAAATGTCGCCATTTTGAACTACCACAGTTCTCTGCAAAGGGTTATACTTAGCTTAGAACCACATGACTAGATCAGGAAAAGGATGGGTTAGAGGGAACATGTACAGAAGTAGAAGGGATTCCCATAGATTTATGTCATCTTCAGAGTCAATGTAGGTCTATTTAAGCCAATTATGTAATTTTAACATGTTGAATTCACATTATGTGTCTGTGATTTTAAAATACTGGTTAGCTAATGGAATGTGGTCCAGGTCTAAGGCATCAGAGGCCTTTAGGTTTTCCTGTAATGCAGAAGAACTGGCAGATGGCTTGTCTTTCTTCTTAGGAGCCATGATAACAAAATTGTCATGTAGCATAATAGAAAAAGAAGCAAAGATACCTTTAGATGATGTGTATTGTTTGTAGGCTCAGTAGTAGCATAAATTATAAAAATAGGAACAATGAATTCAAACAATGAAAGAGCAGTTTAGGAAAAGGGCGTTACGGGGCGAGGGGATTATTTATAATCATATTAGCTTACCGTTATGTGAAATTCATTATTGATCAGGATAATGGTCATTTAATGTAGAGCAAGATCATCAACGGGAGGAAATAGATAGTGGCAACGGATAGGGACACGTGGCATGCAATGGTTGGAGGCAAAAGACGTGTGAAGACAACAGTTGGCACGGGAAGATAACCATTGTCGCGGTATCGAGAGGCACGGGAAACCAGAAAGAGGATTTCAGGGGGGTGGAGGTAAGTGGTAATGTGTGAGGGGGTGTGAAGCATGGAGGTGGTGACACATAGCGAGGGGCCCAAGATGAATACAACTGCTTTTCATGCCCCCCCCCGTCGTTATCACATATCATGGCCAAGGGGTGTGAAGTGGCTTCCCCGTCATGGATTTTGGTGGGGAAGCGGATCGTCGTTGTTTTTGCTTGACCTTTATCGCTTGATGACAAATGAATTTTGTCATTTATGACCTTGACTAAAAACATATGAATGTTTATTTACAAAAAATTAATCACCTTTTAAAAGGTAATTAAATAAAAATTAATCTAATTTTGGCACATTTACACTAGCAACCATTATTTACCTAATTCGCTATTTATCCTATTCCAGTACAACTTTGGCCAAATTTTGAGCATATTAGGCCATTAATTTATCCTATTCTATCCTATCTTCTAGTGTTCAACCAAGATTAAATAGTTTGGTGAACTTATTCACTAATCTAAAACATAAATTTAAATGATTTGATCAAGATTAAATAGTTTGATCCAAATCAGAAGAAAAGGTTGTGGCATATAAACAAGTTGCACACAAACCTTTATTTATTACAAATGCAATTTATTTCTATGAAGTGGCATTTAAACATGCACACTTATACAAATTTTGATTTTCTTTTGATGGGGTTTTATTTCATCTGTTTTTTTATTTTCTATTTTTTCATATTTCCATTTTTTTCCTTTATTTCTTTATAACCTCTTTTATAAATAAAAACTAACTTATCAAAAATAAATCATGTTACAACATATACAACATTCTTACAATAGATCAGTCCACACTTCTACATGAATGTCCCCATTTGAAGCTTGTTTTGGATATTTTTTGCCTTCACCTTTTGGCATTGCATATGGGCAACAAGGAGTGAGGGAAGATCTTACAGGAGACTCCTTGAGGGCTGAAAAAGATATATAGAAGATCAGGAAAAACCATATATATGTACACGAGACACTAGAGAAGTTAGAGGAGAAATATAAGGCCAAGCATGAACACCACAGAATAGAGAAATCATTCAAGGTGGGAGATAGAGTATGGCTACAGTTGAATAAGGATATCCTGTAGAAATTTACAGGGTAAGTTCCTCAGACAGAACACGAAAGGACATCGCTCACAAATAGATCACAGACCAATACACCAGTATTGTTGATGTGGTTAAAACCCTCAAAGAGGGAAACACTCCACGGCCTGAGCCAACATGGCCACTTCAGGAAATTTAGTAATAAAAGAATGAAAATTTACATAAGCTTCTCTCATGAACGGTTACCCTACAAATGACCCTCCATGCTCTTTAAATAGAGATCATGGACCAATCAGGTGTTAAGCCACGGATCAAGTGTCGGTAATACCAAGGAAAGAATGAACCGTCAGATCACTACATATCGTGACCGTCATATCACTGCATATCGTGACCGTCGGATTGTAAGTTACAAAATTACATAGTAAAGAAACACACTTTACCTAACTCTACCCTAGACCAAGTTATACTTAACTATTTCCTATGTGTCGGAATATCCTAACATCCCCCCTTAAGAAAAACTTGGGATAGGATTGAAGGATGTAAAAATATGACACAATAGGAGAAGGAAGGAGGCATTAGAGCCTATCCCCCCTTAGTGACAACTTCCTAAACTCCAACCATAAATCGAATTTTAGTAAACTTCACCTCTGTGAGAGCCTTTGTAAAGATGTCTGCAACTTGATCATCTGTTGAACAATATTGCACTTCAAGAACATGGTCATGAATGGGCTTTCTGATGAAGTGCATGTGCAGTTCAATGTGTTTTTTGCGCTGATGTTGGACTGGATCTTTGCATAGTTGAATGGCACTTTGATTATCACACCAAAGTGTAGTCGGATGCTGCTGCTGAAATCCAAATTCTGATAGGATCTGATGAAGCCACAAGGCTTCCTTACTAGCTTCTATGGCACCATGATACTCTACTTCTGCTGAAGAAAGAGAAATGGCACTTTGTTTCTTGCAAGCCCATGTAGTAGGTCCTAAACCAAGAGTGAACACATAACCTACAGTAGACTTCCGATCATCAGGGTCACTAGCCCAATCGGAATCAGTGAAACCAACCAATAAAGGAGATGCTTTGGCACTGTAATGAATCCCAAACTGAACTATACCTTGAACATAACGAAGTATTCTTTTAGCTACTTTCCAATGAATTTCAAGTGGGTTTTTCATAAACCGAGCAATAAGGTCAACAACAAAGGAAAGGTCAGGACGAGTATGGGTCAGATACAAAAGTTTCCTACAAGTTGACAGTATAAGGTAGCATCAACTTCAGGTGAAGTACAAGTGATTGAAAGTTTGGCTCTAGACTAAAAGGGAGAAGGGGTTGGCTTATAGTCTTCCATGTGAAAATGGCATAGAAGATCACAGGCATACTTGGACTGGGAAAGGGAAATACCTTCCTTGGATTGTAAGACTTGAAGACCAAGAAAATAATGCAAGTGTCCTAAGTCTGTCATTTCAAACTTCTTTTTAAGGCTGGACTTCACATGGTTTATAAGGTTGGGATCACTACCAGTAAGGATAAGATCATCAACATAAAGAACAAGAATGAGAAGGGACTTGCTCGCTTTCTTGGTGTAGACAGTATTGTTAGAATGACACGTAGAAAAGCCAGTTTCTAAAAGAAATATATCCATTTTGGCATACCAAGCTTGAGGAGCTTGCCTGAGACCATAAAGGGATTTCTTAAGCTGACATAAAAGGCTGGAGTTTGTTTGAATAAAGCCAATAGGTTGTTCCATATAGATTTCTTCATGCAAGTCCCCATGCAAGAAGGCAGATTTAACATCCATTTGATGGACTTCCCATTTGAAAGAGGCAGCAAGGGAAAGAACAAGGCAGATAGAGTTCATTTTGGCAACAGGGGAGAAGGTTTTAGTATATTAAATGCCTTCAACTTGTGAAAAACCCTTAGCAACAAGATGAGCTTTATGTTTATCAACTTTTCCATTTGGTCCATACTTGGTTCTGTAAACCCATTTGCATGTAACAAGTTTTCGTCCCTTTGGTAGAGGAACAAGATCCCATGTATCATTTGCCAATAATGAACGATATTCTTCATTCATAGTTGCATCCCAATCTGGATAGCCTAAAGCTTCGGCAAAGGTGTCAGGATCATAATTCGCTGAAGCTTGAGCCAGTAAAGAAGAGGCTCTATCGAACTGAGAACATGTACGTCGTTGATCTGTAGGATCACCGGCAAGAGCGCCTACTGCATCCCAAGTAGCACGGACCCATTTTGGAAGCTGAGGAGCTGAAGAAGGATCCTGAGAAGGTGGGGGAGGATTTTCATCCTCGCTTTCATCATCTAAAGAAGAAATATTTTCAAAAGTAGAAGAGATAGAGAGAGGTGGCACATCCACAAAACTAGGCTCATAGGCCGATATATTTTCAGCAAACTTTACATCTCTTATAATGATAACATTTTTTGACTTAAGTGGAATAAGTCTATATCCTTTGACATCTTCAGAATATCCAACAAAAATACATTTTTCACTTTTAGGTTCTAAAGCTTTATGTTTCTCATCTGGAATATGGGCCCATGCTTCGCTTCCAAAAACATGAAAGTGACTTACATCTGGTTTAATTGAGCTCCATGCTTCTTCTGGAGTGATATTCTTTAAAACCTCTGTAGGGGTACGATTTATTATGTAATTTTCACAGTTAATTGCTTCTGCCCAAAAATTAAGACTAAGTCCTTTAGATTGAAGCATACAATTAGCCATTTCCTTTAAGGTGTGATTCTTCCTTTTAGCTACACCATTTTGTTGTGGAGTATATGGAATAGTATGTTGCATTTGAATTCCATTCTCAGTGCAAAAGTTGATGAATTTGTTGTTAACATATTCTCTGCCATCATCAGATCTTAGCTTAAGAATTTGATGTCCAGATTGTTTTTCAGTGAAGGCCTTAAAGGCCAAGAACATGTTAAATACTTCACTCTTGTGTTTTAAGAAGTATACCCAAGTGCATTTGGAGAAATCATCAATGAAAGTTAAGAAATACTTGTAGCCAAAGAATGAAACAACTGGAAGTGGACCACATAAATCACTATGCACACGCTGTAAAGGGGCTGAGGCATGCCAAGAGGCATGTTTTTCAAAACTATCCCGATGATGTTTTCCGAGTACACATCCAGAACAAACACCATCTCTACAAGATACCATGGGAAGATCTGTCACCATATTTTCTTTGCATAGACTCTGAAGGGAGCAATAGTTTAAGCGACAAAATCGCTCATGCCAAAGTTTGCTCACTTCATCATTATGAGCAACAATACCAAGGGAATATTTGATGACCCAAAGTTGTTAAACTTATACAACCTTGTAGAATCATCGGCAATGCCAGTAGCTAAAATCTATCTAGTATCTCATAGGTCCTTAATTACAACATCGTGAGGTGAAAATTCAATGATTTTACCTTCACCTAAATGAGTTATATTTAGTGCATATCTAGACCGAGATGTTTAACAACCACATGCAAAAAGTGTTATTCCTGAAGATGAAGTTGAAGTTGAAGAGTGCTCCCAATGGATGTTATGCTTCTCAATTGTTGCTTCCAAGGCTTCCATCTTCTTAAAGCATTTGGATTCGAAGTGGCCATCTCGATTACAAAAGTGGCAGTGTCTATCAGTATTCTTCCCTTTATTTTTATTTTCCTCATCATTTTGTTGAAATGATTTTTCATTTTGAGGTTGAAATTGCTTAGGACCATTCTTTTTAGGATACGACTTCTTAAGATTCTTTGAATTTGGTTGCTGCTGGGCGACTAAGACTTTCTTAGAAGAGTTTCCATGATTAAGAAGACCAAGGTGTAAGAGTTTTTCTTGTTCTCTTATTAAAGAATCACAAAATTAATCAAAGGAATGGGACTTGTATTTTTGTCCTTGAGAAATGAAGACTTCTCTTGTAGAATGGAAGGTGGAAACAAACACAGGGTAGGCTGGTCCCAACTTAGTAAGAACGGAATAGATAAGCTTACCATCTTCTTTCTTAACCTTAACACTTTCCAAGAGAAGTCTAAGGGTCTTGAACTTGGACAAAAAATCTTCAATGGAAGAAAAATTATTGGGGTCCAATGTAAGCAACTCGTTTTCGAGTTGGTGGGCTCTAAGTCCATTTTTAATTCCAAAAACTTTAGTGATCTGTTTCATTGCTTCATTAGGAGTATCAAGTTCTATGATATGGAATCTAAGGTCTGGAGAAATAGACATCCCTATCAACCCACGTGCTTGATCTTTCTTATTTTCCCATTTGGCTGCCTTATCTTCATCTTTCGGTTTGGTTTCTTGGCCTGAGGCTATTCTGTAAAGACCTTTACTTCTAAGTGAATCCACAATGTAGGACCACCATTGGAAGTAGTTGGTGCTGTCAAGAATAACTTGGCATGGACTCTACATTTTAACAGAAACTGAAGCTATAGATGATGAAAATAAGTGTTCCAATGGAAAGATCTCGAAAAATTTGGCTAATTAAAAAAAAACGGCTCTGAAAACGGCTTCCAGATGAAGAAGTTATGGCTTTTTGAAGAAACGTTGTTGAAGATGCCGACGAAGTGCGGGAATGTGCGGAAATGAATGATAATGTTATATTTTTTAAAAAATATCCGCCTCCTTTCCAAACTTAATCTAATTAGCTCAACAAAGAGAAAGACTTGAACTCAAGACCTCTATTCTCATAAAGTAACTTTGGACCAAGTCCACCCCCTTTCCAAACTTAATCTAATTAGCTCAACAAAGAGAAATACTTGAACTCAAGACCTCTATTCTCATAAAGTAGCTTTGGACCAAGTGAGCTAGTTTAAAAGGTTAGTAATTTTCTATTCTCATAAAGTAGCTTTGGACCAAGTGAGCTAGTTTAAAAGGTTAGTAATTTTTGGAAAAGAGGAAGGTTTTTTTTTTTTTTTTGAAGTCATCGAAGCTTTGGGGTGCGTGCGTACTTGAGAAACCTCTTTTGCCTGCAAAACAAAAACTACAAAACCCAAAATGAACATACAAAAAAAACAAACCTTATGGTTTGAAGTTAGCTTTACCCGGAAACTAACAATTTTCCTCAATGTTTTTGATTTTCCAAGATCACACTAAGGCACAGCGGAAAAGAGCATACGCATGAGAAAAAAAACTTTCTTTCTATTTCTGATTTGCCCAAATCACACAATTTCGTGGGGCAAAGAGCATATGCAGAAATGAAAGGTGTAGATCCTGTAATAAAAAACGAAGAGATAAACAAACCGAAATAAACAGAGAAAAAAAAAAAAAACTAGAAACTGCAAATAAACACTGTATACCTCCATATCTTAAAAATGACGTAGCTAGGGCTACCAGAAACCTTTTCGCGTGAAACGAAAGGGGTTCCTCACTAGAACAGATGCTCCTAACATAATAGAGCAGTCCTCTCGGCCCGAAAGCAGTCAAAAACAATAGATCTAGGAAACGACAATTGGATGCAGTTCTACCGACTTCGGATTTGGATCACCAACGGATGCGGCCCTCAAATAGCTTTGATACCATGTAGGAATTTATAGGGTAAGTTCCTCAGATAGAACACCAAAGGACACTGCTCACAAATAAATCACAGATCAATACACTAGTATTGTTAACATGGTTAAAACCCTCAAAGAGGGAAACAGTCCACGTCCTGAGCCAACGCAGCCACTTCATGCAATTTATTAATAAAAGAATGAAAATTTACGTAAGGTTCTCTCACGAATGGTTACCCTACAAATCAACCTCCATGGTCTTTAAATAGAGATCATGGACCAATCGGGTGTTAAGCCATGGATCATACCGAGGAGAGAATGAATCGTCGGATCACTACGTATTGTGATCGTCGAATTGTAAATTACAAAAGTACATAGTAAAGAAACACACTTTACCTAACTCTACACTAGACCAAGTTATACTTGACTATTTCCTATGTGTCAGAATATCCTAACAGATCCTACAAGGACCTGGTAAAAAAATCAAGGCTTTGAGGTATGGTCCCTTTGAGATACTGGAAAAGGTGGGTGATAATGCTTATCGACTCAATTTACCACAATATATGTGCATTTATTTAGTTGTGAATGTAGAACCTAAAACTCTATGAGCCTTCGATGCTAGATGAGGAAGAGGAACAAGTCCTACCTTCTATGGAGGATTGACACCAAATTCTCAAGCACAGTTGATAGAATATACAATTTTGCAAAAGAGGTCCATAACTACAAGATAGGGGCAACATGACCTTTGGCAGATTGGGTTGAAAAAACGACTTCTAGTGAAAGCTAAATGGTAGAACCAGAGATAAGGTGGAGGAAAATTTTCCTCACCTCATTTAGTAGAATATTTTGTGGACCAAAATCCTCCCAAAATGGGAAAGTGTTATCCTTATTGGATAATTATATTGTTTTTCAGGACATTGTTTACTGGTTTGACCCAATTTGGCAAATTGGGGTCTAAAACCCTTTAGGAGTGTTTTGAGGCATCAAATGATGTTTTTTGGGGGGTAAAAATTTGTTTCTTTAGTGTTTCACCTCTTTTTCCTATTATACACACAAGAACCTTTCCAAAAACATAAGAATCACATCAATTGGAGTTCATATGTGAGATTTATTCCAATCAGAAGTTGACCTTCTTGTCATTATTCATGAAAAAGGGGCTAGCCACGTGATTATGATGTAGAAGACACTAGAAGATTCTATATTGGAACTTTGGTTAAGAGTTTAGCTAGTCAAACCTAACCACTAGTAGGCTAGCGGGTTGTGTTATAACTGGGCCACTAGGAGGCAAAGAGGTTCCATTCTTTCATGTGAATTTGTTCCATAGTTGAGAAAAAATAACTGAGAGGGATAGGAGATAGCGCACACACAGATGATTTTTGCACTGTTGTAACCCACAAGACACAATCCATACTTCTTTTTACTCATAGACATTTTATATTCAGATAAAGAGAGTAAAGAAACCTCACCTTCCAACTGGGTTTTTCTCCCACAAGGGTTTTCTGGGTCATATCTTTTGTCAAATGTATGTGTGAGATTTTATTTTCAATGTTCTCTATTTTTTGCATAATTTTAATTTGCATGCATACATTATTAACAGTGATCTACATATCTATAAAGGAAAATAAAACTATAATAGTGTATATTTTTTAATTTTTAAGTATATTTTATCAAATATATTGTGACGAACTATCCAATGGAATATCCACAGCAGCGTACAGATCACTTGGTTTTATTATAGTTTAGATACATAGGAATTATTATTTTTTCAAAGGTTTTCTAAGTGTGAGAATGGTTTGTAGGAATATTTATTAGATTCAACTTTTACTGTTAAAAATAGCAACAATAAATTCCAATTTAATTTGTCCTTGAACTAAATTGTGAATTAAAATTGTAATTCTATTCTCATAGCAACTTGTAATAGTTAATTAAGTTAAATCGACTTAATTGATGAAGAAAACTCGAGTTGGAATTATATCTAGAGTCATGTAGAGTGATCCCTAAATTTTAGGGGCCCAGGTTGAGTTCTTTGGAGTTGTAATTAGATAACTCAGTCTAACTGAGTTATAGTTAGTTAAACTAGTTCTAACTGTTGGAGGAACTAGTAGAGGTCTAGTAGTGGAGTAGTGCACTAATGCATCCCCAGTACCACACCAGCTAACTGAAGATTCACTCATAAATAGCTCATTCATGTCAATTCAGAGGAAGACCCAGTTGATATTAGAGTGCAAGGATAGTGTACTATCAATTGTATAATTTTCCGAGTTGTACAGATGGTGCATGCGATCATTTGAGGACCTATGTTTGCATTGCACAGTTATGGACGAAATATTTCCCAATTAAATATGGGTTGATTCTCTCAGGAATTGTGCAAGGAAGTAGGGGCTTGGAAGGCAGCAGAATTGGCTAAGTGTTAGATTGAGCTGGCTTGTGAGGCAAAGAGTTCTAGTGTTCTAGTGTGAACGAGCATTGTATTTTCTTATTAGATCTTTCGGTTAATACAATATAGATATTCAAGGTTTTGAGCAATTGCTTTCCCAAGAGAAATATTGTGTTATGTGCGATTGATATTCTTCTTCTTTCCACTTATTGTTTTCATCGATCATTTTTGGTTTCCGTTGAGAAGAGTAGAGTAGATTATTGTCTTGTGTTTTATTATACCACATGAGTTGTTGAATCTATAGAAAAATCTACATGGTATCAAATCTTAACACATATAGAAGAGGAGATTTCGAGTTTGTTGTGTAGGTGAAAATCAAATTTGTAATTCATACTTCAGAGTCGGAAATATGGCTTTCTACGGTTTGAGACTTGATTATGCCTTGGAAGGCAACTCAAATTACATAGCTTGGAAGGATAGGATGGAAGCAATATTGGAAGATAATGGCCTCAAATAATTCATTGATAAATAAATTCCTAAGCCTCCAGCATTGGATGCTAAATATCTAGCTGAATGGAGGAAGTGTGTGGCAAAGGCAAAGCGGATTATCCTTGAGGGAGTTCGAGATCACATTGTCTCAAGTCTCTACAACAAGGAAACTCCATACACAATGTGGAAGGCATTAACGGACCTATTTTAGAATAGCAGTGACCATAGGAAGTTGGCACTGAAGAACAAACTCAGAAATATAAATATGGAGAAGGGTGACTCTATTTTGAAATACTTGACCAAGTTCACTCATTGTCGTGATGAGCTTGGAAATGTCAAGATTACTGTTGTCGATGATGATATGGTGAACCTAGATCTTCTTGGACTTCCCAAGAGTTGGCATAGCTATCAGGCCTCTCTTAATGGAAGGGAGAAGCTACCAGATTGGGAATGACTATGGTCGAATTCGGTATAGGAAGTGATTCAAAGGAACACTAGAGACGGACCCTTATCAAAGACTGATGATGTGGAAAAATTTTCCTTAGTGGGTAAGGAAAAGAAAGGGAAAGGGAAGGTGTCCAATTACAAATTGGATTATTGTCATGGAGGTAAGAAGAAGGACATGTCAAAAGTCAAGTGCTTTCATTGTCACAAGCTGGGACATTTTGCTACAAATTGTCTGCTCAAGAAATCCAAGAAGAGGCCCTCAGGAGGAGTGGTAGGTGAGGTCTTGCCTCACAATTCAAATTGGACTTTATCCTCATCACATGTATGGTGTCATCGATGATGGGTAGTGTATGGTACCTAGACATTGAAGCTTCTTTCCATATGACTGGTAAGAAGGAGCTATTCAGTAACTTGGAGGAACCTCCAGATGCATATCGAGATGGGTTATGACGGGAGGTATAGTACTACCGAGCTTGGTATAGTTACCTTTTAGACAGAGTCGGGTGTTCCCCTCAGTTTGTGATATGTTCCCTTGATAGGGAGCTTCAGATACATGAAATTGAGGATATTTTAGCTCCTAAGGAGGAACCTCATATTGATGTGGAGCAGCAACATGCAGAGGATACGAGAGTTGAGACATCCACTCAAGCATAGTCTTCCAGAGATGGGAGAAAGCACACCAGAGAGGCTGACAGGTTATTTCATGATACAAGAGAGAATGTGGGATCACCCACATCACAGCGCAGGTAGAGGAGGTCACCCGAGAGCTACGCTCGATACGCGGCTCTTATGAGCAGAAGTGTTGAGATAGAGCCATCTTGTTTTGAGGAGGAAGTGCAGAAACCAGTTTGGATTAATTCCATGGTTGAGGAGTATGACTCCATTTTCAAGAAAAATGTTTGGGATGTGGTCCAAATACCAGTAGACAAGTCAGTGGTGAGTTCCCAATGGATTTATAAGGTAAAGAAAGCAACAAATGGTAGTGTGGAGAAACATAAGGCCAAGTTCGTGGCCCGAGGATTTTCTCGGGTGGAAGGGATTGATTACGATGAGACATTTGCTCCTATTGCAAGGTACTCATCAATTAGATCCATTTTGGCACTGTCAACATAGATGGGTTGGAAGATACATCAGATGGATGTAAAGACAACCTTCCTTAATGGCATGATTAAGGAAGAGGTGTATATTGAGTAGCTTGAAGGTTTTGAGACCTTTTATCGAGAGTCGCATGTGTGCCGACTCAAGCGAGCATTGTATGGGCTAAAGAAAGCACCTCATGCTTGGTACACCAGGATTGATAACTACTTCACTGGGTTGGGCTTCACTAAAAGTGAAGTAGATGTGAACCTTTACCATATTGTGGTTGAAGGTAAATTGTTGATTATTGTTTTATATGTTGATGATTTGATTCTGATAGGTGATGATAAGTTGATCAAGTCTTGCAAAGAGGATCTTTCAAGAGAGTTTGAAATGAAGGACTTGGGGCTCATGCACTACTTTCTAGGCATGGAAGTATGGCAAGGTGATGGGGAACTTTTTGTCTCTCAGGGAAAGTATGCCAATGAGATACTGAAAAGGTTCCACATGGAGAGTAGTAAACCCATGGAGACTCCTCTAACAAGTAATTGGAGGAAGGAGGATGCTACTTCTGGTGAAGTAGTGGAAGCTACCATTTAAAGGAAGCTTGTGGGTTCACTCATGTATCTGGTGAACACATAACTAGACATGTACTATGTAGTTAACCAACTTATTCAAGCGATGTTTAGGCCGACCAAGCTGTATTGGAAGGCGGCCAAGCATGTGTTGAGATACCTCAGAGGCACTACTCAGTATGGTTTATGGTACAAACAGATAGAGGGAGTGAAGCTTCAAGGCTTCACCGATGCAAATTGGGCAGGGAGTCTATCTGACAGGAAGAGCACATCAGGAGGGATCTTAAATATTCAGTCAGCAGTTGTTTCTTGGTACAAGAGGAAATAGATATCAGTTGCACTCAGGTCAACAGAGGCAGAGTACATGGCTGGTAGTAAAACTGCTTGTGGGTCCATCTCGATGAGGAATATTTTGGTTGGTTTATTTATTCAACAGATGGATCCAAATGTGAAATACTGTGACAATCCGAGTTGTATCAAACTCTCTGAGAATCTATTTTTTCATGATCATCCCAAGCATATTGATATTCGTTATCATCATTTTCAAGATTGTGTGTAGAGGAGGATTATGTTGTGGGAGTACATTCCCACAGAGGAGCAGGATGCAGATATATTGACAAAGGCATTGTCAAGAAGTAAATTCTAGTTTCACAGAAATAGGATCTAGGTAGCTGATAATCCATTTCTTGTTGAGAGGGAGTGTTAAAAATAGAAATAATAAATTCCAATTTAATTTGTCCCTGGATTAAATTGTGAATTAAAATTGTAATTCTATTCTCATAACAACTTGTAACAGTTAATTAAGTTAAATTGACTTAGGAAATTTGAGTTGGAAGTCTATCTAGAGTCATGTAGAGTGATCCCTAAATTTTAGGGGCCCAGGTTGAGTTCTTTGGAGTTGTAATTAGATAACTCAGTCTAACTGAGTTATAGTTAGTTAAACTAGTTCTAACTATTGGAGGAACTAGTAGAGGTCTAGTAGTGGAGTAGTGCACTAGTGCATCCCCAGTACCACACCAACTAACTGAATATTCACTCATAAATAAATCATGCATGTCAATTTAGAGGAAGACCTAGTTGAGATTAGAGTGCAAGGACAATGTACTATTAGTTGTATAATTTTCTGAGTTGTACAGATGGTGCATGAAATTAGTTGAGGACCTATGTTTGGATTGCATAGTTATGGAGGAAGGATTTCCCAATTAAATATGGGCTAATTCTCTCAAGAATTGCGCAAGGAAGTAGGGGCTTGGCATGTAGTAGAATTGGCTAAGTGTTGGCTTGAGCTGACTTTTAAGGTAGAGACATAGATTATACTTGTGCAAGAATTGTTCTAGTGTGAACAAACATTGTATTTTCTTCTCAGATCTTCTAGTTAATGCAATATAGATAGTCAGGGTTTTGAGCAGTTCCTTTCCCCAGAGAAATATTGCGTTATGTGTGATTGATATTCTTCCTCTTTCTTCTTATTATTTTCATTGATCATTTTTGGTTTCCACTGAGAATTGTAGAGTATATTCTTGTCTTTTGTTTTAGTATATCACATGAGTTGTTGAATCTACAGAAAAATCTACATTTACATCTACACGTATTTTTCCCTTGCCCAAGTTTTTAACTTCTAAATTAACTTTCCTCGATACAATTTTATTTATATTACACAGTTAGTGCTTATTAATGCATGAGAATGAACCAAGATTTACCTCTCATATTTTCTTGATGCTAATGGTCCCAAGTCAGGTGTGTCCTTCAAGAACTTCCTCTCGAAGTTCTAATGGTGTCACGTAGCTTTTCCTTTAAGCATCCATGACTAATGAGGGAATCAAGGACATGAAAATGAAGACCATTATCATCTCCTATGTCATCCTTTGTTGTGAAATTAATGTTGCTAAGAATAAATTTATTGACCTTGATGCACGCCCCTTAGGAAATCCTTGTTAGTGACCCAATCCAACTTCCACTCTCATGGCATCATGAGCTTTGACACAAAGGCATGCTAATTCCATCTAGCCCAAGCCACAGGATGGAATGCTAGTGGATGGAATCAGAGACATTGTCCCACCCCTCTCATGAAATTCCACCTATCTTGTATATCCCCATCATCCATGCGTGAGTCATTCAGCCAAGCAACAAAATTGTGCTTGCATACATTAATATTATATTAGTAATCATAGAAAAATGTTATGTGGAAATTGAATTTTAGTATCAATAGTATACAATTGATCAAACCAAAGGTTGTTGACTTAACACATGCATGTGAATCTAGGTGGCCTCATGCCACACTCCTTAGTAACACCTTCTCATAAGGTTAGTCATAAATACATCTACACATACTAGAAGATTATTATTGAAATCATCATGACTGCTGATAACATAATCAACAACATAACGCTAACTAAAATCAAGAAGACAATCATCAAAATATGTAAATGTGGTAGTATATAATGAAATAATCATCAAATATCTACATCACAGTAATCATCACAACCAATAATAACATCAATTTGGTATAACACAATCATAATCACATCCATTAATGATAATAGTAAGAATAACCAGAACCATGACCTGAGTTCTTCAAGGAATAATGTGTGTGCCATAAGGTTATATAAAAGTTAAGATAATGTTAAAGTCAGTCAACTAGAGGGGGGAACTACAATCATGGAATTTGATATCACATGGAGTATTTTAACATCGTATTTTGGTTATTTAACACAAGTGAGGGGCATCTACCTTCTTGAGCCCATATTCATACATAGTGCTTCATAAATATATTATTGAGCTAGTATGTCACTTACATATGTGTGAACATTACTAGGATCTTCTCTTTTGTTCCTCACATGTCTTTAATATATTCTAGGAGTGTCCTCACTTGCTTGACCAAGTCTTCACATATGAGATATAAATGCTTCTAGATAGAGTGTGCCTTCTCTCTTCTCTTTCTCTCTCAAATATGGAGAAGGATTTACATGTATTTATGATGTTTTAGGAGGAGCATTAGTTTCTTGACTTCTCCTTTACCCTCACACATAGCATTTGTTGGCCAAAAAGATGAAGCACTTTGAGTGTTTGACTAAATCAACCTTCACGCGTGTAAATAGATAACCCCCCACATGTGACATTTGTTGACCAAAAAGGGGAAGCACTCTTAAGTGTTTGACCAAATCATCCTTCACATGTGGAAATGATTAACTATTGAGTGTGTGCCTTTTGAAAACCTCACACATGTGGAGTTTGTTATGAGTTGATGTATGAGCATCATTTCAAATTTTATTTTCCTAAGTGTAATAGGATCTAGACTTCTCTAGAATAAGCTATGTAGGGATGAGATGGTTTCTTTCATATATCATGACATAAAACAAATTTATTAAATAATACATAGTTGGAGGAGTTGATTAATTTTAGGGATAATAGAGATATTCAAGGGGTTTAGATTTGATATTTCTAGGAATTAAGGATACAAACCATTCTCTTATTGTTGAAGCAACTCCTCATTATTTTTATAAATGTGATTATTGTGAATGGAATGGGCATGCATAAATAAGAATAAAAATTTATAATATTTTATAAGTATATAGTCTACATCATGTTATATCAAAGCCAATGTTAAGAGACCTTCTCACAAATATTTGGATGGGTTTAGCTGTAAAGGAGAGTTGTAGGCATTTCTCTGAACATATCTAGCAACGTATGGATGCAGAGTGAATTCTTTCAAGTGTATAAAAATATCTAGCCAACAATTGGTATCTCCAACCAGATTTTTGTTCATATATCCAAGAGAACATGGATTCATTTTTGTGGAGACTAGAGAATGTGGAGACAAAGTTCAAATATTCACTAATTCATTTTTGAGGAACTTGGAAATTTTGTGAAATTTTCTGATCAATTTACTGATTGGATATAGAAGGTCTTTCAAAACAAACGGTTAGCCACTACATAGGTATTTCCTTGAAGGGACGGATTTGATGAAAGTGTCCAATGGTGAACAAAAGAATTATATACAGACCCTTATGCATAGAGACTTGTGTGTGTATCCTTATGTGTGGAGGAGTGTGAAGTTGTGGAGATTGTTGCATGGAATAGCAATATTTGTTACATGGAAATTTCTTTGCTACATGGAGCCTACATATAAGTGTGTAGAGTATAAGTGAATTTTCATGTGGACTTGATCATTGGAACTGCAACTCTAGTTCTACAACCTTGAATTTTGGTACAACATTTGACAACAAGTCAAATTCATTGGAGTTCTAGGCGTTGAAATCACTTCCTTTTGTCTTTTTTGCAATGTATAACAAAACAGTGTTAGGGATCCTCAATAAAATATCACACTCAATCTACAAAATTATATAATTGCATTGATTTATTGGCCATATAATACCATTGAGAATCAGAAATCATGGGAGTAGCTCTTGTGTGCAAAAAATACAAGTGGTATGTTATTTGATATATATAGATATATTTGAAATTTATGGTGAATAACCAAAAAGTCATCAAAGGAAGTGAGAAGTAAAGTAAAAGAGAGAGCATTCAAATTGTTGTATGAAAACAATTATTTGAGATGTGTTTTCAACCTCCAACCAATTTCTTGAATTTACAATGAGTTTTAGTGGTGAATATTAATATTATAGAAGTATTAAATGGATGATACAATGAGTCATTTTGTTATGAATTGTGATTTTATAATTATTTGGTTGCTACAACATTTGTGACCTTGTGGATTAAAAAAAACCACTAAAAGTGAATTTTTTTATGGACTAAACCTGCTAGTATTAATTGATCAAGCAAATTATTGTTGGTCAAAGTATATTGGAAAGAGAATTGAATACTTTCTACAAGGTAGATGAGGATCCTTGCACATTGTGTGTGATCTACTCAAGAAAAAGTAAAAGATTGTCCCACTATAGAACAGTATGTCATCATGCATTTGAATTAATGGAGGAGTTTCAAGGCATGAGAAGCATAAAGGCCAAAATCATGGATTGAGGTTCTTATATTTGACATGAAAAATGTAATAGATGAGAAATCATGGAGTTTAAAGGACAAAATTCAATTATTACACTAGTTCGATTAATTTCTAGTCATATATGAGGAGAGAAAATAATATTTTTTTTGTTGAGGTGTTTGGTTCCAATTCTACCAATTAGAAAGGGAAAGTGTGTGTGTGTGTGTGTGTGTGTGTGTGTGTGTGTGTGTGTGTGTGTGTGCGCGTGCGCGCATGTGTGTGTGTGTGTGCATGTGTGCGTGCGTGCGTGTGTGTGTGTGTGTGCATGCGTACGTGTGTGTGTGTGTGCGCGCGCGCGCGCGTGCATGCGTGCATGTGTGTGTGTGTGTGTGTGCATGCATGCGTGTGTGCGTGCGCGCGCGCGCGTGTGTGTGTGCATGTGTGCGTGTGTGTGTGCGTGCATGTGTGTGTGTGTGTGATATTTTATAGTAAATTTGTAGAGAATAAGCATGTTTTCAAAATTGAAAAGGAGATTAGAAATCATTTTGGAATTTTATAAAAAAAAAGGCACGTTGAAGTTCATGTCAATTCCATATGTGGGTCAGTAATTATGTAATGAAGTCACTTAAATTTTGAAACTCAATTCAAAGTTTCATAAGGAAATTTAAGTGAATTTAATTTAAAAGGTAAATACTTGAATTGGAGTTAAATTCAAAATCTAAAGTCATTTTATATAAATCAAAGTGTCAGAATTAAAGTTTTTACTAGTAAAGGAAATTGGAGTCAAATTAAAATATCAAGTCATGAAGAAGTCATCAATGCAAAAATAAAAATAATGAAGGGTGCATGATCAGTGTTACTCGACACCTAAGATTTATGGTTAAGAGTCAAAGACATTTGATATGTCAAGATTTCCAAGTGTATAGTCAAATTAAATTTAAAGTCATAATAAAGTTAAGTTGAATATGTAAAGGCATAGGGGTATTTTTCGACCTTGTTTAATTCCAACAAGAAACATATCCATGAATAATATTGTAGGTCAAATATACAACACTCCATGAAAGAAGAAAAATGATGAAAATGTTGATAGAAGCATATGGTAGGAAATAAATGAAAGAAAAATATTTTGATGATGAGAAGAAGCCCTCAAACTAATGAAGCTTGAGAAAAGAACAATAAAGAATAGATAAAGGTTAGATTTAAGTTCAAAGAATAATAATGACCAATAGAAATAAAAATAAACCAGATTCAAAAGGAAACCTAGGTGAGATGTTGTGTTAGCAAGGTGAAACAAACTTTCTATGGAGGAGAGGCACTTTAAAGTCTACGAGGAAGGTGATTACAAGAAGCTATGGAAGTGAAGGGTTTGACCAAAGTCACTTTCCATAGAGTAGTGAAATAATAGTTTAAGAAAGAAAAGAATGAGCATGAAGGAGAATATTGCAGGCATTTAACTTAAGATAAGAGGTATCCGAAGAAGTTAAAGAAGGAAACCAATAGCAGAGGCATTGATGATAAAGATGAGAAACATGAAAGAATGTTTACATATCATAGAGAAAACTCAGAAAATAGGAATTGATCAAGTTTCATAAGTGATAAAGGAAAATCACAAGAATGCATGTCATTAAACTAAGAGAAAGAAAGTGTAGAAGAAAATATTGTAAAAGAAATCATGGAGGTAATCTCTAAACCCCAATTAGAAGTTCCTATGTACGAAGGAATTATTATTGTTGAAGAATTGATTGATTGGATTGTTGTAATGGATAATTATTTTTAATATGAGATTGAAAATAACAAAAAGGTTAAGTTTGTTATTATAAGATTGAAAGGACATGTCTCATTATGGTGGAATAATTTCAGAATAAAACTAAAAAATAAAGGTAAGAAACTAATCACATCATGGGACAAAATTGTAACTAAATCAAAATATAAATTCATGCCAAAGGATTACTACAGAGTTTTTCAAGAAACTTCAAAATTTAACGCAAGAGGAAAGGAGTGTGAAATATTATACAAAATAATTCTACAAGTTGACTATAAGTGCAAGTCACATAAAAGAAGATCTTAATAAGTTGTACATAAATGGTCTAAGATTTAGCATTCAGGATGAGATATATTTGTTGTCTCCAAGAATAGTGGAGGAATCTTACCAACTTGCACTTAAAGTGGAGGAAAAGTTGTCCAAGAAATAAAATCATCGACAAAAGAAGTTATTTCAAGAGTATGAGGTAGCATGATGACAATGTATCAACTCAAGTTTATAAAATAAGAGAAGTAAATCCTTTGGTTCAAAGTCAAATTCCAAGGAAAGGGTATGCATACAAAAGAAGAACATCTCATTCAAAAGGTGAATATTGTTAGCGTAAGCGTTTTAGATGCAATGAATATGGTCATAGATCTTATGAATGTCCAAAATTTCTACATGAAGATCATACTAATTAGATTATCCAAGAAAAAGATGAAGACATCATAGGATCATTATTGTTGATGGAAAATACACTTTTGAACCCAAGTGGGGAGATCATAAAGAAAATACAAAGAAGGACTTTGCTTAGAACTACTTGCATGTCAAAAGGCAAGTTCTACAAAATGATTATTGATGGGGATAGTACAGACATTTTAATGTCCCTTGAAATGGTTCATAAATTGGGTTTGGAAAGATTTTCTCATCCTAAACCTTATAAAGTGTCATGGTTATGTAAAGAGATTAGATTTTGGTGAATGAAAAATATAATAGAGTTTAAGATAAGCATTTATCCTAATAAAGTAATTTGTGATGTAATATCTATGGATGTTTGTCATGTTTTATTGGGTAGACCATGGTACTTTGATAAGAAATAAATTCCACAATGGAAAGAAAAATGCATATACATTTAAAAGGATGGTGAGAAACACACATCATTACCATTAAATGATTATTAGGTAATCAAATAATGCTTTAAATTATGTTGCATTAAAGTATCAATCTAGGTAAGTAAACTTGCAAAGTACACTACATTATGTGTGCTAGGTAATCAACTTTCAATCATGGTACTAAAAGAAAAGTTCTAGTCTATGGATAACAAGAAATAAATGATTAATTTTATGAAAGTAAATAGCATTATTCTATGAAATAAATTGAAATGTTATTCTATGAAAATAAATGGAAATTCTGACATAGAAAATAATGGAATATATGTTTATGAAAGCATATAAATTTTAATCTATGAAATAATAAAATTATATTCTAAGAAAGCGTATAAATCTGAGCTATGAAAACAATAAACTTATTCTAGAAAGCATTGAAATATTATTCTATAAAAGCAAGAAATTCTATTCTATAAATGCAAGAAATTCTATTTATAAAAGCATGGAAATCTATCTTACGAAAATAAAGAGATTTGTACTATGAAACCATAGGATTTATTCTAGGAAAATGAAGACACTTGTTCTTAAGAAAGCAAGGAAATATTGTTTATCAAAAGCATTGAAGGTCTACTTAATGAAAATGAGAAAGTCTATCCTTATGAAAAAGTTTCAAAAATGATCTACTTGATAAGCTTTCAAAATGAAATCTATGAATAAAATAAAATCTATTTATGAAAACCATGTAAAAGCTTTAATCTAAGAATGAAAAATGTGACTACAAATATTGTGAATGCAACTAGAAATACTACAAGTGAAAATTGTTACAAATTCACAAATGTTGGTTAAAGTGAATCTTTTTCTTTTTATCTTTATGTTTCAAGTGTTTGATCTAAACCTGGAAGAGAAGAAAGGAAATTGTTAAAATGATGATACTGACTGTAAAGGAATAGAATATCTAAATATGCTTAAAATAGAGTAAAATAGAGCAAGAGTGGAAGGAATTATACTACAAGACTTACACACCACAAGGGGGACCTCCAAGCATGATGCATGAGATTAAAAACAAGCAGAGAAATTTACTAGAACGGTTATAATATATTCATCAAAATTCAATGGAAGTAAAAGAAAATGTCTAATATTAAATTGTAATTTATGCATACATAATTATCCATAACTACATAACATATATCTCTATGTATCTTTCACTTTTCAACAAGTCAATTTATAGATTCTTTTCAAAGATAACAAACTCAAAATGATACAACTAACAATCCGAGAATATCGATGATGATCAAATTCCCAATTACAATTTGAAGTTTAATTCCTATGGTTCACTGATGACTCAAGGAATCCACTTCAATATGTATGGACACAACCATCCTCATTCTATTCCTTATTTTATTGGATCTAGAGAAGATACCTTGCTCGCTTGAGATTGGTTCCATTGCTGGGTAGCATTCTTAACGCATTTTGTTTCTATTCATGCCACGTGATAGTTGACTGGAAGTTTTATCATGTTGTCATGGTCACTCAACAACATTTTTCTTGTGCTACATAGGTGGAATACCATGTCAGAACTATTTGACACATATTCATACACTTGAGTTGGTCTTTCCACTTCAGGAACATTTTTAACCTTGGATTTTGTTGTAGATTGTCATGAGCTGCGAGATTTGTCAGTTTATGCAATTTTTGCACATTAACTCAATTTTATAAAGAAAAACATATAGAACCATGGAAATATTGGACTAAATACCATTTTTATATCTTTGTAGCTAATATGGCCATGTCCATGTAAAATATGGTAAATTGATGAAAAAATAGGTAAGTTGTGAAGGTTTCTACAAGGTATAAGTGAAAAAATAAAGTAGAAAACTATCAAAAAGGTAATGATTCTCAGGCTCAACATTCCCCCACTCTTATTTTGTTACATGTCCTCATCCATGTTGGAAAATTTGTAAAATTTTGTCATCATTAGTTTAAAGGATAGTCTTGAATGGTTGGATTGGAATATCCAAGTGATTAGGTGCTCAAAATTATGCTCAAAAATAAAAGTGTCGGAATTTTGATAAACATAGCTTTAGATCAAAGAGCTTGTCATTCTGAATCCAATGGTGTGAATGGCACTCAAATCTGAGCTCATATGCAAAAGGTAGAGCAAGTAAAAGTTTAGGTTTGACTTGCACACATGGCAGGATTGGATGATGTGGCAGGTTCCTTCAACGAATGAGGATGCACCAAGTGGCAAGCCTCTATTGGCCCCCGCATATCGCAAATCACAATCATAAGTGGGTTGTGTTAAAGAATCAGCCCCCGAGCAGGGATGGGTTGCGATGCGATAAATCGCAATCGTAGATCGGCGAAGGGAAGTACTACAGAATCGGCCCTAACAGGTTTGGGTTGCGACGAGATATCGCAATCGCAAATTGCAATACTAAAAAGTACCGCATATCTGAGACCATTTGTTTTCCACCGATTGCGATATCTCAGATGCGATAAGGTTATAGGCTCTAGTTAATACTCTCGTGGAGTCTGCCACATCGCAATCACACATCACCGCCATGTTCACAGACCTTAAGCTCGCCAGACTTCGTCGATTGTGATTTTCGATTTCACCGACAGAATATGGCCCGCCACGCGACGAAATTTTCGACCAGTTAGTATATTTTGGGGCTAATTTGTAGGATCATACAGGAAATGGGGAAAATTGTGGAGCGAATAGTGGGAAAACTAGGAGAAGTCATAACTTCTTCAGTTTTTCACCAAAGGGGATGAAAAAAGAGGATATATGGCCATTTTTTAGTATTTGAACTGATTGGAGCAAGTTTTAGAAGCATTTGAGCATTATAAACACATAATTTTACACGTTTGAGCATAATAGAGTGGCCCAAGCCATTGGAAGCTAGACCAAGGAGACATAGCCGAGGAGGGGTGAACTCCTTTATCATGTGCTTGTTGTAATGTGTTTTTGATGATGTTTTGTACATGTTTATGTTGTTATTCAATTTCTGGTTTATGTTAAATTGCTCATAAAATTAACATAAAAACTCTTCATTTTACTTGAAAAAGATTGATGAATCCTTAAGCAAAATGAAAGCATTTTTTTTATGATCCGTAAACTGTTGTGGATATTCCACTAGATAGTTTGTCACAACAAATCTGATAATATTATATTAAAAATCTGAGATTCTACACTATTACAATTTTATTTAATTTCTAGATCTCTAGATCTTGTTGTAATTAGTGCATGCATGTAAAAGTAAATTATGCAGAAAAGAAGAGAATGAAAAAATAAGCTCACACACATATAAGACACAATATATTCCCTCTGGGAAACCCTTTCAAGAGAAAACCCAGCTGGAAGGTGAGGCCACTTCGCTCTCTTTCTTTGTCTGGAAATATGGCTGCAGATACAAAGAAGTAATGTTTGTGGCCCGTGGGCTGCTCATTAGGGGAGTTTTGAGGTCTAAAATGGGCCTCCTAAGAAAAATGTACAACCAAAATAACCTTTATAAGAACTAATAGGATTCAAGATTAGGATGTCAACCATGGGGGATGAATCACCATTTTTGGAGGAAAAAGGTAAAAATATTAAAAGATAATAAAATAATAAAACTACTTTTCAACTTGTATTTTCAACTTATCTCCCTATATTTTTACTCAAATTTCAAGTGGGAGCACTCATTGGATGCAAAATATAATTCCTCATCCAAAGAGTACCCATGTTGAATACTTTCGATGGACCTTGCTACATGAAAAATGAGAAATACATGAAAAAACGTTATTGCAATCACGTTTTTCATGTATTTCTCATTTTTCGTGTAGCAGGGTCCATCGAAAGTATGCAACATGGGTACTCCCTAGATGAGGAACCAAGTTATGCATCTAATGAGTGTTCCCACTCGAAATTTGAGTAAACCCATAGGGAGATAAGTTGAAAATACGAGGTGAAAAAGTAGTTGTTTCTTTTCTCCCTCTAAAATTTGATGATGTAATCTAATCTTATTTTATTATTTCTACTATTATTTTATAATTTCCTTAGGAGGCCTATTTTAGACCTAAAAATTCCCCTAACGACAGTGCACAAATCCTCTATGTGTGCTCTACCTCCTATCTCTCCTGGCTATCTTTGCTCATCTATGGAACAAATGCTCTCAAAAGAATGGAATGCCTCTTCTTCCTAGTGGCCCAGTTATAACATAGCCCGATAGCCTACTAGTGGTTAATTTTGACTACATCAACTCTTAACTAGTGTTACAAGATAGAGTCTTATACCTCAAAAACATGTGGCTAGCCCCTTCTCCATGAATAGTGGGGGCTGACATGGCATCCTCCCAAACTATAGGTGTGAAAACCGAAAGGTCAACTTCTGAGTGGCATAACTTTTGCATATAGACTCTGATTGACGTGATTCTTACGACATTGGAAATACTTCTATGTGTAGAAAAACATGAAAAGGCGTCCCACTACAGCGACAAATTTTTAGCTCCCAAAAATGTCATTTGATGCCTTAAAACGCTTCTGGAAAGTTTCAGACCCTATTTCACCAATTTGGGTCCCGCCGGTAAAAACAGTCTCGTGAGCTGATTCCTCCACTTTTTCCACTCCAAATGCATCGAGATGAATGACAAAAAATATAATGATCCAATTCGGATCACACCTCCCCATTTTGGGAGGCTTTTGGTCCCCAAAATATTTTACTGAATGAGGTGAGAAAATTTTTCCTCCACCTTCTCTCTGGTGTACCATTTAGCTTTGCCTAGAAGTTGTCCCTTCAACCCAGTCTGCCAAAGGTCTTGTTTCCCTTGTCTTATAGTTCTGGACCTCTTCTGCAAAACTGTATCTTTTATCAACTCTACCTAAGCGTCTGGTGCCAAATCCTCCATAGAAGGTAGGACATGTTCCTCTTCCTGATATAGCATGGAAGGCTCATAGAGTTTCAAATTCTCTACATTTACAACTGAGTAAATGTGCATATATGGTGGTAAAATGAGTCGATAGGCATTATCACCCACCTTTTCCAGTATCTCAAAGGGACCATATCTTAGAGCCTTAATTTTCTTACCAGGCCCCTATAGCCTCTCCTTGTTCAATTGTAGCCATACTCTATCTCCCACCTTGAATGATTTCTCTATTTTGTGTTGATCATGTCTGGCCTTATACTTCTCCTGCGACTTCTGCAGTGTTTCTTGTACCTGTATATGGATCTGCCTGATCTTCTCTATAAATTTTTCATCCCTCAAAGCATCTCCTATAAGGTCTTCCTTCACTCCTCCTTGTTTCCCATATGCAATATCCAAAGGTGAAGGTGGAAAATATCCAAAACAAGTTTCAAATGGGGACTTTCCTGTAGAAGTGTGGATCGCTCTGTTATAAGAATGTTGTATATATACCATATTTTCATCCCAGGTCTTCATATGCTTCTGGTTGTAACCCCTCAGAATTTGCACCAAAGTCCTGTTGACTACTTATGTCTGCCCATCTATCTATGGATGGAATGTTGTAGATATATTAAAATTCGTGTCCATATTCTCCCACAATGTAGTCTAAAATGCACTGAGAAATCTTGTATCCCTGTCTGAAATGATGCTCCTTGGTATCCCAAAGTGTACCCAGACCTGTCCAAAGAACAAGTTTGTTGCTTCTTGTCTGCTGATGGTCTTTTTACAGGGCATTAGAACACACATCTTGCTGAACCTGTCAACTACCACGAACAGGTAGTCATGTCCCTTCCTGGTTGTCAGTAAACCTCCCACAAAGTCCATGGAAATGCTTTCCTAAGGATGAGTAGGTATAGGTAAGGGATGATACAAACCCTATTTCCTATTGCTATGCTTCCTGGTACAACAAAGCATGCATCCTCTTATGAACCTAGCTACATTCTCTTGCATCTTGGGCCAATACACATACCTCTACAAGTTAGCCACAGTCTTCCCTACACCAAAGTGCCATGCAACCTTAGAGGTATGAGCCTCTCTAATCAACTACAAACACTCACCTTTAGGAACACATAGCTTATCCAGCCTGTAGAGTAACCCATCCTGGAGATGGTAGTCAATGGTGTTGTCGCCATCGTGCACATGACTCTAACTCTGCAACTATTGATACACCTTCTTGAAGTCCTCATCTTCTAAATATGCCTCTCTATATGCATCATGGGTGAATGGATCCATGTGCATAAGAGTCCCCAAAGTTGTAATCTTTAATGTGGGTGGCCTTGAAATCATATCGTCTAACTTGTTTGTGTTGCCCTTATTATACTTGATCACTAAATGAAATTTTTGTAAAAACCCCATCCACTTGTAATTCCTGGTCTGTTGTAGCTTATTATAGGCCTGCAAGTATTGTAACAGCTGGTGATATGTGTGGATTATTGTCTCCTTTCCCATTAGATAGTGCTTCCACTTCTTCACAACTTGCACCATGGCATAGAGCTCCTTATCGTATGTAGGGTAGTTAAGAACGACCCCATGAAATATGTCAGAATGGTAACATACAAGCCTTCCTCCCTGCATTAAGACAACTCACATTTGTCTCCACTTCAAAGGACCACTACAAGTTTGGTAATGCCAGAACTAGTGCTTCACTGATCTTATTCTTTGACTCATCGAAAGGCTTCTACTGACCTTTTCCCCATTGGAAACTCTTGCCACTTGTTGTTATGGCGTGGAGCAGTGCTGCTACTACTAAAAACGAAGCTACAAATTTCCTCAGGTATTGTGTTGCTCCAATGAAACTCCTAACCTCAGTAACATTAGTAGGTAGCAGTCATTTCATGATGGCCTCCATCTTGGAGGGATATATATTTAATTCTCCTCCACCAATCACATATCCCAAATACACCAAGGACTGCTACACAAACTCACACTTCTTGAGATTTTCCAGCAGTTGGTGCTTCTTCAATGTTTCCAGCACCTGTGTCCAATGTGAAATATGCTCTTCTCAAGTAGCACTATATACCAGTATATCATCCAAATAGACAATAATAAATGAATCTATAAAAAGGAGGCGTACATCATTAATTAATAGCATAAATGTAGCTGGCACATTACATAGGCCAAATGGAATAATTAACCACTCATACAAACCTTTCCTAGTTTTGAAGGCGGTCTTCCATGTATCTTCTTCTTTGACTCGAACCTGGTGATATCCAGACTTCAAGTCCAGCTTGGTGAAATACTTTTCTTGCTGCAACTGATCTAGCAGATCATTTATCCTAGGCAAGGGGTATATTTTCTTGAGCGTGATTTTATTCAATGCCCTGTAATCTATACACATCCGCCAAGTCCCATCCTTCTTCGGCACAATGATGATGGGTGACCCACATGGTGATGTACTCGTTCGAATGACACCTTGTTCCAGTAGCTGTTGCAACTGTTTCTTCACCTCACTTGCTTCTATAATAGACTTCTTGTACAAACCAATATTTGGCAATGGGGAGTCTAGCAATAGTTGGATCTCATGCTCCACTTCTCTCTTAGGGGGTAGCCCTTTAGGCTCTTGGAACACGTCCTTGTATGCCTATAAAAACTCCTCCAATTGTTGTTTTTGTTTCTTAGTACACCCCTCTAGGGATTCCTTGCCTCTTATTGACTCCTCTACAAACTGATTTTCTCTTAAAAACAATAAAACATACTTCTTGCTGGAACTGATCAATTTCTTGGCTTGGTTGGCACTTACTAGTGAAATTTTCAACTTGCCTTTGTGTGCGTTGATGATGAATGATTTTCCATCCTTGATGAGCCAGTATTGGTTAGCTTTCCTCATGAATATTGCATCACGATGTACATGTATGGACTCCCAAGAATTACTCCACATACATCAAGGGGAACCACATCCAGATCTACTTCATCAATAAAATCAGCATTGATAGAAAATCTAATTTTTCACTGTTTCTTTACCTTCATCTCTGCATCCTTATGTACCCATCCCAGTGGATATGGATTTGGATGATCACGAACTTCCAGTCCCAACTTCTTGACCAAATCTGCTGCAATGAGATTTTCCTGCGACCCTAAGTCAAAGAGAGCATCAATCTTTGTCTTCTTGACCTGTATCTTTACATGGAAGAGTTTGGTCATTATTTTCTTTTCCTGTTGTTGAAGGCTACTCAGATTCACCTCCTTCTACATTGGTGTGCAGACAATCTTCTCATCCACGTCCGAGCTGATTTCAACTTGGTTGCTCGAATCAGTGGCCATGAGATTCTTCTTCTTATTATCTTTCTTCTTGTTCTTTGGGTTCAGATCTAGATGCAATTTCCAGCTCTTCTCCTCTGTATGTCCATCAACATTGCAGTGGTTGCTAGGAGCTTTGCACTGGTGTGTTGTGGCTATTGTCTTTTTATCTTTCCCCCTTTTTTCTTCTTCTTCCACTCCTTCAAAGTTTCTTGTTGCTCCTTCTACTTCGATCCCCTTGATTGCGCTCTTTTCAGGCCTATGTTTTCCAGGTATTGTACCTGTACACAAGCCTCGTCCACTGTTTTTGGCTTGAACAACATCACTTGCTCACGCAGATCGCGGTGAAAACCCCCCAAATACTTAAGGAGTAGATCTGGGTTCTTTGGAGAGATACCCAACATTATAGCCATCTTTTTGAATTTTGTAGTGTACTCCTACACGCTTTGGCCCAGCTTTTTCCTAAAGTAATGCCACTGGTTCCACTGATCTTCCACGTACCCAATGGGATAAAACTGTGACTTAATGAGGGTTTTTAAATTCTCCCACTTAGTTAATGGAGGTTCTTACTCCAACCTTACAATTTTTGTGTGGCTCTCCCAACAAGTCAGTGCATGGCCCTCTGATTTCAGTCACATGAATGAGATCTTCTACCCTTCTTGGATTTGATGGACAAATAAACTTCCAATTGTTGCAACTAGTGGTTCAGCTTCAAAGAGTTGATATCACCATGGTATGGCTTGATATCAAATTTTTCTTCTACTTTAAACGGATTGGTTCACGACACTCGAACTAGGTTGATCTTTTCCAGTTTCTTTCTTTGGTTGGTTGTCTGCGTCTTCCCAAACTCCTAATCCCCCTTATGATTTATCCTCTGCATTTGAACCCCCTTCTCAAAATATCCCCAGATTATTGCTTAGCGTGGCCATGAGGAGATTTACATTGCATTTTATATCTATGACTTGTTCTTCGAGCCGCAAAAACCTCACCTCTGCAGGATCATGAGGTTCGTTTAAGATTCGTCAGCCATGATTAGGGTTTTATGATTTTCGGCCTCGCTGATCTAGATCCCTGAAATCTCCACAAAATACCCAAAGAAACCTGTTCTAATACCAAATGATCCATAAACTATCGTGGATATTCCACTAGACAGTTCGTCACATCATATCTAATAATATTAGATTAAAAATATGAGATTCTACACTATTACAGTTTTCTTTAATTTCTAGGTCTGTAGATCTCGCTGTAATTAGTGCATGCATGTAAAAGTAAATTATGCAGAAAATAAGAGAATGAAAAAATAATCTCACACACATATAAGACACAAGATATGCTCTCTGGGAAACCCTTTTGGGAGAAAACCCAGCTGGAAGGTGAGGCTGCTTTACTCTCTTTCTTTGTCTAGAAATATGGTTGCATATACAAAGAAGTAATGTTTGTGGCCCGTGGGATGCTACAGTGCACAAATCCTCTATGTGTGCTCTACCTCCTATCTCTCCTGGCTATCTTTTCTCATCTATGGAACAAATGCTCTCGAAAGAATGGAATGCCTCTTCTTCCTAGTGGCCCGGTTATAACATAGCCCGATAGCCTACTAGTGGTTAAGTTTGACTACATCAACTCTTAACTAGAGTTACAAAATAGACTCTTCTAGAGTCTTCTACATCAAAAACACATGGCTAGCCCATTTTCCATGAATAATTGGGGCTGACACGGTATCCTCCTGAACTATAGGTGTGAAAATAGGAAGGTCATCTTCTGAGTGGCATAACTTTTGCATATAGACTCTTATTAACGCAATTTTGGCACCGTTGGAAATATTTTTGTGTGTAGAACAACATGAAAAGGTGTGGAACTAAAGAGACAAAGTTTTACCCCCAAAAAACGTCTTTTGATGCCTCAAAATTCTTCCAGAAGGTTTCAGACCCTGTTTTTCCAATCTAGGTCCCACCGGTAAAAATGGTCCCGTGAGCTGATTCGTCCACTTTTTCCACTCTAAATGCATCAGGATGGATGAAAAACAATATAATGGTCCAGTTCAAATCAGTTTAATCTGAGGAGGATCTTAGCACTGCAAACTAATATTAGATCACCAAGTTACTTTTGTCTCCTTTCTTATTCATAGTAATAGACCACGTTGGTTTCCTCATTAACATTTTTGCCTTTAAACTCTAAATTTTAGTTGGAGTGCTTTGTTGCACTTCTTGAGTCTAGAATTTTTGTGATAGCAATGGTACATTTTCTTGAGCATTTTATGGTTTTTCTTCTTGAGAATCTCATTGCCCTTCTTTATATGCTTTTATAGGACTTCCAGTCTAGTTAATTATTCTCTTAATGCTTTAATAGCTTCTTGTTCCATATAAAAAGGTAGATCATCATGTTCAGGACAATTTATTGGTATGTCATTGTTGAAAGAATGTGAAAGAATGGGAGAAGGTTCCCTTACATTTGTATTATATACTTCTTGTTCTAGATAATCAATATTATCATATACTTGTTGTTGTATCTCATGAACTTTTTGCTTCCGCTTTCATGTATTGTTGGTGATTGCTCTGACTCTTCCATCTCTGCAATTTATAAATTCTTAGGTGAAACGGGGCTCTTTAGCTTTGTCATCCTCCTTGTAATCCTCGTGTATTTATCTTTATCCTATGAATTCTTCATTTAATTGGAATTCTTTCTTTTAATGCTCTTTTATCTGGTAAAAGTATAACAACAACATTATGTTTAGCTTGCTTTGAATTCCTCTTGTTTACTCTTGTTGACTTTTTCCCTTATTTTAAAATTATCTTCCTCTGATTTTATTTACTTGTCTTTTTAATCTGTTTCTTTTTATGCTCTATGTTTTATGACTATTCTTATGAAATGGTTCTTAAATTAGGGTTTCATATTCTTTAGAAACATCTTCAACTTCTAATACTTCCATATCCTCTGGTTCTTCAAGACTATTTTCTATCTCCATTGGTAGAATTTACTCTTTCTAGTACACTGGTATTTCTTTAATCGTTATATTTTATTCCTGAGGGTTATGGTTTGAAGTTGAAGCCATACCTCTTCTTATTTGCCTCTTTGAACAATATTCTCTTCTTCTTCTTATACTTATTTGAAATTATTTCTTACCATGATGCTTTCTCAATTGACATTTCTTAATTTTGATTTTTCTTCTACAAGAATATTGACTAACCCAAAGTGATAGAGAGCTATGTCAATATTTATAGAATTTATATGGATATGAAATGATATCTTCTTCAAAATATTAATCAGATAGTATGCCAAATTTATCTCTTTTCCCTTTAAGAAGTGCATCAAAAGTATAATATGATAGAAAATAATGGTACCATACCTACCTTCACAAGTGATGAATTTTTTGAGGATGAACAGTATATTCCTCCACTTCCTCTTGAAAGTTGATACAATTATTCCCTTTTTCCAACTTGTAATGTCCATTATAGGTTTCTTAAGTAAGGTTTTCCATGAATTATATTTGAGTTGTTGGCACTTAAACTATTTTTATCATGTCCTTGGAATTTCTATAGCTTATGCTAAGAATGATTTTGTCACCTTCAATCTTTGTCCCCAATTTCTTCTCCCACTCCATCAAAGGCCTTTGCAAACACCCTTGTAACTTTTATATCATGGCCTTGGAATTTTTCAAATAAGTTTAGCCATCCAACACTTTTTAGTTGTTTATTTGATTTTGGGTATGTCTCCAAAAACTTTTCTCCTTAAGGTTTGAAGCAAATGACAACACTCATTGCAAGTGCTGAGAATTTTCAAGCTTCAGAATGCACCTTTAGACAACTGTTATAGGGATGATTATGGTATGGTAAAGAAACATTAAAATAGCTTTGGGAGAAATTGAATGTGTTATGAAACCAGCTCAAGAAAAGATAGAAAAGATAGATCAACGCCTTAGAATTCAGCCTCTTCGAGGGGGCAACCTCCTTTACATTACATAAATGAACAATTCTTGGATGATACAAATGAAAAAACCTCCTTTCTATATATAGGAGTCTAAGGAGTCACAATATAATCCAGCCGACCTAACAATAATAATATAAAGCCACAAAAATAACAATAGAGGGATTCTATGGGGCACAGAAATAACAACATGGGGGTAATAGGGGCACAACAATATAAATAAGGGGTATAACTACAATAGTAATGGGCTAATCACTAGTATTATAAGGACACAACATGCCCCTCTCCTTCAAAAAAGTGTTGTGCTCAACGCTTGAGTAGTTCTGGATACTTCTGCATAAAATTCTCATCCACCCATGTGGAATCTTCAGCGGATAAGTTCTTCCACTTGATAAGATACTCTGAAATTGATCGATTTCGTAGCTATCGAGTTCTTGTTTCTGTGACTGCTTCCGGTTCCAATATAATTTTTCCTTCCTCGTCAAGTTCTGGCAATATTGTTTGAACTGGGAGCTTGTCGCCTATAACCTTCTTTAAACATGAAACATGGAAAACTGGGTGCAATCGAGAAGCTGCAGGAAGCTCCAATTTGTATGCCATAGTACCAATATTTTGCAACACCTTGTACGGACCATAATACTTTGGTGATAATTTATTATCCTTTTGTTGATGCCCCGAAAATCGTTGTATCAACATTGGGGGATAACCACCCGTTCTGGATCTTAATACAGCTCCTTTTCCGTTTGGAATGGTGGCTCTGACTGGGGATAATGGGACCAGTTTCCCAGCGATGAATAAACGGGATGAATGAATGATTGATTGACTAATCTAATGATAGGTGAATAACTTAATTTATCAGCGAAATAAAAAGAATTACTACTAATCCCGGGAACTATTGTACTTTGAAGTGCAGCGCTTGATGATCTATGTTTATTAACAGGCATGTAGATGACTCCATCTAATAAACATGGACATTTACTCATTCTAGGATTACTTTGTTTAAATAGTTAAACAAGGTGATTAACACAATATTGCTACACTCATCATTTATATCATCAATACATATATGATTAAAAGGAAAGCATTACCATAAACATCCAATAGTGGAGGGAATAAAGAAATGTTGTTAAAACACATACATATATTCGATAATAGCAAAGGCGATCATATAACAATTCATATAAAAAGAATGGATTCAGACATAGATAATAGTACCATATCAGCTGCGAGTCACTCTCCAATATCAATCGCTATTTGAAATTCCTCCTCTAACGTAGAAATACTTTCAAACAAAGAGAGTAGTGCACATTTTCATAAAAGTTTCTTTGCCAAAATCAGAATGATTGGTCCAGTTTTATAAAAGAATAAGCCTGAAGTACAGTAGTGCAACTTCAGGTTTTAAGTCAAGTACAAAACTTTACGACCCTTTCCAAAACAATGAAAGGGTCTATAAATACTAAATTAAACTAACTATCTATGAAACTGAAATCCTACTTAATTGGTATCAAATGATCTTGAATATATTCTTCTCAGCAACCTGGCAGTCGGCGGCATGAATCATCAAGTAGGCTATTTGCCTTTAAACTTGAGCTGACTTATCGCAAGCATTGGCTCCACTTCGGGCGGTCTGTTGAGGCGAGAGTTAAGCTGGGCGACATAGGCGGCATCCTGAATATCGGGGATAATATACCCGATTGCATATGTAAGGCATTTGAGGGCGGCTCTTTGACTGTGTGGTTTTACCAAGAAGAACCAATAGGCGTCCCATGTTAAACTATTAATTCCAGCAATTAATCTCCCCTTTTCCTCTAGATCTGGATAACATGACTGCTCCAATGTTTTCGCAGCTGTCAATGTACCTGGAGTGCATTGGGAAATCATATTTGACAAGTAGAGAGTATTATTAACCAATTCAACCAAATTACTTGTGGTTGATTTGCATCTTGAAATTGCCCTCTCTGCTTTCATTAATTGGGACTTCCATTCTGTAAACAATATTTCTTTATGTGACTCTAAAATTCTTGGTAAATTTGCCGCTTTTCCCTGATCGGTATCTTGCCAGTCAAGAAATTCGGTTAATGTTTCTTCAGCTTGATCCAATTCTGTTCTAGCCTTTCCTGTTTGTTTACTTATTGATGCCGTCAATTCGCATAGTGGTTCCGCCTGGGCGATTTGTTGACATAGAAGCTTGATTTGTGTTATTAATGCCTTATTTATTTGTAATGCTTCTAATTTGAATTCGGCTATCTGTGGAATGCCCTTTGTCTTCTCAAGTTGCGCTGATAGTTGAGCAATCTGCTCATCTTTTGTCTTCAGCATTTGTTCATTTGCTGCCCTCAGTTGTGCCAAGGCCTCAGACAACTCTTTCTGCTTCTGGACTACGCTGTGGTCAATCCTCTGTTTCTCTTCTCGCAATTGTTGAGTTAATTGATTATTTATTTGTTGTTGTGTTAACAATTGCTGTTCTGCCTGCTCCGCTTTCTGTTGTGCTTCTGTTAGCTGTGCTTGCAATAAAAAGATTTCCTGGTCTTTTGTTTTTAATAAAAGACTCACCTCTGATGCCTTGTCTATTGTTGCTGCCGAATAGGCTCCAGCATATTGTGATAGCTTTGTTAGGTCATCAGAGGGGTCGAATTCCTCCTTCCAAACCACATTGCCCGTGACCGTCTGTTCTGGGAAAAGGGAAGGTTGATCAATCCTTCTCCTCTTCCTCTGTTGTTTTACCACAGCTTTGTGTCTTGGGCTATAGAAGACATCCAAAGGAGGGATTTCTTCTATCTGCAAAATAATTTGATCGGAGGGATCCTTTGGGATTATTTCTACTTCCTTTGAACTGGGTAGGCCGCTGGTTCCAGTTGGAACCTGTTTTGAAGTGGTCTCCTGTGTATCTGCCACTTTTGAAGTTTCGGTGTCTTTTGAGCACTCACGATTACTGATAATTAAATCAAATTGCTGCCATTCCTGGAGAAATTTGGGATCAATTTGAGTATCCACATTTATCTTTATGTTGCTCTGTTCCTGCCTTTTAGTTTGGGTTTCTTCCTGCACTTTCTCCTGTTCTTTGTTCTGTGTTTCCTCCGGCACTTTCTCCTGTTCTTTTGTTGCTGGAGGTTCCTTAGTATGTTGTTGTTCAGGCTCGCTTGGTCTTGTTGTTGGGGCTGTTGCTAACAGATCTAGAGGCAGAGTTTGCAACCTCTGTTCTCTAAGTCTGTTGAATTCAACTAACCCTTCATCTTTGTATTCCATTATGGCCAGCGATCTAACTTGATACATTGATTCAGCCGAAGAGAACAGGTCATCAAATTTATCTTCTACATGATCAAACTTTGTCAATTTAGCCTGTTCAAGTGCATTATAGGCGACTTTGTTGGGATCAAATCGCCTATTTGGGAGAGTCGCTAGAGTTAATGATTTCATTTTCGTAGCTTCTTTTTCTGCATGTTTGAAATCATGCAAAGTGTAGACACCACATCTCAGAGGAAAGGAGGGCCAGACCTGCTTCTTATTTTTCTTCAGAGTTTGTGTAACTCCTTCGGCAATAATATGATAGGCTATCTCCCTTGCCAGCAGTTTGTCAGGTATGTACAAAGGAAGGACATGAGGTTCAGCTTGGCTGCCGAAAATTCTTACATAAGTAAATTTCTCCTCTCCAAACCATCTTCCTATTGATGTTAAATCAATCCCTGCTTGGTAAGAAATCTTGGGAGCAGGTTTATTAAAAATAGAATAATGAATGGGTAACATGAAGCCATTGCAGACTTGGTATAAATGGTGCTTATAGAAGGTCTTCCACAATTTCTGATGGTATATGTGAATAGGCGTGGGGTCTTGCACAGTCCACCTCCAGCCGAGTACAGGAAACTCATAATTAAAACACAGGGTATCTAGTATATAAGCACTGTAGTAGAATGGGGGAATAAACCTTTCTGAGACGGAAGTTTTAGTTCTAAAACTAAGAACTAATGTCGCTAGCTTATCTGACAGTATGGTTGCCCAATCCATAATCTCACTATTACATGCCGCTTCCATCAAGGGAACCATTTCTATGGTGAAATTAGAAGAATCGTGCAACCCCCACACTCTACACATCATTATCCCAGCATAACAATACGGAGAACATAGAGAATCAACAGAGTACTTACCGGAAGTTTCATGCTTGTGTTTCGCCGGATTTTGCCTCCATTCCTGAATGGGTTCGGATTCAGTTTCGTTCTCACTTCGGAATTTCTCCAGAAATGCCTTGTTGTACTTCTTTTCTGGCTCAGGCAAATGATACATTTGCCTCAAATCATCAGCCTTGAATGAACCGAAGATCCTCCCATCTCTGGTGCAGAAAGTTCTGTCAGTGATTGGGATTTCCTCAATTGCCCACTTTACTACATCCGTATATGGGAGAATTTGTTCCCGAGCCGCTATCCGATGAAGGAAAGAGTCGGCCAAGTCTTTCAAAGTACCATCAGATTTTCTACTGGAACCCATTGTAGCTTGCACTGCCATCACCTTTGGTTCTTCGGCTTCGATCAAATTATAGGTACTTTGCCAAGTGGTCTTGCCAAGTCCTGAACATGTAGTATTAGATATTAATCCTTTCTTTTTAGTTGCTAGATCAGCGACGGCTTGTCCTGTGGCTGGTGCAGTGGAAGCGATTGCGGTTTTCTTAGACTTCTTCCCCATTCTGCTTGAATCAGTTACTTCGGAAAAATTCTGCACAGTAGTGGAAATAAGCGTAACACAGAGAATTGGTAGTGAAAACCAAATACGAGTGAGATATATTGATCAATGCATGATGAGGGATTAACTTAAAGTGGCCGCGGATACAATCTATGAGAAGATTTTTTCAAGCTTACTATTTCATTAAATGGCCATTAAAACCTGCCAATCCTTTAAATGCTCATCATATTTCTTATTGGCTGCATGATTTGTTTAAGCGTGCCTTGGACGTTTTGGCGGTTGAGCGCAGGTGAATCACTGTTTGAAAGATAAGGCCTTAAATACGAATTAATCGTAATACCTCTGCTTTAACGGCTTTTTTGAAGTTTGTGCTTTTGGCTTTATCGCAATCGGGTGTTGGGGAAAACTTAAATCTTTGTATTGACACCTTTTGAAATCCCTGATCGCCGATAGCGATATCGCATCGCATCGCATTGAGAGTATGGGCACTTTAAAAAGCATGCATGGTATATTGTCGATCGCCGATAGCGATATCGCATCGCATCAGAGCGAACGGGAGTTTATCGCATCGCATTGGATCAAACGGGAGTTTATCGCATCGCATCGGATTGAAAGGCACTTTAAAAGCATGCATGGTATATTGCCGATCACCGATAGCGATATCACATCGCATCGGATCGAAATGCACTTTAATTATGGGAACTTATGATTGCCGATGTCCTATAGGCTATTGCACGTTATTGCGTCGGAGCAAACCAATGGGTTTTTTAAGTTATGCCTCCTTTGCCATTGCGATATGCGATCTTGCGATCACTTTATCGCAATGATAAAAGATTGATTATTTATATTATAAGACCAAAATTGGTTTGTCAAAAAGGTTTTTTGTAATGTTTTCATTTTGTTTTCGAACCTATTTGAATAATACAAAGTTGATACCAATCAAAACTAAAAGGGACCCATTTCATATGATAGTTTTGTGAATAAAAATGATATGAAATGGGGGGTTTTTGTAGAGCACAACAATTGGCGATTCGCTGGAAGAAACAGTTATCTCTGAAAAGTATGGAAATACTTAAACTTTTTCAAAATAGAGTTCTAATCAAAGGGAAAAATTCTAATATAACTAGGTATATATGCATTCCAAGTAAAATGAAACTATCTTTGCTAATTTCTTCTTTGAATCATCTTTAAAAGAAACTTTTTTGGCTTTTCTATCTTCAAGAGCATCTTTCTTTTCTAGAGCATTAATACGTTTCTCCACAGAAAGTGCTTCTTTCATGTTTTCAACTAAATTTGGTTTTCCAGCCCTGTCTACAAAAATAGCTATATTGGCAGGTAGGGCAGTTATATACCACTCGCTTCGGATTTGCTCACTTGGTTTGGAGGCCGTTGGGATTTTATTCAAGAGTTTATTGAATCGCGCATTAAATTCCTTAATTGGTTCCCTATGCTCTATCCTAAGATTGGAGAGATCATTTATTAGTGTAGCCAAAGACCTATCATCACCATACTTAGTAAGAAACTGTTCTTGGCAAGTCGTCCAATTGGTAATGGAACCAGAAGGCAGGGAAAAATACCAGGATCCTGCTGATCCCTGCAAAGTATAAGGGAAAAGCCTAACGACAACATCTTGCTCTGTTACTCGCTTTAAGTTAACTGCCAACATGAAGTTATTAATATGTTCCTCAGCTTGTGTTCCACTATCTCGGTTAAACTTGGGTAGCCATTTTTCAGGAGCATCAGGTAATGCATGCAATGGTGCAGGCATATTGACTGCACCAGGCCTGGTCCATGGATATGCCATTATAACACCAGTAGTAGATGATACTACTGTTGAAATTCCAGATGTCTGGGAAGGAATTGATGTTGCGGAGTGAGCAGGTTGGGATGTTGAAGTTCCTAATCCCTGATGAACAACAATATGTAATGAGGGAGTGGATGGTTGACTTCGCCCTGGGGAAGATGAGATGGAGGATGTGGATGAAAGTGTTTCACTGTCAGATCCTTCAGTGTTCTTCTTCGCCTTTTTCCTTTTGGGTAAAGGGAACTCAGTAGGTTCAATACCGAGTTTTACACTCTGAAGTCTGGTGAGAGGGTGAGGTAAATTAAACTGCGAAGTCGCACTGCTTTGAGATACCTCAGATTTCTGTGGTGAAATCGAGAAGCTCTGAAGTTTGTGGATGAGAGACTGAACTTCAGGGGATTCAAGACATAGCTGTTCTGGAGTATGATGGGTTTGAGCAGTGGTAGTTGATTCCTCTTCTTCTTCTTTGGACACTGGAGAACCAGCATGCAATTGGGAAGTACGAGGAGATGCGGAGGGAGAATTACTCTTAGAATGGCCTGCAGATTTGGGTTTGCTTGCCATGCACAGTTGATGGCCCTCCTTCTAAAGCCAAAAATGTTTATGCCCCAAAAATCGTTGTATCAACATTAGGGGATAACCACCCGGTCCAGACCTTAATACAGCTCCTTTTCCGTTTGGAATGGTGGCTCCGACTGGGGATAATGGGACCAGTTTCCCAGCAATGAATAAACGGGATGAATGAATGATTGATTGACTAATCTAATGATAGGCGAATAACTTAATTTATCATCGAAATAAAAAGAATTACTACTAATCCCGGGAACTATTGTACTTTGAAGTGCAGCGCTTGATGATCTACATTTATTAACAGGCATGTAGATGACTCCATCTAATAAACATGGACATTTACTCATTCTAGGATTACTTTGTTTAAATAGTTAAACAAGGTGATTAACGCAATATTGCTACACTCATCATTTATATCATCAATACATATATGATTAAAAGAAAAGCATTACCATAAACATCCAATAGTGGAGGGAATAAAGAAATGTTGTTAAAACACATACATATATTCGATAATAGCAAAGGCGATCATATAACAATTCATATAAAAAGAATGGATTCAGACATAGATAATAGTACCATATCAGCTGCGAGTCACTCTCCAATATCAATCACTATTTGAAATTCCTCCTCTAACGCAGAAATACTTTCAAACAAAGAGAGTAGTGCACATTTGCATAAAAGTTTCTTTGCCAAAATCAGAATGATTGGTCCAGTTTTATAAAAGAATAAGCCTGAAGTACAGTAGTGCAACTTTAGGTTTTAAGTCAAGTACAAAACTTTACGACCCTTTCCAAAACAATGAAAGGGTCTATAAATACTAAATTAAACTAACTATCTATGAAACTGAAATCCTACTTAATTGGTATCAAATGATCTTGAATATATTCTTCTCAGCAACCTGGCAGTCGGCGGCATGAATCATCAAGTAGGTTGTTTGCCTTTAAACTTGAGCTAACTTATCGCAAGCATTGGCTCCACTTCGGGCGGTCTTTTGAGGCGAGAGTTAAGCTGGGCGACATAGGTGGCATCCTGAATATCTGGGATAATATACCCGATTACATCTGTAAGGCATTTGAGGGCGGCTCTTTGACTATGTGGTTTTACCAAGAAGAACCAATAGGCGTCCCATGTTAAACTGTTAATTCCAGCAATTAATCTCCCCTTTTCCTCTAGATCTGGATAACATGACTGCTCCAATGTTTTCACAGCTGTCAATGTACCTGGAGTGCATTGGGAAATCATATTTGACAAGTAGAGAGTATTATTAACCAATTCAACCAAATTACTTGTGGTTGATTTGCATCTTGAAATTGCCCTCTCTGCTTTCATTAATTGGGACTGCCATTCTGTAAACAATATTTCTTTATGTGACTCTAAAATTCTTGGTAAATTTGTTGCTTGTCCCTGATCGGTATCTTGCCAGTCAAGAAATTCGATTAATGTTTCTTCAGCTTGATCCAATTCTGTTCTAGCCTTTCCTGTTTGTTTACTTATTGATGCCGTCAATTCGCATAGTGGTTCCACCTGGGCGATTTGTTGACATAGAAGCTTGATTTTTGTTATTAATGCCTTATTTATCTGTAATGCTTCTAATTTGAATTCGGCTATCTATGGAACGCCCTTTGTCTTCTCAAGCTGCGCTAATAGTTGAGAAATCTGCTCATCTTTTGTCTTCAGCATTTGTTCATTTGCTGCCCTCAGTTGTGCCAAGGCCTCAGACAACTCTTTCTGCTTCTAGACTGCGTTGTGGTCAATCCTCTGTTTCTCTTCTCGTAATTGTTGAGTTAATTGATTATTTATTTGTTGTTGTGTTAACAATTGTTGTTCTGCCTGCTCCGCTTTCTGCTGTGCTTCTGTTAGATGTGCTTGCAATAAAAAGATTTCCTGGTCTTTTGTTTTTAATAAAAGACTCGCCTTTGATGCCTTGTCTATTGTTGCTGCCGAATAGGCTCCAGCATATTGTGATAGCTTTGTTAGGTCATCAGAGGGGTCAAATTCCTCCTTCCAAACCACATTGCCCGTGACCGTCTGTTCTGGGAAAAGGGAAGGTTGATCAATCCTTCTCCTCTTCCTCTGTCGTTTTACCACAGCTTTGTGTCTTGGGCTATAGAAGACATCCAAAGGAGGGATTTCTTCTATCTGTAAAATAATTTGATCGGAGGGATCCTTTGGGATTATTTCTACTTCCTTTGAACTGGGTAGGCCGCTGGTTCCAGTTGGAACCTGTTTTGAAGTGGTCTCCTGTGTATCTGCCACTTTTGAAGTTTCGGTGTCTTTTGAGCACTCAAGATTACTGATAATTGAATCAAATTGCTGCCATTCCTGGAGCAATTTGGGATCAATTTGAGTATCCACATTTATCTCTATGTTGCTCTGTTCCTGCCTTTTAGTTTGGGTTTCTTCCTGCACTTTCTCCTTTTCTTTGTTCTGTGTTTCCTCCGGCACTTTCTCCTGTTCTTTTGTTGCTGGAGGTTCCTTAGTATGTTGATGTTCAGTCTCGCTTGGTCTGGTTGTTGGGGTTGTTGCTAACAGATCTAGAGGCAGAGTTTGCAACCTCTGTTCTCTAAGTCTGTTGAATTCAAATAACCCTTCATCTTTGTATTCCATTATGGCCAGCGATCTAACTTGATACATTGATTCAGCCGAAGAGAACAGGTCATCAAATTTATCTTCTACATGATCAAACTTTGTCAATTTAGCCTGTTCAAGTGCATTATAGGCGACTTTGTTGGGATCAAATCGCCTATTTGGGAGAGTCTCTAGAGTTAATGATTTCATTTTCGTAGATTCTTTTTCTGCATGTTTGAAATCATGCAAAGTGTAGACACCACATCTCAAAGGAAAGGAGGGCCAGACCTGCTTCTTATTTTTCTTCAGAGTTTTTGTAACTCCTTCGGCAATAATCTGATAGGCTATCTCCCTTGCCAGTAGTTTGTCAGGTATGTACAAAGGAAGGACATGAGGTTCGGCTTGGCTGCCGAAAATTCTTACATAAGTAAATTTCTCCTCTCCGAACCATCTTCCTATTGATGTTAAATCAATCCCTGCTTGGTAAGAAATCTTGGGAGCAGGTTTATTAAAAATAGAATAATGAATGGGTAACATGAAGCCATTGCAGACTTAGTATAAATGGTGCTTATAGGAGGTCTTCCACAATTTCTGATGGTATATGTGAATAGGCGTGGGGTCTTGCACAGTCCACCTCCAGCCGAGTACAGGAAACTCAGAATTAAAACACAGGGTATCTAGTATATAAGCACTGTAGTAGAATGGGGGAATAAACCTTTCTGAGACGGAAGTTTTAGTTCTAAAACTAAGAACTGTTGTCGCTAGCTTATCTGACAGTATGGTTGCCCAATCCATAATCTCACTATTACATGCCGCTTCCATCAAGGGAACCATTTCTATGGTGAAATTAGAAGAATCGTGCAACCCCCACAATCTACACATCATTATCCCAGCATAACAATACGGAGAACATAGAGAATCAACAGAGTACTTACCGGAAGTTTCATGCTTGTGTTTCGCCGGATTTTGCCTCCATTCCCGAATGGGTTCGGATTCAGTTTCGTTCTCACTTCGGAATTTCTCCAGAAATGCCTTGTTGTACTTCTTTTCTGGCTCAGGCAAATGATACATTTGCCTCAAATCATCAGCCTTGAATGAACCGAAGATCCTCCCATCTCTGGTGCAGAAAGTTCTATCAGTGATTGGGATTTCCTCAATTTCCCACTTTACTACATCCATATATGGAAGAATTTGTTCCCGAGCCACTATCCGATGAAGGAAAGAGTCGGCCAAGTCTTTCAAAGTACCATCAGATTTTCTACTGGAACCCGTTGTAGCTTGCACTGCCGTCACCTTTGGTTCTTCGGCTTCGATCAAATTATAGGTACTTTGCCAAGTGGTCTTGCCAAGTCCTGAACATGTAGTATCAGATATTAATCCTTTCTTTTTAGTTGCTAGATCAGCGATGGCTTGTCCTGTGTTTGGTGCAGTGGAAGCGATTGCTGTTTTCTTAGACTTCTTCCCCATTCTGCTTGAATCTGTTACTTCGGAAAAATTATGCACAGTAGTGGAAATAAGCGTAACACAGAGAATTGGTAGCAAAAACCAAATAGGAGTGAGATATATTGATCAATGCATGATGATGGATTAACTTAAAGTGGTCGCGGATACAATCTATGAGAAGATTTTTTCAAGCTTACTATTTCATTAAATGGCTATTAAAACCTGCCAATCCTTTAAATGCTCATCATATTTCTTATCGGCCGCATGATTTGTTTAAGCGTGCCTTGGACGTTTTGGCGGTTGAGCGCAGTTGAATCACTGTTTGAAAGATAAGGCCTTAAATACAAATTAATCGTAATACCTCTGCTTTAACGGCCTTTTTGAAGTTTGCGCTTTTGGCTTTATCGCAATCGGGTGTCGGGGAAAACTTAAATCTTTGTATTGACACCTTTTGAAATCCTCGATCGCCGATAGCAATATCGCATCGCATCGCATTGGGAGTATGGGCACTTTAAAAATCATGCATGGTATATTGCCGATCGCCGATAGCGATATCGCATCGCATCGGAGCGAACGGGAGTTTATCGCATCGCATCGGATCGAAAGGCACTTTAAAAGCATGCATGGTATATTGCCGATCGCCGATAGCGATATCGCATCGCATCAGATCGAAATGCACTTTAATTATGGGAACTTATGATTGCCGATGTCCGATAGGCTATTGCACGTTATCGCGTCGGAGCAAACCAATGGGTTTTTTAAGTTATGCCTCCTTTGCCATTGCGATATGCGATCTTGCGATCGCTTTATCGCAATGATAAAAGATTGATTATTTATATTATAAGACCAAAATTGGTTTGTCAAAAAGGTTTTTTGTAATGTTTTCATTTTGTTTTCGAACCTATTTGAATAATACAAAGTTGATACCAATCAAAACTAAAAGGGACCCATTTCATATGATAGTTTTGTGAATAAAAATGATATGAAATGGGGGGTTGTTGTAGAGCACAACACCTTCTTAGCTTGCTTTACGGACATTTGCTTATATGGTTGTAGCCGTAGGAATACCCAATCAGCTACATCAAAACTTCTTTCACTGCGATGTTGATCTGCCTGTTGTTTCATTCTATTTTGTGCCAACACGAGGTTATCCTTTAAGAGTTGGAGGACTTGTTGTTGATGTTCGATGTGATGTTCCACTGCCTGAACCTTAGAATTTTCTCTTAAATATGATGTGATGGATGGTGGTTGATACCCATAAAGTGCCATAAATGGGGTCATTTTTGTTGCTGTATGGAAGGAAGTGTTATACCACCATTCAGCCAGAGGCAAACAAGAAAATAGTTCTGTCCAAAAATTTCCAGTGAAAATGGGATCTTTGTCACTTACAATAATCTTTGGGTTTCCATGTATCTTTTGAATTGTTTCCATAAATGCAGTAGAAACTGTACTGGCTTTAAATGGATGTGATAATGCACAAAAGTGTGCATACTTGGTAAGTCTGTCAACTACCACCATGATTACACTCTTTCCCTCAGACTTGGGTAAACCTGTGATAAAATCCATTGAAACCTCCTCCCAACGTTGGCTTGGAATGGATAAAGGTTGTAATAGACCCGGTGTCTTAATTGTTTCAACTTTATTTTGTTGGAAAACCAAACATTCCACCACAAACTTTTGAATATCTGATTTAAGGCCATCCCAAAAAAATTCCTTCTTAACCCTGTGGTAAGTTTTTAAAAATCCTGAGTGCCCTCCTAAGGGAGAAGTGTGCAATTCCATAAGAATCTTTTGTTTTAGCTGGGAATTCTTACAGAGGTATAAGCGATCTTTGTACCATAACGAATCATTTTGCCAGCTAAATGTATCAGACGTACTGGAATCTTGTTGTAGCTTTCGAATAAGTGCCCACACTTCTTCATCATTCTTCCATTCCTCCCTTGCTTCGTTTATCCAATCTGGTTGGATAATAGAAATGGCGCACAACAATGCTTCCACATCCTCATCCTTTCTTGAGAGTGCATCTGCCACCACATTTTGCTTCCCTTTTTTGTAGATGATTTCAAAGTCATAACCCAACATCTTTGTGACCCACTTTTGTTGCTCTTCAGAGGATAATCTTTGTTCTAAAAAGTATTTAAGGCTATCATGATCCGTTTTTACCTTGAAGTGTCTTCCCATTAGGTAGGGTCGCCATTTCTTAAGTGCATGGAGTATTGCCAACATTTCCTTCTCATAAATAGCTTTGCTTAAAAACTTTCCCTTGATTGGACGACTTTCAAAAGCAATGGGTCTTTCATCTTGCATTAGAACAGCACCAATTCCATTTCCTGAAGCATCACATTCCACAATAAAGGTTTTTGTGAAGTCCGGTGTAGCTAAGACCGGTGCTTGGCACATTGCCTCTTTAAGATGTTCAAAGGCCTTTGTTGCTTCCGAAGTCCATGAAAATGCATCTTTCTTCAATAATGTTGTTAGAGGTGCTGCTATTCTCCCATAATTCTTAACAAACTTGCGATAATACCCTGTCAACCCAAGAAATCCTCGCAGATGCTTTATGGATGTGGGGATTTTCCATTCCTTAATGGCTTTAATTTTGCTAGGGTCTACCTTAACTCCTTCATGAGATACAATATGACCCAAATATTCCACCTCCTGGACTCCAAAGAAACATTTGGATCTTTTTGCATATAATTGTTTCTCCTCCAATAGTTGTAGCACCTTGTCAACATGTTCAACATGATCCTTCCAAGACTTGCTGTAGATTAGTATATCATCAAAAAATACTAACACAAATTTTCTAAGGAATGGTTTGAAAATTGAATTCATCAAACCTTGAAATGTTGAAGGTGCATTGGTAAGGCCAAAAGGCATGACCAAAAATTCATAATGACCCTCATGAGTTCTAAATGCCGTTTTCGGAATGTCTTCAATCTTCATTCTGATTTGATGATATCCTGAACGAAGATCCAACTTGGTGAAGTAAATTGATCCATGCAATTCATCCAGTAATTCATCAATGACAGGAATGGGGAACTTATCTTTAATAGTGAGCTTGTTGAGCTCCCTATAATCCGGACACATGCGCCATGATCCATCCTTCTTGTGCACCAATACTACTGGAGCATAGAAAGAACTTTGACTTGGTTGAATTATACCAGCCTCTAGCATTTCTGCAACCATACGTTCAATTTCACTTTTTTGGACATAGGGATATCTGTACGGCCTGATGTTTGGAGAAACACTTCCTGGAATCAGATGAATAGCATGATCATGATCACGCATAGGTGGGAGACCTTGGGAGTCTCAAATACCTTGGAATGATTGTCCAGGACTTTTTGGAGATCTGGAGAAATAGATGATTCCAATGTGGAAACATCTAGCGAACATAATTGTGCAATTACACCTCTTTGCTCCTTTTTTAGAAGCTTTGTCATACCATGAGAGCTGATTATCTTTCCTGGTTTCCCTGCAATACCCCTTAATTCAACTTCCTTTCCTTCCGCAGAAAATTTGATGAAAAGTTCTTGAAAATTAAAAGCTATTGTACCCAAGGATTGTAGCCATTGGACTCCTAGTACAACATCAGCACCTCCCATTGGAATGGAAAGCATTGGGCTAGTCAATACATATTCTCCCATGGATAGCTTGATATTATGGCACTTTCCAGAGAAATTTATTGTTCCTCCATTTGCAATCATCACTTGACACTCTGGTGCTGGATATAGGAAGCAATTCAATTCTTTTGCTACCCTACAATGAATAAAATTGTGGGTGCTTCCTGAATCAATCAACACTATTACCTTTTTCTTCTTGATTTGTCCTTCTATCTTGATGGTTTGAGGAGTGGTAATTCCCGCCAATGCATTACAAGATATGGTCGGATTTATTTTTTCTTCATCTAGGCTTTGTTCCTGGAGTATATCTTCTTCTTTTGACCTTTCTTGCTCCTTTTCTTCTTCCTCTTCACAATCTATGTAGAATAATTTCTTCTCAGCACACTTATGACCTTTAGTGTATTTGCTATCACAACTGTAACAAAGCCCTTTTGCTCTTTTTCTTCCAATTGTTGTGGTGTCAACCTTATAGGTTGTGGAAGACTAGGGAAACAACACTTCTGTCTTTATAGTTGTGAGTGGTATGCTTCCTGGTTGCCATAATTTTGCTTTCCATTTTTCTTGCTAACCTGAATGCCTTCTCTAATGAATCAGGTTCCCAAAGGCGAACATCATGTTGGATATTATCCTTTAAAGACCCTATGAACACATCAATCCTATGCTCCTCTGGAATATATTTTACCCTTATGTTCAATTTTTGGAACTCCTCAATGTGCTCCATTACTGAACCCTTTTGTTTGAGACTTATCAATTGGCTAAAAAAAGTGTTGCTTTTTGTATCTTCATAATGTGCTATCAATTCTTCCGTAAAAATTGCCCAAGTGATAATTTTTTACGAGAGCAAAGCCATTGATACCATAAAAACTGATTTGGTTCCAAATATACAGTTTCCATACGTACCTTTTGTGTGTTTTGCACATTATTGAGATCGAAGAACTGCTCCATCTGTAATATCCATGTGGCGGGATCCTTGCCATCAAACTTCCTCATATCGATTTTTGGAATATGGTGGGTCTTCGATCCAACATTAGAGTCTATGGAATCATGATTAACATTTCTTTTGTTCACATCATGAGTTTCCTTTACAACCTTTTCACCATTAGTAAGTATTTCTTGTAGAAAATTTGTCAAATCTGTCTTCAAATCTGCCATGTCTGTCTTCAAATCTGTCTTCAAATCTGCCATGTCTCTCTTCAAATCTGTCTTTGAATCATCCATCTTAGCTTCCATGACCTTTATCTTAGATTCCATGCCATTTGTCTTAGATTCCACGCCATTTATCTTAGATTCCACGCCATTTATCTTAGCTTCTGTTAGCTTTTGTGAGCGTGACATTTGTTGCACTTGTTCTTGTAATTTTGATATATCATGTAGCATTTCTTCCTCTTCTTCATGAGTCATGCTAGAGCTTTCAGGTTCCTTACTAGGTGTTTGCATTTTCTTTCCTCAGGGCATCAGTTACCGATAATAATTCTTTACTATGCCCTTTGAATTCCTTCAAACCCATCTTACACAAAAATTTAAAAAAAAAAACTACACACCTTTTTTCACTTTGTAGAAGCCTGATATTGAATCTGATGTATCTCTGTAATTCCAGATCCTCCAATTCTAAAATTGTGACCTGTAGTAGCCTTCTGTGTCCTCTTTCCAATGCCACAAGTCTGACCCAAATTGGATTCTCCAAGGAAGAGTTATGCGAAATCTCCCACAGTGACTTGATTATAAACTAGTTCAGTAGAGCGAACTTGTACAACGTGCCACGAGTCACTGTTTCGACCTTTGGATCTGAAAAATGCATACAAGAAACTACAGTCCGTCCTCTTTCTGTACCTTCTTACGAAATTTCAATCCGATCCCCAGAGAGAAAGTTATGACGATTTTCCCCAGGTCACCTGTTTTTAATGTAATTCAGGAGTCTGCAAAAAGACCAAATTCCTCAGATCATATCTCCGCAAATATCACGCAAAAAGCTCTAAAATTCGGACCCAAGGTTCAACGCAATTTATTCTCAAATGGGTTTTATTTGTGACTTCTGAAACTTCACAGAAAAAAATTTATAGCGAAAATGCCACGATGACCTGTTTGGAGCAGCGAAACCCTAGAATCCAAAGCTCTGATACCAAATGTTATGAAACCAGCTCAAGAAAAGATAGAAAAGATAGATCAACGCCTTAGAATTCAGCCTCTTCGAGGGGGAAACCTCCTTTACATTACATAAATGAACAATTCTTGGATGATACAAATGACAAAACCTCCTTTCTATATATAGGAGTCTAAGGAGTCACAATATAATCCAGCCGACCTAACAATAATAATATAAAGCCACAAAAATAACAATAGAGGGATTCTATGGGGCACAAAAATAACAACATGGGGGTAATAGGGGCACAACAATATAAATAATGGGTATAACTACAATAGTAATGGGGTAATCACTAGTATTATAGGGACCCAACAGAATGAGAAATGTCGGTGAATTATCATATGCACAGGTGGTGACAGGTAGTGATAGGATTATTTAATCATATAATGATTACATAATCCCTTAATAAAATATTAATGATTTTATAAGTGATTTGATGATTTGTCAGGATTATATTTTTGAATGGGATGGGGTTATTATGATTCGCGGGATAGAAATCATGAAACAAATTTTGCGAACATTAATTGATATGAGGCTAATTATAGTATGCCTCCTTTTATTGAAGTTTAAGAAATTATATATATATATATATATATATATATATATATAAGTCTAAATAGTCCAAGCCTATAGTTTTACTTTAATAAAATCAAGCTAACATGTTTTGTTTGTAATACCTTTCAAGATGCCCATGAACTACTACCATTTGAGACTGTTGTTGATTTGGAGATTAGACCATGGTTGTTACTTCAATGAAAACTATCCAACTACTGAAATTTTCTCTAGCTACGAAATTTTATTAGTCTAGAAATATTGAGAAATTTTCTACAAAATAGGTTGACATTGTTGTTGGAAATTAGTATATTCGTATTAAAAGAGAAACAAAGTATTCAAACTGAATATTTTGAATCAAAAACCTGCAAATCAAAAGGAAAAGAGGGGGAGATCCTTGTTTCCAAGAAATTGGTTTTCATTCAGGATTTCTACATATTTATGCCAGCATGATGGTTTTCATAATTATTATTATTATCATTATTATTATTATTGAAAGAAAATAAATCACATGGTAGTGAAGGAGAATGATATCCTTTTCCACTAATTTGAACTTGGTACTCTATTGCAAATTTTGAATGAGCTCTTCTCTTGTTAGGGATTGTGATAAAGTTGTAGTCTATGCCCATCAACAAGGAAAGTGGTTCTTTCTTCATCAATAGTATTGATTCTTACTACTCCATTATCGAAAACAACTTCTTTTTCATAAGGTCCTAACCATTGTGTTTGGAATTTCCCTTGAAAATATTTAAATTTTGAATCAAACAAAAGGTCCCAATCACTTGGTTTAAAATTATTGACCTCTATAAATTTGTCGTGTCATCTCAACCTTTGTTGCTTAATGGTGTTTTTCCTTTGAATGTCATCTTGTTTGATGTCATCTAATTCATTGAGTTGTGACAATCATTTCCTTTCCATCTTCATAGGGATCTAGCCCCAATTTTGTTGTTGTTTTGTATGTCTCCACTTGGAACTCAATAGGAAGTAGAAATTTTTTTTCCATAAATGATGTGATTTAGAATATTAGTTTGCAGTGCTAAGATCTTCCTCAGATTATAAACAAAATGCTTTCATTGTGCTTAAGGATTCATCAATTTTCGCTAGTGAAATGAAGAGTTTTTATGTTAATTTTATAAGCAGTTTAACATAAACCAGAAATTGAACAATAGCATAAACATGTACAAAACATCATCAAAAACACATTAAAACAAGCACATGATAAAGGAGTTCACCCCTCCTGTCCTACGTCTCCTTGGTCCATCTTCCAATGGCTTGGGCCTCTCTATTACACTCAAAAGTCTAAAAATATGTGTTTACAATGCTCAAATGCTTCTAAAACCTGCTCCAATCAGTTTAGAATACTAAAAAATGGCTATCTAGCCTCTTTTTGCATCCAATTTGGTGACAAACTGAAGAAGTTATGACCTCTCCTATTTTTCCCACTATTCTCTCCACAATTTGCCCCATTTCCGACATGATCCTACAAATTAGCCCTAAAATCTACTAACTAGGTGAAAATTGCACCACACGACAGGCCATATTTTGTCAGCCGAATCGCAAATCACAATCGGCGAGGACTGACGGCTTAAGTTCTATGAACATGGCGGCGATGTTGTGATAGCGATGTGGCAGACCCGATGGAATTATAACCTGGAACCTGTAGTGGTATCGCATGAAGTATATCACAATCACAATTTGGTAGAGTATCGGTGGTCTTATGAATGCGAGACCTTCCCTGTTTTCGATTTGCGATTGCAATTTATCGCATCACAACCTGGTACCTGTCGGGGGCCAATTTTAAAACCTTCCCTTCGCTAATCTGTGATTCAGATCCATCACATCGCACCTCCAGTCAATTTCTGAATGCTTTCCCTCCCGCCTTATCGCATCGCAACCTTTTCTTGCTCGGGGCCAATTTCTATAATTGTCCTCCCTTCGCCGAAGTGCGATTGCGATTTGTCGCATCGTAACCCTTCTATGATCGGGGACTGATTCTTTAACATGATCCACCTATCTCTTGCGATTTTTGATATGCGGGGGTTAATGGCGGCATGCCACTTGGCGCCTCCTCATTCCTTGAAGGGCTTTTCCACATCATCCAATCCTACCGTGTGGACAAGTAAAACTTGAACTTTGACTTGCTCTAACTTCTACATACGCACTCGGATTTGAGTGACGTTCACACCATTAGATTCAAAATGACGAGCTCTTTGATATAAATCCAAGTTTAACAAAATTCTGACACTTTGATTTTTGAGCATAATTTTGAGCACCTAATCACTCCTCCCCACTAGAAGTCTTTTGGACCCCAAAAGATCACTTTCAATTGACCAGTAGGTGAGGGTACAGTTCCCTCACCTTTCCAACCTCCATCCATTTGGATTTTGAAGGATTTGTACCCTTGAGCCCCACTCAAAGATAATCAATACTTCCCCTTTTTGTTGTCCTTGTTCTTCTGTCAAGTATAGTGTCTTGTTGAAGCTCATCAAGGAATTCTGGAGAAAAATCTTCAATAGAGGGAATCTGCATATTCTCTCCTTGATCTTCAATCAAAGGAGGCTCATACAATCTCAAATTTTCAACATTAACAACGGAATAAATTTGCATATATGAAGGCAAATCAAGCTTGAAAGCATTATTACCAATCTTTTCTAGAATTTTAAATGGACCATAACGAATTGTTTTCAGCTTTTTACCTTCACCTTGAAGCCTTTCCTTACTAATGTAAAGCCAAAATTCATCACCTACTTGAAAATAATGATCCACACGATGCTTATCATGCCTTGTCTTATACTCACCTTGACTCTTTTCTAGTTGTTCTTGAACTGTTTGGTGAATCAACTAAATTTTCTCAATGAATTTCTTTGTTATGTTTATGTCGCTATGTCCATATACGGCTACATCTTTCTCAAAGATGAAATCCAAAGTCAATTTAGGAAAATAACCAAGACATGTCTCAAAAGGTGATGTTAGAATAGAAGAGTGTTTTTCTTGGTTGTAAGCATGCTAAATATAATGCAATTGTGCATCCCACAACTTAGGATTCTTGTTGCAATATCCTCTTAGAAAATGAATAATTTTCCTGTTTAACACTTCAGTTTGACCATGTGTTTGCAGATGGAAGGTTGTACTTTTGTTCAACTTGGTGTCCATAAAGTTCCATAAATTTGACCAAAAATTCCCAACAAATCGAGAATCACGATCACTTACAATAGAAGTAGGTAACCCAAAATTAACCCATACATTTTGAAAGAAAAGTTGAGTTGTTTGTTCAACTGTAATTTGTTTTTTACAAGGAATTAATATGCACATATTGTTGAACCTATCCACAACTACGTACAAATAAACATGACCTTTTCTTGATAAAGGAATACCTCCTACAAAATCTATAGAAACACTCTCCCATGGACATGAAGGCACTGGAAGTGGCGTGTACAATCCTAGTTTCCTATTACTAGTCTTACTGACTTCACACAATGAACAACCTCTGATAAAACGTGACACACTTTCAAGCATATGAGGCCAGTAAAAATACCTCTAAAGATTTGCCATTGTTTTACTTACATCAAAATGTCCATCAATAAGAGAAGTGTGCGCTTCCCTTTTGAAATTTACTCTCTCTCCCTGTGGAACAAAAAGTTTTCCCATATGATACAACAGATTATCATGTACATGGTAGTCTAATTCCTCAACTTGGTGGCCTTGACTCAAGTTTTAATATACCTCTTGAAATTCAACATCATGTGCGTATTGTTCAACATAACTTTCAGGCAAAACATAATGTTTCTTGAGTAAAATGGCTACATTAACAACCGATCTAGAAAGAATATCAGCAACTCTGTTATAAATACCTTTCTTGTACCGTATTACCAAGTGGAATTGTTGTAAGAATCCCATCCAACAAAAGTGCCTTGATTTCTGCAATTTTGTTTGAGAACGCAAGTATTGCAAAGGTTGATGATCGGTGTGAATAATGGTTTCTTTTCCCATTAAGTAATGCTTCCATTTCTTCAAACTTTGCACCAATGTGTAAAGTTATTTATCATATGTGGGATAGTTAATAACATCACCATTAAAAATATCAGAATGAAATGAAATGGGCTTACCTTGTTGTAAAAGAATTGCACCCATGGCATAGTCACTTGCATCTGTTTGTATTTCAAATGGTTGTTTCAAATCCAGCAATGCTAAAATTGGGGCTGAACTAATATTTTGTTTTAAAGAATCGAATTCTTTTTGTTGTTTTCCTCCCCACTGGAAGAAAACCTTCACGTTGGTCAAAGCATGTAGTGGAGCTGCTATGGAAGAGAATTTGGCACTGAACTTCCTCTAGTATTGTGTTGCTCTGTGAAAACTCCTTACTTCTGTGACTGATTTGGGTATTGGCCAATTCACAATGACCGAAACTTTAGAGGCGTCAATCTTTAGCTCACCTCCTCCAACTATATGGCCCAAATACACTAAGGAAGTTTTCCCAAATTCACATTTAGACATCTTCATAAATAATTGTTCCTTTTTCAAGACATCCAACACTTTCCTCACATGCTTGACATGCTCTTCTCGTGATTTGCTGAATATCAAAATATCATCTAAATAGACAATTACAAACTCATCAAGAAAGGATCTTAAAACATCATTCATAACTCTCATGAATGTAGTTGGAGCATTGCAAAGACCGAAAGGCATAACCAGCCACTCAAACAATCCCTGTTTGGTTTTAAAAGCAGTCTTCCAAATATCCTCCTCAACTATTCTAACTTGATGATATCCACTTCTCAAGTCTAATTTAGTGAAATATTTTGCATTCTTCAACTGATCTAGCAAATCATCTATTCTAGGCAGTGGGTATCGATTCTTTATGGTAATTTTATTCAAAGCTTGATAATCTACACACATGCACCAGGTTCCATCTTTCTTGGGTACCAAAACAATTGGTGAACCACATGGTGAAGTAGAGGGACGAATTACACCTTTATCTAACAATTCCTGGACTTGTTTCTTAATTTCTAAACTTTCTAGAATTGACATTCGATACATACCGATATTTGGGAGTGGACAGTCTTACTGTAGTTGAATTTCGTGATGAATTCCCCTTTTTGGTGGAAATCCCTTTGGTTCTTGAAACACATCTCCATATTGATTGACAACATCAACCAATTTGGCTTTCAGATTCACGTCACAACCTACAAAAAATTCACGTTTCGTGTCATTCTTCTTCTTGATCATAAGGAGCACGAGATTCTGCTGGAATTGACCAGTCACTTCATTTTCCCTACGCTTGCTAAAGACAAATTAAGATTTCTATGATGGGCTCTCACAATATAATCCACTCCATCTTTGAACAAATGATATTTTTTCTCAAATCTATGGAAAACGGTTTTCTAGTCATACAAATACGGGCTTCCCAACACAATTCCAGAAATATCCAGTGACACTACATCTAATTCGACTTCATCAACGAAATTGGTAGTAATAGAAAACCTGAAAACGCATTTCCTTGTGACCTAAAGATTTGCATCCTTGGTTATCCAACCCAATGGATATGGTTTATGATGAGGCATGGTTTCCAGTTCAACTTCTTGAAATTAAATTTTCCTGGGATCCATTGTCAAACAACGTATCAATCTTGGTGTGTTTGGAAATAACTCTAATATGGAATAGCCCAATTATGTTTTCTTCATTTGAAGCGTTGTTGGAATTATTTTATGTGTCGGTGCTTGCCACGAGTTCCTCTTTGCTTGTTTTTTCAATGACTTTTCCTTTAGTGACTATGGCTGCAATCTTTGTTTCATCACCTGAGTCAGAACCCAAGTCTTTTTATACAACAAAGTTTGTTTTTTGTTTCCCTTTATTGTTAAATTTCTTCTGTCTTAATCTAGGATGAAGTTTCCAGCAATGCGCTTCGTCATCGCCCTCTATGGAACAATTCTTGTACATGAGTTTCTCCCCTTATTTCTTAACATAAGCAATTTTATTCTTCTTTCCTTTAGATTTCTTTCCTTTTTCACCACTTGGGAATGGCTTCTTCTTACCTTCTTCTTGTACATTTTTCCCTCTTGCTTTGAGGTGTGTATCTTGAACAAATACCTCATCAAGATTTGTGTGATTAAACATAAGAATGGTGTGTCGAAGATAGCTATGCAAACCTCCTATGTATTTCAGAAAAATATCTTGTGGCTGCATGTCTACTCCTAGCATAAGATATCTTCTCATAAACTCGTAAGTATACTTTTACACATCTTGACCTTTTAACTTCTGAAATTTTTCCAATTCATGATAGATTTTTGCATATGAGCTAAAGGGTAGAATTGTCTTTTTATAGCAGAAATGAAATCAGACCAAGTAATAGATATCTTACCATGTTTTTTAATCTCCTCTTAGGTCTTTGATTCCCACCATACAAGTGTTGCACCCTCCATTCTCAAGGAAGCTAACTGAATATTTATGTCATCCTCTGGAAGGTTTTGAATCTTGCAATAGACCTCCAATTGACGAATCCAGTTATCTAGTTTCTTTGCATTTACTTCACGATTATACATGGGCAACTCGAATTTAACATCAAGTTTTAGAAAAGGTGATTTACCAGTTCCTTTCGAAGAATGATGATGAGTATGAGTAAGGGTTGTATTAGTGGAAGAGTGTGAAGATGCTTTTGAAGAAGAAGATGAGGAAGATGGTGAAGAGCATGGAGGTTTGTATACATTCCCATTACCTCCTTTTCCATTGCCTCCTCCTTAAAAGCCTTCTCTTTTTGGGAGGTTTGGAACTTTCTCCTTGCAATCTGTTATTCCTCTCTTCATAGAGGACCTTCACCATATCTGTCATATCAAAGAAAGCCTTTATGAAGTTCTTCTCATCCTCTGTCATGTTTGTAGGTTCCCCTTCATGAGACATGATCCCTAGAGTCTCAACTACAACTTGAGGCTGAACTGGTGTTGGTGATTGTGGCAACCTTGCTCTCCTTCCCCTTGACCCAACTTCAGGGCTTCCAACTAGCTTTCCTTCACTTGTTTTGAGTTTTAACCTTGTAATCATGACATAAACTTGCAAACAATTAAATCCTTCTTTCACAAAGAAAAACCTAGTGCTCTGATACCAAATTGATCTGATTTAGAATATTAGTTTGCAATGCTAAGATCTTCATCAGATTATAAACAAAATGCTTTCATTGTGCTTAAGGATTCATCAATTTTTGCAAGTGAAATGAAGAGTTTTTATGTTAATTTTATAAGAAAGTTAACATAAACTAGAAACTAAACAACATCCTAAACATGTACAGAACATCATCAAAAACACATTACAACGAGCACATGATAAATGAGTTCACCCCTCCTGGGCTACGCCTCCTTGGTCCATCTTCCAATGGCTTAGGCCTCTCTATTATGCTCAAAAGTGTAAACTTTGTGTTTACAATGCTTAAATTCTTCTGAAACCTTCTCCAATCAATTCAGAATACTCAAAATGGCTATCTAGCCTCTTTTTGCATCCAATTTGGTGAAAAACTGAAGAATTTATGACTTCTCCTAGTTTTCCCACTATTCACTCCACAATTTGCACCATTTCCATCATGATCCTACAAATTAGCCCCAAAATTCACTAATTGGGTGAAAATTTCACTGTGCGGTGGGCCATATTCTGTTGGTCAAATCGCAAATCGTAATTGGAAAGGACTGGTGGCTTAATTTCTGTGAACACGGCGGTGATGTTGCAGTATTGATGTGGCAGACCCGATGGAATTATAAACTAGAACTTATAGTGGCATCACATCCAAGATATCGAAATCGCAATTTTGCAGAGTATCGGTGGTCTTATGAATGTGGGACCTACCCTATTTGCGATTTGCGATTGCGATTTATCGCATCACAACCTGGTACCTGTTGGGCACCGATTTTGAAACACTTTCCCTTCACCGATCTGCGATTGCCATCGCATCACACCTCCGATCGATTTCTGGACGCCTTCCCGCCTGCTTTATCGCATCGCAAATTTTTCTTGATTAGGGCCAATTTCTGTGACTGTCCTCCCTTCGCTGAAGTGTGATTGTGATTTTTCACATCGCAACCCTTCTCTACTCGAGGGCTGATTCTTTAACACGATTCTCCTATCTTTTTCAATTTGCGATATGCGGGGGCCAATGGTGGCCTTCCACTTGGTGCCTACTCATTCGCTGAAGGGATTTGCCACATCACCCAATCCTACCATGTGAACAAGTCAAAAAAGAACTTTGACTTGCTCTAACTTATGCATATGAGCTCGGATTTTACTATTGTTCACACCGTTGGATTCAGAATGACGAGCTTTTTGATATGAAGCTAATTTTAACAAAATTATGACACTTTTATTTTTATAGATTTGAGGCTTTTGCGATCTGTATTTTGTGTGGTGATATCTTCCAGAGTCATCGCATTCATGTTTATTTGTTATCGACGTTTTGAACCAACCTCTGTGGTTCATCATCAGGATCAGATGAATGAAAAAGTCAGAGATGAATAGGGTAATAAATAGAGGAGAGGGCTGGGATGGGAATGGATGGAGCCGACAGTTTAGAAAATGGTATGAAATAGATCAAGTTATTATTTAATTAATTTTTGTTAATGAATATTCAATTTCTATTAATGAATATTAAATATTAGATAATTATATTGTTTAGTTATTGAATAAATGATTATAATTTAAATGTTGTGACCTAATAAATCCACTAACTTATAGTTTTTTCACAATTAATTGGTTTATGTTAATTACAAAATTTTAAGGACAAATTCTTAGTGATGATAATAATGTTTTAAATATTGTATGATTTAAAATGTTAAGTACTTATTAAAATATCATGATTAAAACTAACTTATTCCTATATGTCTAATTAAGTTATAGCGAAAATGTCACGATGACCTGTTTGAAGCCACAAAATCCCTAGTAGAGGAGGATATGAGGGTCACTATTTATATGAATGCCTTGAGTTGAGAAAGTCCTAAAGAAGTGAACGTTGGAGGGATTTTAGGAGAAATAAAACATTATTAATTATTGGCTATTCAATTACCAAAATCAATTATGAATTCCATGCCACAACGTCGTAGGATTTTAGCCCACTAATTGGGGTTACTAACTTCAAACATAAATATCTCTCAAACCGTGAAGAATTACATGGCATGCCATATATCAACAGAAACATCTCAACGATTAGAATATGTCTAGAAGATAATTGACTCAGAATAAAGTAATTTGTGAAGTCAAAATTACCATGCAAGATCGCGGTAGCCCCTGGTGCTACTTGGGTTGACAATAATGACAACCATTGATCAACAGAAATGGCTAAATTTGAAAATATAAAATATTTCTTGAATTTTCGGTTAGTCTAGTTTTCGAAACAATAGTTTATCTTCCCATAGTAATGGTTTACCTGGGTATTTCCCATGGTAATTTTTGCGCATGTAATTTTGTATAAATCGGCTGAAGTTGACGGGAATGGGGTTTGTTAGTTGGTTGGTTAGCTAATTAATCATTTGGGTATTGGGCAAATTCTATAACTCTATGATGTTGAATTAGGCTAGTGAGTCGAGACGAACCCTATGGGTATATGTACTGCATTTGGCACTTTTTTGGTAATAAGAATGATGGTTGGAGTTTTGCATGCTTGTTGTTTTATTTTTTCATGATGATTTTCTTTATGAGTATCAATTATCTATGATAATCATGGTTGAATGGATAAAATGTATTTCTAAGAGTAATCAGTGCACCCTTGTAACATCCCAGAAATTAAGCATAAAACAAAATACAACCACCAAGTTACTAACATATGTAATAAAAATGTAAACAGTGATGCATACCTGAGGAGTGAATATTTCTTACTGAGGTTTATAGCGTTGTGACATGTGTGCACTAATCTGGAACCACTACCCACAACAACGATTTGGGGATGACTCTCCACCCAACCGTAGGCTTAGCTTCTCAGTATATTTCAACAACTAGTCACCCCCAAGCCCTCAACCAACTTACTATTTCCAATGATCAATTCCCTTGAGCATTTCCTTCCTCGAGAATGAGTGAATGAGTGCTTCCTCTTCTTCCCCCTTCTCCGCGATTAAATAGAACAAATGGCTCTAAAAATCGTAAGGGTTTGGAAAGGGATTTGCATGTACACCATCCATGTGTCCATGCCAACTTTTATTTTATTTATTTATTATTACATTTTCTTCGTTAATTGTTAGTTTATCTATTCTTCGTTAATTTTTATTCTATTTATATTAATATTATTTTATTTACTTTATTATTATTATTATTATTATTATTATTATTATTATTATTATTATTATTATTATTATTATTATGATAATTATTTATTTTATTATTATTATTATGGGATATTACATACTCCCCCTCTTTAAGGAACTTCGTCTCAAAGTTAAGTTTATTTATTATTATTATTATTATTATTATTACCCCATGATTTCCAAAACCCCTCTATTGAACTAGTATACCAATAGTGATCGAAAATTCCACAACAACGAGGAAATCCTGAGGAGTCTCAATTCTCTTTCCCAACTTTCACAACCAGGAATATAACCTCCTCGGTCTATACCATAGCCCTAAGTCTCGCCCCAGGGCTTAGACCTCATTTTCCCTAAGGCAAGCATCTGGTCCTAGTACTCAATGACTTTGAACATCTTGCAAGGCTGGCCCATCTCCCTCCACAACTAATTAAGGTGCACATCCCCAAGCATCGAAGATGTTACGCCCCCTCTAGACTTTAGCATCGAAGATGTTGGTGGGCCCCAGTATTGCAGCAATAATGCTGCAACTCCTGGGAATCCCTTCTTTACTTTTATCAACCCGGTAGTTCGTAACAAGCTTGGAAGCGACAGTGCTGTATGCACAAGTACTAGCTCTTGCCGCAGCTGTCACTTGGTCAGCTGGCACAAGTCCGCTAGGGGCTTAAGCCAACTTCTATGAGCTCTTAGAAGAATCTTTTTCACTGATGGATGGAAGCTAACTCAAAGGAAGCTAATCTACTTGCAGAAAGAAACTAAAAGCCAAAAAGTAACGCAAACCCTAACAAACCCTAATTCTACCAGCTAGTCCTACTGATGCAAAGGAGAGGATGCAAACTATTAAAAGAGATGCCATTACTTCTATGAAGGTGAAATGCATGTTTCTAGACTACCTTTATCTGAAGAAAACATATTTTTGTATTTTTGAGTAAGTTATTAGAAGTATCATTCATGTGCTTTTAACTGGCTTTTTACTGTGCAGGGGTGGATCAAGGAGGAGAAATGCTTGGAAAAGGTTGGGAATGTTCAAAGAGGGTATAAGGAGTCCCTAGCACTCTTCCGGAGAGTTTCACAAAGTTTGGCTATCAAGAAACCTCATTTGGGAGCTTCTACAGGAAGTCTGCAGGGGTTCTACAGGATGTTCAGAGATTTCTACAGGATGTTCAGAAATTTCTACAGGATTTTATAAAGTGGACTTTTAGAGGATGGGTGAGTGAGGGAAGATGCATGGATGGATAGGGAGGTAGGATAGGGGCCTGAAATGACCCAGGGGCTGATGGATGGAGTGGTGAGAGGGTGTAGAAGGTTGAATTGGCTTAAAGAAGGCTAAGACAATGGAGGAGAAAGAAAGTAGGGTTACGTGGGCAGAAGAACAGTTGTGAGACGAGGAACCTAACTAGGAGATGGAGAAGCTGGCCTGGACAAAGCTTAGGCGGTTGAGGGAGTGGTGGAGATGCCCTGCACGGTGTACACTTAACCGAATCAACGAAGTCCTGCACACAATCAAAGTCTTGGCTAATCTACTCTAACTGTCAATGAAACAAATGAATAGCAACTTTATTTATAAAGAGAACCATGTACATCACTTAAGCAAAGAAACATTTCAGAGGTCTGAACGCATAACTAACTTCTACAAATGAAAACATTACACCAAGGATTGCATGGTCAAGCAAACTAGTGTTTTTGTTGGGGCAGCACTGTTTCTGCAATTCCAGCCCCTGATCCAATAAGGATGAGGTGAAACTGAGAGTGTTGTCAACCCTTTTCTTGGAGCTTTATCTGTTATTATCCTACCAATCTATTCTACACATCTGAAGCAATTTTATTTATCACCAGTGACCTATTTAACCAACACAACTAAATCTGCTTAACAGAAACACGTTTCAAATGCATAAAAGGAAAATCACGATGCATAAAGAAAAGGTAACAGTACAAAGAAGGAGGCCCTAGGCTCTCAGGTTGGGCCCAACCCCGAGAGCTATGGCTCCTATAGAAAACTCAGAGCTGATATCAAATCGGACTGCTTCTCATTATCAAAAAATAATCATAAGTCAAGAGTTATGCCAAAATTGGCTACAAGAGAAAAAAAATGAAGCTAGCAGCACTGTATTGCAAAGTATGGAAGAGTTTCAAAATGTCCCTCATGAAGGTTGAGGCCTTAACATTTATACACCACGAGGCCCTAGCTGGCCTCGTAAATCTATGGGACTTGGCTGCCCAAACTGTGAGTGAACAGCTCCTTCCAAAAATCTGTTTGGCTACCTTCTAGATCCAGTTTTGGTGGCCTTTGGAGCTCGGAGTTGGGGGTGAGGATCTCGAGGAAGGCTATTTAACGCCATAGACAACCCCCCTACGAATCCTCAACCTAAGCTTGGCTGTCTTCTAGCCCATGATTGCTCGGTTTTGCTCCAACATGTGTCAAAAAAACCTAAAATGAGCACGTGTTAGCCACCTAGGAAGAGTGACTACCCTTATTCATACAAATGACATAAACATACTGAAAAATAATGCATAAGTTATGAAAAATGAAGGATTGAACAAGGATAATTAGGCAAAATGAGCCCAAAATGTTACCAAATTTGGGGCTCATCATCACCCCCTTGCTAAAATGATTGCTCATCCCTAAGCAACTAGTCCAGCTCCTCGTCTTTCATTGCTTTAATCGCCACCCTCACATCCCAGGCTTCTGAAGTAGTATCCTCCTCACTGTCATGGAACCCGGCCTTCCTTTCCACCTCTTCCCACTGCTTATGCTCTTCTTTTTCTATGGTTCCTTCTACCAATCCCAAAAGCAAAGGTGGTCTTAGCTTGAGGCCGATCCAGCTGGCCTGGAGGTTCTGCATGGACTTCTTGTAGAGAGGCACCCGTGCCAGGGCCTCCCTCATTCTAGTCGGAGTGTGATATTCCCTGATTTTGAGGCTATGGGACAATGTGTTCCACCTACGGGTGCAAGCATGAACACAATTGTCCCCTAATAATCGCTCCATTTCCTCGAAGTGTGCTATAGCCTGAGCCTGCTGATCCATGTATTTTAATAAAGCCTGAGAGTTGGTTGCTAGGTGCTGGTGGGCTGATACCAATGCGGTGGGGTCCCCTGGCTCTGCTCTAAGCAGCAATGGTTCATGTAGCTCTCGGCTCATGACATCTTTGACCTCTGCCGCTCTCTTTTCTTCGTGGTTTAACCATGAGTTTAGTGCCATCAGCTGTATATCTCCCACGACTGTGTTGGGGTCCCATGAGGTTACATTTGGAAGGGCCAAATTATGAAGGTAGAACTCTGATAGCTTGGCCTTGTCCTCTGTTGAACTGTTGTTACATAAATCTGTGAACTGTTGGGGGTTTTGGATTTGGGAGATACGCCTCTGTGCCAATGCATTAATTTGGAATTGCAGCCACTGGTCCCGTAGGTATAGACCATAAGATTTGGTCAGCTGCCTACATTGCAGAGCGTCCATTGCCCAACTGGCCATGCAGGCCTGTTGTGCCTCCTTTTCTTGCACCTGCTATTTTAGAGCTTGTATCTCTATGTTTGCCTGCAATTCTCTTTCCTGTAGTTGTTGGATTAGTACCTCAAGATTAGCTTGCATTCCTTCTTTTTCTTGGGGTTCTGCTGTGGTGTCCTCTGGTGCTGTGTCCCCTTCTTTCTTCTGTCCTTGTAGCTGAAGTTTGAGCTTCTCATTTTCTTGCTGTAGAAATACTCGTTGGCAGTTACCCACATGTTTGGCCATAGCCAATTCTCTTCTTGCCTCCTTGAGTTGTTCCTCCAAAGGGCCTATATCTGCTACTCCTTTAGACTTGGCTATTCTCATCCATGTGTGGGTCCTCACCCTTTCTTCCTCTAGTGCAATGAAAAGCGGCACTGTGAATTTCTGTGGAATTATTTTTCCGGCCTCCAAAAAGTTATAATAAGAGCCCAAGCTGGGCTGGGGACTAGGTTCCATAATGTGCTCTACCTCTTCTTCCTTTTGTGGTGATTTGGCTGCCTCCCCTTCCATTCTTTTGGTCTCCTTGAGCCTGGCCAATGTTTCCTATAGAACGGCTTCAGCATCTTGTAGAGAGGTTTTTGAAGCCAATCTTTCCATTCTCTCCCTCCAGGTAGATGTCTTCGGGCTCCCCCGCTCATAAGTGACTGATGCTTTGGAGGGGGACTTCTCCTTTGGCGAGGTAGGTGTGTCTTCAATGGTAATTGGGTCTTTGGATGGAGGTTGGGGTCTGCCGGTTTTAATTCTTACACTTCTTCTTGCTTTGAAATACAGAGGAGTCTCCCTCTTTCGTTTTTCCTTTGGCTTGGGAGAGGTACCTAGGGTGGCCAGCACAGCTGTTGCCTCCCTAGCAAGAATTTCGGCCATTTTCTCCTTCTGCTTTCCTTTTTCAGGACTTCCTGTAGAAAGCCCTGTAGTGGCTGATTTCTGGCTTCCTGTAGAAGTCGTTTTTAAACTTCCTGTAGAAACAGACGGCACCGTTTTAGCCTGCTTGGCTGAGGGTGCTTTTTCTTTTAACTTGGCTGAGGCTGCCTTAGAGGTGCCCTCACTGCCTTGGAACTTTTCAGTCCTTTCTACCCTACTCTGTAGTCTTTTCTCTCTGGGTGTTGGTGTAGTTTTACCACCCCCTGTTTTGGCAGCTTGGCTTTTTTCTTGTGTTTCCTTCTGCTCTTTCTTTGGTGTTTTGCCCAGGGTTTCTTAGCCTTTACCTTTCTTCTCTGCTTGAGTGTGCTCCTTCTCCTCACTACTGAAAGAGGTGAACTCCTCGGCCAGATGTCATCATCCTAAGTCAGATTCCGAAAAGTTTCCCAGGAGAGAGGGACGGTGTACGTGTGGAGTGCATCTTCCACGAGGAGCTTGATGAGCCCATGATGGGCTATCTGGTTTGGCGTTCCCTCTCTCAGTTTGGTGGCACACTCAGTCATGGATTGCAGGAGGAAGTAAGGAATGCTCAACTTTTGCTCTGAGGGTAGGTCCATTTGGTGCCTGAGTTCTGTGAGCAACCGGAAATGATAGCCATACACGATGCTAAATCGCCCCTCACACGTAATATACTTCATAATCTATAGGCTGACCTCACTCCAGAATGGCTGTAGGCTGGTTCTTCGAACTCCATTCTTGTCCTCTAAGAATTGTTCCTCTGGCAAGAAGAACTCCTTCTTAGCTTTCTGACCTAGTTTTCTCTCCTCCTTATCCCAGGTTACCCCCATCAGTAGATCAGTTACTCTAATAATGAGCTGTGGGGTGAGTCTGAGGGTCAATCCTCTGAAGTTGACAACGGCCAATGTCTTTGACTTTGGCTTCAAGGACCTTAGGAATTCTTCTGTAACTTCGTCATCGTGACCTTGAAGCTTGTCACAAAATGACATCCATTGTGCACGGGAAAACAAGTCCACCACCTCAGTGGTTTCCCGTAACTTCTTAGAGTCTGAAGGCTCTTTTATAATGAACCCTCCCGGCATGGTAAAAACTTGTTTTGTTGTCCTGAGCTTGCCTGCTCGTGTACAGAAGTAGAGCTTTGAGATTTTCTTAGACAGAGTGCAGAGCTATGTCTCTGTTATGCACACAGTTATATAAAATTCACAACTTTCTACCCATGAGCCTTGACAGTGGCTCAATTATAATTCAAAACCCCAGAGAAAATCTCGCATACATACTACGATGACAATTCTCATGCAGCGATAAGAAAACGGCTTGTAAATTCATGAACAGACTTTTATTCACGTTTTCCTACCCCTTCAACACGTCGACTTCACCACCTTTTGAATCAATTGCATGGGAGAACTATGTTCAGGCTTACCTTATTCCAGAATTGCCACCTTCGACGTGAACAGTCCAAATTCCTCCGTAATGCTGGGCTTCCTGTAGTGCAGCTTCCTGTAGGAGTCGTGCACGGATTCTGGGGAACGCTTCAGTGGTTCTGGACCTTCTGTGCAGCAACAGGACGTTGGAACAGGATGAGAACTCGAGTTAACAGCCTTCAAATAATTGAGGATGCGTACTCGGCTGCAAAACGGTTGCGAATAAATGACTGCAGTGCATCATAAGTGATTCAGCCGACTGATTTGAATTTCTACGGAATTCGTGGCACGAGGGTGAGCTGTCCCCGTCAACCCGTTGGCCGACGTCACCGCTATCATTCTGCTGCATGTATTCCTGACCACCGAGTCCTTCCCTTTGTATCTACCGCCGCCATTCCTGTTAGACCGCCACTTCTCTTCGACTGGACGCTTCCCACGTGTCCATTTCCTGTCTTTTCGACATAACCAAAGCCTTTCGGATCCGACGAGGTCGTCGGACTGGTTGTGGTGGCCAGTTGAATGGCTACCTGACTTGTTCAATCGGTTCATTTCCACAGTTACGCACATTTTAGAGTATATCTTATGTAATTTGACGAAATAGGGTGAGGCACTTACCTGTGCAGCCGTGGACGTGATTTTTCTCAGGCTTCAGGATGAGGAATGATGGATCCACTTGCTGCTGCTTCGTGCACAGGCACTGGAGCTCCTCTTCATTGACTGCTGCTGGTTACGAGACCTTGAGACCCGGTTTCCTGGCTGTGAATGTTGCATGCGCCGGCTTCATGAGCTGCGGGTGCCTCCATGGTATGTGCTCTAGCCGGATCAACTGCTACAGGATTCCTGTAGGACATCCTGTAGTCGTTTCTCCTCCTGGGGTGCATGCCGAAATAATTGAGTCACGTTCACAGGTGCAGGGTCCTTGGATTGCCGTGACAAGGTATGTGAGCCTCTACATGCATTTATTTCCCAAAGAAATTCCTTTATCTGAGAAAACAAAGTTCTGGTATGACTGTGCAGGTATATTTTGACCGTATGGCAACAATGGTGGTGAAAGGAGGTGAAGCAAGTGGAGGATGGAGGAAAAGAGTGGTTGCATGCCTTCTCAACTGACTTCAAGCTTCAAATTATTCTTCATAATCAGTCCTGGCCCATCCAAAGGCTCTACAGGATGTTTCCTGTAGAAATACAGAACTTCCTGTAGAAAGTCCTGTAGCTTCCTGTAGAAAGCTAAACTATGACCAGATTGCGTCCAAACCTTGGAAGAAATGAGTGTTTATGGAGGGAGTGTTTGTGAGGTTGCCTGGTAGCTTGGTAGGGACCTTTGTCCTTGAGTTGAGAGGCCTCCTTTTTGCATTGAATACCTGCAACCTGCAACAATTTCCAAAGATTAAGCCTGTTTTTCTGTTTCTGCCTCTTTCTCTTTTTTCTCTTTTCCTCTTTCTTTTTCTTTTTTCTTTCTTTTCTTTTCTTTTCTTTTTTTTTTTTTTTTTTAAGAGACAGCAGAGGCACCTCAATGAGGTTTTCACCCCTACTATCTGCCTTGGGTGCCTCAGAGAGGTTTTCACCCAAGGGTCTTTTTATTCCAATTCTTTTTCAGGGAGACAGCAGGGGCGCCTCAATGAGGTTTTCACCCCTACCATCTGCCTTGGGTGCCTCAGAAAGGTTTTCACCCAAGGATCTTTTTTATTTGCATTTTATTTTATTTTTTTTATTTTAATTTTTTTTATTTTATTTTTTTATGATGCTCAGGGTATGCCCAAAACAGAGGCAGAACCCTTCTCTATGACCAGCACTGATTTTTCCACAGTTTTGATGAACTCTTGCCTCGAAAGAGGTTTCCTGTAGATCTTTAGTCGATGCCCATTGACGAGCATGGGGATGGCTTCTTCATCAATGGTCCGAATAAGGACAGAACCATTGTCATTACACTTCTCCACTGCATATGGTCCTAGCCATCTTGTTCTCAGCTTCCCCTTGAAATCCTTATGTCTGGAATCATACAGCAGCGCCCAATCTCCCGGCTGGAACTGTTTGTCATTGAGGTGTCGGTCATGCCATATCTTCCTCTGAAGTTGAACCACTTCTGAGTGGAGAAGGGCCTGCATTCGGTGTTCATCTAACCCATTCAGCTGCAATAACCTTTCTTGTTGGGCATGGCTGAGATCTAGGTCCAGCTGAGCTGCCATCCTCAATGTGTTGTACTCGAACTCAATTGACAGCAAAGCTCTCTTCCCATAGACCAGCTCATAAGGTGTGAAGTCAGTTGTGGTATTCCAAGTGGTGTTGTAAGCCCAAGTGGCCTCAACCAGGCGATCTGCCCAATCCTTTTTGCTGCTGCTCACCACCTTAGTCGAAATCCCTTCTAATGCTTTATTGGTGACTTCCACCTGCCCATTTGCTTGAGGATGATAGGGGGTGGAAGTCCTATGCTTGATCTTGTGATGAGCGAGCAAGTCTTCAATTAAGTTGGAGGTGAACTGGCTTCCTTGATCGGTGACTAACTCTCTTGGGTAACCAAATTTGTAGAAGATGTTTTCTCTTAAAAACTCAGCCACCTTTTCTTCTGTTGTTGCTTTGATTGCCTTGGTTTCCGCCCACTTTGTCAGATAGTCTGTGCACACAATGATGTAAGACCTTTGCCTTGAAGGAGGATTGATAGGACCCACAAAATCCATACCCCACTTCTCAAATGGTTCAAGAGTCACTTGAGGTTGGAGAGGCATCTCATCCCTTGGAGTTGGCTTCCCCATCCTTTGGCATCAGTCACACTGGCTGATATATCTTTTGACATCTTGATGAAGCGTGGGCCAATAGTAGCCTGCCTGTAGAATTTTGAAGGCAGTCCTCTTGGCTGCAAAATGTCCTCCACAAGGCCTATCATGACAGGTTAGGAGCATGTCAAAGACTTCCTCCTCCCTTACACAGCGCCTTAAGATCTGATCGGGGCCAAGTTTGAACAGGTTACCCTGATCCAAGTGAATGAGGCACTTTTCCTCACGATTCTGCTCTTCTCTTTTGAGGATAGATGCGGAGGGAACTGTGCTGAGACCAGGTAGTTTGCTATATCAGCAAACCATGGAGAGAGTACTGAGATAGCAAACAGATGTTCATCTGGCATCTGGTCATCCACTGTTTCATCTTCACCTGCAGGTAAATCCAATCTAGACAAGAAGTCAGCAACAACATTTTCTTTACCTGGTTTGTCAACGATAGTCAAATCAAACTGCTGCAACAAAAGTAACCATCTAATAATACGAGCATTCACATCCGGTTTATTCATTAAATATCTAATTGCAGTATGATCAGTATGTACAAATGTTTGATAACCAGTGATGTAGTGTCGGAACTTGCTCAGGGCATGAACCACGGCCAAGAATTCCTTCTCAGTTACAATATAATTCATTTCTGCCTTTGATAAGTTTTTGCAGACAAAGTATATGGCATATGGAAGTTTTTGTTCAACTTGTCCTAAGGCTGCCCCTATGGCTTTGTTCGAGGCATCAGTGTGGATGTGGAAAGGTAGGGCCCAATTTGGACCTCTCAAGATCGGGGCGGACACCAACTTATCCTTTAATTCATTCAGAGCCCTTTGACAGTCGTCCGTCCATTTGAACTCAACATCTTTTGCTAAGAGGCCAAACAATGGCGAGGCTAGCTTACTGAAGTCTTTAATGAATCTTCTATAATATCCTGCTAAGCCTAAGAAACTCCTAATATCTCTTACCTTCTAAGGAGGTGGAACCTTTTTTATGAGAGCAATTTTATTAGGATCCACCTGTAATCCTTGGCGAGAAATGGTATGTCCTAGCACGGTCCCTTCAGTCATCAGGAATTCACATTTTTCAGGACTAAGGGACAAGTTCATCTCAATGCACTTGGTTAGAACTTTTCCCAGATTGGACAATGCTTCCTGGAAGTTGGACCGATAAGGAGTGAAGTCATCCATATAGATTTCCACCGAATCATGGACCAGCTCCGAAAAGATGCTCAATACTGCTCTTTGGAAAGTGGCAGGAGCGTTGCATAGCCCAAAGGGAAGGACTCGGTAAGCAAAGGTACCCCAAGGACAAGTGAAGGTGGTCTTATCTTGGTCTTCTGGGCTGATTTGGATCTGATTATACCCGCTAAACCCATCTAGGAAAGAGAAAAACTTATTTCCTGCCAGTCCATCCAACACTTGATCTATGAAAGGCAGATGGAAGTGGTCTTTCTTGGTGGCTTTTTTCAGTTCTCTGTAGTCCACACAGATTCTCCACTTCCCATTTTTCTTGGGAACCAACACCAGAGGGGAAACCCATTCGCTGTCCGAGAAGGGGTAGATTTATCCTGCATCCAACAATTTTTGCAATTCTTCTTTGACAATGTCCTTAAGGGCTGGATTCATTCTCCTCTGAGGTTGTCTGACCAGTTTACAATATTTTTTAATGTAGATTTGATGGGTACAGACCGAAGGATGGACTCCTTTCATCTCCTTATAGCTCCAAGCAAAAGCATCTAGATGACTGGCCAGCAAGCTACACAGCTCCTTTTCCTGGGAAGGAGATAGGGAGGAGCTGATATTTAAAGTTCTCTCGAAGCCAAACTCTACATTTTTAACTTTGGGAGAGGGTGGATCAGTCACACAGAGGTCCACTAAGGTGCTGGCTTGAGTATCTTCCACCAATTTCTCTAAGGACAATGCACTAGGAGGTGGATTCTGAATCAAGGTCTCAATCAAATCATCCTCGGTTTGAGGACCTCCACTGGTGGTTTCTAAGGTGCACAAGGGTGCAGAGTATACCTCATACTCTTCTCCTTCTCCCAACCAAAGTGGTAAGTCATGCTCTAGCAGAGGTTGAGCAGGAGGGTATAGGACTAGCTGCTTGGACATAGGACCATTTTTGATGGTCATGTTTCCTGCTCGATAGCTTATGTAAGCATCCGCAATGGCTAACCAAGGCCTTCCAAAAATAAGGGGGTATCCAGTAAGCTTTGCCTTTGGTTGAAGGACCAAGAAGTCCGCAGGATACTCCCATGAGTCAACAGAGACCAAGACATCCTCCACAATCCCTTCGGGAGTCACGGTGGAGCGGTCTTCCAACTGTAGGACTGTCAAGGTCTTCCTTAAGGAACGCTGAAGGTTGAGTTTGAGCATGGTATCCCTGGTCATCACATTAATGGCAGCCCCTAAATCAATCAAGGTGTGGGGTATGATGGTGCCATTGATGTGGACATCAACTACAGGACTCCCAAGATCCAAATACTTTGGACAGATTACTTGCCCCAACATAAGATCAGACAGTTGTCCTATGACATTGATAGTTGAGGCATCTCTTTTTCGCCTGCCTGGGTGCCTGAAACACTTTTCCTTAACCAATTTGTTGTATATCAGTACATCTTTGATGGCTTGGAGAAGTGGTATTCTCACACACAACTGTTTGAGTTCTCCCAGAAGCTCATTCTCTTCTGGGTCGGGTTGTGTGGTTACTGTTAGTCTCTCAGGAAAGGGTGGAATGGCTTTGGGTTCACTTTCCTATTTATCTTCCTCGTCCTCTGGGGGAGGAGGTTGGCAATCCGGAAGAGTCTTCCTGGATTGCAGGTTGATCTCTTGGATTTCCACAGCATAGGTAGGGCATGTTGTTTCCCCAGTATATACCTGCTGGGTCTATCGGTTGTTGGGGTTCGGGTTCGGTTGAGCAGGCATTTGGGTTTGTCTTGGAGGAGCAGGAGGTAATGGTTGTGGTTGAGCCGGTGGTGGAGGCAAAATGGCGGGAGGAGTGTTGTACTGGGGCCTCCACCCCGGTTGAGGTACATTCCACTGAGGCTGTGGCTGGGCATGTGAGTGAAACGAATGAGTAGTGGGCTGAGTATGGTATGGAGGTGGGTAAGACCATGGAGGAGGCACAGACCAGGAAGGATGAGCAGGGGGACCCCAAGAAGGAATAGGAGCAGAATGGTTGGGGCTATAATAAGCTTGGGATGTCCCTTGCATCCTCTGCTGGTAAGGTCTAGGTCCATGCGGCCTCCTTTGGCTGAGGAAGTAGAGAGGTTCAGTGGGTGCCTCAGTCCCTTGGTATATGGCTTTAAATCCAAGTAAGGTTTGGCATTGGTTTGTGGGTGGTCCTCCTCACAAATGAAACATACCTCTACCGAGTGTAATGGACACTCGTTCTTAGGGTGCTTCCTTGTACACTTAGGACAGAAGATGGCCAAAGCCCTCTCAGCTTCCTCTTTCTTTTGCTGGATTCGGAATGTATCAAGTTGCATGGCAATGGTCTATCTCACCTCACTTTTGAGGTCCTCCAGCTGATTAGCAAACTCATGCTTGGAGAAAGTAGTACTAGCTGAAAGTGGGTTTCCCCTACCTCTTTTATGGGCTGCCCTAGAGTGGTTTCTAAACACAGTCTTTATATCCTCATAAGGTAGTTGGTAAATATCTCCTCCAGCTAGCATGTGAAGGGTATCTAGAAGGTCTTCAGGGACTCCTCAGAGCAGGACCAACTTGAGAGATTCAGGGTCAAGTGTGCACCTGGCCCGTTTATAGCTAAGTTGGAACCTTTCCTCGTAATCTTCTAAAGACTCATCATTTCCCATGGTCATCCGAAAGATTTCTCCCTTGGCTTCCTTGGACCTACAGTAGTCCCGGTATTTGGTATTGAAAGCTTGCTGCATCTGAGCCCAAGTGGTGATACTGTTTCCAGGTAGCCCCATGAACCAGCGTAATGCTGCATCCTTGAGGGTAGAGGGAAAGAGTTTCAATTTTTTCTCATCTTCTGTCTAATCATAGGTTCGACAAAGGATAGAAAACTCAAACAGGAAGGTATCAGGGTCTTCAGTAGTCAATCCATGGAAGTGAGGTAAAGTGGAGGGGCTTATGTTTTTCATTTTCATGTCTCCATTGGTCTCTCAGATGGGAAAGGCACCTTCTATTCTCTCATCTTCTCTTCTACTGTTTCGGTTTTCAGCCATGGCTTCAGATAGAGTGTTCTCTAACTCTTCTTCTGTTATAGGATCTTCGTATATCTCAGGAGGCTCTCCTATAGGTTCTTCTAGATCACTGTCACCAAAGAAGAGAGAAGGGTGACTCAGTGAAGTGGTGGGGGTGTTGGGTAAGAATTTGCCGGTTTTATCTCTGTTCCTACGAGGCATGAAATGGAAAGGCTTTTGATTGCTTTTGTTTTTTTCTTCTGGCACCTGCAAAACTGAAATAGATTGAACTGCAACTAGCTATCTTGCTGAAATGAAAATGCAGAATTGAAATGAAAGCAGGAAAGGACTAATCTATGTTGCTCAAATGAAATGCTAGTCTACGCTTGCAGAATTGAAATTGCGGAATTGAAATGCTAATCTACGCTTGCAGAATTGAAATTGCAGAATTGAAATGAAATAAACTGCTTAGCAGAAGGCGAGAGTAGGAAAATAGAAGAAAAGCAACAATCGCCAATACTCTGACGCTTCCCCGGCAACGACGCCAAAAAGATGGTGGGCCCCAGTATTGCAGCAATAATGTTGCAACTCCTGGGACTCCCTTCTTTACTTTTATCAACCCAGTAGTTCGTAACAAACTTGGAAGCAACGGTGTTGTATGCACAAGTACTAGCTCTTGCCGCAGCTGTCACTTGGTCAGCTGGCACAAGTCCACTAGGGGCTTAAGCCAACTTCTATGAGCTCTTAGAAGAAGCTTTTTCACTGATGGATGGAAGCTAACTCAAAGGAAGCTAATCTACTTGCAGAAAGAAACTGAAAGCCAAAAAGTAACGCAAACCCTAATTCTACCAGCTAGTCCTACTGATGCAAAGGAGAGGATGAAAACTATTAAAAGAGATGCCATTACTTCTATGAAGGTGAAATGCATGTGTCTAGACTACCTTTATCTGAAGAAAACATCTTTTTGTATTTTTGAGTAAGTTATTAGAAGTATCATGCATGTGCTTTTAACTGGATTTTTACTGTGCAGGGGTGGATCAAGGAGGAGAAATGCTTGGAAAAGGTTGGGAATGTTCATAGAGGGTCTAAGGAGTCCCTAGCACTCTTCCAGAGAGTTTTACAAAGTTTGGCTATCAAGAAACCTCATTTGGGAGCTTCTACAGGAAGTCTGCAGGGGTTCTACAGGATGTTCAGAGATTTCTACAGGATGTTCAGAAATTTCTACAGGATGTTTATAAAGTGGATTTTTAGAGGATGGGTGAGTGAGGGAAGATGCATGGATGGATAGGGAGGTAGGATAGGGGCCTGAAATGACCCAGGGGCTGATGGATGGAGTGGTGAGAGGGTGTAGAAGGCTGACTTGGCTTAAATAAGGCTAAGACAATGGAGGAGCAAGAAAGTAGGGTTACGTGGGTAGAAGAACAGTTGCGAGACGAGGAACCTAACTAGGAGATGGAGCAGCTGGCCTGGACGAAGCTTAGGCGGATGAGGGAGTGGTGGAGATGCCCTGCACGGTGTACACTTAACCGAATCAACAAAGTCCTGCACACAATCAAAGTCTTAGCTAATCTACTCTAACTGTCAATGAAACAAATGAACAACAGCTTTATTTATAAAGAGAACCATGTACATCACTTAAGCAAAGAAACATTTCAGAGGTCTGAACGCATAACTAACTTCTACAAATGAAAACATTACACCAAGGATTGCATGGTCAAGCAAACTAGTGTTTTTGTTGGGGCAGCACTGTTTCTGCAATTCCAGCCCCTGATCCAATAAGGATGAGGTGAAACTGAGAGTGTTGTCAACCCTTTTCTTGGAGCTTTATCTGTTATTATCCTACCAATCTATTCTACACATCTGAAGCAATTCTATTTATCACCAGTGACCTATTTAACCAACACAACTAAATCTGCTTAACAGAAACACGTTTCAAATGCATAAAAGGAAAATCACGATGCATAAAGAAAAGGTAACAGTACAAAGAAGGAGGCCCTAGGTTGGGCCCAACCCCGAGAGCTATGGCTCCTATAAAAAACTCAGAGCTGATATCAAATCGGACTGCTTCTCATTATCAAAAAATAATCATAAGTCAAGAGTTATGCCAAAATTGGCTACAAGAGAACAAAATGAAGCTAGCAGCACTGTAGTGCAAAGTATGCAAGAGTTTCAAAAAGTCCCTCATGAAGGCTGAGGCCTTAACATTTATACACCACGAGGCCCTAGCTGGCCTCCTAAATCTATGGGACTTGGCTGCCCAAACTATGAGTGAACAGCTCCTTCCAAAAATCTGTTTGGCTGCCTTCTAGATCCGGTTTTGGTGGCCTTTGGAGCTTGGAGTTGGGGGTGAGGATCCCGAGGAAGGTTATTTAATGCCATAGACAACCCCCCTACAAATCCTCAACCCAAGCTTGGCTGTCTTCTAGCCCATGATTGCTCGGTTTTGCTCCAACATGTGTCAAAAAAAACCTGAAATGAGCACGTGTTAGCCACCTAGGAAGAATGACTACCCTTATTCGTACAAATGACATAAACATACTGAAAAATAATGCATAAGTTATGAAAAATGAAGGATTGAACAAGGATAATTAGGCCAAATGAGCCCAAAATGTTACCAAATTTGGGGCTCATCAGATGTTACGCCCCCTCTAGACTTTAGCATCGAAGTCCTTACGACCCCTCTAGACTTTGGCATCCCAATCTAATATTAGGCACTAGACCTCCTCAAGATGGTCCTCTAGATATTTAAGAGATATCCATCAAGATCTATACAAGTAAATAGATACATTGGAATATGTAGTGTTGGTTGAGTCTGTCCCCAGCCCATATGATGTTACACATTCTCCCTCATAGTTATGGGCCCTCACGAGATCATCAAATAAACCAGCTTTCTCAGCATTTTTGTTGATTCGTTGTGAATCACCACATCTCAATATGCAACCAATGCATTAGTATTAACATCGTAATATAATAATAATTCTCATGCCAACCTTTGTATGTCATCTTCGAAGCATAACATCATTGTTATCAACACATTTGAGTAGTGATAATTTTATGCTCATGCATGTCATGTAATTTTCATGCTATAGGTACATGCTCCACATCTTGAGATGTCATCGACATATCTGTATCAAAGATATATCATGCCATCACATAATCAATGAAATCATATCCTCATATAGTAACACCCTAAGTATGAGAATCATACATATAGAGCAATAAGCCTTTATAGCCTCCTTATCACGATTCGCTAGAAAATCAATTTCATTTGCCTTAACAACGTACAACAACGAATACCAATTATGAAATAAGGTGATTCAACATTCATTTAGGATCTAGGAACCATTATACTATAATGAATGTATCAACGATGAATTCCTACCATATAAACTAATTATAAAATATTTCATGGTCATTGCAAAAAAAAACTAATTCATATGCCATATCAATCATGAGTATGCAACATGATTATCATAATAGATAATAAATTATATGCATGACATTATTATACTTCAATTTTTCTATGTTGACATAACATATAATTGAAGCCCTAACCTCAATTATAGTGTGTATCAATAAAATTTAAGCAATTAGACATGATTGAGTTGTCTCCAAAATCATTTGTACTGTTTGTGAGTCCTAGAGAACATAAAATAAAATAATTGTTCTTTTCCTTTTTGAAAGATGGTATCCTTAGAATAACATCGACCATCAAGCTATTCATATTTCTAATAAACTTAATCATCTCATTATCCTTATGTTAAATTTTTTTGTTGTTGATAATGTTTTGCATTTTCCACAGATATCTGTAAACAGATTTTATATGTAAATTGGAGTTTATGTGTGCTATAATGTGATGCACCTCGGTATTGCAACAAGAATGATGCAACTTCCAAGGCTACCGACTTTAATTATCAACCTGGGGTTCGTACAAACTTAAGAGGTATCAACACTATATGTGCAACATACAATGTGTCCTTCCTTTATTGTCATGATGTAATGGAGTGCATGTACTGAAGTCAAATCCTAAACTAATTGTAGAAAATGAAATGTTCGAAATGGAACCTTAACCTATTGCAAGAAATAAAGTACAAGGAAATAAACCTATTCTAATTGCATAAAGATCATGAACTAAATGTGAAAGAAACCTAGCTTAACCCTATTTATCACATGTGATGATTTAAACTAACTGAGCATGAAATCTGATCTAGAGAGTACTAACTATTGTGTGCATGTGTAAATATAAAAGAACTCATTTTTTTAAATCTTTTTTCTTTATAAATGCAAATGCTAATCTTTCCTTGATCTTTGGCAAGGGAGACAAGTGTGGAGAAAGAGGGTTAAAATGGTCTTGATGGCATGGAGGTCAAGTAGAGGCCTAATCCCAGATTCAATGATGATTTTTCTCAATTCGGGCTCAAAACAGGCTTTCCTACAGGATGCTACAGGATTTCCTATAGGATGCTATAGGATTTCCTACAGGATCCCTTGATTTACTACAGGATGTTATAGATTTACTATACGAATTATAATTCATCAAATGACCAAGAAAATCAAATCCAAATTGGATGGAACAAATTTTTTTATTGAATAGGATGTATTATGTCCCCATTCCAAGTGGAATCACTCAAAAATACCTTTGTTAACCCATGTTAAAAAATAGAAAAACATTATTAGTCGAAAATCTAGAAATTCGAGAACTAGTGAGCTAGTAAATCTAAAAAATGCCTAGCCTAATCAAGTGAAAATGCAGTAGAGTAATTTTTGTTATGAACTAGAATATTTTTTTGATCTAATTCAAGTGGAACCAACTTGATTAAAGCTCATTAGCATGCTCTAAAAAATAGCAAAAATTTACTGTTCTTTGCCACAAAGGAGTTCCAAAAATCTAGATTTGGGAATAAGAAAGCTAATCCAAGTATCTCAATGATTACTATGACCTTCCAAAGCTTTTCCAAGGATGAAATGATTCTTGTGATACTACAAAAGAACTTACATAAACCATTTAACCCAATCCTACTGTTTTTCCTTAAGAAACCAATTTCCTGGCTGTGGGGAAATTGTGCTTAAGACATTAATAAATATTATTTACTATCACTTATTGTTTGTTGTGTTCTCAATGAAGGACCTGGAAAACTTGGTCTTTAAATCTTAATACATGTATGACCAGAACATCTCAGAATGCCATTTGTTGCTAGATATAAATGATGAATGAAGAAATTTTGAAGGAGAAGTTAAACATAATATGTTGATCTTTCACAGAAACTACTATTTGTAACTTAGAGGAACTATGATAATGAGAACTGAATCATAGAAAATATGTTGGTTTTTCACAAAAAATATTATCTATAACTTAGAAAGGAAATGAGGACTTCAAGTATAGGAGCGCTTTTTTAAGGAATTTTAACTTTATCTACATAAGAAAATAAAGACCTGCAACTTCATTACTATACTTTGAAAAGAAGAAAACATAGCATGGCACATGACAGAGAAGCTTACAAAATTATATGCAACAACTCATGGAAACTTCTAATTCTTTCATTAATCAACGATGATATCAGGAATACAATGGCCTAGTCTCCGAGTTCTCCAAAATTCCCACCCTTTCTTAGTAAATTTTCATCTTTTTATACATTGTGGAATAGTTGTTGATTTCTGAAACTACTCAAATTATCTAACTGCTTTTCTAACTATATGAAGTAAAAACTATTACAGAATTTTACAGAGGGTAAAAGACACCTCAAAGAACATGAAATAACAAGAATATAATTGAATTCAAAAGGGGATGTTAACTGCTGGCTTGCTTTGTTGATCTGCTGCCGAATTCCTCTGTAAATGCCCTAATCATGCTTAATTTGTTTTAGCCGTAATGAAACGCGTTTAGTTTGTATAATCTTGGGCTTACATGGGCATTCTGATTGGCCAAAATGCAAAGAAACATACCGGATTGTCTTCCTCTTCAGCTTCAGCTCTAACCCTAATCTTCCACATTATACAGCGAAATTAACGCAAAACTCTGATTAATACGGAACTCAAAAGAGTTACTCATGCTTTATAAATATGTCAAATCCACCCGTACAGTGCTCTGTTGACTTCCATCGCAAATTGCAATCAGCTCGACAATCACTATAAAACTTAACTTACACACCCTTAGGCCGCATAAATATGGAAATGTTGGAATTATGCGTAAATCTTTTATATATGTGCTTTTTTATCGTAAACCTTTTATAATGAAAATATATGATAAATCATGCTTTTTCCGCTTCCAATACGGGCTACGCAAAATTTCCAAGGTATACTTTCTCGCCGATTCATCCCCACCGTAGATCTGTGCTTTTCAGATCAGACGGTTTGTAAAGGGTTCGGGCGAGACATAAACCCGAAGAATAACTGCCCGAAATGGGCAGTTTCCTCTCTCCACCTGACTACTACGTGTTGAATCCTGAGTGGAATCGGGTGAGTTCCAATAAAAATCATCTACCGCTTTTGCTCCACCCGAAAACCTACCTAATAACTTGAAAAATGCCTTGTGGACCTGCCGGACATATATAACATAATATATATCACTATCGGATCCGGCCCGCAATCGACATGTCATATATATATATATATATATATATATATATATATATATATATATATATATATATATATATATATATATATATATATAGATATATAAAGTGCTATGGGAAGATCGCGGACCCGCCGAGGCTTTAAAATATAATATATATATGCTTCGAGTCTGGCCTTTCTATTATAATCCTTTATAATATAAATTCATATAAAAGCGCGTAAACAAAAATATATATGAATATCAATAAAAATATTTACAACCCGCATTAAGACAGATGCGTTGAATTATAAAGTATAGCACATAGACTATCGGGTCTGGCCATCATCATAGATCGCGATCGGCGGGGTCACATACATATAATGATCCAAATTGGATCCATGAAAATTATCAGAGTTCTATGACTATATCAAAATCATGATAGACTTCAAAACTTGTGAACAAAGAGCTATCAGGAAGACCTCTGGACAGTGGCAGTTTGTAGCCAGCAAGGAACGATGAGGACCTCGGTCAAAGTGCGCTAACCAAGGCCCATGGAGACTACGCAGGACACAAACTAGCAGTTAGGAAGTCCGGATCAGAAAATGGAGGTCGTTTCTGATGCGCGATTAGCGAATTAGCGCTAATCACTAATCGCGCATCACTGGGCAAAACCCCTCGGAATGGAAAGGCCCCGAGCACTCGGTCACAAGGGAAAGCTGAAAACCGTGTGAAAAGCGCTAAAGAAAAAGGCAGGTCCCGCGCTCCAAAAGCGGCGGAATATCGGAGGCATGTTGGGAAGTAAGCGGAATTGTCAGGAGACCCAGCGATGCCATACAGCGAATGACACATGTCCGACAGATGAGAGAGAAAACCATCTCTCATCGCAGGCTAATGTCCGAGCAAGTCAACCGTGCGATAAGAGAGAACACCATAGGATCTGGGGGCTCCAGATCTAATGACGGAGATTGTGCCCGATGTAAACAGAATTAGGAGGGAGAAATTAAGCTGTGGTATATAAAAGTCTGAAGTCTGATTTGACCGCTGAACTGGTGGATGAATCATTACACATAGTAACTGAAATACCGAACCATTTGAGGAAGATCTAGCGCAGTTCGTGAGAGGAAAAGTGGCCACTTCCCTGTGAGACGTTACATAGTGGTGATGACGCAGAGGCATGGAATTCCAAGCAAACAGCAGCAGGCAAACAGAAGAGGCGGAAGAGGAAGTGAACAGTCATGAGCCGTATTTGCTTTAAGCCATGAATGCACAGACAAAGAAAAAAGAGGGGAGAAGCGAGCATTGTAAGAAAGAAAAGAGTAATGAAGAAGGAGACAGAAGAGACAGAAGTAGACACAGAGAGCCGAGCTGACCTGCAGAGCCAAGACAGCATCGAGTAGAAAGAAGGCTTGAGAGGTTCAAGCAATCCCTGTGAGGATATCTGTCGAGAACTGAGTACCAAATTGGACTCATCCCATTCAGACCCGTTGAGGTCAAGACTTGGTAAGGAAGAGTCTATGCACTCTAATGGCTTGGGGAATCGAAAAACCACCCTACTAAGCATTATTTGTTTTAGGAGACTCAAATTGAGCTCCCACTGTAAAAACTCTTCTTTAAAGACACAATAAAAGAAGGCCACCACCAAAATCTGGACCGGAGACGTAGCCCAGGAGGATTGGGTGAACTCCTTATTAAAATCTTGTTGTATTCTTGTATTTGCTTACTGTGTTTCTCTTACTGCTTTCCATTTTCCAGTGTCTGTGTATTTTTCAATCTGATCAATCCATTGCCTAAGATAACATAGACACACACCAGCACATGAGTCTGTAATACCTTCATTCATTAACTAATTAATTGAGATCACTCACAAGTGAATTTTCAGATCAAGTGGTATCAGAGCATTTGGCTGATAAGGTTAGACAAGCTTGTGTTGGATTTAGTTGTTGAATGCTAACTAGATCAAAGCTTAAATTAGGAGAAGGAGAGTTGGTCGAAACTAATCCTAAAATTGGGAGAGTCTATCCTCAGAAGACAATGTCAGAGGAAGGTTATATGTCCATGGTAGAGGAAATGTATAGGGATTTTAGGAAACATAAATATGAAGATTCACCAGGCTCCAAACAAGACAAAGGAGAAGATGAGTCTCACTTGCATGACCACTCAAAAGGCAAAGGGAAAGAATAAAGCTTTCTCACACCTCCTAATAGCCCTAAACACAAAAAGAAAGCATGTTTGATTAAACTAGATGTTAAATTTGATTTACTTATATATGATGAAGATTTGAATGCAGAAAAGCTGGACAATTGGATTAGAAAAATTGATGTTTATTACAGAGTGCTGAGTATCGACTCAGACAAGAGCAGGATTCAGCTGGCAAGCCTACGCCTTGGAGGCACTGCCTTGGTTTGGTGGGAAGGCAGGACCCAAGCTGACATGAAGAGACATGGTAAGACTATCTCTATCTGGAGTGAATTTGTTTCTGCAATCAAAAGACAGTTCTATCTATTGGCCTACATGCAGCAAGACATGATGAGCTGGCAAACTCTTCGACAGTTGAAAGGGAAAAGTGTATAGGGATACACTTAAGAATTCAAAAAGAGAGCATTGATTCTAGGAATCTCATTAGACTCACCTGAGACTCTGTTGAAGTACATCGGTGGTCTACACAGCTACATGAGGCACACTATCCTCATGCTTAATCCCACTAGTATAGATGAGGTATCTATACAAGCTACTCTTCTAGAAGCTAGAGGAAAGAATGGAAGTTCAGAAGTTGGGGGATCATCCCAACCCACTGCAAGCAAGAATAAGGAGAAAAGAAAGCAGAAATGGAAAGCAAGGAAGGCTAACACTGCACAGAAAAACAAAGCTTCATGCACTCACTGTAAAAAGGATGGGCATGATGATGAGCACTGTTGGATTCTGCATCCGGAGCTAATACCTAAGAAGTTTGAGGGCAAGAAGAATAAGACTATTGCAGCTATTCAGAAAGATTTGGGGTCAGACTCAGGAGATGAAACAACTATTGCAGCCACAGGTATAAGAGGTTGTCCGCTTTAGAGAACGCAGAAATCAAGAAGCAGGTGCAGGAGTTGCTCGAGAAAGGGTTCATTAGACCTAGCACATCACCATGTGGGTCACCAATCGTTTTGGTGAGAAAGAAAGATGGCTCGTGGAGAATGTGCATTGATTACCAAGCACTGAATAAGATAACAATCAAAAATCGTTATCCCCTTCCTCGCATAGATGATCTTTTAGATCAACTGAAAGAAGTTGTTATTTTTCCAAATTATACTTGCATAGTGGATACCATCAGGTCAGAGTTGCAGAACAAGATGCATGGAAGACTGCTTTCAAAACAAAGCAGGGATTGTATGAGTGGCTGGTTATGCCTTTTGGCTTAACTAATGCTCCTACTACTTTCATGAGATTAATGAATGATGTACTCAGACCTTTTCTTGATGATTTTGTTATTGTGTATCTAGATGACATTCTGATATTTAGCAAAACGTGGGAAGAACACTTAAAGCATGTTAAGCAGACATTAGATGTTTTGAAAAGAGAAAAACTTTATGTTAAACTCTCAAAATGTGAATTTGGCAAAACATCTTTCAGTTATTTGGGACATATAGTAGGGGGTGGTGAATTGAATATAGATCCCTCTAAAGTGGCAATCATTGTGAATTGGCCTAAACCCAAATCCGCTACAGAAGTTAGAAGCTTCTTAGGGGCAGCACAATATTGGAGAAAGTTTATTTCTAACTTTTCCTTAATTCCAGCTCCCTTACATGCTTTAACGGGATTGAACAAGGTGTTTCAGTGGGGAGGCAAACAGCAGAAAGCCTTCGACACCTTGAAAGAAAAGATTAGTACAGCACCTGTACTAGCACTGCCTGATCTTCAAAGACCATTTGAGATCCAAATGGATGCTAGTGACTATGCCATGGGAGCAGTGTTGACACAGCATGGTAAACCCATATGTTATCATTCTGAGACATTTAATTCTACAGTAGTTAACTATCCTACATATGATAAAGAATTGTATGCATTAGTACAGAGTGTGAAAAAGTGGAAACATTACTTAATGGGCAAAGAGACAGTAATACATATTGATCATCAACCACTTCAATATCTACACTCCCAAACTAAGTTGCAGCAATCAAGACACTATAGATGGATGGGTTTTCTACAACAGTTTCATTTAGTCATCAGATATAAGAAGGGCATACACAATAAAGTTGCAGATATGTTATCTAGACCCATTATAAATGCATCTACTATACTTAAGCATAATTTTGTGTTACATGAGAGCTACATTGAACAATATGCTCAAGATATAGACTTTAAAGATGTATATGCAACTTTAAATCAAGGCAAACGAGTAGAAGAATTGGATTATCATGTAAAGGACTGGCTCTTATATCATTGTGGGAAGCTATGCATTCCACAAACTGAAAGAGTAAAGATAATTTGAGAAGCACACACTTCTCTAATATCAGGTCACTTTGGGGTAAGTAAAATAGTTTCACAGCTGCAAAGATTTTGTTATTGGCCAAAAATGAATGAGATAGTTTCTAGATATGTAAAAGGGTGTACCATGTGTGCTAAGAGCAAGCCCAGCAATAGAAAACTAGGCTTGTACACTCCATTTCCAGTTCCTTCTCACCCTTGGGAAAGTGTTTCCATGGATTTTGTTGGAGGACTGCCTAAATCTAGGAAAGGTCATGATTATATGTATGTTATTATGGACAGGTTCAGCAAAATGTGTATTTTGATACCTTGTAATAAACAGATTACAGCTGAACAGACTACAAAACTGTTCTTTCAACATGTATGGGTTCATTTTGGATTACCCACTTCCATTGTATCTGATCGAGACACCCGATTTGTGGGAAAGTTTTGGTCAAGTTTGTGGGAACTAATGGACACCAAACTGAAGAAAAGCACAGCTTTTCATCCACAAACTGATGGCCAGACCGAAGTAGTTAACAGGACAGTGATCTAGTTACTCAAATGATATTGCAGCAAACATCCTAAGCTTTGGGATGAACATTTGTGTTATGTGCAGCATGCTTACAACAGAGCAAAACATTCTTCTACACAGAGATCTCCTTTTAAGACCTGTTTTGGTTTCACACCAAGGTCTCCTTTGGATTTTGTCTTTCGTAAAGATACCACAGTTGAGGGACACAGTGATGTGGACAGGGCAACTAGGTTCATTGAACAAATCCAAGAGATCCACCAGGCAGTACAGGAACAGCTAGAAAATAGCCAAGCCAAATATAAGGCAAGGCATGACAAGCATCGGATGGAGCATAGTTTCCAAGTTGGTGACCAAGTCTGGTTGTATACCAGCAAGGACAGGATGCAAGGTGAAGGTAAGAAGCTAAAGCCTATCAGGTATGGACCTTTCAAGATACTTGAGAAGATTGGTGAGAATGCTTTTCGCCTTGATCTACCAGCTTACATGCACATCTACTCAGTCGTGAATGCAGATTGCTTGAGACTATTTAAACCTTCACTAATTGAGGATCCCGAAGAGCAGATTCAATTGCCTTCTATTGATGACCTGTTACTTGAATATCTTAATGAATTACAGGAAGACATAGTTCTGGACAGGAAGGTGAGGACAACGCGCAAGGGAGATGTTGAGTACCTCATAATTGGGCTCAAGGGTTCAAAGCCGAGCAGTGCAAAATGGATAAAGATTGGACAAGTGAGACAGTTGTACCCTCACTTAGTCGATGCTTGAAAACCAACTTTTGGTGGTCCAAAAGCTTTTTTAGTGGGAAGGTCGTGATCCGAATTGGATCCATGAAAATTATCATAGTTCTATGATTGTATCAAAATCATGACAGAGTTCAAAACTTGTGAACAATGAGCTATCAGGAAGACCTTTGGACAGTGGAAATTTGTAGCCAGCAAGGAATGACGAGGACCTCGGTCAAAGCGCGCTGACCGAGGCCCATGGAGACCGCGCAGGACGCAAACTAGCAGTTAGGAAATCCGAATCAGAAAACGGAGGTTGTTTATGATGCGCGATTAGTGCTAAGTGCTAATAGCGCATCGCTGGGCAAAACCCCTAGAAATGGAAAGGCCCCGAGTGCTCGGTCACAAGGGAAAGTTGAAAACCGTGGGAAAAACACTAAAGCAAAAGGTGGGTCCCGCACTCCAAAACGGGCGGAATATCGGAGGCATGTTGGGCAGTAAGCAGAATTTTCAGGAGACCCAGCGATGCCATACAATGAACAACGCGTGTCTGACGGACGAGAGAGAAAACCACCTCTCATTGCGGGCTAACACCGTAGGATCTAGGGACTCCAGATCTGACGGTGGAGATTGCGCCCGATGGAAACTGGATTCAGAGGGAGGATTAAGCTGCGACATATAAAATTCTGAAGTCCAATTTGACCGCTGAGCTGGCGGATGAATCATTACATAAAGTAACCGAAATACCAAACCGTTTGAGGAAGAGTTAGCGCAGTTTGTGAGAGGACAAGTGGCCACTTACCTGTGAGACGTTACACAGTAGCGATGACGCAGAGGCATGGAATTCCAAGCAAACAGCAGTAGGCGAACCGAAGAGGCAGAAGAGGAAGTGAACAGTCATGAGCCGTATTGGCTTTAAGCCATGAACGCACAGACAGAGAAAAAAGAGGGGAGAAACGAGCACTGTAAGAAAGAAAAGAGCAGTGAAGAAGGAGACAGAAGAGACAGAAGCAGACGCAGAGAGCCGAGCTGACCTGCAGAGCTGAGGCAGCATCGAGCAGACAGAAGGCTTGAGAGGTTCAAGCAATCCCTATGAGGATATCTATCGGGAACTGAGTACCAAATTGGACTCATCCCATTCAGACCCATTGAGGTCAAGACTTGGTAAGGAAGAGTCTGTGCACTCTAGTGGCTTGGGGAATCCAAGAACCACCCTACTAAGCATTATCTATTTCAGGAGACTCAAATTGAGCTCCCACTGTAAAAACTCTGCTTTAAAGACACAATAAAAGAAGGCCACCACTGAAAGCTGGACCGGAGACGTAGCCTAGGAGGATTGGGTGAACTCCTTATTAAATCTTGTTGTGTTCTTGTATTTGCTTACTGTCTTTCTCTTACTGTTTTCCATTTTCCAGTGTTTGGTTATTTTGCAATCTGATCGATCTGTTGCTTAAGATAACATAGACACACCAGCACATGAGTCTGTAATACCGTCATTCATTAACTAATTAACTGAGATCACTCACAAGTGATTTTTCAGGTCATATAATATAAGTGCTCTGTGTTGTTTCGGACCCGCCGTCATTATAAAACATGGCATATAACATATCGGGTCTGGAACCCAATCGCGAATTGCAATCGGCGCTTGTTCGCGGAACCAACGGTCCATAATCATTACGGACCCACCGAACTTTTAAACGCAACATATATTATTTTGGGCTAGGTGTTAGTGCTTTAACACTTGTTTCCTTTGTAAAATCTGATATATTTCTTCATTTCTTTTATGTTTTGATTCCAATATACAACTTATTACATCTCCCTCTTGCCTCATCTTTTTTCAAAATATTTTTCAAGTGATTTTTTGAATGAAACAAACAACAAAATACATGCTACAACATTTGGCTCCAACTTGGAATAGTGCTTTTGCCACAGAAGCACTAAGAACCGCAAATTAGTGCCTTCACTTTGGGCATGGAGTCATATATTTCTTTGCATAAAATGAAATACTATGGCATTTGTACAATGATTTCACTCCAGTATTCACAATGAAATGATGCTTATTCTTTAGAACTAGAAGTAGTGCTTTAAGTATTGCCCTTTAACAAGCAATTGTAGAGTTTCACCATTAAGATTCTCAAGGCTGAAGGTATTATTGGATCTCACTTCAGAAATTCTAAAAGGACCATACCAAAGAGGATCAAACTTCCCATGTTTACCCTTATCTTCTCTTCTAGTATCCCATCTCAATACTAAATCTGCAACTTTGAAATCAATTTCCTTGGCTTTCCTGTCAAAAATATTTTTCATCTTGGATTGATACATAATCAAGTTGTCTCTTACCTTGTCCTTGTTCTCGCTTAGCTCCACCACTTTGTCCATTCTTCTTATCAAAGCATTTGGTTCTTCTTTCACCTCTTGAATCATTGCAATCACTGGCTTTACAAGTTGACTTGGAAATAGAGCCTGAGTTCCATATACTAATTCAAAAGGTGATTTCCCTGTAGATATTCTTGTAGTTACTCTAGTAGCCCACAAAGCAAACTTTAACTTAGAATCCCAATCTCTTTGATTTTCTGCAATGGTTTTCTTAAGGATTTTCATCAAAGTTTTGTTAGTAGATTCAGCTAATCCATTTCCCTGAGGATGGTAAGATGTTGAATGGGACAAAATAACATTATACTTGTGACCAAAAAAAATGAACTTTCTTGAGTTGAAGATTTGAGCATTGTCTGTTATAATTTTAACGGGGCATCCGAATCTGCTGAAAATATTTTCTTCCGGGAACTTCATTACTATCTGATCATTTTCTCTCTTAGTAGGAATTGCCTCTACCCATTTGGTGAAGTAATCAGTTTCTATGAGAACCCACCTGTGTTGTCTCCTTGAAGGTGGATTGGTTTCTCCAAAAAATTCCAATCCCCATTGCCTAAATGTCTCCTCTATGAAAGCTGGAATCAAAGGTAAAGGAGCTAATCTCTTCTTCTCAGTAAACATCTAACAATTCTAACAACTTCTAACAAACTTATATGTACCACCAACTAAAGTAGGCCAATAAAATCATGCCTGAAGGATCTTATATGCAGTTACTTTCCAACTGTAATGTCCTCCACAAAACCTCTCATGATAATATTTTATTGTTTCTGTATATTCATCCTCTGTTAACATAGAAATAGAATTCCAACAGGATCCTTCCAGTACAATCTGCCTTCCACAATCACATATGGTTGTGCCTTGATCTTTAGTGCCCTATAATTTGTTCTATCTAAGGATTGGGGACAAGAAAGAAAGCACAAATAATGAATCCCAAAAATGATATCTAATGAATTATATGCTTATACCATTTTGAACACAAAAATTTATACCTGATCTTCATACCTAGATCTTTCTCTCCTTCACTTTCTTCAGCTCCGCAGGTGCCAACAAGTTGATTCCCAATGCCTGAAAGTTTGATTCTATCAACATTTTTTCCAATCCTTGTCCTTTCACCAACTTTGTGGGTTTTATTTCCAAATCATATTCTTGAATCTTGGCAATCCACTTTCCTCTTCTACCTTCTACATCTCTGTTGGGTCCCTATAATACTAGTAATTACCCCATTACTATTGTAGTTATACCCTTATTAATATTGTTGTGCCCCTATTACCCCCATATTGTTATTACTGTACCCCATATAATCCCTCTATTGTTACTTTTGTGGCTTTATATTATTATTTTTAGGTCGGCTGGGTTATATTGTGACTCCTTAGACTCCTATATATAGAAAGGAGGTTTTGTCATTTGAATCATCCAAGAATTGTTCATTTATGTAATGTAAAGGAGGTTGCCCCCTCGAAGAGGCTGAATTCTAAGGTGTTGATCTATCTTTTCTATCTTTTCTTGAGCTGGTTTCATAACATTTGGTATCATAGCTTTGGATTCTAGGGTTTCACTGCTCCAAACAAGTCATTGTGGAATTTTCGTTATAACTTTTTTTTCTGTGATGTTTCAGAAGCTAAGCAAACAACCCATTTGAGAATACATTGCGCTGAATCTCGGATCCGAATTTCAGAGATTTTTGCGCTATATTTGTGGAGATATGATCTGAGGAAGTTGGTCTTTTTGCAGACTCCTGAATTACATTCCAAACAGGTGACCTGGGGAAAATCATCATAACTTTTTCCCTGAGCATTGGATTGAAATTTTGTAAGAAGGTGCAGAAAGAGGATGGACTGTAGTTTCTTGTATATATTTTTCAGAGCCAAAGGACAAAACAGTGACTCGTGGCACGTCGTACAAGTTCGCTCTACTGAACTAGTCTATAATCAGGTCACTGTGGGAGATTTCGCATAACTCTTCCTTGGAGAATCCAAATTGGATCAGACTAGTGGAATTGGAAAGAGGACACAGAGGGCTACCACAGGCTACAATTTCAGAACTGGATGATCTGAAATTACAGAGATACATCAGAGGCAATATCGAGCTCCTACAAAGTAAAAAAAAGGTGTGTAGATTCTTTTAAATTTTTGCTTAAGAGTGGTTTGAAAATTTATTTTGAAGGAATTCAAAGGGCTAGTAGAGCATTATTATTGGTAACTGATGCCTCGAGGAAAGAAAATGCAAACACCTAGTAAGGAACCTGAAATATCTAGCATGACTCATGAAGAAGAAGAAGAAATGCTATATGATATATCAAAATTACAAGAACAAGTGCAACAAGTGTCACCTGCACAAAAAGCAACAGAATCTAAGATGGATGGTTTATGGAAAGATGTAGAAGCTAAGATGGATGGTTTAAAGAAAGGTGTAGAAGCTAAGATGGATTGTTTAAAGAAAGGCGTAGAAGCTAAGATGGATGGCATGGAAGCTAAGGTGAATGGCATGGACGCTAAAATTGATGGCATGGATGATAAGATGGAAGAATTGAAGATAAATATGAATAAGTTGCTACAAGAAATGGTCACTAATGGTGAAAGGGTACTAAAGGAAACTCATGATGAGAACAAAAGAAATGTTAATCATGATTCCATAGACTCTAATGTTGGATCGAATACTCACCATATTCCAAAAATCGATATGAGGAAGTTTGATGGCAAGGATCCCGCCACATGGATATTACAGATGGAGCAATTCTTCGATCTCAATAATGTGCAAAACAAACAAAAGGTACATATGGCAACTTTATATTTGGAACCAAATCAGTTTGTATTGTATCAATGGCTTTGCTCTAGTAAACAATTTATCACTTGGGAAATTTTTACGGGAGAATTAATAGCACATTATGAGGATACAAAAAGCAACACTTTTTTTAGCCAATTGATAAGTCTCAAACAAAAAAGTTCAATAATGGAGCACATTGAGGAGTTCCAAAAATTGAACATAAGGGTAAAAGATATTCCAGAGCATAGGATTGATGTGTTCATAGGGTCTTTAAAGGATAATATCCAACATGATGTTCGCCTTTGGGAACCTGATTCATTAGAGAAGGCATTCAGGTTAGCAAGAAAAATGGAAAGCAAAATTATGGCAACCAGGAAGCATACCACTCACAACTATAAAGACGGAAGTGTTGTTGCCCCTAGTCTTCTACAACCTATAAGGTTGACACCACAACAATTGGAATAAAAAGGAGAAAAAGGGATTTGTTACAGTTGTGATAGCAAATACACTAAAGGTCATAAGTGTGCTGAGAAGAAATTATTCTACATAGATTGTGAAGAGGAAGAAGAAAAGGAGCAAGAAAGGTCAAACGAAGAGGATATACTCCAGGAACAAAGCCTAGATGTAAAACAAATAAATCCGACCATATCTTGTAATGCATTGGCGGGAATTACCACTCCTCAAACCATCAAGATAGAAGGACAAATCAAGAAGAAAAAGGTAATAGTGTTGATTGATTCAGGAAGCACCCACAATTTTATTCATTGTAAGGTAGCAAAAGAATTGAATTGATTCCCATATCTAGCACCAGAGTGTCAAGTGATGCTTGCAAATGGAGGAACAATAAATTTCTCTGGAAAGTGCCATAATATCAAGCTATCCATGGGAGAATATGTATTGACTAGCCCAATGCTTTCCATTCCAATGGGAGGTGCTGATGTTGTACTAGGAGTCCAATGGTTACAATCCTTGGGTACAATAGCTTTTACTTTTCAAGAAATTTTCATCAAATTTTTTACGGAAGGAAAGGAAGTTGAATTAAAGGGTATTGTAGGGAAACCAGGAAAGATAATTAGCTCTAATGGTATGACAAAGCTTCTAAAAAAGGAACAAAGAGGTGTAATTACACAATTATGTTCGCTAGATGTTTCCACATCGGAATCATCTATTTCTCCAGATCTCCAAAAAGTCCTGGACAATCATTCCAAGGTATTTGAGACTCCCAAAGGTCTCCCACCTATGCGTGATCATGATCATGCTATTCATCTTATTCCAAGAAGTGTTCCTCCAAACATCAGGCCGTACAGATATCCCTATGTCCAAAAGAGTGAAATTGAACGTATGGTTGTAGAAATGCTAGAGGCTGGTATAATTCAACCGAGTCAAAGTTCTTTCTCTGCTCCAGTAGTATTGGTGCACAAGAAGGATGGATCATGGTGCATGTGTCCGAATTATAGGGAGCTCAACAAGCTCACTATTACTGGATGAATTGCATGGATCAATTTACTTCGACAAGTTGGATCTTCGTTCAGGATATCATCAAATCAGAATGAAGACTGAAGACATTCCAAAAACAGCATTTAGAACTCATGAGGGTCATTATGAATTTTTGGTCATGCCTTTTGGCCTTACCAATGCACCTTCAACATTTCAAGGTTTGATGAATTCAATTTTCAAACCATTCCTTAGAAAATTTGTGTTAGTATTTTTGATGATATACTAATCTTCAGCAAGTCTTGGAAGGATCATGTTGAACAAAGATAATTTTAGGGGCGAATGTTCGCCCTTTGGCGAAATTAAGGGGTTTTAAATTTTTAGTGGGCGAATATTTTGTATCATAGTACATTTTTACAAATCACCTCAAATAGCCCACCTTATTTTAAGGGAGAGGGTAAAAAAGGTAAATTTAGCCCTTGAAATTAGGACTTACAACCTTCCATTCGCCCATTTTCAAGAATAGGTTTTATTTAAGTGAATCCATTCGCCCATTTTCAAGAATAGGTTTTACTTAAGTGAATCCTATGGGCCAAATACCATATTTATAAAAGAGGTATGGTAAATTAATAAAAATATAAATAAATGAGAGGTATGGTAAATAAATAAAACATTTTTTATATTTACTCCATAAGTCACCTTATATACATGTAAGGGTGTAAACAAATAAAAATATAAGTAAAGTGGAGGTATGGTAAATAAATAAAAATATAAATAAACTAGACGTAACATAAATAAATAAAACCTCTTTTTATATTTATTCCATAACCCTTGTTCTATTTATGAAGGCTCAAGAAAGATGTTTTATTTAAGTGAATCCTATGGGCCAAATACCATATTTGTAAAAGAGGTATGGTAAATTAATAAAAATATAAATAAACGAGAGGTATGGTAAACAAATAAAATATTTTTTTATATTTACTCCATAAGTCACCTTATATTTACAAACACTCAAAAAATGGGTTATATTTAGGTGAAACCTATGGCCAAAATACTATGGACTAGATTGTTATTAATACCATACAAAAAACCATTATTAACCCTAATATTAGAATTAATAAAAATAAAAATGGCACATGGTATTGACCCATGGTATTCACCAAAATGGCACATGGTATTGACCCATGGTATTCACGTGGAATGTAGCCTATTTAAATGGGGGAATTAAACCAGCATGTAGTCTATGCTAAGATTCACTAGGACATTACAAAGTTTTATTATTTAGTGAAAGACTCGCCAAGATCTTACAAGATTTTATAATTGAGTAAAATATTCGCCATGCCTGGTGAGAGATTCGCCAAAAAATTATATATACATATTATATTATTGATAAAATCGCCTTCCATTTTTCCTATATACCATGGACATTCGCCCATTTATTACATTTATAAATTTAGGGGGGGTTCTTAAAATTTTCCATGATGTTGAACATGTTGACAGGGTGCTACAACTATTGGAGGAGAAACAATTATATGCAAAAAGATCCAAATGTTTCTTTGGATTCTAGGAGGTGGAATATCTGGGTCATATTGTATCTCATGAAGGAGTTAAGGTAGACCCTAGCAGAATTAAATCCATTAAGGAATGGAAAATCCCCACATTCATAAAGCATCTGCGAGGATTTCTTGAGTTGACAGGGTATTATTGCAAGTTTGTTAAGAATTATGGGAGAATAGCAGCACCTCTAACAACATTATTGAAGAAAGATGCATTTTCATGGACTCCGGAAGCAACAAAGGCCTTTGAACATCTTAAAGAGGCAATGTGCCAAGCACCGGTCTTAGCTACACCGGACTTCACAAAAACCTTTATCGTGGAATTTGATGCTTCAGGAAATGGAATTGGTGTTGTTCTAATGCAAGATGAAAGACCCATTGCTTTTGAAATTCATCCGATCAAGGGAAAGTTTTTAAGCAAAGCTATTTATGAGAAGGAAATGTTGGCAATACTCCATGCACTTAAGAAATGGCGACCCTACCTAATGGGAAGACACTTAAGGTAAAAACGGATCATGATAGCCTTAAATACTTTTTAGAACAAAGGTTATCCTCTGAAGAGCAACAAAAGTGGGTCACAAAGATGTTGGGTTATGACTTTGAAATCATCTACAAAAAAGGGAAGCAAAATGTGGTGGCAGATTCACTCTCAAGAAAGGATGAGGATGTGGAAGCATTGTTGTGCGCCATTTCTATTAACCAACCAGATTGGATAAACGAAGCAAGGGAGGAATGGAAGAATGACGAAGAAGTGTGGGCACTTATTCGAAAGTTACAACAAGATTCCAGTACGTCTGATACATTTAGATGGAAAAATGATTCATTATGGTACAAAGATCACTTATACCTCTGTAAGAATTCCCAGCTAAAACAAAAGATTCTTATGGAGTTGCACACTTCTCCCTTAGGAGGGCACTCAGGATTTTTAAAAACTTACCATAGGGTTAAGAAGGAATTTTTTTGGGATGGCCTTAAATCATATATTCAAAAGTTTGTGGTGGAATGTTTGGTTTGCCAACAAAATAAAGTTGAAACAATTAAGACATCGGGTCTATTACAACCCTTATCCATTCCAAGCCAACGTTGGGAGGAGGTTTCAATGGATTTTATCATAGGTTTACCCAAGTCTAAGGGAAATAGTGTCATCATGGTGGTAGTTGATAGACTTACCAAGTATGCACACTTTTGTGCATTATCACATCCATTTAAAGCCAGTACAGTTTCTACTGCATTTATGGAAACAATTCAAAAGCTACATGGAAACCCAAAGATTATTGTAAGTGACAGAGATCCCATTTTCATTGGTTTTGGACAGAATTATTTTCTTGTCTTGGTACTCAGTTAGCTCATAGCTCATCTTATCATCCTCAATCTGATGGGTAAACTGAGATAGTAAACAAATGTTTGGAAGGATATCTTCGTTGCTTTGTATCTGATAAACAGACACAATGGGTCAAATGGTTGCCTCTGGCTGAATGGTGGTATAACACTTCCTTCCATACAGCAACAAAAATGACCCCATTTATGGCACTTTATGGGTATCAACCACCATCCATCACATCATATTTAAGAGAAAATTCTAAGGTTCAGACAGTGGAACATCACATCGAACATCAACAACAAGTCCTCCAACTCTTAAAGGATAACCTCGTGTTGGCACAAAATAGAATGAAACAACAGGCAGATCAACATCGCAGTGAAAGAAGTTTTGATGTAGGTGATTGGGTATTCCTACGGCTACAACTATATAAGAAAATGTCCCTCAAGCAAGCTAAGAAGGATAATAAATTATCACCAAAGTATTATGGTCCGTACAAGGTGTTGCAAAAGATTGGTACTATGGCATACAAATTGGAGCTTCCTGCAGCTTCTCGATTGCACCCAGTTTTCCATGTTTCATGTTTAAAGAAGGTTATAGGCGACAAGCTCCCAGTTCAAACAATATTGCCAGAACTTGACGAGGAAGGAAAAATTATATTGGAACCAGAAGCAGTCACAGAAACAAGAACTCGACAGCTACGAAATCGATCAATTTCGGAGTATCTTATCAAGTGGAAGAACTTATCCGCTGAAGATTCCACATGGGAGGATGAGAATTTTATACAGAAGTATCCAGAACTACTCAAGCGTTGAGGACAACACTTTTCTGAAGGAGAGAGGCATGTTGGATCCCTATAATACTAGTGATTACCCCATTACTATTGTAGTTATACCCCTTATTAATATTTTTGTGCCCCTATTGCCCCCATATTGTTATTATTGTGCCCCATAGAATCCCTCTATTGTTATTTTTGTGGCTTTATATTATTATTGTTAGGTCAGCTGGGTTATATTGTGAATCCTTAGACTCCTATATATAGAAAGGAGGTTTTGTCATTTGAATCATCCAATAATTGTTCATTTATGTAATGTAAAGGAGGTTTCCCCCTCGAAGAGGCTGAATTCTAAGGCGTTGATATATCTTTTCTATCTTTTCTTGAGCTGGTTTCATAACAATCTCCCTGTAGTAATACATCTTTCACTGCAGCATTTGGAACATAAGCAATGATTTGGGACTGCAACACATAAGTTCTAAAATATTTCAAGGCTTTTACCAAAGCATACACCTGTTTCTCAAGAATATTATATTTTAGCTCGGAATCGCTAAGAATCTTACTGAAGAATGCAATTGGTTGCTCTCTCTCTTCATCATTCTTCTGCAGTAAGACAGCAACTATTGAACTTGATGATGCAAATGAAAAAATTTGGAAAGGCTTTTGGTAATCAGGATTGATTAAGACTGGAGCTGCCTATAATGCCTCTTTAATCCTAGAAAATGATTCTCTAGCTTCTTTGGTCCAACTCACTTCATTCTCTTTTTTTAGCATATTAGTAATTTCTTTTAAAATTTCTGCATAGTTGGATACAAATCTTCTTAGGAAGTTTATCTTTCCCAGAAACTTTTGAATATCCTTTTTACTCCTGGGCAATGGTATTTTCTGCACAGCTTGTACTCTGGTTAGATCTATCTTCACTCCTTCTCTGGAAACAATGTGTCCCAATAGTTTTCCTTCTTCCAGAGCAAAAATGGATTTCTTGGGATTTAAGGAAAGTCCAAATTTTCTACATTTATCAAAATTCCTCTTCAAATGATCCAAATGTTCTTCATTAGGCTTTGAGAAAATAGTAATATCATATAAATATATTACTACAAACTTATCTCCAACAAAAGCAATGTCCATAGCCCTTTGAAATGTAGCACCTGCATTCATCAATCCGAAAGGCATTCTGGCATACATAAATGTTCCCCATGAGGTTGTGAACGTTGTTTTCTTCTAATCCTCCTTATCCACAGCCACCTGATTATAACTAGAAAATCCATCTAGCATTGACATTCTAAAAGATCCCGTTACTTTTTGCAACACATGATCCTTCTTAGGCAATGGATAGTTATCTTTCAAAGAAGCCCTATTGAGATTTCTGAAGTCCACACACAACCTTATTTCTCCATTTTTCTTTCTCATAGGTACTAGATTAGCCACTCAATCAGAATACCTGAGTGGGACTATGATTTTGGCATCAAGCAACTTCTTAACCTCCTTTTCAATTGATGGTAGAAGCAGAGGATTTATCTATCTAAGCTTATGTTTGTAGGGTTTAACCCCCTCCTTCAAAGGAATCTTATGCTGAATAATATTTACATCATAGGTTTTGATATCTTCATAGGACCATGCAAAGACATCAACATAAATTCTTGAAAATTTTAATATATCTTTCTTAAAAATTAGGTGAAACTCCAGCGTATAATTTGACTAACCTGGGATTCTCCTAGGTTCCAATGTTGTGATCCTGAATATGTTCATCCTGTGAGATTTCCCCTGAGTCCACAGCCAAACCATTGGAATTAAAAAGCCTTTCAAGAGGAACAAGTCCCTTTGACAGAATATTATCTCTCAATTGAAAGATCTTTTGATTTGCTACTGAATATTTTAAACCATTGGCTCCTGCAATTTCTGTTGTCTCTTCTTCATCCTGATCAATTTCTGTGCCCTGGAACTCTTCAACCATAGTCAAAAACTCCTTATTCTACTCGTCATCTTCAAAAACTTTCCAGTTCTTGACATTATCAGGAACAAAAGGTCTGTGTCTCATTTTTACCTCATATCTTAGTCTTGGATTAATAGGAGGCTTCAAAGTGCTAGCAACCACAGCCAATGAATCTGCCAATCTATTCTCATCTCTTGGAATGAATTGAATGTTAAAAGCTCCAAAGAAGTTTTCAATCAAATCCCATACCTCATTTATGTATGCTCGGAGCCTAGGATGCTTTGTTTGGCAGTGATATTTTATTTGCTTAATAATTAGCTCGGAATCTCCAAAAGCAGAAATTGACATGACTCCCATATGTTTGGCTATTTGTAGAGCAATAATCAAGGACTCATATTCTGCCACATTGCTAGTTTCCTCGTACTCTAATTTGAAATAAAAAGGGAACATATTACCTCCAGGTGCAATTAGAAGAAAACCAGCACCTGTTCCTTCCTTGGAATAAGCTCCGTCAAAGAAATATTTCCACACTACTTCCGTTTGCAGCTCTGTAATTACATTAGCTGAAGCAAGTTGCTTCTGATTATCTTCAGCCAGCTTTGCATTATCATGCAGTGTGAAACAAGAAAAATCATCCTTCTCTTGATTATATACAAGTGAATTGCTTGCTCCACTTTTTGTAATTGTTTTTACAAACCTAGTTTCTCTGTACAATCTCCTCTCCTCCCCACCAAAAATCGGTAGAACAGCATATGTAAAATCTAGTTTCAAAACACCTCCCAATTTAGCCCCCCAGGACCTAGATAGAAACATTCCAAATCTAGCAGGAATATCTGCTACTACAACATCCATGACCAAGCTTCTAGCTGGAATTTGGGCTAGTGACACTGCCAGATCCTTAATAACGCCTAGACACTTGACCTTGTTTGAATCAAAAGAATAAAAATCCCTATAGGGTTTGGTCACTTGTAGATTTAGTTGCTTCATCACTGACAGAGGTATAAGATTATGTGAAGCTCCTGAATCAAACATACAATTATGTAGGAGGAAATCATGAACCAATAGGGAAATATTAAAAGGAGGTATTGAAGAATCTACTTCCTCTACATGTGGATGAAAAACCACTACTGGTTTATCTTCCTGCAGATTTACAATGTAACTCTCATTTTCTTTTAAATTAATAAACTCAGCAATCTCCTTTTGATAAGTAGGTGTTTTTGCTAATTCTGTAAGGGGAACTTGTATTCTTACCTTTTCCAACTCCTTGGTAAGACTAAACAAGTGACCCTGTTTAGCAGTCTTTTCATTCTCATCTTCACCTTTCTTCATGACTGGAATTATTTGAGGAATTGAAACAAGTTTCTCCAAAGGAATTTTTCTAGTTTGATCTTGAGAAGACTCACCTTGAAGTATCTGTGTCTTGCCATTTGCATTTTGTTGTTGCTTTCCTTTATTTACTTGTTTTGCAAGCTGAGATTCTTGTGGAGACACCTTTGGTGAGGAAGTTGAAACTTGTTGCTCACTTTCATTTTCTTGATTTCTTGATCTTTTCCTAGATCCAGGTCATATTTCTTATGTAGTTCAGCCTGCATAAAATCAGAGAATTGTTTCCAATATTCATCAATTTCATTTTCATCATGAATAGCATCTACTTCATCATACACCTACTCTTCTCCTTCAATGCCGAGTTTATCTTCATCAACTACATATAATGTAGAATTTTGATCTTTAGGTTGTTCTTCACCAGGATCTGCTTCTATATATATCATGGTGCTTGAATTTGATTTTGATCTTTTCTTTCCTTTTTCAAGATTTGCAAAGGTTGTCTTTTGAATTAGGGATTAAAGTTCTTATTATACTGTGTTTGTCTCTGAGAGTTCTTATTCTCTAACTCTAACCTATTTAACTTATCTGACATAGTTTTAATTACATTACACATATCCTCCAATGATTGACTTTGAGAGGATTCTATCTTTTCCTTTCCCTTGTCTTGGGTAGGCTGTGTTTCTGGTGCTTTTCCTACAGCCACCAGATTCTCTTCTATCTCTAAAGCATCTGTTTGGATTTGATCAAGGGTTGGAGCTCTTCTTTCCCTTAATGTGAATCCAAAATTTGATTCAAAAGCCCCTGCAAAAGTTATTTTTGCACCAGCAGGAGGAGGCTTAATCTCTGTTGGGAGACTATTGTACAATTTGTTAAATCTTCTAACAAATTCAGCCACAGTTTCATCAGAATTCTTCTTTATGGAATTAAACTCTGTTAATGAATATCCATGGTCTCTTTTTTCTCCCCATCTCTGAATAAACACACGTTCCATCTCTTCCCAAGAAGGAATGGTATTATTGGGAAGTCCTTTGAACCATTTCCTTACTTCTCCATCCAGGGACTGAACAAAAAGTCTTAGAACAACATCTAAATGTTCAACATTTAGGATTTCTGCAAAATTACAAAATACTACTACATGATTCTCTGTTGTTTGTTCATCTTCTCCTAAAAAACATGGAAGAATTTTAAGGTAATCCTATGGCATTTGATTGAAAGGTTGTGGTAGTTGAAGAGGTGCATACCTATTCACTAAGAATGCAGGTGCTGCCATGTTTACTGAACTTTGATTACCAACAGATGTGGAACTTGATTGAGAGGTAAATGGAATGTGCAAAGGAGGTAATGTGGTTATTGGTTGAGGTTGAATAATTACAGCAAGTAAATGAAAAGTAACAGACTCAAAAGATTGGTCTTGACAGCTAGGTTCCTGAAATGAAGATAATGAAAAAGATGACTCTCTATCATATGAATGTTCAGATAAGTTGTTGCTTGATGCAGACAATGTAGGAATTGGTCTAGTTGAGATCTTAGACTTCCTAACCCTCCTTGAAACCAGCCTTTCAGGATCTGAAAGAGCTTGAACCTTCTTTTGTGAAGTGTCTGATCTTGTATGGGGCCTTCTTGAAGCCAGAGTTATTGCTTTGATTCAAAACAGCCAAATATTTCCTCCTCACTGAACAACCAGAGGAAAATATTGAAACCCAGGGAAAAATCTTCTTATCTTCTCTCCCCAGCAATGGCGCCAATTAATGTTGTTCCTTAAGAAACCAATTTCCTAGCTGTGGGGAAATTGTGCTTAAGACATTAATAAATATTATTTATTATCACTTATTGTTTGTTGTGTTCTCAAATGAAGGACCTGGAAAACTTGGTCTTTAACTCTTAATACATGTATGACCAGAACATCTCAGAATGCCATTTGTTGCTAGATATAAATGATGAATGAAGAAAGTTTGAAGGAGAAGTTAAAGATAATATGTTGATCTTTCACAGAAACTACTATCTGTAACTTAGAGGAACTATGATAATGAGAACTGAATCATAGACAATATGTTGGTCTTTCACAGAAACTATTATCTATAACTTAGAAAGGAAATGAGGACTTCAAGTATAGGAGCACTCTTTTAAGGAATTTTAACTTTATCTACATAAGCAAATAAAGACCTGTAGCTTCATTACTATACTTGAAAAGAAGAAAACATAGCATGACACATGACAGAGAAGCTTACAAAATTATATGCAACAACTCATGGAAACTTCTGATTCTTTCATTAATCAACGATGATATTAGGAATACAATGGCCTAGTCTCTGGGTTCTCCAAAATTCCCACCCTTTCTTAGTAAATTTTCCTCTTTTTATACATTGTGGAACAGTGGTTGATTTCTGAAACTACCCAAATTATCTAATTGCTTTTCTAGCTATATGAAGTAAAAACTATTACAGAATTTTACAAAGGGTAAAAGACCTCAAAGAACATGAAATAACAAGAACATAACTGAATTCAGAAGGGGATGATAATTGTTGGCTTTCTCTGTTGATCCACTGTCAAATTCCTCTATAAATGCCCTAATCATGCTTAATTCATTTTAGCCGTAATGAAATGCATTTAGTTTGTATAATCCTAGGCTTACATGGGCATTCTGATTGGCCGAAATGCAAAGAAACATACCGGATTGTCTTCCTCTTCAGCTTCAGCTCTAACCCTGATTTTCACTTTATACAGCGAAATTAATGCGAAACTCTGATTAATACGGAACTCAAAAGAGTTAATCTTGCTTTATAAATTTGTCAAATCCACTCGTACAGTGCTCCGTTGACTTCCATCGCAAATCTCAATCGGCCCGACAATCACTATAAAACTTAACTTATGCATCCTTAGGCCGCATAACTATGGAAATGTTGGAATTATGCGTAAATATTTTATATATGTGCTTTTTTATCGTAAAACTTTTATAATGAAAATATATGATAAAACATGTTTTTTCTGCTTCCAATACGGGCTCCGCACAATTTCCAAGGTATACTTTCCCGCCGATTCATCCCCACCATAGATCTGTGCTTTTCAGATCAGACGGTCTGTAAAGGTTTCGGGCGAGACATAAGCCCGGAGAATACCTGCCTGAAATGGGCGGTTTCCTCTCTCCACCTGACTGCTACGTGTTGAATGCTGAGTGGAATCGGGTGAGTTCCAATAAAAACCATCTACCACTTTTTCTCTACCCGAAAACCTGCCTTATAACTTGAAAACTGCCTTTTCGCACGCCTTGTGGACCTGCCAGACTTATATAACATAATATATATCACTATCGGATCTAGCCCACATCGACATGTCATATATATATATATATATATATATATATATATATATATATATATCAAGTGCTATGGGATGATCGCGGACCCACCGGGGCTTTAAAATTTAATATATATATATATATATATATATATATATATATATATATATATATGCTTTGAGTCCAGCCTTTCTATTATAATCCTTTATAATAGAAATTCAGATAAAAGAGCGTAAACAAAAATATATATGAATATCAATAAAAATATTTACAACCCACGATAAGACGGACGCGCTGAATTATAAAGTATAGCACATAAACTATCAAGTCCGGCCCTTATCGCAGATCGCGATCGGCGGGGTCACATACATATAATGTAAGTGCTCCCTGTTGTTTTGTACCTATCGTCATTATAAAAAATGGCATATAACATATCGGGTCCAGAGCCCAATCACGAATCGCAGTTGAAGCTTGTCTATGAAACCAATCATCCATAATCATTGGGACCCGCCGAACTTTTAAATGCAACATATATTATTTCGGGCCCTGTGTTAATGCTTTAACACTTGTTTCCTTTGTAAAATCTGATATATTTCTTCATTTCTTTTTTGTTTTGATTCCAATATAAAACTTATTACATCTCCCTCTTGCCTTATCTTTTTTCAAAATATTTTTCAAGTGATTTTTTGAATGAAACAAACAACAAAATACATGTTACAACATCTATAACAATAAATCATTAATACTAAATGCAGAAATAGAAAGAAATAAAAACAAGAGATGCATGTGAATAAGAAGTGAAAAGAAGGAAAGAAAATGATACAAAAGGGCTCTGAGGCTCCTGGGATGGCCAAGACCAAGGAAACTCAAAGACCTATGGAGGAGAACAAGATTTAGAAGTTGAACATGACACCAATCTTCATTATTTTCATCAATACAATTACATCCTTGCAAGAAAATACAATGGAGTTGCAGAAATACGAGTTCTCTCCATAATAACACTAATGAAAAACTCCCCCTAGAGGAAAATTCGACTTGGTACTTATACAAAATGATTAGGAATCATTCCCCATGAATGGAGGAAGCTTTCCCCACCAAAATCCCTTGATTAGTGGATCTAGTTCCCAATACTAGGAATCTGCGTTAAATGGCAAGGAACACATTCCTAGATTTTCTCAATCATTGGAGTTCCACAATCTGTGCCATAATTCCATAATATCTTGCCGATTTATTATTTAATAGTGATCCTCCTGTAGTAGGGAGCAAGTCCCTAAATTATCTCCTCCTCCGAATCTTCATAAGTTGCCTAATATTCTCATAATATTCCACAAAAATAAATAATATTAGGCACAAATATGCAATTATTCATAAACCTTCCTATTGAATATATTAAAGTTAAAAATACATTATCTAATGCAAAAAGAGAGGTTTAATATGTTGGAGGATGGTTAGATGAGCCTTAATTTAAGCTTAATTTAGAGGCACGGGCCTTAATTTATGTCTAATTTAGAGGCCCATCATAATGATGGCCCAAAATGAATTCTCATGCCTCTTCCAGTTGCAAAAGCTTGGTTCTTAAAGCCCCACTTAAGTTTCTTGGGTGATACCTCGTATGATCCAAATATGTTAGGGTTGGTACCTATTAGGGATTTTGTTGGTCCAATTGCATGTAATAACCTGGGTAAAAAACTAAGAAGTGCCAATAAAGGGTTCCATTTCCAAGACTAGGATTTTTTATCGAAAGGGATAAATTGGAATGTGGTTTGAAACTAAGCTAAATGAGTTTGTTGCTGGTGAAATTTGGAATCATCTTATTAGCATCAATATATGGTTACAGGATACATTTTTTTCTAAAGTCTAAGAAATTTTCTTTGTTTAATTTCTTGGCTTACTTGCAAAGTGGATTTAAAAGATCAATGGAATAGACATTGGAAAGTGGTTGAATATAGAAGTTGGAATCTTGATCTAGTTCAAAGGCTTCAGTTGGTGGATAATAATATTAACTGGGTTGTTTATTTTTGGTTTGAAATCATGGTCAGAGGATACATTATAGAGTTTTCCATCAAATATATTATCTCATTTATTGTTGTTGAACGAAAATTATTGGTAGGCCCACGAGGATGGCTTATTTGGGCATTATCAACCTTTATGAAAATGTTGTTATGTGACAAAGGTTTACTGAAGATGGAATCTGACACTATGAACAACTAAACCCCTCATGCACTGAGGGTGATCTAGGGGATGGCGAGGGAGTAATTTGAGAGAATAGGACTGGGATGCAGGAGTAGCAGAAAGAAAAGGATGAAGGAGGTGTTGAATATCCCTAATCAAGATTGTAAAAAAATTATGCCAAGGAAGTTTTGTTGAATAGTGTGTGGAAGGATAAGCATGACAGATCTTGAAGTTGGTTCTTTCCACAATGGTAGAATATTTTGATGTGGTAGTGATAGAGGAGAGAGGTTTGTGTTGGTTCCTACAGTCAATTGAAGTCCAATGAAGGATATAGTGAGAGGACGTAGGAGAAAAAGGAGCAGTTGAAATCAGAGAATTCCAAACTGAGTGTGCATTGGCATACTACGCATAGAAGGAGAGGAAAGGGAACACTCACAACCTACGCTAAGAATAATAGAGAATATGCATCTTGAGGATCCTGATCAGACTATTCCATATACTAAACCCAAAAACCCGTGTGAACCTATTGACACAAAGGTAATTTCTCCTAGTAGTGTGCTACATATTGTATTTAGTCAAGGAAGTAGAGGGAGTTAGCATAGTATTCAGAGTCAGACTAGTTAACTAGGAAGGAGTAAATCACATTAGATTGTGTGTGTATCTATTGGAACATCATTAGGATCTAGTAGATAGATAAAAATGGCAGACACTTTGAAGTTGTCAGTTTTTCATGGTGTTGGGAATGGGTTCCCCCAAGAGCAGTTTTGGGGCTAAAAGCCCATGTTTTGGGACAATTTTGTAATAAAGTTGTAAAGTCTCCACATTTTGTGGTCGCGGAGCGCGAAGGTGTCAAGAGTCATAAAGGGTTTTCCACCCTTATTTTGTAAAGTGTCAAGTCAGCTGTAAAGATCTACCCATGGTCCGCGAACCATGGGATTGTATAAAAAGGAGCTAAGTAAGCTCTAGGCAATTAGAACAATTAATCTTTGGGAAGTTTTGGTAGAAAATAATAAGTGTTTTCGGGTCTTAGCGTAGGTAGAGGCTCTACAGCTGAGTGCGCAGAGGCCTAGGGTGGAAGTCCACAGCTGAGTGCGCGAACCCCTATAGCTGTGTGCGCAGGGCAGATAGAGTCTGTATTAAACTGGAAGATATCAATAAAGAGAAGTATTCTGCAATTACTATGTATTTATTCTCTGTTAATGCATCTAATTATATTGCGAGCTGGGTTCATTTTACAGTGTTTATTTGATACGCAAATGTATGTGATTATATCTGTTAATTAAATGCAAGAAAGAATATCCGTTTACGCGACGCTAACTGTAGTTGATTGATAAGATATGTAAAACACTTGAGATAACTTAGGAACCTATACAATACATTCTCATAGCAGCGTGAAAGTACCTGAACCACTAGTTAGGGCTATGCGAAGGTCAATCATACACCTTCGTGGATGTACTAAAGGGCGGGATAGAGGGTAGATCAATAAAGACCTAAGGCTTAGCAACCTGTGCGAAGGCAAGAGAAGGGGGTATAAACCAATGTCACGACCATCTCAGGGTGTGGAAGCTTGGCTCCAGCATCCCCCCATACTGCTTCGGATGAGACTTCAATCCACGCTCCACGGCTGGTGCCAAAAAGGCCAGTAGTGTAGGGATTTGTTTGGCTAGCTAACATTGAACCTGGGTCAGGGCCCACGAAGCCACCACATGGTTCTAGGAATGAAGATCCTGAACAACACTTGCTTGTATGTCAATTAGTTTGGGATGCTAACAATATCTGATGATAATTCCAATATTATACAGTTGGAAACTAACTTTAGATATCATTCCTTAGCTTGGTACATGAAATAAAAGAGAAATCCTGCACCTACATTGCCAATATCATTGCAAGACTTTAAGTAAGTGATGATGAAGGAGTTATGCATGCCTAAGTCTGCATCCCAATGTATAAAAAAGTTGAAGGAGATTAAATAAATGGTGGATGAATCCATATAGGATTATGACTAATGGTTTAAAGTATTGTTGTGTAAGTTTTCATTTGAAATACTTGATGAGCAGCATAAGGAATCATTTATTGCATGTACATTTTTGCATATTCGTGTTCTATTAACTCAACAACAGATTTAGACTCAAATAGAATCTATGGAGATAGCACTGAAATTGGAAGCGTCTCTATCAGTCGTGATATAAGGATAAAATTATGGTATAGCTTAGCTTTAGTCAAATATGGTTGCAGTTATTGTTTAGTTACAGGATTTGGTGAAGAGGAAAATATAGTACATAGAGGTCTAGTGCACAATTTGTTGAAAGGAAGGGCACCACAATACCCCGTACTAACCAATTATATTGCAACTACTGTAGCTAACATGTTGACACATGGAAGAGGATTATGGTTTGACATATGTAGAGTGTTGGGTCATACACCCTTGACTTGTCTGATGATACAGAAATACGTGACTACAAAAAGAACATTGTTCTATGACTTCTTCAAGTTTGTTGGTCATGAAATTTGATGACCCTAGGTATTAGAGCAAGAATGCTGCAACTCATAGGGCTACCAGCTTTACTTATCAACCTGGGGTTCGTAAAAACTTGGATGTGACTGTGCTATATACACAAGTAGAAGTGAAGGTATTGCCTTTTGTCACTACTCATCTGGCAAGAGACCTCAGGGGTTCTAAGACAAACTTCTATAGGGTCAGAAGAAGCTTGATTTTGATGGAAGGAGAGCAAACCTAGTCTAGGGGAGAGCTATTCTACTGCAGAAATGAAGAAAACAACATGCAAGCCTAACTCACACCAAACCCTAGCTAACCTATTAAACAACTATGCTGAGCAGAATCAGAAATTAACACTAACCTACTGCTGCTATCTAGAAAGCATCAAACTAGACTAAGGGGTAAACAATGAAACTAGGTTAAGTTTGTGTCTGAGCGAAAAAAACAATCAGAGGTCAAAACTGGTGGAAAGAGGACGTGAAGGAGTGAAAAAACATGAGGACCGTTAGATCAGGCGGGGGAAAGGCAAACAAACGGACGAGATCGAGCAGTAGGAGGGTAAGTAGGCAAATGGGCAGACATGGTGGCCTAACAGGATGGATGACTAGGATTAGATCGTGCAAGCAGAAGAAAACGTGCAAGAATGGTATCAGGAGAAGTGACAACCATCGGATCAAGAGACAGATCGACGGTGGAGGGTTCGCGTTGATAAAGCAATTGGGTGATGTGACCGCTATCAGATCTGGCAGGGCAGATCGATGGTGGAGGTTGGAGTGTGAAAAGAAACATGCGGAAAGGATGAGCGGGTTTGGAGGGTGGAAAGTTGTATCTCGCGCGCCCTAAAAACCGTAAACGGTATTTTGAGAATTCATGCGACTAGCCTCCCCGGCCGACACATAGCATGGGGAAACCGCCCATATCGTGCGCTCTCGACCTGATAACGTTTCAAAGGAAATCCATGCAATATGACGCGAGGGCCGTCGGATCTGGTAAGGCAGATTTATGGCAGAGATGTGACCGAGCAGGTTGGTGAGCGGGCACGCGAAAACCATCAGATCTGACAAGGAAGATCGATAGTGGGGGTTTAAAGGGTGAAAAGTCAAACGCGAAAAATGGATTTGAGCAGTGATTGTACGATTTGGCTTGTGAAAGGCGTTTTATGGTTAAAAACCATTTAAACATGAATTATTAGCTCCTGCGCAAGCATTTCAGGTTGAAAGAGAAAGACATGGGAATGTGAGTGAGGCTTGGGACAGAAGGAGAGCGAACAAGTTGATGACCATAAAAGGGGCAGAGCGCTATGAAATGACCTCGGTGACTGTATTAAATGACAAAACTCCATGAAAATCAAAACCCTGTGTTTTTGGGGTTGCTGCAGGGTTTCTTCCTCACACCATAGTCCCAGAGGGAGGAGGTGAGGCCGAGACACCTGTGAGCATCCTGATGGATCTTTTCTTTACCAACCTACTGATTAAATGAAAGAATAAATGGAACAAACTAAAACACAACTACTATGTTCTACCCTGCTATAATGGGCTGCAACTATTCAAGCAAATGAATAGGAAATAGGAAACTACTTAAGTCAATGAGAAGAAAGCCAGAAATCTGTGCTGAACCACTGTAATGAAAATGCATCTACTTGACCAAATGAATAATCAAACCATGCATCTATGCTAGTGTTGTAATGGAAATGAACTGCTTAATTGAATGAATAGAAAGCATGAATCTATACTGCTATTGTAATGAGAATGCATTTGATTAAGCAAATGAATAGAAAGGAAGCTATGCTAGAATACAATACAAGAAAGAGGAGCTTTGGCTGCTAGGGTTGGGCCCTAACCCAAGAGCTTCAGCCCTCTGAGTTAACTCAGTGCTGGCTCAAATCAAAACTCATCTTCATTATCAAAAACTGTATTACATCAAAACTATTACAAAGTAGAAGTTCGAATCCTTGCTCACTAACTAACTGACTATCTAGCTGACTAGTAACTAATTGTCTGGCTAAAAAAACTGAGGTCCTAAGCCTCTTTATTTATACATCTGAAGTCTCAAAGACTTCCCTAAAAATTAGGGAGGTACATCTCCCAACTTAATGGTAACTTGTCCTTTCACTTTCACTAGCTCGGCTGCCTTCTAGTAGGGAGGCTGCTTATACTTCCACTTGCTTGGTTGTCTTTTAGTACTTCAGATTTTGTTGTTTGTACTTTCAGCTGATGGAGGGATATTTGAATGGATGGGCAGTAAATGAGGAGTATTTACCTCGTGTAATTCCTCTCCCTTGTCTCATCCAAGTTTTTACCAAGGTCTTTTACCATAGTTCCTTGCTTTTACCTTTTATCCCTGCATTTCCTTTGCTTTTATCCTTTATTCCTGCATTACATGCACATTAGACCACAAAGAAAAATATCCAACTCTAACTCATAAGCAAAATATTATAAAAGGTATGCAATAGGTTGTGAGAATAGTTGGTTTGACTAAGCTAGGAGGTGAATTAAGGCCAATTAAGGCCCATATAATTACTCAATGATGAGACTCATCATCACCCCCTACTGAAAGTGTTGCTCATCCTCTGAGAAACTTAGTGGCTCTGGTAGCCTCTCTGACATCTCATTCTTTTGTTGTGGTCTTTTCTTCTTGTTTATAGCAATCTGATTTCCCTTCTCCTTCTCCCCACTGATATTCTTTGGTCTTCAAGCTATGTGGAAGTGTGTTATCTATTTTAGCAGGCATGTATATTATCATTTCTTTAGCAGCCTAAACAGATCCTCATAATGTGTACTTTCTTGCCCTTGGACAGCAAGATATCTAAGTGTTAGCCGAGGATTACTTGCACTTAGATGTTGATTAGGGCCATGGGATTTTGATTCCTCAACTACTTCTCTGTCCCTGAATCCACTTAGCTCTTTTTATTTCTTGTTGCTTGTTCTTCTTTGTTTCAATGCCTTCTTCCTCTTCTGTTTCAGCATCATGTTCCTTTGTATTAGTGTCTTCTTTATCCATATCATCTCCATCTAGCCCTGTATCTATTTTTTCTTGTTTTGTCTCCTCCTTACTGACAGAAGGAATAATATCATAGATGAAGGTTTTGATGTCATCCTTTGCTGGTAAGTCATTGAATATTGTCCATGTTATTGGGATCCTGAGGTTTCGGAGGGCATAGGAAACTGGCCACCTCTTTACTCACAAACCAACTACCTCTTAACCTTTACAACTTTTGATCAAATGATGCAGATGAGTGAGTGAGTAGGATATTTACCTGAGGCCTTAATGCCACGTTGCAAGTGTCAAAGATCAGAGGTGTTGCTGATGGTCATTCTTCTTCCTCCTTTGTTGTCTGTTGATGGTTTCTTTACTGCAGATCTGATGTTGTTGTTGTTGTCGTATGGTCATCTTTCTGCCTTTTCTGTTGTCCGTTGTACAGAGGGAGTAGGAGTGTGTGTGAAGGCAGGGTTGATGGTAATGGATGAGGTGGTGTTGTGGAAAATATGATCTTCTTCTGAATTGAAGTAGTGAAGTGAAAAAAAACAATGGAATTTATGGAGGGATGCATGGTAAGGAGTGGGGAAGATGAACATATGTGAGGTAGGGCCCCCTTTGGATCTTCTCTTTGCTCCTTGATTGTCTTTCTCATCCTCTTGCAAACAACAATTGTGTTTTTTCTTTTTCTTTTATTATTATTATTATTATTATTATTATTATTATTATTATATATATATATATATATATATATATATATATATATATATATATATATATAGATATATATATATATATATATATATATATATATATATATATATATTTCTAAAACACCTAGGCTGCCTTAGAGAGGTTTTCACCCTAGGTATCTACCCTGGGCACCTCAAGGAAGTTTTTCACCCAGGGATCTTCTTCTTTTTTTTCTTTCCTTTTTTGTCATCCTTGGGCCGCCTCATGGAGGTTTTCAACCCAAACATGGGACTCGGGCGCCTCATGGAGGTTTTCACCTGAATCCTTATTCTATTTTTTCTCTTTTTTCAGTGATGAGGGAGGAGCTGAAAATTGATCCACCATCATCATTGTCTTATTGATGATGTCAATGAACTCTTGTTTAGATGAAGCCTTCTTGTATAATTTCAATCTATGTTCATTAACTAGCAATGGAATGTCTTCTTCATCTATAGTCATGATTTGCACTGAACCATTGTCATGGCATCTTTCCACCACATATGGTCCAAGCCATCTTGTTCTTAGATTTCCCTTGAAGTCCTTGTACCTTGAATCATATAATATGGCCCAGTCTCCTTCTTGAAACAGCTTATCCTTAATGTGCTTGTCATGCCAGATCTTCCTCTGAAGCTAAACTATCTTTGTATGAAGGAGGGCATGCATTCTAAATTCATCTAGGCCATTCAAATGGAACAACCTTTCTTTTTGTGCATGAATGAGATCTAAATCTAGTTAGGCTTCCATCCTCAATGTGTTATATTCAAATTCAATGGACAGAAAATATTTTTTCCCATAGACTAGCTCATAGGGTGTGAATCCAGTGGTGGCCTTCCATGTTGTATTATAGGCTCAGGTGGCCTCAACTGGTCTCTCAGTCCAGTCCTTTCTGCTGCTATTCACTACCTTGGTTAGGATGTTCTCCAATGCTCTGTTGGTCACCTCCACTTTCCCATCAGCTTGTGAGATAAGGAGTGGAGGTCCTATGTTTGATCTTGTGATGCTTGAGCAGTTCTTCGATCATGCTGGAGGTGAACTGGCTGCCTTGGTCTGTGACTAGTTCTTTAGGGTACCCAAATTTGTAGAATATGTTCTCTCTTAGGAACACAACCACCTTTTCTTTTGTTGCTACCTTGATTGCTTTGGTTTCTGCCCACTTAGTCAAGTAATCAGTGCACACAATAATGTGTTGTTTTTTCTTGGAAGGAGGGTTGATAGGTCCAATGAAGTCAATGCCCCACTTGTCAAATGGCTCGAAAGTCACTTGAGGCTGCAGGGGAATTTCATCCCTTGGAGTAGGATTTCCCATCCTTTGGCACTAATCACACTGACTAACATACTTCTTCACATCCTGATGAAGAGTAGGCCAATAATAGCCTACTTGCAACACCTTGAATGTTGTCTTTTTTGCTGCAAAGTGACCTCCACAAGGCCCATCATGACAGGTCAGAAGGATGTCAAAGACTTCCTCTTCCCTTACACATCTTCTCAAGATCTGATCTGGACCAAGTTTGAACAGATTGCCCCCAATCCAAGTGAAGGGGGCACTTTTCCTGATTATCTTGTTTTTTTTCTTTGGAGGGCAGGTTTGGTGGGAACTGTGCTGACACTAGATAGTTTGATATATCAGCAAACCATGGGGAGAGCACTGAAATAGCAAACAAATGCTCATCTGGGAACTGATCATCCACCATTCCTTCTTCACCTGCAGGCATATTCATTCTAGACAGAAAGTCAACAACAACATTTTCTTTACCAGGCTTATCAACAATAGTTAAATCAAATTGCTGCAATAAAAGTAACCATCTTATGATTCTAGCATTTACATATGGTTTGTTCATTAAATATTTAATTGCAGCATGATCAGTATGCACAAATGTATGATAGCTTGTAATGTAATGCCTAAACTTTTTCAATGAATGCACAACAGCCAAGAGTTCTTTTTCTGTCACAATATAGTTTAGTTCAGCCTTTGACAGGTTTTTATTGGTAAAGTAGATGGCATAAGGCAATTTCTCTTCTACATGTCCTAAGGATGCTCCTATGGCTCTATTTAAGGCATTAGCATAAATGTGAAAATGGAGGGCCCAATTTGGGCCTCTAAGGATTGGTGTAGTGGTTACCTTATCCTTTAAAATGTACAAGGCCTCTTGACAGCTCTTTGACCATATAAATTCAGAACCTTTGGCCAATAATCCAAACAAAGGAGAGGATAGCTTGCTAAAGTCTTTGATGAATCTTTTGTAATATCTAGATAGCCCTAAGAAACTCCTAGCATCTCTCTGCTTTTGTGGAGGTGGGACCCTTTGGATGATGGCTACCTTGTTTGGGTCCACCTGCAGTCCTTGCTGAGATATTGAGTGACCTAGCACAATCCCTTCAATCATTAAGAATTTACATTTTTCTGGACTGAGGGACAGGTTCATCTCAATGCATTTGCGTAATACTTTGCCTAAGTTAGTCAAAGACTCTTGGAAATCATAGCCATAAGGTGTAAAATCATCCATGTAGATCTCCACAGCGTCATGAACTAATTCAACAAAAATACTTAGGACTGCTCTCTGGAAAGTGGCAAGAGAATTGCATAGGCTGTAAGGAAGGACTCTATAGGCAAAAGTACCCCATGGATAGGTGAAAGTAGTCTTATCCTGGTCTTCTAGGCAGATTTGGATTTGGTTGTACCCACTGAATCCATCTAGGAAAGAAAATAACTTCTTCCCTGCCAAGCCATCTAGCACTTGGTCAATGAAGGGTAGGGGAAAGTGATCCTCCACTTCCCATTTTTCTTGGGCACTAACACCAAAGGAGAGACCCACTCACTATCAGAGATAGGGTAAATGAACCCTGCATCTAACAATTTCTGCAGTTATTCTTTGCCTATGTCTTTGAGGGTTGGATTCACTTTCCTTTATGGTTTCCTGACTGGCTTGCAACCTTCCTTGATGTATATGTGGTGAGTACACATAGAGGGGTGTACTCCCTTCATTTCCTTGTAGTTCCAAGCAAAGGATTCTAGGTTCTCTTTCAACAAGTTGCATAGTTGTTCCTCCTCTGAAGTAGAGAGAGATGGATTAATCTTCAAGGTTTTCTCTAGCCCAAATTCTATGGTTTTGACTCGGATTGGGTTGGAATCGGCCAAGCATAAGTCACTTTGATGATTTTTCAATGTTTCTTTTACTTCTTCTTCTAGGGGTAATGAACTAGGAGTTGGACTTTGGAGTAGGTGTTCAATTAAATCATCCTCATCTTGTTGTCCTCCTCCTATGATGGCTTCCAAAGTATAAAGTTCTGTAGAATAAAGCTCATCTTCTTCCTCCTCCTCCAACCATAAAGGTAAGTCATGTTCTAGGGAGGGTTGAGTAGGAGGGTATAGGACTAATTGTTTGGACATATGCCCATTCTTAATGGTCATATTCCCAGCTCTGCAGCTAATGTAGGCATCAGTTGTGGCCAACCATGGCCTCCCAAGGATGAGAGGGTAACTAATTAGCTTAGCCTTAGGCTGGAGAACTAGGAAATATGTTGGGTACTCCCAAGAATCAATGGAGACCATCACATCCTCCACAATTCCCTCAGAGGTGACTGTGGAACGGTCTGCAAGTTGCATCATTGTTGTGGTCTTCCTTAATGACCCTTAGAGGTTAATCTTGAGCATGGTGTCTCTTGTCATCACATTAATGGCAGCCCCAAGATCAATCAGAGTGTGCAAGACAATGGTGCCATTGATGTGGACATTGCCTACAGGGCTTCCAGGGTCTAAGTATTTTGGACATATTTCTTGCCCCAGCATTAAGTCAGATTACTACCCAATGACATTAATGGTAGGGGCATCCCTTTTTCTTCTTCCTGGATTCTTAAAGCACTTCTCCTTAATCAATTTATTGTAAATAGGCACATCTTTGACTGCCTGGAGAAGGGGAATATTTATACATAGGTTTTCCAATTCTCCCAAAAGTTTAGTTTCTTTTGGGGTAGGCTAGTGTGGTTGAGATAATCTTTTAGGAAAGGGTGGATTTGATTTAGGGTTGCTTTCCTCTCTTTTTTCCTCAACCTCCTTATGTGGAGAGGGAGATTGGTTATCTAGGAGAATTCTCCCAGATCTCAGGTTGATCTCCTGTATTTCAACAGCATAAGTAGGGTATGATGTCTCTCCACTGTATGTTTGTTGGGTCTGCCTATTGTTTGGGTTTGGATTTGGCTAGGCATGCATCTGGGATTGCATAGGTGGAGCAGAGTGCAAGAGTTGCGGTTGGGTAGGTGATGGAGACAATAGAGCTAGAACACTGTTGAATTGGGGCCTCCACCCCTGGGGTGGGGTATTCCACTAATGTTGTGGTTGATTGTAAGGTTGAAATGACTAGTTGGGTGGTTGGGAATGATATTGAGATGCATAGGACCAAGGAGGGGGTGTAGACCAGGAAGGATGAGCAGGGGGTCCCCAAGAAGGTGTAGCTGTGTTTTGGTTGGGTCTATAATATGCATGGGATGATCCTTGCATTCCCTTTTGGTATGGTGTAGGCCCAGGAGGTCTCCTTTGGTTAATGTATCAAAGCTACTCAGTGACCCCTTCAACGCCTTGGTATACAGCTTTCAGTCCAGGAAAGGAAGGGCACTTTCCTATGGAGTGGTTTTCTTCACAGTCTGAGAAAATCTCAATACTGTTTAATGGGCATTCATTCCTAGGATGCCTTCTCGTGCACGTAGGACAAAAGATGGCCAGGGATCTCTCTGCTTCCTCTTTCTTTCTTTTGATATACATGGTATCCAATTGTAAGGCAAGGGTTTGCAGCATCTCACTTTTGAAGTCCTCCGGCATATTTCCAATTTCACCCTTTATGGATGAGTTGGAGGACGATGTATTGGCCATAGGTTGACTACTTCTACCCTTGTTTCTAGCTGCCCTAGAATGGTTTCTAAAGATAGTCTTGATGTCCTCATAGGGTAGTTGGTAGATATCTCCTCCTGATAACATGTGTAAGGTGTCTAGGATATCCTCCCTTACTCCTCTAAGCATGATCTGTTATGATCATATATTAAATACTGAAGTAGAGTTGATTAGCCATTAGTGAATTGAATGAAAACCGAAAGCACGGAAAATGAGGAAAATTGTTGGAGCAGAACACTTTACGATAGTTGATAAACCATAAGAATGATGAAAAACATAAGTGTAAATAGCTAAAACACAAATATACCAGACAACGATATTGATTATGGAGTTCGTCCCTGATGGACTACGTCTCCGAGTCCACTTTCAAGACGGGCGACCGTTTTATTAGGAATGAGAAGAAGAAATAAATTACACAGTGATTTAGTCAGACTAAACTTGCACACATGAAATTCTGACCTATGTCATTAGATAGCTCTCTAAACCAGCTTTCCAACGCCACTTATGGTTTCAAAATCTGACTCCCGATGCTCCCGAAACTCAGAAAACAAAGTCCGCCTCTATCCTCCAAAACCTGCACATGAAAACTAAAAAAACTCTCCCCCTGTCTTCAATGAAGAATTCTGCATTTATAGGCCTATACATGCATAAAAACCACCTCTGTCCATCTTTGGAATGAATCAGCTGACTTCTGGGTTGATTTAGGGTTTGTTTGCCACCTTAGTGGACACCTTAGGGTTAAGTCATGGTTTAGAATTAATTAAAATCAATTAAAACCATAAAAACCCAAATATAAACTTTATATTAGCCCAAAACTGTTAGCTGGTAGCTAACCAGGTGGAGGGCACTAACCGTTACATGTGAACAGTCATCAACCCCACAGTTAGAGCATCGGCGGTTCCGCTAACAGTTTCAACTAATGGTTCCTCCAACTGCGCTCACATGTAACTGCTATCCCGCGGTCTTCTCACATGGCAGCTACCCCCGATGCGGTTAGGAGCCCGCGGCTTTGCTAACCGTAACCTCCAACATTCACATGTTTTCCCACCGCGGTCAGACCCCGATGCGGTTAACCTGACGGTTAGGCTTGTTTAAAGGTTTTTGGTAATGTTTTATAATGTTACAAGGCCGAGAAGTATTTAAACTTAGTTTTTTTTTTTTTGTTTTTGCAATATATTTTTAATACATAAATGAATGTATTATGGTCTGAGGGTAGTATAGGACTTTAATACATGGATATAATGTATTTTGAATGCAATAGTGGTAGGTTAGGGTTTTTGAAATGTGGTTTAGGCATCAGGTTTTAGAAATGTAGGTTTTGAACATGGATTTAGCATAATGCATTAGGGTTTAAGCATATGCTAGGAAATGGCATGAATGATGGTTTAGATGTGTAGAACAGGATTTAGATCATGATAAGAGTGCATTAGGATTCTTAGGGTAACAAAGATAAATAGGATAGCTTAGGGGTTAGGGTTTAGGTCTAGGAGTAGGTTTAGAGTTTCGTTTAACTTTCAAGACCCATGTCGACTCTGCACAACGACATCGGTGAAACTGAAGCCTTCACCGGACAATCGACCCTGAAACATCCTTGTGGTCTCCGTGCAACATTTGTCAACGTTGCACGACGATGACCATCACATCTTCGAAACTGACACTAGTGACGATTAGAAGACTATGTTTTCGACCATGTACTTTAACTCGAACCCTTTTACACAATCAACTATATCAACCATAAATCCTGAAAAGTCGAATGACAAAACACATGTCGACGACCAAACCCTGGTGAAATTATCGATGACACAAGTCGACAGCCAAGTACAACATCACATCAACTTAACGCCATGAAACGAAAACATTACCTGAACAACCTAATCATTACCAACACTGTCGATCTGTCGACACTGAACTGAAGCAACGACGACACTAAACGACACTTATGAACACTGATTATGACACTTTGAACACATGTGAAATTGGATCAATGGATCCTCTTAGATCAAAGCAAGACCAGATTTAGTGACTCAGGGTCGAATGTGCACTTGGCCCTTTTGTAACTGAGATGGAATCTTTCTTCATAGTCTTCTAGAGATTCATCAAGGCCTATGGTCATCCTGAAAATCTCATATTTAGTGTCCTTTGACCTACAGTAGTCCCTACATTTGTTGTTAAAGGCCTGCTGCATCTGAGCCCAAGTTGTTATGCTATCTCCAGGTAAACCCGTGAACCAACACAAAGTTTCCTCCTTGAGGGTAGATGGAAACAGTTTCAACTTTTGCTCATCATCTGTATAGTCATAGGTTCGGAAGACAACAAAAAACTCAAATAGGAAAGTGTCAGGGTCCTCTATGGTCAAGCCATGGAAATGAGGTAGAGCAGAGGGGCTTATATTCTTCATTTTAGTGTCCCCATTGGTTTCCCTAATGGGGAAGGCACTCACAATTCTCCCTCTATCTCCTCTATCATTTAAGTGTTCAGCCATTGGTTCAGTAGGAATGGGTTCTTCCTCTTCTTCTTCCCCTATAGGTTCTTCAAATATGTCAGTTTTCTCAACCAAAGGGGCTTCCAATTCACCGTCAGTGAAGAAGAAAGGAGGTTGATTGTTGGATGAGGTGGGGGTGTTTGGCAAGAATTTTCTTGAAGTATCCCTAATCCTATGAGGCATGAAAGGAAATGTTTTTGGGTTTTTGTGAGATTTTTCTTAAAAGCTGGGAAGTAATTGCAGAAAGGAAATTTTTGATTAAATGAAATACAACTAGCAGAATGAAAACTACTTGCAGAATGAAATTGTTGAACTAAATGAAAACCACTAATAAAAGGAAACTACTTTCTGAATTGAAATTGTTGAATGAAAGACTACTGGCAGAAAGTGAACTACTTACTGAATTGAAATTCTATTTGCAGGAAAGGAAACTAGATTAATTTTGCAGAAATAAACTAATGGAAAAAGTTGGAAAACTAGAAAATAGAAGAAAACAGTAGTTCACATCCTACTCTGACACCTCCCCGACAACGGTGCCAAAAAGTGATGAGCCTAGGTATTACAGCAAGAATGCTGCAACTCCCAGGGCTACCAGCTTTACTTATCAACCCGGGGTTCGTACAAACTTGGAGGTGACTATGTTATATACACAAGTAGAAGTGAAGGTACTACCTGTTGTCACTGCTCATTTGGCAAGAGACCCCAGGGGTTCCAAGCCATACTTCTATAGGGTCAGAAGAAGCTTGATTTTGATGGAAGGAGAGCAAACCTAATCTAGGGGAGAGCTATTCTACTACAGAAATGAAGAAAACAACATGCAAGCCTAACTCACACCAAACCCTAGCTAACCTATTAAACAACTATGCTGAGCATAATCAAAAATTAACACTAACCTACTGCTGCTATCCAGAAAACATCAAACTAGACTAAGGGGTAAACAATGAAACTAGGTTAAGTCTGTCTCTGAGCAAAAAAAACAATCGGAGGTCAAAATTGGTGGAAAGAGGACGTGAAGGAGCGACAGAACATGAGGACCGTTAGATCAGGCAGGGGAAAGGCAAACAAATGGACGAGATCAGACATTAGGAGGGTACGTAGGCAAATGGGTGGACATGGTGGCCTAACAGGATGGACGGCTAGGATTAGATCATGCGGGAAGAATAAAATGTGCAAGAATGGTATCGGGTGAAGCGACAATCGTCGGATCATGCGACAGATCGACGATGGAGGTTGGAGCGCAAAAAGAAATGTGCAAAAAGGACGAGCGAGTTTGGAGGGTAGAAAGTTGTATCTCGCGCACCCTCAAAACCATAAATGGTATTTTGAGAATTCACACGACTAGCCTCCCCGGCTGACACATAGCACAAGGAAACCGCCCATATCGCGCACTCTCAGCCCAATAATAGTTGGAAGGAAATCCACGCAATATGGCGTGAAGGCCATTGGATCTGGCAAGGCAGATCTACGGTGAAGATGTGACCAAGCAGGTTGGTGAGCGGGTGCACGACAACCATTGGATCTGACAAGGCAGATCGACGGTGGGGATTTAAAGGGTGAAAAGTCAAATGTGAAAAATGGATTTAAGTGGTGATTGGACGATTTGGATTGTTAAAGGCGTTTGACAGTTAAAAATTGTTTAAACATGAATTATCAGCTCCTGCGCAAGCATTTCAAGCTGAAAGAAAAATACATGGGAATGTGAGTGAGGCCTGGGACAGAAGGAGAGCGAACAAGTTGATGACCATAAAAGGGGCAAAGCGTTGTGAAATGACCTCGGTGACTGTAGTAAATGACAAAACTCCATGAAAATCAAAACCCTGTGTTTTTGGGGTTGCTGCACAGTCTCTTTCTCACCACCATAGTCCCAGAGGGAAGAGGTGAGGCCGAGACACCTGTGAGCATCCTGATGGATCTTTTATTTACCAACCTACTAGTTAAATGAAAGCATAAATGGAAAAAACTAAAACACGACTACTCTGTTCTACCCTACTGTAATGGACTACAACTTTTCAAGCAAATGAACAGGAAACAAGAATCTACTTAAGTCAATGAGCAGGAAACCAGAAATCTGTGTTGAACCATTGTAATGAAAATGCATCTACTTGACCAAATGAATAATCAAACCATGCATCTATGATAGTGCTGTAATGGAAATGAACTACTTAAGTGAATGAACAGAAAGCATGAATCTATACTGTTGTTGTAATGAGAATGCATTTGATTAAGAAAATGAACAGAAAGCAGGAAGCTATGCTAGAATACAATACAAGAAAGAGGAGCTTTGGCTGCTAGGGTTGGGCCCTAACCCAAGAGCTTCAACCCTCTGAGTTAACTCAGTGCTGGCTCAAATCAAAACTCATCTTCATTATCAAAAACTGTATTACATCAAAATTGTTACAAAGTAGAAGTTCGAATCCTTGCTCACTGACTGACTGACTATCTAGCTGACTGGTAACTAACTGACTGGATAAAAAAACTGAGGTCCTAAGCCTCCTAAGCCTCTTTATTTATACATCTGAAGTCTCAATGACTTCCCTCAAAATTAGGGAGGTACAGCTCCCAACTTAATGGTAACTTGTCCTTTCACTTTCACTAGCTCGACTGCCTTCTAGTAGGGAGGTTGCTTGTACTTCCACTTGCTTGGCTGTCTTTTAGTACTTCAGATTTGGTTGTTTGTACTTTTAGCTGATGGAGGGATATTTGAATGGATGGGCAGTAAATGAGGAGGATTTACCTCTTGTAATTCCTCTCTCTTGTCTCATCCGAGTTTTTACCAAGGTATTTTACCATAGTTCCTTGCTTTTACCTTTTATCCCTGCATTTCCTTTGCTTTTATCCTTTATTCCTGCATTACATGCACATTAGACCACAAAGAAAAATATCCAACTCTAACTCATCTCATAAGCAAAATATAATCAAAAGTATGCAATAGGTTGTGAGAATAGTTGGTTTGACTAAGCTAAGAGGAGAATTAAGGCCAATTAAGGCCCATATAATTACTCAATGATGAGGCTCATCAAAATTCATTATTATAGGTCTTCAAAAGTAATGTGAGATCACACCATGGATACTTATAGGGTGTCGGATGGACAAAATAGCATGTCGCAGAACTATAATCAACTAGGAAGAGATCAGGGTCTATTGGGAAAATGACCTAGAGGACTTGTAGGACCTTAACAAGGATGAGCAGCTTTCGGATGAGGAATGGGATCAATCAGCTTTCAAAATTGTAGCTAGCTATGACATCTTGCTATAGCATGTCCTAATCCATGTTCAACATTCACACATTTTCAAACTTTAGATCCTGTGACAAAGGACTTCCCTTAACTTCTTACAAAGATATAGGAGAAGAATGGGCAGATTTTGTAGAAAGTGATAGTAGAGCCATGCCAAGATCAATCATAGGTAAAATTTGTTACATATGGAGGGACCAAGACATGAGAAAATGTTGTCAAACAGAATAACAAAAGTGAGAAGTGTGTATGGAAGGTTGCATACGCACCCTCAAAGTTTGATCTTGTGATTTTTATTGGATCATTATATTGTTTTTCATCCATCTCGATGCTTTCAAAGTGGAAAAAATGGAGGAATTAGCTTATGGGACCATTTTTACTAGTAGGACCGAGTTTGGAAAAACAAGGTCTAAAACCTTCCGGGAGTGTTTTAAGGCATCAAATGACATTTTTTGGGGGTAAAAATTTGGTGCTTTAGCATGCATATTTTCATGCTATTATACACTAAAAGAATTTTTCAATGAAACAAGAAACACATCAATCAAATTCCGTATGTGAAAGTTATGCCACTCAGAAGCTGACCTTCCTGTTTTCACCACCATAATTTGAGAGGATGCCATGTTAACCCCCAATATCCATGGAGAAGGGGCTAACCATGTGATTATTATGTAGAAGACTCTAGAAGAGTCTATATTGTAAATCTGGTTAAGAGTTGAGGTAGTCAAACCTAACCACTAGTAGGTTATCGGGTTGTGTTATAATAGGCAGTTTGGAGGAAAAGGGATTCCATTATTTCAAGTGCATTGGGTCCATAGCTAAGAAATAATAGTTAAGAGGGATAGGAGATAGAGCACACAAAGAATATTTTTGCATTATAGCATCCCACGGGACATAGGCCATACTTCTTTGTACTTGTAGCCATATTTTCATTTAGAGAAAGAGAGCAAAGCGACCTCACCTTCCAGCTGCGTTTTTCTCTCGAAATGTTTCCCAGAGCATATATTGTGTCAAATGTGCATGAGCTTTTATTTTATCATTCTCTATTTTTTGCATAAATTTAGATTCGCATGCATGCACTATTAACAATAAATCTATAGATCCAAAAATCCAATAAAACTATAATAGTGTGGAATTTCAGATATTTAAAAATAATTTTATCAAATCTGTTGTGACGAAATGTATAGTGGAATATCCATGATACTTTACAAATCATCCTCAGAAGGAGAAAGAAACTTATAAAGAATTGTGTAGGGACATGGTCGTGATAGAATGGGATACCCCAGAAGATAGTCCAGCATATCATATTGCTCGGATATACAATGACTATTTCAAAGGGTCCTGAAGGAGGAGAAAAATCGATCACAGAAATTTTGAAGAGCTATTTGGAGTTGATGCAAGATGATGGATCCATGTATAGGTTGCATGGGATGATCGATCAATGCATCAAGTAGTGAGGGAGTGGAACAGTGTAAATACCTGGATGTGAAATCAATAAGGTTGTGCGAAAGAAGAGAACCAATCAAGAGATCAGATTTGGTGAAAAAATAGGAGCTTATGACATGGATAATATTATTCTTGATTTAGGCTTTGATGTCAATATTATGCCTAAGAATACTTGGGAGATGATGGGCAGATCCTAGTTGACTTGGTCCCTTATCCAACTCAAATTGGAAAAACAATATAGATTTTTCCTATTGGTAGATTGTCAAATGTGGAGGTAGATATTGATTACAAGCATGGTGGATTTTCAAGTTATTGAAATTGTTGATGATATCGATGCATGTCTAGCTTAAATAGGAATTGATTGGGACTTTGACAAACAATTGATCATCAATCTAAAGAAAGGGTAGATGATTTTCAAGACTGGGGATGTCCAACTGATTGCATTGTTGGATCTAAGTGAAGGAGATCGGTTAATGGAACCTATTTGGGAAGAGATGGATGGAGAGGTACTAGATGTAATCTATAAGATCAATATGCAGAGGGAAAATTATGTCAACCCAATTGCATATGGTGTGTTAAGATGTCATAGCATTGGCTCGTGTGCTTATAATTTTGAAGAAGGATGGGAGAATTGGTAGAACTTGCTACATGAGGTTTCTACCATAAAGTGCACACATATCACTCATGCAATATGATGGATTAGAATTGAAGTATAAAATATCCCCAGATAGTAGGTACCTACATAGGAGAGGATTATGAATGTCAAGGCCCAACCTAATTTTGTAGATGGAGATGATCTATCGATGAACATTCCAAAGGAGAAGGGGAAGTAGATATTTGTGTCTAAGAAGTGGGTTGGGAATAAACCTATATTATTGTCCTCAATATATATACTAGTGTGTATTATTTCAAAGATAATGGAAGGTGGTGTAGTGACGAAAAGGGTAGATGGTCAGTATTCTAGTTTAACACCTATAATGTAGGGAAAGAGGTGATGCAAAATTATGAAGGGAAAGGATGTTGGATCCACTTCCCCTAAGAAGGTACCTCTGAAGAATGTTGTAACAAGTCCACATAAATGGATCGGTGCAAGGAATCAATGATGTGATGAAAGAGAAATTTCCAAGCCCTAATGTGTACTTCATCAAGATTTGTCATAGGGGTAAGTAGCTCATAGTGTTGGGGGCTATTGAGCTATTACTAAGTAGGAGTAAATACACACACACACACACACACATATATATCATGATATCATACTATATTTCATAAATTTGATCGTTGTCCATGTCAGTAGAGTAATAAAGTTAGTCTAATGTGAAGGGATGTCTCCTTAAGTATCGAAGTATAACATAAGGGATCTAGGATCTAGATACCTCACAGCAAAAATTTCAAGCCCTTTCAGACCTTGAGAAACTAATTTCCAAGAGGGTTGGAAGGAAAAAAACTCCAGTACACCAAGTCCTACACTGTCTGCACCTGGCAGCAGTTCAACGTATCTCTCATCCAAACATTCACCTTTATTTGACCAAGAGATACCTTTTACATCCATTTCATTTCAAGAACCCAGATGTCAAGAACAGTCTTTAGAGTCTGTTTATTTCTCAGTATCTGCTATAGTTATTCAACATGAACCTGTAACTACATTGCCACCTTTTCATACTTCATTTACTTCTCATTCAGGTTTTACATCTGTTGGTACTCAAGGTTCAGTAAGTTTAGGAGCAAACATGGCAGCACCTGCATTCTTATTGAATAGGTATGCACATATTTAGTTGCCACAACAGTTGAATCAAATGCCTCAAGAATACTTGAAGATTCTTCCTCGTTTCTCAGGGGAGGATGAACAAACAGAAGAGAAGCATATAGCAGTGTGTTGTAATTTTGCAGAAAGTCTCAACGTTGAACACTCAGATGTTGTTTTAAGATTTTTTCTGCAATCCTTGGATGGAGAAGCAATAAAGTGGTTTAAAGGGCTTCCTAATAACTCTATTCCTACATGGGAAGAAATGGAGCGCCTGTTCACCCAGAGATGGGGAGAGAAAAGAGACCATGGGTATTCACTCACATAGTTTAATGCTATTAAGAAAAAATCTAACGAAAGTGTTGTTGAGTTCATTAGAAGGTTCAATAAATTGTACAATAGTCTTCCAGTGGAGATTAAGCCCCCTCCTACTCGTACAAAAATAACTTTTGCAAGGACTTTTGAATCAGATTTTGGATTCACATTGAGGAAGAGAAGATCCACAACCCTTGATCAGATCCAAACTGATGCCTTAGAAATAGAAGCAAATCTAGTGGCTGCAAGTAAAGCACTAGAGACACAGCCGATCCAAGATAAGGGAAAGCCTAAAGTGGAATCCTCTCAAAGTCAAACATTAGAGGATATGAATAATGTAATTAAAACTTTTTCTAATAAATTGATTAAATTAGAATTGGTGATTAAGAATTCTCATAGGCAAGCACCACAGAATAGAAACTTTAATCCTCAATATAGAAGACAACCTCTGCAAATTTTGTAGAAGGAGAGAAAAGACCAAGATTAGGTTCAAGCACCACTTTACTTAGAGGCAGATCTTGATGAAGTACTAGAACATTCTACGGACCATGATGATAATATTTCCACATTGTATCCAGTAGATGAAGATGAACTAGGTGTTGACGGAGAAGAATATACTGAAACAGATGCCATTTATGATGAAAATGACATTGATGAATATGGGAAGTAGTTTATTGATTTTATGCAGGCAGAATTACATAAGAAATATGACTTGAGATCAAGGAAAAGATCTAGAATTCAAGAAAATGAAGGTGAGCAGCGAGTTCTAGCTCCCCTACAAAATGCAACTCCACAAGAACCACAACCTTCAAAACAATTCAACAAAGGAAAGTAGCAGCAGAATACAAATAGTAAGACTCAAATACTTCAAGGTGAGTCTTCTCAAGATAAAAGTGACAAAATTCCTTTAGAAAGAATTGTTTCCATTCCATAGGAGATTTCAACGATGAAGAAAAGTGAAGATGAGAATGAAAAGAATACTAAACAGTTTCATGTGTTTAGTCTTACTAAAGAGTTAGAAAAAATCAGAATTCAGGTGCCCCTCACAGAGTTGGTCAAAACACTGGTTTATCAAAGAGAGTTTGCTGAGTTTATACAATTTATCTCAGAATGTGAATATAAATGATACTGTGAACCTGCAAGAAGATAAACCAGTAGTGGTTTTTGGTCCACATGTGGAGGAGGTAGATTCTTCAACACCTACTTTCTACATTTCTTTATTGATTCATGATTTCCTCTTGCATAATTTTATGTTTGATTCAAGAGCTTCACATAACCTTATGCCACTCTCAGTGATGAAACAACTAAACCTACAAGTTACTAAACCCTACAAAGACATGTATTCTTTTGATTCAAATAAAGTCAAGTGTCTAGGGGTCACTAAAGATATGGTGGTGTCACTAGCCTTGATCCCAGTTAGAAGCTTGGTAATGGATGTAGTCGTATCAGATATCCCTGCTAGGTTTAGAATGTTGCTATCTAGGTCATGGGGAGCTAAATTAGGTGGTGTTTTGAAACTGGATTTTACTTATGCTATCATACCAATTTTTGGTGGAGAAGAAAGAAGATTGTACAGAGAAACAAGATTTGTAAAAACAATCACAAAGGACGAAGCTAATAATTCACATGTATATAGCCAAGAGAAAGATGACTTTTCTTGCTTCATGCTGCATGACAATGAAGAGTTGGATGAAGATAACCAGAGGCAGCTTACTTCAGCCAATGTAAATACAGAGCTGCAAACAGAAGGGGTGTGGAAGTGCTTCTTTGATGTACCCTTTTCTAAAGAAGGAACAGGTGTTGGTTTCCTTTTTCTTTTAAATTGGAGTTCAAAGCAACTAATAATGTGGAAGAATATGAATCCTTGATCATTGCTCTGAAAATAGCAAAACAAATGGAAGTCCATTCAATTTCTGTTTTTGGGGATTCAGAGCTGATTATAAAGCAAATAAAGAGCCATTGTCAAACAAAACACCCTAGGCTTAGGGAATACAGAAATGAAGTGTCAGATTTGGTCGAGAAATTCTTTGAGGCTTTCAACATACAGTTCATTCCAAGAGATGGAAACAGATTAGTAGATTCTTTGGTTGTGGTTGCCAATACTTTTAGGCCTCCTATAAATCCAAAGCTAAGATATGAGGTGGAAATGAGGCACAGGCCTTCTGTTCCGGATAATATAAAACACTGGCAGATTTTTTAGGATGATCAGCAGATTAAGGAATTCTTGACTATGATTGAAGATTTTCAAGGCACAGAGATTGATCAAGATGAAGATGAAGCAACAGAAGGTGCAGAAGTAAGTGGTTTTAAAAATTCCATAGTTAATCAAAAAATTATTCAATTGAAAGATAACATTCTGCCAAGGGGGCTTGTTCCTCTTGAAAGACTTTTTAACTCCAATGATGTAGTTGTTAGTTCAGAGAAAATTCCACAGGATGAGCAGATTCAAGATCACAATATTGGAACCCAGAAGGAGCCCAAGTTAGTCAAATTATTTAATGGAGTTCCACTTAATTATAAGGAGAGATATATTAAGCTTTTCAGGGACTATATTGATGTTTTTGCTTGGTCCTATGAGGATCTCAAAACATATGATGTAAGTATTATTCAGCACAAGATTCCCTTGAAAGAGGGGATTAAACCATTTAAGTAGAAACTCAGGTAGATAAACCCTCTGCTTTTACCATTGATTGAGAAAGAAGTCGAAAAGCTGCTTGATGCCAAGATAATAGTTCCACTTAGTTACCCTGACTGGGTGGCAAATTTAGTGCCTGTAAGGAAGAAAAACGGATAAATAAGGCTATGTGTGGACTTTAGAAATCTGAATAGGGATTCCTTAAAAGATAAATATCCATTACCTAAAATGGATCATGTGCTACAGAAGATAACAAGATCATTCACAATGTCAATGTTTGATGGATTCTCTGGGTATAACGAGGTGGTTTTTGATAAAGAAGATCAGAAAAAGACTACATTCACAACTCCTTGGGGAACCTTTATGTATTCTCGGATGCCTTTTGGGTTGATGAATGCGGGTGCAACGTTTCATAGGGCTATGGACATTGCATTTCTGGGACATAAGTTTGTAGTGATATACTTGGATGACGTCACTATTTTCTCTAAGTTTGATGAGGAGCATATGGACCATCTTAAAAACACTTTTGAGAAATGTAGAAAATTTGGGCTTTCTTTGAATCCTAAGAAGTCTATCTTTTCTCTAGAAGAAGGCAAACGACTAGGGCACATTGTTTCTAGAGATGGAGTGAAGATAGATCCAGCAAGGGTGCAAGCTGTGCAGAAAATACCCCTGCCCAGGAGTAAGAAAGACATTCAAAAGTTTCTGGGAAAAATAAATTTTCTAAGGAGGTTTGTGTCCAATTATGCTGAGATTGTAAAAGAAATTACAAATATGTTGAAGAAGGAAAATGAATTGCATTGGACCGAGGAAGCCAGAAAGCCATTCTCCAGGATTAAAGAAGCATTACAAGTAGCTCCAATTTTAATTAGCCCTGATTATCAAAAGCCTTTTCAAATTTTTTCATTTGCATCACCTAATTCAATAGCTGTTTTTTTGTTACAGAAAAATGATGAAGAAAAGGAGCAACCAATTGTTTTCTTTAGCAAGATTCTCGGAGATGTCAAACTAAAGTACAATATTCTTGAAAAACAGGCTTATGCTTTGGTAAAAGCCATAGAGGCCTTCAGGACTTATGTGTTGCAGTCACAGATTATTGCTTATGTGCCAAATGTTGCAGTAAAGGATGTCTTAGTCTAGAGTGATGTGGAAGGAAAAAGAGGAAAATGGATAGCCAAGATCCAAGAGTATGACCTAGACATAAAGCCCACAAAGCTAGTGAAATGGCATGGATTGGAAAAGATGTTGACAGAGTCAAATTTTCAGGCATTGGGAATCAACTTGCTAACACCTGCAAATGAGGAAATAATTGAAGAAAGTGAAGAAAAATCAAATCTAGGTATGAAGATCATATATAAATTTTTATGTTCAAAATGGTACAAGCACATAGTCCATTATTTTAGTTTTCTCTCTTGCCCTCAATCTTTGGATAGAACAAAATATAGAGCATTAAAAATCAAAGCACAGCCATATGCGATTGTTGAGGGAATATTGTATTGGAAGGATCCTGTGGGAATTCTATTGTTATGTTTAACAGAAGATGAATTTACAGAAACCATTAAAGATTATCATGAGAAGTTATGTGGTGGACATTATAGTTGGAAAGCTATTGCACATAAAATCCTCTAGGCAGGGTTTTATTGGCCCACCCTATTTGGTGATATAGACAAGTTTGTCAGAGGTTGTTAGAAGTGTCAGCTTTTTGCTAAAAAGAAAAGGTTTTCTCCCTTGCCTTTGATCCCAATCTTCATAGAAGAACCATTCAGACAATGGGGACTAGATTTTATTGGAGAAATTAACCCACCTTCAAGTGGACAGCACAAGTGGGTTCTCATAGCTATTGATTATTTCACCAAGTGGGTAGAAGCTATACCTACTAAAAGGGAAAATGACAAGGTGGTGATGAAGTTCTTAGAGGAAAATATTTTCAGCAGATTTGGATACCCTGTCAAAATCATAATAGATAATGCTCAAGTGTTCATTTCAAGTAAGTTTGTTGCTTTTTGTCAGAAGTATAATGTTATTTTATCTCATTCAACAGCTTATCATCCACAGGGAAATGGATTGGTTGAATCCACTAACAAAACATTGACGAAGATCCTTAAGAAAACTATTGCAGAGAATCAAAAAGACTGGGATTGAAAGTTAAAGTTTGCTCTGTGGGCTGTTCGAGTGACTACAAGAAGGTCAACAGGAAAATCACCTTTTGAGTTAGTGTATGGAACTCAAGCTTTGTTACCAAGTTAGCTTGTGAAGTTTGTAATTGCAATGATTCAAGAGGCAAAAGAAGAGCCCAATGCTTTGATAAGAAGAATGCATAGGGTAGTGGAGTTGAGTGAAAGCAGGGAAAAGGTAAGAGATAATTTGGTTATGTATCAATCAAAGATGAAGGGTATTTTTGACAGAAAGGCCAAAGAAATTGATTTTAAGGTTGGAGACCTGGTATTAAGGTGGGATACTAGAAGAGAAGATAAGGGTAAACATGGGAAGTTTGATCCTCTCTGGTATGGCCCATTCAGAATTATAAAAGCAAGGGCAAATACTACATTCTTCTTGGAGAATCTTGATGGTGAAACTTTACAGTTGCCTATCAATGGGCAGTACCTCAAACATTATTTCTAGTTCTGAAGCACAAGCATCCTGTCATTGTAGATGCCAGAGTGAATTCAGTGTACAAATTCCACAGAAATTAAATTGGCTAAGCAATACATGACTCCATGCCCGAGGTGAAGGCATTGATCTGCAGTTCGTAGTGCTTCTGTGGCAAAAGCACTATCCCTAGGTGGAGCCAGATGTTGTAGCATCCATTGTCATTTTAATTTTATTTTTAGTTTTATCGGAAAAATGAAAAAAAAAAACAAATATTATATTCTAACAGGAAATAAAAGAGAATGTGGAAATTTGAAAGAAGTGATTTATTTTATGTTATTGATGGCTTGCGAACTTGAGAAACCCAAGAAAATATTTTATTCATCCGCTTGACAGGCAACAGATCCGACTGTAATTGCGTGTATAACAAGAACGAAGTTTAATTCAAAATCGGACGCGAGAAATTATAAAATGGAGTTAAAACCTCAGTTAATCGGGGTCGTCTGCTTGAAGGATACAGATCCGAAAATAATCACGTGGTTAACAAGGATGAGATTTAATTCAGAAAACGGACGCGATGGTTTATGGAATTTGGTTTAATTCATTGAAGTCTGGATCAATCACAACCGCTCATCAAGAAGGGACGAGATCCGACGGATATCATGTCAAAAAGTGCACGGGTTTTATTATAAATTTCAGACCCGAGAAGTCTTTGAACTACAATTTTGTTTCCTATCAGGTCCGTGGGAAGGTAAAGGTTTGTGGAAAAGGCAGATGCGATAATATTATGAACCGGAGTTTTGTTTCCTTTCAGTTCCGTGGTAGCTGAAGGTTTTCCATATTCCACGTAAATCAACCAATTCCGTTGTTTTAGCAGAATAACTAAAATTAGAGGTGGATGACCGAAACTTCAAAGGAACGGTGATTGGTTGGGTTTCTTTGTGTTTCCGCCAATTAGAACACTTTCGATATGTACATGGGACCATAACCACAAGTCCACGGATGGAGTTTTGTAAAGATGCAATTTGTTGTGTTAAAACAATCTAGCTATTATCAGAATATCTATAGAGAAACTTCATCAGCAGTCAAGCCACAAATTCAAACAGCGAGCAACCATCACCTTCTAATTTTTGTTACTTCTTGTTTTTTTTTTCCTTGAGAAGAATGAGATGTCTTTTACCCTCCAATGTAATATTATGTAATGACTTTTACCTTAAACAGTTAGGAGATAGTTAAGCAATTTGACAGTTTTGGTGATTACCAACTGTCCCATGATGTATAAAAAGAGGGAAAATTATAGAAAAAGGGTTCGAATTTTGAAGAACCTGGAGACTAGGCTATTGTACTCTTGATAAAATTGATGATTAATGAAAGAATCAGGAGTTTTCCACACATTTTTGGGTATGATTTTGTAATTTCTCCGTTATGTGTCATCATTGTATCTTCCTTTCTTTAAGTATAGCAATGAAGTTGCATGTCTTTGTTTACTTATGTGAATGAAGTTAAAATTCCTTAAAAGAGCGCTCATGTACTTGAAGTTTTTACTTCTACATTGCTTCTAAGTTACAAATAATAGTTTTTGTGTAAAACAGCATATTGTCTTTAACTTCCCAAAGTGTTACAGATAGTAGTTTCTGTGAAAAACAACATATTGTCTCTAACTTCTCAAACCATTCTTCATTCAGCATTTTTATTCAGCAATCAAATGGCATTTTGAAACTTTCATATCACCTAAGTATTAAGGGTTAAAAGTCAGGTCCTTCAGGCCCTTCACTTGAGGATACATCCAACAAATAAGTGACAAGAATAATAAAAATTAATGTTTTAAGCACAATTTCTACACAACCAAGAAATTGGTTCCTTAAGGGACAACATTAATTGGCGGCGTTGCCGGGGAGAGAAGTCAAGAATACTTTTCCCGAGGTTTTTAATATTTTCCTTTGGTTGTTCAGTGAGGAGGAAATATTTGTTTGTATTGAACAGAAAGCAATAACTCTGGCTTCAAAGAGACCTCACACGAGGTCAGATACCTCACAGCAAAAGGTTCAAGCCCTTTCAGACCCTGAGAGACTAGTTTCCAAGAGGATTGGAAGGCCAAAAACTCCAGTTACACCAAGTCCTACACTGTCTGCACCTGGCAGCAGTTCAACACATCTTTCATCCAAACATTCACCTTTATTTGACCAAGAGATACCTTTTACATCCATTTCATTTCAAGAACCCAACTGTCAAGAACAGTCTTTAGAGTCTGTTTCTTTCTCAGTATCTGCTATAGTTATTCAACCTGAACCTATAACTACATTGCCACCTTTTCATACTTCATTTACTTCTCAGTTAGGTTCTACATCTGCTGGTACTCAAGGTTCAGTAAGTTTAGGAGCAAACATGGCAGCACATGCATTCTTATTGAATAAGTATGCACATATTCAGTTGCCACAACAATTGAATCAAATGCCTCAAGAATACTTGAAGATTCTTCCTTGTTTCTCAGGGGAGGATGAACAAACAATAGAGAAGCATATAGCAGTGTTTTGTAATTTTGCAAAAAATCTCAACGTTGAACACTTGGATGTTGTTTTAAGACTTTTTGTGCAATCCTTGGATGGAGAAGCAAGAAAGTGGTTTAAAGGGCTTCCTAATAACTCTATTCCTACATGGGAAGAGATGGAGTGCCTGTTCACCCAGAGATGGGGAGAGAAAAGAGACCATGGGTATTCACTCACAGAGTTTAATGCTATTAAGAAGAAATCTGATGAAAGTGTTGTTGAGTTCATTAGAAGGTTCAATAAATTGTACAATAGTCTTCCAGTGGAGATTAAGCCCCCTCCTGCTGGTGCAAAAATAACTTTTGCAAGGGCTTTTGAATTAGATTTTGGATTCACATTGAGGGAGAGAAGATCCAAAACCCTTGATCAGATCCAAATTGATGCCTTAGAAATAGAAGCAAATCTGGTGGCTGCAAGTAAAGCACCAGAGACACAGCCTATCCAAGATAAGGGAAAGGCTAAAGTGGAATCCTCTCAAAGTCAAACATTAGAGGATATGAATAATGTAATTAAAACTTTGTCTAATAAATTGATTAAATTAGAATTGGAGAGTAAGAATTCTCAGAGGAAAGCACCACAAAATAGAAACTTTAATCCTCAATATAGAAGACAACCTCTGCAAATTTTGCAGAAGGAGAGAAAAGACCAAGATCAGGTTCAAGCACCACTTTACTTAGAGGCAGATCCTGATGAAGTACCAGAACATTCCAAGGACAATGATGATCATATTTCCACATTGTATGCAATAGATGAAGATGAACTAGGTGTTGAGGGAGAAGAATATACTGAAACGGATGCCATTTATGATGACAATGACATTGATGAATATGGGAAGCAGTTTATTAATTTTATGCAAGCAGAATTACATAAGAAATATGACTTGAGATCAAGGAAAAGATCTAGAATTCAAGAAAATGAAGGTGAGCATCGAGTTCCATATCCCCTACAAAAGGCGACTCCACAAGAACCACAGCTTGCAAAACAATTAAACAAAGGAAAGCAACAGCAGAATACAAATAGCAAGACTCAAATACTTCAAGGTGAGTCTTCTCAAGATAAAAGTGACAAAATTCCTTTAGAAAGAATTGTTTCCATTCCACAGGAGATTTCAATGATGAAGAAAAGTGAAGATGAGAATGAAAATAATACTAAACATGTTCATGTGTTTAGTCTTACTAAAGAGTTAGAAAAAATCAGAATTCAGGTGCCCCTCACAGAGTTGGTCAAAACACCAGTTTATCAAAGAGAGTTTGTTGAGTTTATCAATTTATCTCAGAATGTGAATATAAATGATATTGTGAATCTGCAAGAAGATAAACCAGTAGTGGTTTTTGGTCCACATGTGGAGGAGGTAGATTCTTCAACACCTCCTTTCTACATTTCTTTATTGATTCATGATTTCCTCTTGCATAATTGTATGTTTGATTCAGGAGCTTCACATAACCTTATGCCACTATCAGTGATGAAACAACTAAACCTACAAGTTACTAAACCCTACAAAGACCTATATTCTTTTGATTCAAATAAAGTAAAGTGTCTGGGGGTCATTAAAGATATGGTGGTGTCACTAGCCCAAATCCCAGCTAGAAGCTTGGTAATGGATGTAGTGGTAGCAGATATCCCTGCTAGGTTTGGAATGTTGTTATCTAGGTCATGGGGGGCTAAATTGGGTGGTGTTTTGAAACTGGATTTTACTTATGCTATCATACCAATTTTTGGTGGAGAAGAAAGAAGACTGTACAGAGAAACAAGATTTGTAAAAACAATCACAAAGAACGAAGCAAGTAATTCACCTGTATATAGCCAAGAAAAAGATGACTTTTCTTGCTTCATGTTGCATGACAATGCAGAGTTGGCTGAAGATAACCAGAGGCAGCTTACTTCAGCCAGTGTAAATACAAAGCTGCAAACAGAAGTGTGTGGAAGTGCTTCTTTGATGGAGCCTATTCTAAAGAAGGAACAGGTGTTGGTTTCCTTTTAATTACACATGGAGGTAATATGATCCCTTTTTCTTTTAAATTGGAGTTCGAAGCGACTAATAATGTGGCAGAATATGAATCCTTGATCATTGCTCTACAAACAGCAAAAAAATGGGAGTCTAGTCAATTTCTGTTTTTGGAGATTCAGAGCTAATTATAAAGCAAATAAAGAAACATTGTCAAACAAAACACCCTAGGCTTAGGGCATACATAAATCAAGTGTGGGATTTGGTTGAGAAATTATTTGAGGCTTTCAACATACAGTTCATTCCAAGAGATGGAAACATATTAGCAGATTCTTTGGTTGTGACTGCCAGTACTTTTAGGCCTCCTATAAATCCAAAGCTAAGATATGAGATGGAAATGAGGGATAAGCCTTCTGTTCCGGATAATATAAAGCACTCGCATATTTTTGAGGATGATCAGAAAATTAAGGAATTCTTGACTATGATTGAATATTTTCAGGGCACAGAGATTGATCAAGATGAAGATGAAGCAACAGAAGGTGCAGAAGTAAGTGGTATTAAAAATTCCATAGTTAATCAAAAAATTATTCAATTGAAAGATAGCATTCTTCCAAGGGGGCTTGTTCCCCTTGAAAGACTTTTTAACTCCAATGATGTAGTTGTTAGTTCAGAGAAAATTCCACAGGATGAGCAGATTCAAGATCACAATATTGGAACCCAGAAGGAGCCCAGGTTAGTCAAATTATTTAATGGAGTTCTACTTAATTATAAGGAGAGATATATTAAGCTTTTCAGGGACTATATTGATATTTTTGCTTGGTCTTATGAGGATCTCAAAACATATGATGTAAGTATTATTAAGCACAATATTCCCTTGAAAGAGGGGATTAAACCATTTAAGCAGAAACTTAAGCAGATAAACCCTCTGCATTTACCATTGATTGAGAAAGAAGTCGAAAAGCTGCTTGATGCCAAGATAATAGTTTCACTCAGGTACTCTGACTGGGTGGAAAATTTAGTTCCTGTAAGGAAGAAAAATGGAGAAATAAGGTTATGTGTGGACTTTAGAAATCTGAATAGGGCTTCCTTAAAAGATAACTATCCATTACCTAAAATGGATCATGTGCTACAGAAGATAACAGGATCATTCATAATGTCGATGCTGGATGGATTCTCTGGGTATAACGAGGTGGTTGTTGATAAAGAAGATCAGAAAAAGACTGCATTCACAACTCCTTGGGGAACCTTTATGTATGCTCGAATGCCTTTTGGGTTGATGAATGCAGGTGCAACATTTCAGAGGGTTGTGGACATTGCATTTGTGAGAGATAAGTTTGTAGTGATATACTTGGATGACATCACTGTTTTCTCTAAGACTGATGAGGAGCATCTGGACCATCTTAAAAATACTTTTGAGAAATGTAGAAAATTTGGGCTTTCTTTGAATCTTAAGAAGTCTATCTTTGCTCTAGAAGAAGGCAAACTGTTGGGGCACATTGTTTCTAGAGATGGAGTGAAGATAGATCTAGCAAGGGTGCAAGTTGTGCAGAAAATACCCCTGCCTAGGAGTAAGAAAGACATTCAAAAATTTCTGGGAAAAATAAATTTTCTAAGGAGGTTTGTGTCCAATTATGTTGAGATTGTAAAAGAAATTACAAATATGTTGAAGAAGGAAAATGAAGTGCATTGGACCAAGGAAGCTAGAGAGCCATTCTCCAGGATTAAAGAAGCATTACAAGCAGCTCCAATTTTAATTAGCCCTGATTATCAAAATCCTTTTCAAATTTTTTCATTTGCATCACCTAATTCAATACCTATTGTTTTGTTACAAAAAAATGATGAAGAAAAGGAGCAGCCAGTTGTTTTCTTTAGCAAGATTCCCAGAGATGCTGAACTAAAGTACAATATCCTTGAAAAATAGGTATATGATTTGGTAAAATCCCTAAAGGCCTTTAGGACTTATGTGCTACAGTCGCAGATTATTACGTATGTTCCAAATACTGCAGTAAAGGATGTCTTAGTCTAGAGTGATGTGGAAGGCAAAAGAGGAAAATGGATAGCCAAGATCCAAGAGTATGACTTGGAAATAAAGCCCACAAAGCTGGTGAAAGGGCGGGGATTGGAAAATATGTTGACAAAGTCAAATTTTCAGGCATTGGGAGTCAACTTGCTAACACCTGCAAATGAGGAAATAATTGAAGAAAGTGAAGAAAAATCAAATCTAGGTATGAAGATCATATATAAATTTTTATTTTCAGAATGGTACAAGCACATAGTCCATTATTTAAGTTTTCTCTCTTGTCCTCAATCTTTGGATAGAACAAAATATAGAGCATTAAAAATCAAAGCATAGCCAGATGCGATTGTTGAGGGCAGATTGTATTGGAAGGATCCTATGGAAATTCTATTGTTATGTTTAAAAGAGGATGAATTTACAAAGACCATTAAAGATTATCATGAGAAGTTATGTGGTGGACATTATAGTTGGAAAGCTATTGCACATAAAATCCTCTAGGAAGGGTTTTATTGGCCCACCCTATTTGGTGATATACACAAGTTTGTCTGAGGCTGTCAGAAGTGTCAGCTTTTTGTTGAAAAGAAAAGGTTTGCTCCCTTGCCTTTGATACCAGTCTTCATAGAAGAACCATTCAGACAATGGGGACTAGATTTTGTTGGAGAAATTAACCCACCTTCAAGTGGACAGGACAAGTGGGTTCTCACAGCTATTGATTATTTCACCAAGTGGGTAGAAGCTATACCTACTAAAAGGGAAAATGACCAGGTGGTGATGAAGTTCTTAGAGGAAAATATTTTCAGCAGATTTGGATGCCCTGTCAAAATCATAACAGACAATGCTCAAGTGTTCAGTTCAAGTAAGTTTGTTGTTTTTTGTCAGAAGTATAATGTTATTTTATCTCATTCAACAGCTTATCATCCACATGGAAATGGACTAGTTGAATCCACTAACAAAACATTGATGAAGATCCTTAAGAAAACTATTGCAAAGAATCATAAAGACTGGGATTCAAATTTAAATTTTGCTCTGTGGGTTGTTCGAGTGACTACAAGAAGGTCTACATGCAAATCACCTTTTGAGGTAGTGTATGGAACTCAAGCTCTGCTCCCAAGTCAGCTTGTGAAGCCTGTAATTACAATGATTCAGGAGGCAAAAGAAGAGCCCAATGCTCTGATAAGAAGAATGCATAAGGTAGTGGAGTTGAGTGAAAGCAGGGATAAGGTAAGAGATAATTTGATTATGTATCAATCAAATATGAAGGGTATTTTTGACAGAAAGGCCAAAGAAATTGATTTTAAGGTTGGAGACCTGGTATTAAGGTGGGATACTAGAAGAGAAGATAAGGGCAAACATGGGAAGTTTGATCCTCTCTGGTATGGCCCATTCAGAATTATAGAAGCAAGGGCAAATAATACATTCTTCTTGGAGAATCTTGATGGTGAAACTTTACAGTTGCCTGTCAATGGGCAGTACCTCAAACATTATTTCTAGTTCTGAAGCACAAGCATCCTGTCATTGTAGATACCAGAGTGAATTCATTGTACAAATTCCATAGAATTTAAATTGGCTAAGCAATATATGACTCCATGCCCAAGGTGAAGGCATTGATCTGCAGTTCTTAGTGCTTCTGTGGCAAAAGCACTATCCCTAGGTGGAGCCAGATGTTGTAGCATCCATTGTCATTTTAATTTTATTTTCAGTTTTATCGCAAAAATGAAAAAAAATCAAATATTATATTCTAACGGGAAATAAAAGAGAATGCGGAAATTTGAAAGAAATGATTTATTTTATGTTATTGATGGCTTGCGAACATGAGAAACCCAAGAAAAGATCTGAGTCATCCGCTTGACAGGCAACAGATCCGACGGTAATCGCATGGATAACAAGAACGAAGTTTAATTCAAAATCGGACGCGAGAAATTATAAAATGGAGTTAAAACCTCAGTTAATCAGGGTCATCCACTTGAAGGATACAGATCCGACGGTAATTGGATGGTTAACAAGGACGAGGTTTAATTCAGAAAACGGACGCAATGGTTTATAGAATGTGGTTTAATCTGTTGAAGTCTGGATCAATCACAGCCGCTCATCAAGAAGGGACAAGATCCGACGGATATCACGTCAAAAAGTGCACGATTTTTATTATAAATTTCGAACCCGAGAAGTCTTTGAACTGCAGTTTTGTTTCCTATCGAGTCCATGGGGAAGGTAAAGGTTTGTGGAAAAGGCAGACGCGATAAGATTATGAACCGGAGTTTTGTTTCCTTTCAGTTCCATGGTAGCTGAAGGTTTGTCATATTCCACATAAATCAATCAATTCTGTTGTTTTAGCAGAATAACTAAAATTAGACATGGATGACCGAAACTTCAAAGGAACGGTGATTGGTCAGGTTTCTTTGTGTTTCCACCAATCAGAACACTTCCGATATGTACATGGGCCCATAACCACAAGCCCATGCACGGACTTTTGTAAAGATGCAGTTTGTTGTGTTAAAACAGTCTAGCTATTATCAGAATATCTACAAAGAAACTTCCTCAGTAGTGAAGCCACAGATTTGAATAGTGAGAAACCATCACCTTCTAATTTATGTTACTTCTTGTTATTTTGTTTTCTTGAGAAGAATGAGGTGTCTTTTACCCTCCAATGTAATATTCTATAATGACTTTTACCTTAGACAGTTAGGAGATAGTTAAGCAGTTTGACAGTTTTGGTGATTACCAACTGTCCCATGATGTATAAAAAGAGGGAAAATTATAGAAAAGGGGTTCGAATTTTGAAGAACCTGGAGACTAGGCTATTGTATTCTTGATAAAATTGATGATTAATGAAAGAATCAGGTGTTTTCCACACATTGTTGGATATGATTTTGTAATTTCTATGCTATGTGTTATCATTGTATCTTCCTTTCTTTAAGTATGGTAATGAAGTTGCAGGTCTTTGTTTACTTATGTGAATGAAGTTATAATTCCTTAAAAGAGCGCTCCTGTACTTGAAGTTCCTACTTCTACATTTCTTCTAAGTTACAGATAATATTTTCTGTGTAAAAAACAACATATTGTCTTTAACTTCCCAAAGTGTTATAGATAATAGTTTATGTGAAAAACAGCATATTGTCTCTAACTTCTCAAAGAATTCTTCATTCAACATTTTTATTCAGCAATCAAATGGCATTTTGAGACTTTCATATCACCTAAGTATTAAGGGTTAAAAGTCAAGTCCTTCAGGCCCTTCACTTGAGGACACATCAAACAAATAAGTGACAAGAATAATAAACATTAATGTCTTAAGCACAATTTCTACATAGCCAAGAAATTGGTTTCTTAAGGGACAACAGATAGTATGGCCCACAATAGAGATGTGGACAACATGACTCGACATGACAATGTTGGTACATCCGTGCTGCTGTCGGTGTGCATGTCGAGCTGCAGTGTTGTTGGGTGATGGATGTCCTCATGGTGTGTCACAGCTTCACCTCCACATGGAAAAATGTGCAGAGTCTTTGATGGTCATTGGTTCACTTGATGTTGCATTCACACATTGCTCCTTGCTTGTATGTTGGTAAGCTTGACAAGTTCATCCATTCGCGAAAGTTGCATGTTCGTTCGTAAACACATCTTGCATGTTTTCTCGTCCATCCGTCCGCAAACACATCTTTGCATGATCATCCATTCGCGAGCACATCTCTTTGCATGCATCGTTTGTTCGTCCATTGGTGAACCTATCCTTCTACATGTGCTCCCTTTGTTCATCCCATCCGTCATCTTTCCATGTTTGTTTATGTACCCGTGTTTGCAGTCACTCATGGCAAGACGACATCAAAACCATAAACCTCCTAGTCTACCATGATGCATGATCATTTCGGATACAGGTGACTAGGAGAGGTGACAAGGTTGCGAGGCAGGATGGAGGCTCTAGGCACTGCTGATGAAAACTGTGCAGGAGTCACTGGGTGATGAAGATGGGCAATCTGGATCGATAGTGACTGTCCGCGGGGTCTGGCTCAGCTGGAGGACAAAACTGTGCAGTTTTTTAGAGGAACAGTTTGGACTGCGGAAAATTTGGGCAGGCAAAAATCTGTGCAATTTCCGGATTGAGCAGGTAGCGGGAGCTTGGCAGCAAAAACTGTGTAATTCCTTAGGGGAACTAACAGTCAATTGTTGGGTCACTGGCAGCAAAACCTGAGCAATTCCTGATAGGAACTAGCAGTCAGTTGCCAGGTCACTAACAACAAAAACTGCGCAATTCCTGAGGGGAACTGGCAGTCAGCTATTGGGAGCTTGGCTGCAAAAACTGGACATTTCCTGGAGGGAACTGGGAGTCAGCAGTTGGAGCCTGGCAGCAAAAACTGCGCAATTCCTGGAGGGAACTGTCAGTCGACTATCGGGAGCTGCTGGAGGGAAAACCTGCGCTGATGCTGGGAGGTTGGCCTGCTAGTCACCTCTGTGCAATTTCTGAGCTGAGCGGACTGCTAGGCAGCAGAGGACTTTTTCATGAAAACTGCGCAATTTTTTGGGTGAGCAGCTGATCGACTGTTGGGAGGGCTGGCTGGAAAAACTGCACAATTTTCTAAGGGGGACAGGGACGAGCACTAGGTCTTTGTCCGGCCTGTTTGTGCAATTTTCGCAGTCAGCGGAGCTGGCAAGGTCTGCAACCTCTGCGCAATTTTATAGGGGAGTCAGTCCTGGGGTGGCTGTCGGATCAAACTCTCTGGTTGACCAGCATGAAGGTTGATTGATTTGCTTGTGGACAATGCAGCTTGAAATGGCTTTCCTAGTACTTTTGCTTTGTTCTGGGTGATAGCGGGGTGATGGTTCCGCTGTCAGAGGGGAATCCGATCATCTGAACTTTAAAAAAGTGACTAAGTGTGTGAAGGAGCGAAAGATGCATACATGATCTTGCAAACATACACTTACATGACTTTACGATGAGATGACTCAAACCATCCAGACACACATGCTCAACATGACTGACCGACGGTGTAAGTGACAAGCGCGACACTTGTGATTGATCATTGGTCGACCGTGACGACGCTTGAACGATAGTGAATGTGACTCCATGTGTGAGTGCGGCAGATGTTTTCATAGCGAACACAACAACTACACATGAAGCAAAGAATTTGAGTATAACTAGAACATAGTTGCAAGCATGACTTTGACATCAACACGCAAAAACTTCGGTGAATGATCAAGCAAGGTGGGTGCGAAGACTCACACGAGCTCATGAAGTGAACCCAAGTGTGTGCAGTCCTCAAGTGAAACTCTCAAGGGAGGCTCTGAAATGGGTGCAAGCCAAAATTTTGGAGGGTGGTTGTAACCACTACAACAATAAGTTATGGTAGATGGGGTCATTTGTGATTTTGTAGAAATAGGGGATGTCAAGTGTTGCCAAGAAAGGCAAAGTATTCGATGCCCCCGATTCGGACCAAGGCGAAGACAAATGACTTGAGGGTCCTTATGGTCCTCCCATCATATTGTTCCCAACATTATACACAGGATTTGCAGAATAATAATTTCCTTGGGGCTTAGTCATATATTGTTGCTATCAATAGGGGTTGTTAAGCTGGGGGATATAAGTTTGATTGCCCCCAGGATAATAAGTGCCCCCTTGACTCATTTGAGGTTGAGAATGGGGTGCCCAAATGGATTGAGCGAGACCAAGTTGAGGGATCCCGCCAGCCACGTAGTTGGCCATCGGCACTTGACTGACATATGGAGGATTCATATCAATCAATGATTGTCTAGTTTGTCCTGTAAATGGAGGGGGAACTGTAATGTTCTCGGTCAATATGTGCATGTTGGGAACAGTTCCCCCAGGCATTTGAACATAGGGGTTGGAACTAAACAAAGGATTCCAACCAAAGGGGTTGCTGAAGGGACCCGTGCTAACTGCGCTATATGGAGCACTATAAGGAGCACTATATGGAGCGCTTGCCAAAGGTCCAAGAGCTGACACAAAAGGGGTGAAAACTGGTATGTACTGGGTTCCGCTCGTGTTGGGTGTAACTATGGTGCTCAGACCTGGCACAGTTGGGATAGCGGGGTTTTCCATTAGCAGTGTAGTACTGACTGTCGACTAGGGAAGTGAGGGTGGACCAAAAGTGTCCACAAAATCCCACGACCCGTTAGTCGTCGATGGGATGGTGGGTATAGGTACAGTGGAAGACATAGGAGGTACAGGTGCAACTTGAATCAATAGTGGTCCCAATGGATTAGTGATCGGAGGATTATAAGGAGGGATAAAACCTTCAGTAAATAAATCTTCCGGTAGACTTGAGTCGTGGGATGTATAGATTGATTCAGTGTTAGATACTGGAGACTGATTACCTAAAGATAGACAAGACGAGACGTAATATCACAGCATATAACCTTGATAATCAATACAAGAATACATAAGGATATCTAACTACACATACCTAAGCTACTCATAATCAATAGTGTTGCATAAACATGTAAATAAATCACAATACCAACGCCATGGAGTAGACAACACAACTGCAGGTCTATATTAATGATAGGAAAGAGTGATTACAACCATCAGTTGCATCAAGCTTCCCTTACTCCTCCAACTCCTCTCTCTCTCTCTCTCTCTTCTTAACCTCTTGATGAGCCAATGTCTAATGCAAAGCTTCAACAATCAATAGGAAATCCTTTCAATACTTTCGACCCCTTTCACAATGCCCCAAGCCTCAAATATATAGCATGAGAGGATAAGCCTTGCCAATTCTTTCATGAGTTCTTTTGGGCAAAATCTGAGATGTTTCCATGCTTTATCACTCTTTCCATGTTTGTTAGACTTTGTTAGGAATAGTAATTCCTCAAACAGGTCGAATCTAGATGTTTCCCTGCTTTATGGGCTGACATATGAGTGAATATAGGGATATTATTCGATCAAACCGCTCCTTTGACCTCTAGAAACTCACTAATGTTGACTAACGTTGTCCCCAAGGCCACACAGAGAGTTACCCTAGGGACTAACACACCTGTTTCATGGCTAGGAAGCTTTATAAAGCACCTTGCTAATTCCTGGGGAGCATTAGCATGGAAAATAGGCCTGTGAACTAGGTCAATCTTTAAGTCATCTTCCCTTTCTCCTCTGAACTAATGAGGAGGCCATTTCCCTGTATAATAGATACCACTCGAGGTGAGGAAGTGGATGCTACCATTTATCGGCAGCTAGTGGGTTCACTGATGTATCTGCTGAACACACGACCAGGTATGTGCTATGCAGTCAACCTGCTGAGCCAATCTATGGTTAGGAAAACCAAATTATTTTGGAAGTCAGCTAAGCATGTTTTACGGTACCTCAGAGGCACTACCCAGTTTGGACTATGGTACAGATGGATAGAGGGAGTGAATTTGTGTGGCTTCACAGATGTAGATTGGGCGAGGATTCCATTAGACCGAAATAGTACATCAGGTGGAATTTTCAGCGTTGGGCCCGCAGTTGTTTCCTGGTACAGCAGGAAGAAAATATTTGTGGTGCTCAACTTGACATGAGCATGATACATGGTTGCAAGTCAAGCAGCGTGTGAGGCAATCTGGATGAGAAAGATACTTGTGGGACTGTTTGATCAGATGATGGATCCAACTATGATCTACTTTGATAATCAGAGTTGCATTAATCTCTCTGAAAATCATATTTTTCACGATCGATCCAAACATATAGATATTCGATATCACCATTTACGGGACTGTAGGCGGATAATGTTGCTTCAGTACATTCCGACAGAAAAACAAGATGATGACATTTTGACAAAGGGCTTGTCAAGAGGGATGTTCGAGTTCCACGAGTGTAGGATAGAGGTGGTTGATAATCCCTTTCTTCCTGAGAGGGAGTGTTGAAAAATGCAGCAAGTAATGCTCAATTTGATTTTGCCTTGATTAATTGAGAAAATTTGAATTTCCACATTAACAGACAACTTGGATGTAGTTAACTGAGGTGACATGGTTCTTGTCACTCAATTAGCTGAGTAAATTCAAGTTGGAAGAGTGAGAGTTCAGTTAAGCATGTGCAATTGCAAATTTGTAGCAATCAAAGTCAGTTATCTCAGGTTGTTTTCAGTTAAAATAGCTATAATTATTGAAGGAACTAGTGGAAGGTCAATTGTGCAGTGGGACTTCAGTCAAACTTAGTGATCATCCAGTTAACTGATCAATCAGCCCAAAATAGCTAGTGCATGTAGAGAATTTGAATTCCCCATTTGTGGTGGAGATTCCAAGGCAGTGTAACATCAGTGTAGACTAGTCTTGAGTGTACAGGTGTTGCATGCAATCAGATGATCAACCTTGGGAATTGCGCAATCCAGTTTGGAGAAATTCCTAAATAATAAGTGCCTAATTTCTCAAGGAATTGCACAAGGAAATAGCAGCTCAAGCAGAGGAAAAAATTGACTAAGTTTGGGTCAAAGCTTCTTAGTGAGCAGAGAGAGGTTATTCACTTGCAGGTTGTGCTCAGTTTAGCAAATCAATTGTAATACATTTGTATTCATCAGCTTAATGCAAGCAGGAAAGGGGTTTTCAGCATATTGCTTTCCCCAGGGGAAAAATCTGGTATGCATGTGTTATTTCTTATTGTGTGCTTAAGATTATTGTTCTAGATTGTGAATTGAATTCCACCGAGCAATAGAGTAGGTTTGTGTCTCGTTATTTCGATTAAAAATTCATAAGCAGTTGAAAATCTACATCATAATTTCTACATGAAGGTTCCATGCGAAGTTGCATGTCCTTCTGCATCCTCAAAGTAGATTTGAGCAAAGCTGGTATTTTTCTAGTTTCTGGAACAACTACATGATCCAACGGTTCACAAGTTCCTTCTAGCATTTCTTCATGATCTTCAGGATTTCTTGAGGATGTGGGAGGACCTGTAACTTCTTCTATGGGAGCCACATGCTCCTCTTCATCATCAGTGTCTGTGTGTTCTTCTTTGGATTTCCAATAAGTGGTATATTTATCAAAGGTCATGTCCCTGCTTACTTCAACCTGTCACTGCCCTAGAATATAGATCCTATAGGCCTTTGATGACTCACGGTACCCTACAAATATCCCCTTCCTTCCGGATGGTTCTAACTTATTTTTCTTATCCTTGCGTGCATGAATGAACATTGGACAACCAAAGATTCTTAGATGTCCAACCTGTGGTTTCTGACCAGTGAACGCTTCTTCAAGAGTCTTATCTTCCAAAATTTGATGAGTACTTCTATTTAGAATGTAGATGATTGTCATGGTTGCTTCTCCCCACAAGAATATTGGTACATATTGATCATGTATCATTTCCTTCATGGATTCTTCAATAGACCTTTTCTTTCTTTCAGCCACTCCATTCTATTGAGGATTATAGGGGACTATCAACTCTCTCTTAATCACAGCTTCCTTACAGAAGGCAATGAGTTCCATGGAGGTGTATTATCCTCCATTATTCGATCTCAATGTATTGATCTTCTTCCTTATCAGGTTCTCTACTTCAGTTTTGAATTCTTGGAATTTTCTGAAAACTTAATCCTTTGTCTTCATAAGATAGATCCACGTCTTGTGAGAGAAGTCATCAATAAAGGATACATATTAGAGAGCGCTTCCAAGAGATTTCATTAGCATAGGACCACACACATTAGAGTGGACTCGATCCAAAATCTCTTTGGACCTATGTTCACTAATTGGAAAGGGTTCCTTAACATTGTTTCCAAGAGCATGTCCCTTACATAGTCCTTCATGATCTATTTTCAAATCCAATACACTCGAAGCAATCTACTTCAAGGTTGGAAATGCTTTATAATGAAGGTGAGCATATCTTCTATGCCATAGCTCACATGGATTGATATCATTATGCACTAAAGCTTGGGAAGGGAACCCAGGAGTTTGCACAACCTTCCTTAATGACTCCCTACAGCGCTAGCAAAGTTTATACTAGAGCCCTTGGCCCACACAAGGACTTTTCCATCAATGAAGGCTACTCTATCTCCTCTATCTTCTAAACATGAAATTGAAACCAATTTATTTTTCAAACCTGGAACATATAGTATGTTGCTCAAGTGAACGTTTTCACATGTTTCCAACTCAACAAATGTTGTCCCAAGTCCTTTGACTACATAGCTATTGTTGTCTCCAAGCTCCACCTTCTAAGTCAATTTCTTATCCATCAAACTTGTATGATGATCACCATCCCCTGTCATACATGTTGAAGCTCCATTGTCTATCAGTCATATGTTGTTGTCATCTGCAAGAGATCCTGCAAGTGCAGAATAGTAGAAGTTGTCTTTATCTCCTTCAACTTTGGGTGTCTTGGAATGTTCATCAAATTTTGTCATTGCAGAATGTTGCTGCCCTCTTCACTTCCTACCATTGAATCTTTTAGGACATTGGTCTTTGAAGTGACCAAATTTATTGCAATGAAAACATTGAATCTTTGACATATCTCTTTTCCTTTGAGGATTAGGTCTTCTATTGAAATCCCTCTTCTTCTGAAAACCAAACTTCTTTCTTCCTCCAGCTTTCTTGGAACGAGTTGCATATGGGAATCTTATTCTTCCTTTGAATTTCTTCATGTAGACAAGAGTCTTGATTCTTCCTGAGAACAAGTTGCCCATAATTCTTCCAAACTTGGAGCTTCCTTTCGACTACTTATACCTTATGCAAACAAATCCCATGACTATGGTAGTCCATTGAATGCTAAGGTCACAAGTTCTCTGTCAAAGACAATTTCATCAATAGCTTGTAGTTGAAGACATTGTATCGTTCTTTGTCATTTTGATATCACGAAGCTCATTTCTCAAACTCATGGCTTGGCCAATATTGTTGATGGTATATAAACCAATTAGGGCATCATACATCTTCTTTGAAGTGTCAAGCTTTGAGATGTATGGAATTAGATGATCCTTGATGGAGTCCACAATAATGCTCATGGCAATGATGTCATCTTTCTTGTATTTCTTCTTTCCTACATAATTTGTAGGTCCAATCACATTGCCTCTCACAATTTCCAAAAGATCTTCCCTTGCAAGAATTAAGTCGATTCTTGTCTTCCAAGCTCTAAATTTAGTAGCCCCTTCTAACTTGTTGTTTGATTTCATAGTAGAAGCCATGCATGCAACTTAATTTTAGATCTATCATTTCTTCAAAGTGATCTCAAGGTAGGTCTTCTTCAAGAGTGATCTCTATGCTCTTTCCTTCACCGAAGCTTTAATACCATGTTGATTTTTCCAGTAAAATAGTTAAAAGTACTTATTTTTGAACTATGATAATTACTTCCAATGATGTAGATGTTATTTAGTGCAAAGAGATGATCATTAAGCAATTATACTTCATAAATTCAACCACAAAGACAGTAGAGCAATAGAGATCACAATGCACAAAGAAATAACAAGATTTTACCCTGGGAAAACCCACTTGGGAGAAAATCCCAACCAACCTTTTCCTTAGAGAATCAATGCAACAAAAGATACATCAAAGTCAAACTGACCAGCAAGATGACAACCACAAGATGCCTCAAGATGTCATGTCAAAACTTGACCAAAATCACCTCAAGGAGTTCCTCCACTAACTCACTCTAGGTCTGCACTAGGGCTGAATTTTGACCTCCTCTTCACCTCAAAATTTACAACCTGCAACCAAACTATCACATAAATTTGGATCTGCAACTTCCGAACGTGCAAGGGTGGTAGAGGGTCACACATGCGAGGGTTTCTCTTGAATTTGGCTTCTTCTTTTTCTTCAAATCAACCTTCTTCTCCTTTGTCTCCTTCACTATGCTAGATCAAAAATATGCTTGATGTTAGAGATGTGAATTTTCTTGGAGTGGAGATCAAGAGGTCACTATATACACACACTAGAAGGGGTCGAATAGGTGCCTTTTGGGGCAAGGCCAAGTTCATCACTAGGAAGCCAACTTCGTCATCTTGTGGTGTCTAGAATACAAATTTAAATTTTCATTTTCCTGCTTTTGATAAGGTCATGAAGAACATCCCTTATAAAATTTTCTTTTGAATATAAAATCAATAAATATTTTTCTTTTCTTGCAAGCATGAAGAGCATGCTTCAAAACAAATTCTTTTGTTACAAATGTAATTTATATTTTATTATTACAAGTACAAATGAACATTATGAAGACCGACAATAGCTACAAAAATACAACAGATTTTTCTTTTATTTGCTTTATTTATGCTTTTCACCTCTTTACTCTTTTATTTTGGCTTGATTTAGCTAAGGTTTGCATTATTTTTCTCTATTTGTTCTTCTCGACACTGTTGATGACATTTGGTAAGTTAACCATAAGTTAGGTGATATTTATTTGTATGGATGAGATGAAATTGTTAAGGAAATTGATGATAAGTGTTAAAAGTATTGGGGGAGGGGGTGGTGATGACTATGCTACAAACTGTACCTAGTGACCTAGTTTAAGGAACATTTATCCTGAAGTAATTGTCTTAACATGGTTAAATGTCGTAACCAAAAAAGGCGACAAAATATCTATTTAATGCTAACACTTCACAAACAAGTCAAAACCTTAGCATCACTTCTAAGCAAGGAAACCATACAATGAAAAACACATAGCAACTACAGACTAAAGCATCATGAGACATCATCTAAGCACATCTGAGATCAAAAGCATAGGGCACAAGAACTAATATACCACTGAATATGAAGGAATGATGAGCACAAAAATGCAAATGATGGATGGAGAACAAGTTCAAGTTGATGAGCAGGAATCTCATCAAAGTCACACCCATATGAGTGTGTCTATGAGGTAGTCAACTGAAGAGAAACAGGTAGTAAGAAGGTTGATCTAGGGTTAAGACATCAAATTCTGAATAAGATCGATTTAAGTTTGTGTGTCTTTAGTTTTCTTTATGGTTCAATATTTTTTCCAGTTATTGGCACTCAACAAATTTCACAACGAACTTACACAACTAATCGGAATCTGATAAATCTGTGGTGGTAATGGATGCATGGTGATAAAAATCTAACTGTGAATTGATGATGGTATCTTATCCTATCTGCAACTTTGATTCCGTATTGCTCTTGAATACACATAAGTAAATTTGATTACCTATATGGTAGAACAACTTATGCACTAAGTGAAATACAATCTCTTCTCTCGTATTACGTGTGGGATCATTCAAGTCTTTTTAAGCCTTGTGGAATTTTACAGCTGCTGCAGTGCTAAAGACAATTTTGGCATACTATCTCTAGGTTTATTCCACAGGCACAAAGTATTTGGACAAGTAATGTGTTATATAAATGATGCTTGATCAAATGATGGTTTCTTTAGCACTAATTATAACAGCATTGGCATATCTGATGTAAAAATATTCCTTGCTTGGTTACTTTATGAAGCCAGCCTTCTGAACAGCACATTTGAGTTGTTATTCTACAAATATTAAACATGATTATGGTTTGATCAACCCTTAAAATGAACCTAAGTGACTCTGTGCAGTACTACAGCACACTACTTTCTCTGTTTTGCTGTATTCTCACACATAATTTCTGGAATTAATTCGCACTTCAGTTTCCTAATTCATATGTGAAATGGCTGAATGAACAATTCTCTTTTGAATGTCTCAATTTTAACATTGTTCATAAGTGCACTGTGTATCATATTCTTAACAGCAGATTCAGAATTCCCCCTTAATAGTCATTGTGGTTTCATGGCACGATTTCGATGATCATCTATGGATTGGTTTTAGGAAATGAGAATGTGGCATACGCCATATTGAGAGGTTTTTCATAATCCTTTTACAACATTTCTCACATATTTAATGGACATTTCATCGGCATTCGTTGTTCTGATTTGACGGGAAATCATTCATTTTTTACAGCATTAATACACCAGACTTAAGCATTGGAATTTTTATTGTTACCTTCACAGAATGTACTTTTGCGGGTTATACATTAACATGTGTTACCATTCACATTTTTGAGCTGGCAGTGTGGTCATTTGACACTTAACTGGTTAATCCCACTAAATTTTTCAGTTTTCAGCAAACTTCACATTGGTAAATGGTTCATCATGTGTTGAATGGGAGTTTGTTGAATTCTAATTTGCAAATGTACTAGTGGATGATGATTATAATCATTTTTTTCCTGATGTTTTCATTTTCATAAAGCTCATTTTAACTCACCAACTGACTAATAATCTGAACATCAAACATTCCATTGATAATGCTCATTTTAACTCGCACCAACACTCACACTAATAATCTGCACATCAACCCGGATGCGGGTGATCACCATGTCATTAATGATGATTAGATGGAAGGACGGCGGGAGGCTTGGCCACATGGCCGCCTGCGTCCCCTCCCAGGCCAGAATGAAGCGAATTCATGGCGACTTGCAGGCACCATTAATACGGTGCTCAAGTCGAGAACTCTGTAACAAGTTTAAGGAAATGGCCTCCACAGACCATAATGCAGTCTTTCCTCCTCTGATCAACAGCACTTGCCCTCCTCAGGCTGCGGAGCCTTGCTCTCGCACCGTCACTGGCAGTCGATGTTGGCTGCTCAGCTGCGTGGATGTGGGAAATGGGTATCATTTCTCCCAAACCACGCACTGTAAGTTGATTCCAGCCCAAAATCCCTTTGTTTTCCCTCTGAACAGCCATTCCTCTGATTCCCCAAGTGATAGCTCTGCGACGAATTCAGTCATGGCACGCATCTGCCACCGCATGCACAGCAGAAGAGGGGGCAGTCGTGGCAGAAGCATTCGTCCTCCCGCTACGCCCAGCCCTGAATCTGCTTCCCCCTCCTCTTCTCCAGTCATCCCACATCCCTATAGCACCTTCTCTGGCAGGTATCCAGATACCCAAAGTGGCAGAGGGCGGGCTCAGCTCCAGGGTGACTGCAGGATGAACGCAGCCATCCATACTGCCAATTTTCCCCTTCCCCCTCACCCCGCTCCTCACACGACTCAATTTCGCTTCCACAACACTCTACATAGGCCTATCATCACCGCCACTGTTACCATCACCTTCACTGAGGAAATTGACTCGCAAGAAGCTCAGCTAGGGAACAGCAGTGAGCAGCAGAGGGCCGCTCAGCGGAACAAGAATGCCCGAGACCCAGGAAAGCAGCAGCTGGTTGAGGACTATGCCACCCCGCATGGAGAGGAGCTGGTTGGCAGCCAGCCGGCCACCGAAGGCAGAGCTGGAGACACAAAGGCAACCGGTGGCAGAGCAGGAGACACGTCCGGCAAGCATGCAGCAGAGGGTAGCTCTGCTGGCACTCAACTAGCTCGTGGAATACTGCACAGCACGTTAGCAAAGGAGGAGGAGTGGTACAAGTATGCGTGTCGTATCGTGGAAGAGCCTACCACAGACGACCTCCAAGAGGTCCATCCTGATTGACAACTAGGCTGCCAGGTGTCACCCTTCTGCCAACTGGAGTTTTCTTATGCTGTTGGTTGATATTTGCTATGTTGTGCTTTGTGAAAACTTTCCTTTCGGTTGATTTTTGATATGTTTTGTTTTTTGTCAAAACTTGTAACCCTGCGTGGGTTTTTATCTGGTTTCATGGACTGGTTTCCCCCTCGAAGGGGCAGTTGCGCTTAAGCTGTGATATTTTGTGACAAATGTTGTTCAGCACTGCTGAGGCCAAAGCCTCGTTGTACTTTTATTTTGTTTCATATCAATAGAATAGTTTTACTTAGAAAAAAAAATAATAATAATCTGAACATCGAACATTTCAATGATTATCATCAACCAATTGGGTTTGGATATTGCCCTTGGGACATTCTTTTCTCCTTAAGATTTTAGGAAATTGTGCCCTTTGGCTGAGTTAGTTGAAGTACACTAATCCTAGGCTAGTTTCCTCTCCTATACCAATGATCAAACTTAGGATTAGTTCATGGATTCCCCCCTTGGCTACAATTTTCCTGGCATAAAGAGTGGAGCAAACCAATAGAGACAAATAGTTATTCACTTGATAGTATCCTTGGGCTTTCCCCTTGAGTAAGAATGGGACTTTTTCCGAGAGATAACAGTAAATGTAACTCCAATTCTCGGTATCATTACAAATTTGTAACTAGAGAAAAATCACACACAAGAAATATAAATGCTCAATCTGCTATTTCCCATCGGTATAAATATTATCAGATCTGACATTTGTTCAATGAACAGCTTCTTGCTTTACCAAATATTTGTCATACAAGTTATCACAAAGCAGTTGTTAACTGATCTTAGTTTACATGACCAAAGCCCCGATGAATTTTGAATTACTAAACTCATGAAGGAAATCGAGTTGGTTTGTACAAAACCAAATTTTATGTTGGACTATTTTCAATGTACATGGACTAATCAGGCCTGACAGTACTTTCATTAAGCACATGGAAGTATGACTTGTATCTTTGAGCCAATCCAAACAACCCTAATGTTCCCCCAGTGTGGAGCATTACAACATTCACATTACTGCATGTGCTCTTTTGACAGGTACGTGTTGCATACTCCCAGCTGGCAAGGGTGTACACTGGATCTACTAAGATACCTGTCTGCTGAGCAATCTGTCTGCATAGCTCCACTTCTCCTTTTAATACATTACCAAATCTGAACGAATGAAACAATAAAATTAGAATTCAAAGACATAAATTCTCCTGAAAGAATCAAAAAAGAAAACAAGGATGCAACATATCGCCAATTGACCTCTTGGTGATCAAAGTTCATATTAACCAGAGCATAGATGTAAGTGGTTCAGTATAGGGAAGAAGGTTCAGTGATAAGAGATAAAACAGGTGCATACAATCACAGACAAACTCACAGAAAAAAAGCAACACTTTCTTTAGGAGCTGACTTCAGTAAACTATCTAAAATGAGAAAAGATCTTAATATAGATGATGTACAATTTTGAAACCTCTTGTTCAAGGGGAAATAATTTTGAATACTCATACTTGTCTAGGCAAAGCCAGGTTTCTTACTTCCTTGGCAAGCAACGGTCCACCCACTGAACAAGATTGGCAGACTTTTCATCAAAGCCAAATTCATGATCACCCATCATAAGCTTCTTAAAGTCAGAAAGTAAGCGAGCTTCATGCTTTTTGTATCCTTCAACTGTATCAGCTAGCATCACCCCTGTCACTTTCCATGGCAATCTGAAAGGTAAACAAAGACAATAATTATGCTTCTAAATAAACAATAACAACAAAGTTCTAAACCTAATACTTTTGAAATGGAAAAAGTGCCTAGACATGTCTAGCATATTACAAAGTATGCAAGCAGTAGAGAAAATGATGAAAGAGCACATCAAGTCAAAAAGATAGATATGCAAGTATCAGTCAATACTGGAATTACATTCATATCAACTTATGTAAGCAAGATGAGATGTACCTGAGGAAGATATGGACATATATTTGAGTTACCTTAACAATAAAGCTCCTAATGCTAATCCGACAGCTGTTGTTCCTGTTCCAGAGTCAACAACAATTTGCAAACTTTGCTTTCTTCCAAATACAGAAGGCTGGGCAAGATAATCAATGAGCCTGATCAGACCTAGAAAATGGAAAGAAGAATGAGTAAATGACTTTTGTTGCTTAGAAACTTTTAATTAACCTATCTGAATAAAATATAGCTTTCATTATATATTACTAAGAATTTCAAGTGTTTGATGGAAAATTATTAGACACACTTTGTAGCCTTATAAACAAAACCCAAGTATAAGTTGATGCCACCATTGTCCATGATCTGTATAACAACAATTTTGGCAACAAGAAGGGGTAAAAAAATTGCAGAAAGGTATGCATGTTGAGATGATTCCCGACAACTAAAACCCTCTAATTTGCTTGCAATAAAATTTGGGACATGGAATGCAACACGACATCATTGAATGCATTCCGACTCTGTTTATGTTCTGAAAATTATTTGCATGCTTGAAAACCACAAGATCTTGATATTCTATCCAATTAATGTTTGACTAAGAAACACTGTGTACATTGGGGCAAAGCCAACTAATCAAGCCTGAGAGTTATTTTCAAGTCCCCTTGGATTTTGTTGTGTTGAGAAATCTAGGGCATAGAAATTAAGTGATTTCTCTTCTATTAGTAACTGTTTGTGAGTGTTTTTACTTCTTTAAATTAAGATCTTCTTTTACTTAGGTTATTAGTGTTCTTCATCAAACAGCTACCAATGCATAAACCATAAAGAGACGAGACACAGAATATAGGCTATCAGCCAGAGCCAAAACCTCTCACTCTTTGAGAGGAAAACCCGAACAAATTCTTCTTCTTAAAAAAATTCCAATTGACGAATACCAAGACCAAGACCCTTGACCTATTTGCCTCTCCAAGACCAAAACACAAGTTCCCTTCCACTGCTCTTTGTGCCCAAGTCAATACTAGTCAAACTTTTGCTTCTTCCTTCTTTTCGGCTACCCTTCAATCTCGGCTTCCTTCTGCTTCAGATCTGCACTGTATTTCGGCCCTAATTGCTGCACATATGGTGATTTAACCTCATCATCTCCTTCACTTGGACTGGAAGGTTTTCTTCTTCAACTTGGATTTCTTGAATACTCCTTGATTAGGCCTTTAGCACAGCAAGGAGATCTTCGGCCCTTTTTCTGCAGCAGTAACCCTCTCCTTTCCTCTCACGTGTGGAGATCAGCCCTAAAAACAGTCCCAAACAGATCTTATTCTAGTTTTCCTCCTTTGCTTGGATAGAGAGACTTCTTATGAGATCTTTGCATTCCTTTTTCTGCCTTTGACCGAATTGCAGACCACGAAAATACTTCTCTGAAATTTTGTGCTGAAATGGAATTCAAACTGCCCTATTTATAGTTGTTGCCCATGTTAATTAGCCGGCTTGAAAGGAGGATGAGCCAACGTGTCCATTTGAGAGATTATATTATTCTTTTAAAGCCGACTTTGTCTTGGACTTGTAGGGCCTTCTTATACCTTTTATGACTCATACAAAAATGTAACGTGTCCAAGAAGGGTCCTTCATACATGACATAGACTCGAATTGATTTTTATGACTAGATGACAAATCCTAAAGGCTCACAATGGGAACCATCACTAAAAGTAAATTCCTTGCTCATGAAACCCAAGAGACAAGGATTACAATAATAATTGTATTTTTTTTCTTTTCATCAATTACATACAATCACAATTACACGTCATTATGAAGACCGAACCTAGTTACTCTTTTCAACATGTTGCACCTGGAATAAGGCTGCACCTCAGGACTAGATCAAATTATTCATAGCTTCATCTCATTCTTGGCTACAATAGTGGGCAGAAAATTGTTGAAGGGTGAAATTCAGTTCTTGCCAACTTTCAAAGTAAAAAAGCTAAAAACTACATAAATGCCCACAAGAGTGTGGTCTAGCAGCAACCAATGAGGTGATCAAGCTTGTGTTAACACACAGACCTGGGTCCAACCCTACCCCTCAGAGTGGATGCAAGTCTTGGGTGATTGTGACAATAGATAGTAGATATGTTCCCCATAGCACGCCAGCTAGTAAAGGGACCATTGTAAGTTCCTATATGCAGTATTTCCCATTACAAGATTTTAAAAATTTACATAAATATATTTTGTTAAAGGTAATATTCAAGTAATATGAGCTGGGATGGAGCAAGATGAGAAGCTTGGAAACTTTATCTCGTATGAAAATAGAACTTGCTCAGGAAAACAGGCAAATTCTATTAACTCATTCATCTTATCAATTATATGAGAAGAGGGGGCCTCTAAATAGCCCTTACATGCACTTACCAGCTTATGAATTACCAATTCTCTAGAAAGACATTACTGTTGCACAGAAAGATGTATTCTAAAGCCCCGTATGTGTGAGATGTGTAATATATGTCTTCAACACTGAGGTGACACTTGGGATTTATAAATAATAATACCCAATAAATAATTGAACATCCGCCCTATGCAAAATACTAAAATACATACATACAAACATATATAAAGAGATTGTATATTATCAAAGGAAATTATGCAATAAGCATATATTATCAAAGAAAGTATATGATGAACACATATTATCAATATCAATTTTAACTTTTCATTGAGTTGCACACAAACCAATGTTGCAAAAGTCAGACTTGGAAATATCGGCAAGGATCCAAGAATTGAAAAAGTCGTAGAAGTTGAGAGAAAATGAAAAAATCGGCAAAAACTTGGCAAAATTTAAAAAGTACAAAATAATCCATTTTTTCAATTTCGAAAAACTCTCGATTTTTTACGATTTAATCTTGGTTTTTGTATTTTAACCCCGATTTTTACGATTTAATACCGATTTTAATAATTTAATCCCATTTTTTTCAATTTCAAAAAACTCACCAAAAAATCAGCCGATAAAATCACTTAGTTGAAAATCTTGCAATTTGGCAATTTTATTGGGATTTAATCCCTGATTTTGGTAACAGTGACACAAACACACCAATGTACATTGTAGAGCCATCTCAACTCTGGAAATTTTAAGCACCGAGAGATTTTCATCTCAATCTCTTTATGATCCATCTTGGTGCTTATTGCCCTCACAAGGGCAACTACTTCCAAACCACCCTCTCAAGGGCACATTGATGTTGTTGGGTGTTGAGAAATCAATGCTAATAGAATTAGGGTTAGATTTCTCTTTCTTGATAATTACTTGTGAATTATGTTGCCTTCTTTTACTTATTTGTTGTATTATCTTTCATCAAGCAATTACCAAATTATGTGTGTATGAAGATCACAAAAGCACAAGACACAAGATGTAGGCACTCTGCTAGGGAAAAACCCCTATCTAGGGGAAAACTCAGTCAAAATCTGTTCCTTCAATATTTTTTCCTAAGACTCTTCAACCTACACACAGACCTCCTCCACACCAAGTCAGCCCTTCCTTCTTCGATCCAAAACTTCGACCTAGCAGCAGCAGCACTTCGACCCTAGCAACTTCGACTTGGCAGCGACAGGGAACAACTAGTAGCAACAACAACTTCGACTTTGACAAAGAGACTTAGATCTCTTAAAGTAGCCCACACAAGAGAGAGATAGATATCCCAAAACTTCGATTTTGTCCTTCCCTTCCTTCTTGACCAATTTCGCACTCCTTTTAGCCTCTTTCTCCAACTTCACACTTTTTCCTAGCTCTTTCTTGGATATCGAACTTGTGAGAGAGAGTGTGTCCAAATGAATTTGATCTGCTTCAATATATATGCTTATGGTGAGGTCAAATTGCCCAGTTGAGGTTGACTTGGTGTGGAGGTGACATAATTCATTTTTGACTCAAAAATAATTATTTTTACATAGTCTCATAAAATATACAATGACTCTAATGAATTAATATTAATCCTAGGAGTCCACAATGGGGACTTTGACTAATAAAATGATGATCCAAGCATGAAACCCGTGCTTTAATAAGTCATTGTAAAAATAATTAAAAAATCTTTTTCATTCTTTTGACAAGTACATTACATAATGACTCAAATACATTTATGAAGACCAAACCTAGCTACATTCTTCAACACTCCCTCTTAACTAGGGAGGTATTCATAACAAGTACAAGGAAGATCTCAAACTATATGAACTATGAAGAGTTTAGGCACCGCAATGCCATGGACTAGATTCTTGACAAGGGTAATCTATCCAAGGTCTCTCAACAATTTAGGAACCGCAATTCCATGGACTAGATTCCTGAGCAGGGCAATCTATCTGAGAAGGACTAAGATGGACTAAAGCTTTCAGCCTCTCTAGGTACCATCAGGCTTACTTGCTAACCATCAACCCAGGGATCTAGGTGCGTATCTGAGGTCAAAGATCCATGACCAATGCCACCCTCCCTACCTCGGGAACTAGACATTAACAGATAGTGTCGGCCAAATGTCCTCCCAAGCAATGTGTCTCACACATAGCCTCAACAAATCTCTTCCAAACTTTTATCATCATCAACAAGATCAACAATATCAACTAAACCAAGCATGCTTCTAAGATATTCAAACTTCTTATTAGGAAGAGACTTTGTTAGTATATCAGCTACCTGATCGTCTGTCGAGACATACTGTAGCTTCACGATCCCATCCTACACCAAGTTCCTAATGTAGTGGAACTTATTATTGATATGCTTCGTCCTAGCATGAAACACGAGATCTCCAGACATCTTGATGCAACTTTGATTATCACAGTTTATCATAGTAGGATCCAGAGGCTTCTCGAACAAATTTGTCAAAAGCTTCCTCAACCATACAGCCTCCTTTCCTACTTCACATGCAGCCACATACTCTACTTCAGCACTACTCAAAGCAACGGGATCTTGCTTTCTACTCATCCATGAGATCATGGCAGATCCCAAACTAAAGCATCCACTTGTAGTGCTTCTTCCATCGATCTCACTGCCACCCCAATCAGAATCTGTGAAGCCAATCAGCTTGACTTCCTTGCTATTGTACTTTAGGAAGTGATGTATAGTGCCACGAAGATATCTCAATATATGCTTGGCAGCTATCCAATGATCATGACGAGGCTCCAACTGAAACTGACTAAGAATGTTCACAGCAAAGCATATATCCGACCTAGTATTTACCAGATACATCAGAGAACCCACCAACTAACGATAGGAGGTAGGATCCACAAGACTTGAGTCAGAGCTCCTCAACTTCTTGAGATTGGTGATCATAGGAGTAGTCATGGGCTTGGAATCCATCATCCCAAATTTCTGCAACAACTTGATGATATAATTTCCTTGCCCCAAATATATCTCCCTATGATTTTGCCATACTTCCAAACCTAGGTAATAGTGCATCAGACCTAGATCCTTCATCTCAAATTCAGCGGCCAACATCTTCTTGCATTCTTGCATTCTTCACTCCACACCTGTAATGAATAGATCAACCAGATACAATAGAATAATGACTGGTTCATTATCCACAACTTTGATGTAGAGATTTGGATCAACGGAACTCTTCACGAACCCAATTATTAGAAGATATGCATCCATTCTTGCATACCATGCCCTAGGATCTTGCTTCAAACCATATAAGGCCTTCTTGAGCCTACAAACATGAGTATCTTTGCTATTTACTTCAAAGCCTTTGGGTTGCTCAATGTATACTTCCTCATCAATAGTCCCATTCAAAAATGTTGTCTTCACATCCATTTGATGGATATTCCATCCCATTGTATCAGCCAATGAAACCAAAGATCTAATGGTAGTATAGCTTGCAGTGGGTGCAATAGTTTCTTCATAATCTATGCCTTCTTTTTGAGATAAACCCCTTGCAACAAATCTAGATTTGTATTTGTCTATACTTCCATCAACAGCGTGTTTGACCTTGTAGATCCATTTTGAGGTGACAACCGATTTGTCACTAGGTCTAGGAACGATTTCCCAAACCCCATTCTTCATGATGGATTGATATTCTTCCTTGATAGCTTGTTGGAAAATCATAGTTATGTTAGGGTTTGATTCTCCTTTCTTGATAATTACTTGTGAGTGTGTTGGCTTCTTTTACTTCTTTATTATTTCATCTTTCATCAAGCAATTACCATATTATGTGTGTATGAAAATCACAAAACAAGAGACACAAGATATAGGCACTATGCCAGGGCAAAACCCCCCTCAAGGGGAAAACCTAGTCAAGATAATTCTTCCTTTCAATAGTATTCTTTGAGACTCTTCACCCTAGACCAAGACCAGACCTTCCCTCCACACCAAGTTAGCCTCCCAGATCTTCGACCCCTTCCAGCAACTTCGACTAGGCAACAGCTTCCGGCAACAGTGAAACTTGGAAGACTTTGATCTCCCAATCCAAAGCACGAAACAGAGAGAGAGAGGCACCAAAAGTTCAATTTTCTTCTTCTCCTTAGACTTCCCCAAACTCGCACTTCCTTCGACTTCCCAGCAACAAACTTCGCACTTCTCCAGCTACTCTTGAGATATCGAACTAGCTTGAGAGATGATGCTCCAAATGACTTCGACTAGCTTGTATTTATAGGCTTCTTGTGGGTCAAATTAGGGTCCTTAGGCCGACTTGATCTCTCTTAGGCCGACTTGATGTGGAGGATACATAAATCATATTTGACTCAATACTAAACCTTTTTACATGATTCAAAAGCCCAAGAAGGGTCTCTTTGAATGTACAATGACTCTATAAACTCAATATTAATCCTAGGAGTCCACAATGGGGACTTTGACTAATATAATGATGACCCAAGCATGAAACCCATGCTTTAATAAGTCATTGTTACAATAATAAAAAATATTTTCTTTATTCTTTTGACAAGTACATTTCATGATGACTCAAGTACATTAATGAAGACCGAACATAGTTACATTTTCCAACATAGCCTTCTTCCATACTTCTTGATGAGCAACTTCTTCAAAAGTAGATGGTTCAGATTCAATTAATTTTGTCATATATGCAGCATATCCAGAATATCTCTTCAACCTTTTGCTTTCTCTAAAGGTCCCTTTCGTAGCTCCATGTCCTTAGCATCTTCAAGAGTAGTTTTTAACCAATTTTGCCTCTTCCTTGTGTTCGGTATGATCACAGGTTAAATAGGCTCACTTGGTCCTATTGAGAAATCTAGGGCATCAATAGTTAGGTGATTTCTCTTCAATTAGTAACTGCTTGTGAGTGCTATTTACTTATTTAGATTAGGATTTTCTTTTACTTAGATTGTTAGTGTTCTTATTCATCAAACAGCTACCAATGAGCGAACATAAATAGACGAAACACGAAATGTAGGCTATGAGCCAGGGCAAAACCTCTCACTCTTTGAGAGGAAAACCCGCACAAATTCTTCTTATAGAGACTCCAATTGACAGATACCAAGACCAAGACCCTTGACCTATTAGCCATTCCAAGACCAAGACACTAGTTCTCTTGACTATCTTCTGCTCCTTTTCGTCTTCTTGACTCCTCTTCCGCTTTGACCTTCTTTGCTCTGAGACATAGATACAATGATAGCATTAAAACGAATTGAGATCATCTCCTATCTGAGCATAGCAACAAATTGTAGGCACACTTGAGATGTCACTAAAACATATCACTGTGATGTCACCTAAATGTAGCAGTACTGAAGCTAAGATAGCACCGAATTTGTGACATTGAGATAACACTGAATCATTGTGATATATTACTGAACTATAGTTTCTTCATACCACCGAACTGTGGTCTCCATTACAGCACCGAATTGTGACTTATTCATAGCACCGAACTGTGGTTGACATACCCTTGTCCGAATTGTGTTCCTCTGCTATAGCACCGAGTCCTCCTTTCAGAAATCTGAACATTTGTTTCTATGATTAACCCTAAACAAATCCTCGTCGCTCCTTCATCTCCTATCCGAGTTCCTTCTGCAATTGACACCCGAATTTCAAAAGTAATCTGAACTCCTTGATTGTGGAAATGCGAAGACCCTGCCCACATATATATAGTGGTTTGTCCCATCTAAATAAGTCGACTTGTGAATCTGAATAGGTTTGTCTCCAGTAGGTGAGTCGACATGAGTTCTTCTCTCTATCTTGACGCCGACTTGAAGAGGAGTAACTAGTGCTTGTCTTGGAGAGCTATTTGACAATTCTATACTCATTTACATTTGTAACATGCCCAATAAGGGTTATACATGACATTGACTCTTCAACTTTAATGACTAGATGACAAATCCTAAAGGCTCACAATGGGGGCCATCTAAAAATAAAATCCTTACTCATGAAACCCATGAGTCAAGCATACAATCATTTTATTTTTCTTCTTACATCAATTACATAAAAATCACAATTACACATGTCAATATGAAAACCGAACCTAGTTACACTTTTCGACACTCCCTCTTAACTAGGGAAGTATTCATAATTGTACTTAGTCATTTTCAATCTAAAAAATTTCTCATAAGAATCGAATTGGTAACCCATCTGTATAGCATCATATCAACCAGCATTGTCACATAGCAAGGCCTTGACTAACAGCTCTATCTCTCCACAAGATCTGAGCTCAATGCTAGCAAGACCAATGATTTATAGACACTCTCATCATTGTCTCTCCCGGAACATACCCCACCCGGGTTCTCAGGGTGTGTTCCACCGGGACTATTCTTATCTTGGATTCCCAGTCCTCAAAGAATATCAGTCTTTTTACGACTACTCTTATCTTGGATGCCCTATCTCATCCTCAAAGAGCATCGGATGCCAGATGTTTACCCAATCCTCCATTCTGTCTTCCCAAGTGAAGACCAGAATGATGTGTCTATCTCTCCCTCTCAATTAGGGAGGACATATCTATTCCAATAAAGGAATGTACTCATTCCTACGAAAGGAATGTACCTAAGCTCCCTCTTGGCTTAGGAATTTCCAAGTTTCTTCCAAGTAAGAAACTTGTTTTCAGGCTCCCTCTTAATTAGGGACCTACAGCAGCTCCTCAGGTGGAGATGATGGGACAATCAGCTGCTTGAAGAACTCCTTCCTTCGATGTCATGAATTTCTTTGTCACAGAGTCTTCATCTTTTGGGACTTCTACATAGGGCACATACCATCCATCACTTTCATTCACGAGACAGTCATGTCATCATTCCTTTCATCAAAAAGTGATCCATCAGTCTACATTTGGCCTTGCTTCATGTCATGCTGCCTTCTTCATGCTATCTTCTTCGGAAGGATCTTACATCCCTGTACATGTTTCTTCTTGGAAGACATCCATAGTTCTTCCCTTGGCAACCCTGCATAAGCCCAACAAGATATTTGTTAAAAAATAAGAAATGAACACTTAAATCAAAATTTCCTTTGTGATGGTCTTTCATCATGACATCTTCCAGTTTGCATTAGCATCTTGCATACATGTTGACATATCTCCCAAAGATATCCATTGTCAAGGGTCTCCATTTTTTTACTTCCATCAGAGTCTTCATATCTTTCTAGGAGATTTCCTAGTCAAATCTTCTAGTCCTCAGATGTTGATTGCATTTTCCATGGTTGCATAGTCCATGATCTCTTCCTTCCTTTCTTCACTTGTTTAATTCCCAAGAACTTCCAATCAAAGTTCCTCTAATTACTCTCAACCACCTCATTTTCATATGAGGACATATTATGTTGATTTCATCTAGTGTGGCCTATGCCTTCCTGCATCCTTTCAAAGGAGGAGATCCTTTTCCTTTGATCATACTTCTCAAGATAGAGCAGTGATTCATGTTACCTGCAACCATACGACGTGACTTTATAGTATCGAATACAAGCATACATACCTCATTTACCTTTAGGTCATCCAGGGTTCTTTCAGCAGCTTCCTTGATTGAAAAGAGCTTCAACCCCTTGATCTGATTCATCTCTTATGTCATCATAACATCATCCCATGAATTCCACAAGTTGGAATTCCTGATGAAACACTTGCTTCCACTCTAGATTGGTGAACCTTCCGATGAGGATTCTATTAGAGAATCTTGCATATTCCTATCCAGATGTTTCCATTTTGAGTGATGTATGATGAGACTTGTCCTGGATGACTTCTTCCATTTTCCCACAAGTGTCACTTGAGCTTTCAATGAGGTTCCCAAGAGCTATATCCTTCATAGTTGACTACCATAGATTTTGTTTCAGACATCCTTCATGTTTCCTATGATGATGTCACGAACTCTTACTTCTAATGCTTTTCCTTTCTGCGGACCTAATTTTCCAAAATTCCCTTTCCTTCCGGCAAATGTTTGAATTCTTTCATTTGATTTTTCAACATTTTTTGCCCTCAACCTGTCATTTCCTATCTTGCATAGAAACCACAAGTTGTTGAATGGGATAGCTTTCTTATCCTTATAGACATTTGTTACCTTGTTCATCAGTTAGTGCATTTAGAACAATGAGGATTATCTCCTTATCCGATATCATCTCTCCCAAATCTTGCAATTGAGATCTTATGAAGATATCCCTTCAACTTTGATACCTTCAATTTGTGTAGATCAGATCTAAGTGATATGACCTTTCTTATCGCATCTTCAGAGAATAGTTCTACCAGCTTATCATATATCTCTTTTGATGTCTCCAATCCTGCTATATAGGGAATGAGGGGACCTTTGACTGATTTCATAAGAATCCCTTGAGCCCTTTGATCCCTTTCCATGTATTCAGATAATGCTTGACCTTCAGATGGTTTGGATACTTTTCCATTGATATGATCAATGACTTCACTTTCTTTGAGGACTATGTCTATCCTCCTTTTCCATGCAAGGAAGTTCGATGACCCAACTAGCTTATAGATCTCCTTGCAAAACGAAGTCATTTTACTAGATTAGATTATAGAATAAAAGATACTTACTTGACAAGTGAAGATGAAATCTTCAACTTGATCCTTTTGATGGTGGTTGACGAAGATGTATTAGTGCCCCTTTTGGATGATCTTCTTCCAAATGAAATTCCTTCTTTAATAAAAGCATATTGCCCCTTTTATGATGACAAACACCTTTCGATCTAGCTCCATTTATTGATGATGATTGATGAGGATGTCTTGATGCTTCCTTGGATGATCTTCTTTAAGGATAAGGAGGGGATCCTTGCTTCAATGAGAGGGAACTTGCCTTATAGCCTTTTGAAGATGATGGCAATGCCTTTAGCCTTCTTTGGATAACTAGCCTTCAAGATATCTCGACTTCTTTGGTGGTGAATGAGTGTAAATCCAGAAATGCTTCTAGGGTTTCGAATTTCTCCAAGATGATGTGATCTTTGTCCTTGAAGTGCTTCTCTTGGATGTCTATACTTTGGGCTACCTTGCTTTTGTAGATCTCTTCAACTTGATGAGGGTCTTTGTGGTCTTTTGATGATGACTAGAGGATCCAAAACTTTTGCTGGTGTAGACTTCTTCTTCGATCTAGGGTTTGATACTTTGATGTAAATCTATACTTTGATATCCTTTGACTTGCTTTGATGCCTTTCTTGAAACTCGATCCTTGAGTGTCTCTTTATTAGATGCCCTTTTCTTGACTTTGTCACCTTAGCTCTAATGCCATGTTGAGAAATCTAGGGCATCAATAGTTAGGTGATTTATCTTCAATTAGTAATTGATTGTGAATGCTTTTTACTTCTTTAGATTAGAATCTCCTTTTACTTAGATTATTAGTGTTCTTCTTCATCAAACAGCTACCAATGCACGAACATAAATAGACAAGAGACACAGAATGTAGGCTATGAGCCAGGGCCAAAAGTTCTCACTCTTTGAGAGGAATGTTAGTTTTTGTAGCATCGAATGTGTTCTAGCCTTGAAATTTTGTGGCGAGGTCAGAATACATGAGATTTGCAAAACCCAAAAATTGTTTCTGGAAATTCCACCTAGAGTCGATTTAATTAAAATAATTAATCATTTTTTAATGTTTCCTAAGCCTAAACTTAGGAAATATGATTAATTAAAGGGTATTAATTAAGTCATGGTGAGAATCTTCTAGAAAAAGACTTGGATAGAGTTCTAGTTAATCTTAGCCATCGATTAAGTTTTAACCGTGGTTGTTGATTTCTCAAACGAGAGATTATAAAAAGAAACTCAATGGGACTTGGACAACACACTTCAGCAGTTACTCAGTTGCCCAGGCATATCGATTTTCTCAGTGGTCGAAGTTCAGCAGAGGAGATAGAGCCAAAGGGTTAGTTGTCGGAGAGAGAGAGGGTATCAACAGTGGTCTGGGAAGTGTTGGACGAATTCAGGGAGAGACAACATGAGGAGAGACGCAGTAGACTAGAGCACTACGCAGAGGGTGACGCAGAGACACCAGCGTATGGTCATAGGGTCCATCTCGGGGTCAAGGAGTCGTTGTGGAGAGTGAGAAATTTGTTACTAAATTTCTCTCAGTATTTTTCCTCTGTTTTGTTGTCCAATTCTTGTACTTGAATTACTGCTGAAAATTTAATAAAGAAGCCCTCATCTGCTGCACCAGTTTTCCCGCATGGGTTTTTCCGAGGACAACTGTCCAATAATAACAGTATCAATATCTTTATGTGTGTGCTAGAATTTCTCCAATTTTCCAGCATTTATTTTTCTTCTGCGGTATTTGTTTTGTGAACGCTGCAGTGTATATGTTTCAATATTTGCCATAGGAAACTGCAAATAGTTTGTTTAATTGATTTAACAAATAGATAAAATATTATCAGTTGCTGCAGTAGGATTCTGGGTTTCGGAATTTTCACATGGTATTGGAGCGCAAATAAATGTTGGAGAGCTCAGTTGCAGAGAGGAGAAGGAGCTTCGTAGCACTACATAAGCAGTTGCTCGAAACCCCAGAGGTTGCACAGTCCCCTTGGCTAGGAGGGTCAGTTTTTGAGGAAAAGTCTATTTCTCTGAGAGAGTCGACAGAGAAATTAGATTTTCCAAATCGAGGATTGCCAGAGGCAGAGGGAGCAGCAGTATTTTTTGCAGAGTAGATTTCCAGCTGGGACGCAGTATTTTGCAACAACAAAATCAGTGTTAGGAAGGAAAGGAGAAATAGCACAGAAAATCATGGATAGAATCAATAGTCAGGAAGCCTCAGAATTATCTTCCAGGTTGGAGGATGAGTTTGCGTGCTTGTCAGGTTCGGCATCATCTGGTGTCTGGTATATTGATAGTGGAGCTTCAACTCATATGACAGGAGCTAGAGAATATTTCTCTAAATATCATGAGCAGATGGACTTCCATATCACTATGAGAAACATAACTAAATGTACTCTGGTAGGGAGAGGCATTTTAGACAGAAACAGGAACCAGCACCAACGCTACTAATGTACTGCATGTGTCAGGATTCGGTATGAACCTAATTTCAGTGTCCTAGTTATAGGATAAGGGGTACAATGTACACTTCGTGGGGAAGAAAGTGTATGTCAAACACTCTAGCTGGAAGAAGGTGAGACAGATTGGAGCTCGGAGCAACAGGTTATACAGGTTGCAGCTCGATTCTCCAATGGCACTGATAGGCAGTGATAATAGTAGTGGGAAGGAGCTGAACGAACTATGGCATAGGAGGATGGGACATTTACACCATGGAGCACTTAGGATGCTCAGAGAAACTGTAACGGGAGTTCCAGTTCTCAGCACAGAGCACGATGATGTGTGTAGAGGATGTGTACTTGGAAAGTATGCAAAGGCAGCATTTCCTAGAAGTGACAACAAAGCAAATGGCATGTTAGGATTGATTCACTCTGATATTTGCGGCCCTGTGTCCACTAGAGCCCTTAGCGATGGCGAATATTTCATCACCCTTATTGATGATCATTCCAAGAAGACCTAGATCTATTTCTTAAAGACCAAATATGAGGTCTTTGATCGGTTCGAGAGTTCAAGGCTCTCGTAGAGAACGCGACAGGGAAAAAGATCAAGGTGCTACGTTCAGATAATGGTGGAGAATACATAGATAAAGACTTCACAAACTTCTACAAGAAGGAAGGCATCAAAAGAGAATGGACAGCTCCATATAATCCTCAGCAAAATGGAGTAGCAGAGCGAAAGAACAGAACAATAGTGGGGGCTGCAAAGGCTATGTTATATGACCATGATTTGCCTGGATTTTGATGGGTAGAGGCATGCAACACAGCGGTATACATTCAAAACAGAACACCTCATCGAGCATTGGGGAAGAAAACGCTAGAGGGGGTCTTCACAGGAAAGAAGCCTAAAGTAAGTCACTTGAGGATATTCGGGAGCGTGGTTTACTGCCACATACCAGATGAAAAGCGCAGTAAATTGGATCAGACTACAGAGAAGGGGTTCGTCATAGGGTATAGCGAGACCTCAAAGGCATACAGGATCTACATACCTAGCAGTAGAAAGATTGTAATGAGGCAAGATGTAAAGTTCATGGAAGACAAAGCTTTTAGAAGATCTCGAGAAATGCCTGCAGGTGATCAGTTAGCAGAAGTTTCGTTAGTCCAACAGCAGGGACAACAAGTGGGACAAGCAAGAGGACAGTCACAGGGATCAAGTACGGTGACCAGTACTAGTATCTCCTCAAGGGTAGGAGATCCAGGGAGTTCTCAGCAGACAGAGCAGTAGGAACAGGAGGAGGAACTGATTGAACCTCCCACCACCAGTGGTAGAGCTAGTAGGGAAGTGCGTCAAACCTTGAGGGATGTAGAGGAGTTTGTCGAAGCTCCTAGGACAAACAAGAGACAGCGCAGGCAACCTGACAAATATCAAGCTTTGGTAGCTCAAGTTACAAAACCCTCCAGCTTTTAGGAAGCCGCACAGCATCAGGTGTGGGTGGATGCCATGGTAGAAGAATACAGTTCTATCATGACAAATGATGTTTGGGAGGTAGTGCCTAGACCAGAAGACAGATCAGTTGTAGGTTCCAGATGGATCTACAAGATCAAGTACGCTGCAAATGGCAGTGTAGAGAAGTACAAGGCTAGATTCGTGGCGAAGGGGTATGCACAAAAGGAAGGGATAGACTATGAGGAGACCTTCGCCCTAGTTGCCAAATATACCTCTATCAAATTTGTTATATCCCTAGCAACGAGGTTGGAATGGGAGATAAACCAGATGGATGTCAAGACAGCATTCTTGAACGGGGTGATAGAAGAAGAGGTGTATATAGAGCAACCTGAAGGCTTCGAAACTCATGAGAAGCACACTCATGTATGCAGGTTGAAGAAAGCCCTATACAGGCTCAAACAGGCACCCAGGGTGTGGTATGGTCGGATTGATAGTTATTTGCAGCAGTCGGGATTCAATGATTCATCAAGAGTGATACAAATCCCAATCTCTACTATTTGATGATGGAGAATGAGCCTCTCATTCTGGTTTTGTATGTAGATGACTTGTTTTTGACAGGATCATCAGGGCTCATAAAGGACTATAAAAGGAACCTTGAAGCATAATTCGACATGAAGGATATGGGGTTGACACACTATTTTCTAGGATTGGAAGTATTGAAGAAGGATGGAGAGATATTCCTTGGGCAACGGAGATATGCTACAGATATTCTGAAGAGATTCAAAAGGCAGGATTGTCGACCCATGACGACGCCCATGATCACTAATTGGAAAAAGATAGATGCATCAGGGGACAAGGAAGTCGACCCCACCTTGTACAAACAGCTCATTGGGTCACTCATGTATTTGGTTAACACTAGGCCAGACATTTGTTTCACTGTCAATACCCTTAGTCAATTCATGGTAGAACCGAAAAGGGTACATTGGATAGCAGTTAGGCACATTCATAGATATGTGCGTGGAACAGTCGGATATGGGTTGAAATATACTCGAGGAGATTGTAACACCCTCCTCCCACATCTACCCAAGTAACCATGCCAACCAGGGTAAACATGCGACGAGAGGCTACTATGATTGGATTCGACCTCCTATGTGACCTTAAGGAAGTGGAATCGACGGAAACATAACACATAGACATTCAACATCAACTTCAGGATCCTCAGGAACCAATCCAACACTTCAAACAGCTTGCCCTTGGGTCCTACTGAAGTTTTGACCAACTTAGGCCTCAATCGCTCTCATGGTATAGGCATGACAACGTCCAGAAACCCAAAGTCGCTCTCATAGGCTTTCATGCCAGCATCAAGGGACCCATTTTGTCAGTGTTGTGCCAGCGTCCCCAGGATTTGAGCCACTTTTTCAGGCCCAGAGCCCAGGTCACTGCCCAGAATGGAATGATAACTTAAGACTAGTAAAAGAACAGGGAAACAATGATGCAAAAGCAATAAGTTAAACAAGACCTTAATCAAACCCCTACTAGCCATAACACGCAATTCATCAAACATATCGCAAACATGTAATCTACAAGTATAACCAACAGAATTAAACATAGGGATCTCAAAATTATCTGAGAATCACTAAGAACCATTGTTCTCTCATGTCATTTGTTGCATTATCATCTATTAGGTCATAGACACATTATCCATTCATTTGCAAGTAAAAACATGTTGAGAGCCTGTTGACAGTGCTGGACCCGCCAACATGTAAGGGGATCTCCCCGGTAAGAAGTCCCAATTAGACCTCAAACCGTTTGGTGTAGGAGTCCCAGCAGTGGGTCGTAAAGTAATGCCTTGACCGCGATGTCGCACAGAGGCAAGTAAGATAACTCTGTCAGTAGCAAGGGTGTGACCACTGCAGTGAGTCAAGGAAGGTGTATGAGAGGTTCTAACACAGGTGGGTGAGATGAGGGTGAAGGTGAGTTCCAGGTTGAAAGGGATCAGTCCCAACTCGGCTAGGAACACACAACACACAGGACATACACAGCTTCTAGCGGAGCAGTCCACTCAGATGCGGTAGTCACAACATACAAGGTAAGATAACACGTACAGCACTCACAGATCAGTCTGAACGAGTGCAACGGTTGTTACAGCAAGGTTCATGTGAAAGGTTTGTCTGATGTCTGGCAGAGCAGTCGACACGGACGAGACAGCATTAACAGCATATACAACACATTTCCATTAATAGATTATGCATTACAACAAATGAATTAGTTCAGATGTAGAGCACAAGTTAAAGCAACATGCATTACAAGTGTTAAAGATCAGTGTTACAACAAATACAATACATGTGTGAAAACATGTTGGCTCTTATTATATAAAGAAGTGTAAGTTCCAATCATACAATACATCCATTTAAACCTACTAGCTCCAACAGTGGAACGTTACAGCCACATCTGCCTGCTCCTCCAAAGAGATGAACTAGCTCTGTGCTGTGGAAAAGCCAAGGCGCGTTACAATACTGTCCAAGCTCTTTCCAAGATAGTCTTATCAAAAGCTTGGCTAACCAAAAGCTCTTACAATGAGTTATGAGGAACTATTTATAGCAAAGGGTGGGGTGACCCTTGACATTCCCCTTTGTGACAGTTCAACTACCCTCATGACTCTTCACCTACTCTATGACTGTTACATCTAACTATTGACACTTGACTTACAATTGACATGACTTAACATTACAATGCACATGTACTCATGTGAGACAACATGGTTTGAGCAAGCCTTGCAAGACATCACTAACACTCGGTCCGCTGTGATGAGACCAACTCTTTGACATGCTTGTGATGATGAAGGTGGTGAGCTGATGCCAAGCTTGGTCGTCTATGATGGTGTGCATGCACCTCATGGTGACATGTTGCTGAAGCGAACTCCTGCCTCTGTTGCAAATGGTGCATTGGTTCGGAGCCTTCATCCAACTCGTCTGCTAACATGCGCATGGTCTTCTTGGGTGCGACTGAACCAGCAACACACTGATGCATAGTGTCCGTGTTGATCTTCAAGTGTGTGTTGGTAGTCATGTGCATCAACTTGCCGAAGTACATGTTCAGCTCCAATTGGACTTGCTTCTTGTCTTCGCCTTGGTGAGTGAGTTGAATGGGTTGAATTGTATGTGTGTGCACAATGACCTGCATGATGTTGAATCCCTTGCATGCGATCAACAACACTGCTCACCAGGTCTGCTCCGTGTCAACTGCTGGGATGGATCATTAACTTGTACGGGCTCAGTTTCATCCATGAGTGCACGTTGCGCCCACTGTTGTTTCGGTTCCTGCTAGAACTCATTCGTCTGTCTGTGCAGCTTCATGTTCTTCCTGAGTTGCTGCTTTAGCACATGCAACTCCTTCTCTGTTCCATTCTCTATCTTCGCGCGATCTTCATGTTGCGTCGTCACCTCATAGCCTGAGTCTCCAAAGTTGCTTTCATTATTAGTGGATTTGCTTGATCTTGCAACTTTGTTCCACCTCTGTGTTGTCAACAACCTTCCTCTTGCATTCATTGCATTCATTGCATCCACTGCATTCACTGTGTTCGCTGCATTCGCTGTATTTGCTACGTTTGGTATGCTGCCTTCAGCTGTTGTTCATGATGTTGCTTGTTGTGATATCTTGATGTTCTTGTCTATGAACAACTTGATATCTTCGTGAGTAGGCAAGCTCATAGACATTTGATCGACTGCATCTCCAGGTGTGCTCTGAACGGTGTCTTCAACTTTGCTCTCTTGGAAACCATTGTACCTGCACTGCTGAGAGGCAGATGAACACCTGCAATACCTAGAGACATGGCAACACTCATGGCAAGCAATCTGTCAGTTGAAAACCAAAATGAACTTGAGAACTAACTTGCAACATACCTATGTGACTAATCATGAAGGTTGCGCAATTTCGGCCGGGAGGTTTGGAGACCAACTGCCAAGATTGCATAAGGCACAATTTGGGTTGCTGGGAGACTTACTAATTGTTGGAACTGTGCAATGCACAGTCTATTTTGGCTGTTGACTGCTAGAATTGCGCAATGCGCAATCTCAGTTGGCAATGGCTGCAGGCTCAGTGACTGCATTGCGCAATTTTCTTGGCCAACAGTCACTGTCCCTCAAGATTGCGCAAAGCAGGCCTGGGGAACAGCTGTTGGGTAGAAATGCGCATTTCTGGAGAGGAAGGCAGAGCCTTCCCTCTCAGGATTGTGCAATGTTGTCTTGGTGAGGCTCTTGGTGAGGCAAAGTCCGGGCCGAGGTTGGCCAGACTCGCCGACGGGCAACTGAAAGTGAATGTGAGTGTGAATGCATGCTGATACTGAGTGTAAGAATAAGTGAATGATCATGCATGCAAATGGTGAATGACAGATTCAAAAAATGGAACAACATGCATGTGGGTGAGGCGAGTCGCCGAATCGGCGACTGTTCGCGAAAAACAATTTCATGCATGCGACAGCAATGAGATGTTGACAAAAACTGAAACGATGCTAGGACAAGCTAATATACATGTAAACGACAACAAGCGTTCAAAGAAATCAAGCAAACAATACTCATACAAGCGAAAACACAAAAAGTGATAGAAATGCAACACAAGGCATGGGAAGCGGGCTTACCCCAAAACAGTTGAGTTGAGTGTGCCAACTGCACCTAGATGTGATGTGGGAAGTCAGAGCTACCAGGTTGATGTGAGGAATGAGCTCTGCAGCGTCCGGTTGATGAATTTTGATAGCATCGAGGTTGTGACGCACATGCCACAAATCTAGGGAAAGCGACACTTGGTGGGAGGTTTCTGAAATGATCCTTGCATGTAACCTCCAACAAGTAAACATAGATCCCTGAAACAAGGGATGCCTTTGCATGCTGCCTTGGGAGAAACAGCCCATGCATGCAAGTCTGTTTTGCTCAGTCCTGGAGGGAACCGGTCAACTTAGCTGCACATGCAAGAGGTTGTTAGACTGCTTGAAGGAAATGTGCATTTCCCGCTGGGAGCTGGGCTGACTGCCCAGGAGATTTGCGCAATCTCTGGGCAAAGTAGCTGACTACTGCCCAGATTTGTGCAAATTCTGGGCTGAGCATCCCTGCTGGGGAAAATTGCGCAATTCCTGTTGGGAGTGTTGACTGGCAGGATTGCGCAATCCTAGAGCCCAGCAGGCTGCCAGACAGGATTGCACAATTTTTGGAGGGAAGGCTGGTTGCCCTCCAGAAATGCACAATTTTCTAGGGAAGCTGCTCAGCTTGCAGCTGGACCAAGTCCGGGTGAACAGCCTGTGAGGGGAATGCATCAAGCTGTGATCGACAGGCTGCCTTTGCACAAGCAAAACACTGAAGTTGGTGAACTTGATGAAGCAAGGCAAGCTGCTATGAAGGTTGGAAGGGAGGCTCCAAAATGAAGCTAAGGCAAAATTTTGGAGGGTGGTTGTAGCCGCTACAACAATTGGCGACACACTGGTAGAACTCTAGCTCTTTGAATGGACCTTGTTCGTGAAAAGCAAGTCTAACACCTCCAAAAGTATTGTTCAGTTCTCAGCTCCTCTTGGTTTCCACACTAGCTTGATTGTAAGATGTAGCATCTGCCAAGCTCTTGGTCGATTGACACACATTCCAAGCCAAGGCAACACAATTGTTTTGATTGGGGTTGAGGGGTATATTGATGCACAAGCAGTATAGTCATCAGAGTCTTAGTTTCATCTCTGGTGTTGCTCCGCTGCCAGCAAGCTTGGACAGTACCCCGACAGAGTCACATAGGAACACAAGCATGGCTCCGCTACCAGCGAGCCTGGTCAGTACCCCGGCGGAGTTACTTGCATCACCTCCCTGCACAAGAAGCCTTTCTCTTCTTTCGCCTTACTCATTTTTCATTTTGAATTTTTTTCACTTTCATTTTTTCATTTTTTTAACTGTGCATAGCACTTATTCATTTCATAGGCAGAAGAGGGATCCCGACTTATTGAGAGCAGAAGAGGTTGTTCCTGCAGAGAAGTAGTTTATTATACCTCTGATGTGCCTGTTAAGGTTTTCCCCCTCACCTTACTCTACTTGACTGAGCTGACAAGGGTTAACCCAAAAACAACCGACTAGAGTAGGTGACACTAGTTAGCGCGCAAGCATTGTGTTTTCACCAAGGTTCACTTCGAACAATACGTATTTTCCATCGACGTATCATGGACTGAAAGTAACAAGTTCTTCATACAGAGGTAGGATGACAGATAACCAAGTAGTGATAGTAGCACAAGGCCTCTTGTACTTTACCCAGCTTGCTTCAAGAGTCATACACGGTTTCATGCGAAACTATCCTATGAAATGAAACAAGCGAACTAACAAACAACAAAGCAGAGCAAAAGCAGAAGCAAAAGCGAAAGCAAAGCAAGTAAGCAAACAAGCAAGCAGACAAACAAACAAACAAAGCAAGTAAGCAAACAACTCAAAAGCAAACACTACTCCTACTCCTAAGCTAACAGTGCATGGGTCATCTCACGTGAAGTGATACTTCCAATGCAGCCACCGGCGCATTGGTTGACCCATGTTGGTGAAGGCATGGTTCGCGAACAAGACAGCTGTGCGAACCAACAAACAAGAAAGATATAACAGTGAAGGCAAACACACTCTGAGCTTATAAGTGACCACAGAACAAAGATGAGTGAAAGTGCATGACATGCATTCTGTGGTGCTGCCATGATGTTGTGCTACACCGCGTGCAGATGTTGAGTGTATGCATTCTCTTGACTGTGACATGCAAGCAAACGTGAGAAAGGTAGACCACTTGTGTTGTGCATGTGTGCTTGTTGTGTAAGATTCCTCCAATGCATGAGCGATGGGATCGTGTAGTCCGAGTGGAGGAAGAAAAATCTGGGTGTTTGGTTGATCTTCTATGCAAAGCAGAGAGTGATGAGGAGCCTTGAGTGTTTCAACAATTTCCTGACCGGAAGTGAAACCAACCTCAGGACAGCGAGGGCCTGACATAACCATCAGCTCGGGTTGAAGTGCCTCGACAGTCTAGGGGGTTTCGACTTCGTTGACAGATAGATCATTGTAGACCAGTGTCTTGGATAGATTAACAATGGTTGAATCAACATCGTGACCGGATGAGGAAGTGAATAGATCACAACAACCAAGATCAGAAAATTCGAGATGTTCATCGGCATCCTCATGATTTGATGAATCAGGTAGAGGGGTAGATGAGAAGCAAAGATGTTCACCCTCTATGTTTTCAAGAAAGATAAATGACAGATTGAATGGATTTTCCGAGGGAGATGTCTCCTCTCTGAACTGTAATGATAGACTGACATCCAACGTGTCTTGTGAATGATCGGAAGTAGAAGCATCGTTAATTAGTTTTCACAGGGGAAATCAGGAGTGGCAGAATCACAAGGGATGTCATGATGAAGCGGATGAGGCGCAGCTGGAAGAGAGTCATCCTTCACCACAGGTTCTTCTTTAGATTCCCGCACACACTCATCATGAATGATGGCGCAGGTTGGCTGCATAACACCAACTCCGTCGGCAGCTTGATCCTCGTTCACAACAGGTGAGGAGTTCGGAATGGGAGAACACAACACAGTACAATCTGAAGGATCAATAGAACGCGATGACGAAGGTCGAGGGAAAGAGTCCACGTGACAACCAACAGGCTTGCTAGCCAAATCTGCGCAAATCTCAAGAGCAGGTGCAGTGGAAGAGTGTGACAATTCAACAGAGGCATGTGCATCATTTCCCACATCACTCCGCGGTGGTGGAGCTGTTTGATGAGGTGAAGGCGGACAGTCACTTGTGATAGCGACTGTGCCTGCCTGTGATTGCGCAGCTCCATCACCAAAGTGTGCTGAGCGGGGTTCGGATATGTGAAGAAGATACTCAAATCTTCCATCAAGAAATTCCCAATCAATATCATCTTTCGGGAATCGGTATGCAAGATTACAAAAGCGTGTGTGAAACTGTTCAACGGATTCATCGAGTGCTTTTCGTAATTTCAGAATTTCTTTGTTGAGTGCTTTACGGTCATAGTGATTGAAAGCATGATCTATCTCTGCGACCAGATGAGCAAGAGAATGAATAGATTTTTCGGGTAGCGTGGCACACCAGTGCATTGGGTGCCCTCGAAGCATGGAGATGAACAACACGCAGCTCATGTATTCCTCAAAGAATCCATGTCTTTCGCATGAGCCTACAACGCCGACCGCGTGCCTTACCAAGGCTACGTAGCCTCCACCATCAAATGTTTTATGAGACAAGTTATCCGAGAGCCTTTTCAGAATGATGAAATCGTTTCCATAAGACATGCATTCCGGAAGAGAAACTCGGTAGTTAGTCATGATAGATGTGAAGAGATTCAAAATAGATGTGAGGACTCAGCTTGTCATCTAGCCCTCCTTCTAGCACCAAAATGTTGACAGTGTTGGACCCGCCAACATGTAAGGGGATCTCCCTGGTAAGAAGTCCCAATTAGACCTCAAACCGTTTGGTGTAGGAGTCCCAGCAGTGGGTCGTAAAGCAATGCCTTGACCGCGATGTCGCACAGAGGCAAGTAAAATAACTCTGTCAGTAGCAAGAGTGTGACCGCTACAGTGAGTCAAGGAAGGTGTATGAGAGGTTCTAACACGGGCGAGTGAGATGAGGGTGAAGATGAGTTCTAGGTTGAAAGGGATCAGTCCCAACTCGGCTAGGAACACACAACACACAGGACATACGCAGCTTCCGGTGGAGTAATCCACTCGGATGCAGTAGTCACAACATACAAGGTAAGATAACGCATACAACACTCAAGGATCTATCCGAACGAGTGCAACAGTTGTTACAGCAAGGTTCATGTGAAAGGTTTGTCTGATGTCCAGCAGAGCAGTCGACACGGAGGGGACAACATTAACAGCATAGACAACACATATCCATTAATAGATTATGCATTACAACAAATGAATCAGTTCAAATATAGAGCACAGGTTAAAGCAACATGCATTACAAGTGTTAAAGATCAGTGTTACAACAGATACAATACATGTGTGAAAACGTGTTGGCTCTTATTATATAAAGAAGTGTAAGTTCCAATCATACAATACATCCATGTAAACCTGCTAGCCCCAACAGTGGAACATTATAGCCACATCCGCCTGCTCCTCCAAAGAGATGAACTAGCTCTGTGTAGTGGAGAAGCTAAGGCGTGTTACAATACTGTCCAAGCTCTTTCCAAGATAGTCTTATCAGAAGCTTCGCTGACCAAAAGCCCTTACAATGAGTTATGAGGGACTATTTATAGAAAAGGGTGGGGTGACCCTTGACATTCCCCTTTGTGACAGTTAAACTACCCTCATGACTCTTCACCTACTCTATGACTGTTACATCCAACTATTGACACTTGACTTACACTTGACATGACTCAACATTACAATGCACATGTACTCATGTGAGACAACATGGCTTGAGCAAGCCTTGCAAGACATCACTAACACTCGATCCGCTGTGATAAGACCAACTCCTTGACATGCTTGTGATGGTGAAGGTGGTGAGTTGATGCCAAGCTTGGTCATCCGTGATGGTGTGCATGCACCTCATGGTGACATCTTGCTGAAGCGAACTCTTGCCTCCGTTGCAACTGGTGCATTGGTTCGGCCCCTTCATCCAACTTGTCTGCTAACATGCGCATGCTCTTCTTCCATGCGGCTAAACTGGCAACACATTGATGCATAGTGTCCGTGTTGGTCTTCAAGTGTGTGTTGGCGGTCATGCGCATCAACTTGCCGAAGTACATGTTCAGCTCCAATTGGACTTGCTTCTTGTTTTCGCCTTGGTGAGTGTGTTGAATTGGTTGGATTGTATGCATGTTCACAATGACCTGCATGCTATTGAATCCCTTGCATGCGATCAACAACACTGCTCACCATGTCAGCTTCGTGTCAGCTGCTGGGATGGATCATTAACTTGTATGGACGCAGTTTCATCCGTGAGTGCATGTTGTGCCCACTGTTGTTCTAGTTCCTGCTGCAACTCATTTGTCTGTCTGTGCAGTTGCATGTTCTTCCTGAGTTGTTGCTTTAGCACATGCAACTCCTTCTCTATTCCATTCTTTATCTTTGCGCAATCTTCCTGTCGCGCTGTCAACTCATAGCCTGAGTCTCCAAAGTTGCTTTCATTATCAGTGAATCTACTTGATCTTGCAACTTTGTTCCACCTTTGTGTTGTCAACAACCTTCCTCTTGCATTCATTGCATCCGCTGCACTTGCTGCATTTGGTATGCTGCCTTCAGCTGTTGTTCATGATGTTGTTTGTTGTGATATCTTGATGTTATTGTCTACGAACAACTTGATATCTTTGTGAGTAGGCAAGCTCATAGACATTTGATCGACTGCATCTCCAGGTGTGCTCTGAACTGTCTTCGACTCCACTCTCTTGGAAACCATTGTACCTGCACTGCTGAGAGGCAGATGAACACCTGCAATACCTGGAGACATGGCAACACTCATGGCAAGCAATCTATCAGTCGAAAACCAAAATGAACTTGAGAACTGACTTGCAACATACCTATGTGACTAATCATGAAGGTTGCGTAATTTCAGTCGGGAGGTCGAGAGACCGACTGCCAAGACTGCAAAAGGCACAGTCTGGGCTACTGGGAGACTGACTGACTGCTGGAACTGTTGGAATTGGGCAATGCGCAATCTTAGCTGGCAATTGGCTGCAGGCTCAGTGACTACATTACATAATTTTCTTGGCCAGCAGTCACTGTCCCTCAGGATTGCGCAAAGCGGGCCTGGGGAACAGTTGTTGGGCAGAAATGTGCATTTCTGGAGAGGAAGGTAGAGCCTTCCCTCTCAGGATTACACAATGCTATCTTGGTGAGGCCCTTGGTGAGGCAGAGTCCGGGCCAAGGTTGGCCAGACTCGCCGATAGGCAACTGAAAGTGAATGTGTGTGAATGCATGCTGATACTGAGTGTAAGCATAAGTGAATGATCATGCATGCAAATGGTGAATGACAGATTCAGAAAATGGAACAACATGCATGTGGGTGAGGTGAGTCGCCGAATCGGCGACTGTTCGCGAAAAACAGTTTCATGCATGCGACAGTAGTGAGATGTTGACAAAAACTGAAACGGTGCTAGGACAAGATAATATACATGTAAACGACAACAAGCGTTCAAAGAAATCAAGCAAACAGTACTCATACAAGCGAAAACACAAAAAGTGACAGAAATGCAACACAAGGCATGGGAAGCGGGCTTACCCCAAAACAGTTGAGTTGAATGTGCCGACTACACCTAAATGTGATGTGGGATGTCATAGCTGCAAGGTTGATGTGAGGAATGAGCTCTGCAGCGTCTGGTTGATGAGTTTTGATAACATCGAGGTTGTGACACGCATGCCACAAATCTAGGGAAAGCGACACTTGGTGGGAGGTTTTTGAAATGATCCTTGCATGTAACCTCCAACTGCTAAACATAGATCCCTGAAACAAGGGATGCCTTTCTGAAATGGTCCTTGCATGTAACCTCCAACTGCTAAACATAGATCCCTGAAACAAGGGATGCCTTTGCATGCTGCCTTGGGAGAAGCAGTCCATGCATGCAAGTCTGTTTTGCTCGGTCCCGAAGGGAACCGGTCAACTCAGTTGCACATGCAAGAGGTTGTTCGACTGCTTGAAGGAAATGCGCATTTCTGGCTGGGAGCTGGGCTGACTGCCCAGGAGATTTGCGCAATTTCTGGGCAGAGCAACTGACTGCTACCCAGATTTGCGCAAATTCTGGGCTGAGCAGCCCTGCTGGGGAAAATTGTGCAATTCCTGCTAGGAGTGTTGACTGGCAGGATTGTGCAATCTTGGAGCCCAGCAGGCTGCCAGACAGGATTACGCAATTTCTGGAGGGAAGGTTGGTTGCCCTCCAGAAATGCGCAATTTTCTAGGGGAAGCTGCTTAGCCTGCAGCTGGACCAAGTCAGGGTGAACAGCGTGTGAGGGGAATGCATCAAGTCGTGATTGACACGCTGCCTTTGCACAAGCAAAGCACTGAAGTTGGTGAACTTGACGAAGCAAGGCAAGCTGTTATGAAGGTTGGAAGCGAGGCTCCAAAATGAAGCTAAGGCAAAATTTTGGAGGGTGGTTGTAGTCGCTACAACAGAGCCTTACATAGCTTGCCATAAAACATACATATAACCAGCATAGTAACAACAAAATTACCATAAATATATTAGTCATAAAATCCTCATATACATCGCTACATTTACACATGAAAACCAAGGGAATGAATTTCTCATTAACGAATGCAATAAACCAACCTTAGATGGGATTACTACATTCCACCCGACCGTAGAATGGTTGAGCCAAATCTCTCTTCAACCATTCACCCTCATGCCATATTCCAAGCATGAATGTGGGACTCATAGAACACACCAAAAGAACCAAACAAGCATTGATGCCACCAGAGTTCTCCACCTACACTGTGAGGATTTTGAGTGCCTCTTAGTCTCTCAGGCTTTACCATAATCCACAATCCGATATAGGGATCATTATACCCTACACCGAGACACACTCTCCAGGCTTTACCATACATCCCATCTCGGGACTACTAGGCCCAACGAAGAGAAATCCACCTCTTGGATTTACCATTCACCTGCAAAGATTCCTAGGCCCACCGAGGCACACAATCCTGGCTTTACCGCAACCCACAATCTGGCTCAGGGGTTACTAGGCCAATGGCTTTATCGTGATCCACAGTACGGTTCAGGGACCACTAGGCCATGTGTTTGTCATTTTGGAGGTCCACCCCACTTAGTTTGAAATCCATCCGGCAATCCCACATTAACTGAAGTCTAAGAACCCATCTCATCAAAGCTATCAAGAAATGGCAAGGCTAGGCTGAAGAATACTGTCACACCTGGAAAAACCCATGCCATGATAGAAAAGAACCACATGCAATACCATGCATGCCAAATCTAGCAAGGAAAATACACATGCAAGTCGATACCTACAATGAAGTCTGTTGTAGCTGCTTGATCTTTGCTTCCTCTTGCCTTCTTTGCCTTTCTTGCTCCAACGCCAAAGTGCTCCAAGAAAACTCTATGTCCAAGAGAGAGAGAGAGAGAGAATAATGAGAGAGCTCCAAAACTCAACTGACAAAAGGTTACCAACTGATCCTCAGAAGCCTTTTTATGAATGAGGCCTCTATTTTCTTCATTTTCCTTCAATTTCCTCCTCACATGCAATATGTGACCTTTCACCTCTTTTTTCTCCTAATTTCCATTATTTTCATAAATAAATGTGCCAAAAATGTCATTTTGCCTTTCTAAAGCCTTAGCCATTTCCTTTGCCAATTTCCTTAGCCATAAACAACCAAATGAACACCCCCTAGGATGTCTTGCCCAACATTCATCTTGGAATAAGTGTCCCATCAACCGTGGTTATTATTTTTAACTTTTATTACATGGAATTTTCACCAGGGTTGTTACAGAACCCTCCCCCTTGGGGACACGTCCTCTATGTTCAATCACACATATACCTCAGCAACTGTTGGGAAGACGACATACTGCTCATGGAGCTTTATAACATAGCTCGATGCAGTATTTACAATGATCACCCTGCTGAGTACCAACCCACATGACATCATAGCAACATGATAACATAACCACATGATAGCATAGTAACATGACAACATAATCATAATGACATGACACCCATGTTGCTTAGTGGAGCTTTATAACATAGCTGATTGCGGTATTTACATCCATATACATATGTACATATAGCAATATCACCAAAACATATACCAAGACATCATATCAAAACATATACCAAAACACCATATCAAAACATGTACCAAAACACCATCTCAAGACTGTTTTGCCTCAACCGTCAAACAAGGAAGGATACATAGTCCGCATTTGATCCGCCATCTCCCATGTAGCTTCATCAGGCCCAAAGTGCTTCCACTGCACTTTAACTTGCTCGATTGCTTGGTTCTGGAGCATGAGCACATTTTTCTGCAATATACATTGAGGCTCTAGCTAGAATTCTCCATCTAGTTCCACCTGCAATACAGACCAGTCAATCACATGATCAGCATCTTTAACATACTTCTTAAGTAATGACATATGGAAAACATCATGGACTTTCACTGTCGGAGGTAGTGCAAGTCAATAGGCTATTGGCCCAATCCTCTCAATTACACTGAAGGGTCCACAAAACCATGATGCCAGCTTGCCACATGATCCAATCCACAAGGAGCTCTTCTTCGGTTTGATGCACAAGTACCCTTGTTCCCCAATCTAGAACTCCTTGAACAACATGTTCCTCTCTGCATAATTCTTCTACATGTCTTGTGCTGCCTTCAGATTCTTCTTTGTAACCTACTTTCCTGTTCCATGTCTGCCAACATGTCTGGTCCAATCAACACCCTATTAACTGGATCACTCCAACTGATAGGAGTATTGCAACTCCGCCCATACAATAACTCAAAAGGACTCATCCTCAATGATTCTTGATACCCATTGTTGTATGCAAACTCTACCAAGGGAAGATACTCTTCCCACTTCCGTTGTTGATGCATCACATACATCCTCAACATGTCCTCCAAAATCCTGTCAACCCTCTCTGTCTTTCCATCTATCTGCAGATGATAAGTCGTACTGAAGACCAACTTTGTGCCCAAACCTGCAAATAACTCCTTCCAAAACTTGGAAGTGAACTTCGCATCCATGTCTAACACAATCTTCTTTGGAACACCATGCAATCTGACCACATCTCTGATGAATACCTGTGCTACATCACTAGCTGAGAATGTAGACTTCACTGAAATAAATGTGCAACCTTTGTCAACCTGTTCACAATAACCATGATGGAATCATGTTGTCTCACTGTCTTCGGCAACCCTGTGATGAAGTCCATGGAAATGACCTCCCATTTCCATTCTGGAATTGCGATCGGTTGTAGCAGTCCACCTGGATGTTTACACTCTGCTTTCACTTGCTGACAATCAAAACATCTAGCTACAAACTCTGCTACATCTCTCTTCAGATCCAACCAATAGTAAAATGTCTTCACTGCTGTCAGCGTCTTCTGATAACCTGGGTGACCCGAATATGGTTTCGCATGAAACTCCCTCAAGATCACCTTCTTGAGCTCACTGTTATCCGGCACATATATCTTGTCTCTGAATTTGACCAATCCATTCGCTGTAAGACAATAATCCATACCCTATGCACCTGCACCCGTACCTGTGCGCGTACCTGTATTGCCACCTGTACATGTACCACTACTCTGTTGCAACCTATGCACAATCTCCAGATACCTAACATCCTGCTGACCTGCCTGCAAGACCCTATCCTATAAGTCTGTCCCATAGGAACTCATAGCTGCCAAGTGATTTACCTGTACCCACCTGCTGAGAGCATCTACCACCCTATTCTCTTTACCTTTGATATACCTGATCTCGAAATCAAACTCACTGATCGTGGCCAACCATCTAGCCTGCCTGGTGTTCAGATTTGGTTGGTCAAACAAATACCTCAACCCAATATGATCACTCATCAATACAAACCTCCTTCCAAGAAGATAGTGCCTCCACATCTTCAATGCATGTATAATCGTTGCCAACTCAAGATCATGTGTTGGGTAGTTATGCTCGTGCTCGTTTAGTTTCCGGGACTCATAGCATACCACATGTCCATCCTGCATAAGGACTCCACCAAGTCCTCTCTTGCAAGCATCTGTGCATACTACAAACTCTTTGTCCAGATCTACAATCTGTAGCACTAGTGCATGTGTCAACAACTGCTTAAGCTGCTCAAAACTAGCCTCACACTCCTCTATCCATTCGAACTTATTACCTTTCCTCTGCAATGATGTGATAGGATAAGCAATCTGTGAGAAGTTCCTGATGAACCTCCTATAATAGTCTGCCAACCCCATGAAAGATCTCACCTCATCCACACTCTTAGGAGCTACCCACTCCATGATGGCCCTTATATTTTCTGGATCTACTGCAATGCCCTCCTTGGAGACAACATGCCCTAAGTAATGTACCTCAATCTGAAAGAAACTACACTTGTTGAACTTAGCATACAACTGATGCTCTCTCAACAACCTCAACGTTGTTGCTAAATGTTCGGCATGTTCTTCCTCATTTTAGAATATACCAATATGTCATCAATGAACACAATAACAAACTTATCCAAATACGGACACAACACACTATTCATCAAGCACATAAATGTAGTTGGAGCATTAGTTAAGCCAAATGGAACTACAACAAACTCATAATGCCCATACCTGGTCCGAAAAGTTGTCTTGTAAATGTCCTCTTTGATGTGTACCTGATGTTATCCAGATCTAAGATCGATCTTTGAGAACACTGCTGCTCCCTTCAGCTAATCGAACAAGTCATCAATTCTCGTTAAAGGGTACTTGTTCTTGATAGTCACTTTGTTCAATTATCTGTAGTCAATGCATAATCTGAGGGTTCCATTTTTCTTTTTTACGAACAACACTGGTGCAACCCAAGGTGATACACTTGGCCTAATGTATCCCTTGTCCAACATTTCCTTCAGTTGTAGCTTTAACTCAACCAACTCAGGTGTGCTCATCCTTTAAGGTACTTTTGATGCTGGAGCTACCCGTGGCACTAACTCAATAAAAAAGTCTACCTCCCTATGAGGTGGAAACTCTATAATGTCCTTAGGAAATACATCCTGAAACTGCTGCAAAATTAGGTACCTGCTCAACACATCTGCATCCTCAACCTCCTTACCTTTATCACTAGAAATGTGCACTACAAATAACATACACCCTTTCTTGCAGCTACGCTTTGCCTGCATAGTTGTCACCATCCTAACTGATGTGGCTTTCTTCTTACCCTACAAGACTCTTAGTTCCCCATTGTCATCAACACACTCAATGGCTTTGTCATAACAGTCTACCTTGGTTCTATGAAGATACAACCAATCCATGCCCAACAACATATTGTATGATCCCAATGGTAATACATTCAAATGTGTTGCGGTAGGCATACCATTCAAATCAAATGCACAAGCTCTTACCCAATGATGAACTCGCTTCTTCGTACCTATAGCCAAACCACACTTATCCACCAAGTCAGGACTAGCATAGCTATAATTAGATCTAGGGTCAATCAAAATAGAAATAACTTGATCACAAAGCTTACCGTCCATCTCAATGATAGATGTTCGATGATATGCCTGTCTGTTGTCCACAGCTGCATAAATACGAGGAATACTCTGCCCCACATCTCCAACAGTCTACGCCTCCTGTGCACTATATATCTTAGGCCTACCACCCTGATTCTGCAGACAATCTCTCCTAAGGTGTTCCTCTCCACATGTCCAACACTCCAACCGACCAGTGCCCTCACCTCTATGTTGTTGCTGCGACCCATCTCCTTGTCTAGCTACATTAAACTTCTTTTACGATGCCATATTTTCTTTCCCATCTGCATTCTGAGGCCTTGTTCTCTTGGGCTGCCATTTACCTTCACCTTTGTCCTCTCCTTTCCATCCTTGCTGAGATTCATTCTTACGCTTTGACTATTCATAGCAATGCTTCAATTTCCTGATGACTTCCTCAAGTGACCGAGGCTCATCACACTCAATCCGATCTCTAAATGTTAATGGAAAATCACTGACAAATCGTTGAACTTTAGCCTTCTCATCAGTAAGATACAATACATAACTCAGTAGCTCCAGAAACTTGGTCGTGTACTCTTCGTCTATCATGGACCCCATCTTTAGATCATAGAATTTTGTAGCCTTACTGTCGTAGTACCTTTTTGACAAATACTTCCTGAAAAACCTCTTGAACTCTCGCCAACTCAAGTCATCCGTCCTGATGTCTCTAACCCGCTTCACATCTTCCCACCAAATGTCTTCTTTACCTTTCAAGCTGAAGATAGATATTTTGGCCTTCATGTTATATGTGTACTCATGCAACTAAAAGAATTTGTTCATCCCAAGTATCCAAGCCTCTGCATGTTTTGGCTTCTTCACATCTCCATCAAAAGTAGGTGGCTTCGATTTCTTAAACTCATCGGGCAAGTATCCCCTATCATTCCTCCTGTAAGGATGATAACGGTGATGATCATGATGTCTATCAAAACCAGAACTAGAATAGTACCTATACTCATCGCCCCTCCTATCCAGAGTGTCCAACAACCTACCATCTCTCACCGTATCAGATCTATCTGACCTGTGTCTACCAGGAGACCTACTACCATATGCTCCATTAGTTTTATCCTCTTGTCCATGGTTGATCCGAAGTGGCCCTTGTCGCTGCAATTCTGACAAACTCTGAAGAAGTATAGCATTAATCTCTGCTTGCTTCTCTTGCGTCTGTATGATCTTGTCATTATCTGTCTTACAACTCCTTATTTCTTCTTTTAAGCTTCTTAGTGTAACTATCAAATTGGAAGAATTCCCAACACCATACTGCTCTTCGGATTCATAGGGAGAGTCTTTGTAGTCAACCATCTTGCTATCCATTTGATATTTCTTTCCTGCAATGCATAATATGTCAAATAAACCAAATCACAATAAATCAACGTACCTTAGTATAATTTTGGGAAGTTACCTCGTCTGCGAGATCAAAAAATCAGCATGACACATGTATAACATAAACATAACAGCGTATAGACATACGCAAATAAATGCATCGACACATAAACATCATTCTAGTTAGGTCAAGTTATCAATGCAAAGCCATATCAACAATGCATGCTATGACCTCATGCATGACAACAACCATTACTCCATTGTACACATTTCCATATGCAACTATCAACATGCATAAGCAATGCCTAATCAACTACACATACACATAAGCGCATGTAGGGGAGCATAAGCGATCAATTCTTGTAATCAATCTACAAGATTGATACATATAATCAGGGAAAATTTTAAGAACCCCCCTAAATTTATATGTATAATAAATGGGCAAATCCCCATGATACATAGGAAAAATGGAAGGCAATTCTATCAATAATATAATATGTGTATATAACTTTTTTGGCGAATCTCTCACCAAATTATATTATCTTGTAAAATCATGGCGAATCTTTCACTGAATTATAAAATCTTGTAAGATCTTGGTGAATCTTTCACTGAATAATAAAGGCTTTGTAAAGGGCTAACAAAGTTCATAATGAGTATTTCTTGTAATGGCTTGAAGCCTTGTTAAGCAATCCATCAAGAACCAAAACACATATATTCCTTATAAGTATATTCCTTATATGGAATACAAAGATATTTCTCATGGAAAGTCAATTAGGTTTAGTGCAGGTGGTAGGGAGAAATCCTACATGTGACAATGTGTTGAACTCATAATGAGTATTTCTTGTAATGGCTATGAGCCTTGTTGTCTAAGCAATCCCTCGAGGACTGAAATATGTATATTTCTCATATGGAATATAAAGATATTTCTCATGTATTGGAATATAAATATATAAGCGAGGAGTGGGAAATGAGCCACAAGAAGTCCTTAGAAAATTGACAGGAAGAAGATAAGTGCAAAAAATAAAAAAGGTGAAAAATGCAAAAATGGAGAAGAAATACAGGGGAAAAATGGTGAAACAACAAATTCATAATCCATGGGAGGAACAATGATTAGAGATAGTGAGGGAAGATGTTCCCTCAACCTAGGGGTAATAAAGGCAGACATTAGAACTCTCACTTATGCAAGTGTAGTTAAACAAACATTAAGCTCTATGCCAGTCATGAGAGGGAGGAAATTTGGGAAAGAAATGTGAGAACAAGAATTTAAATGGAACAAAGCATTGGGATTACAATCCTTGCTTGCTGAGTTTGGGTACTTCCTTTGAGGCCTATTGAAAATTTAGGTATGATCTATCTATGTATCTTGTTATCTAATTAGTTTGTAAAACAGTTGTCAAGTAGCTATGTTAGAGCATGGAGTTTGTGAAAAAAGTTTTACTCATCGTGCCTATCTTTAGATGGAGATGGACGGATATGAGTATTGGAGATAGAATTCTCCCATTTTTTTGTTGTATCCATTTTTTAAGGTCACAGCGAAGCTAGACACCAAATTGGTGTATGAGACCCCCTTGTTTGTGGGACAAGGGACCCACCTCTACAGAGCAATTTCACTGCTAAGTCTACGAAGGCATACATACTCTACCCCTCTCTGGTTTTGAACCTGTGACCTTTTAGGAGGAAACACATGCTCTTAACCATTAAGCCCACTCAAGCTGTAACAAGTTGTACAGGTATAGCTACAACCCCCTAATTTTAGTTCAAACAATATCCATTGGTGTGAGAAAATATGTTTGAGGTTTTCACCTTGCCTTTTTTTATCCCTATCGATGTTTAATAGATCCAAGGATAAGATGGATTTATGTTAGTTTATAATTGCTTAAAATTTAAATATAGAAATTGAAATAAATATGATGTCATTTCATTTTTATTTTATGTTGAAGTCTTTAAATAAATAAGACATCGGGTCTTTTTTTTCATTTTATTGTATTAGTGACACACCCACACATGGGGATCTCCCCCACCCTGGGCTATCAAGCACCCTGCTTCTATTGGCGCAAAGAATAAATATGGCATGAGAAAAGTTTGGTTCTTACCCATTTTGAACTTGGAGGCAGGTTACAGTTAATAAACAAACATTCAAGCTCTTCTAGTTGATTATTTGTCTTTCATCAACATATCTGCTTGTTATAACACCATTTGGTTACTTTTTAAGCAACCATAAAGACTCTGACTGATTTCTATGTGAAATGAACTCTCCAAAGGTGAATGATAGGAATATTATTGTAGGCTATCCATACCCTTAGAAGATATAAATCTTTAAGCTCAACATCAACTTTTGATATGTTTCATTAATCTGATATTTTGCTCCCAATATTCCATCCCTCCACTTGACATACTTCAACGATATCCTTTGTGTTGTTATATAGTTAGGTGTTTTTGCTTCAAACTAGATAGCTAATTATTTATTTTAAGGATATGCCTTTTTTTCAGTTACAATTTTATTGTGCTCTTAATGTATTTCAGAATCTTTAACGACCTCATTTGTGGAGTTCTATAGCTAGGTGTTTGTGCTTCAACCTAGATAGCTATTCTTGTGTTTGAAGGATATGGCTCCATTTTTAATACATTTTTATTGTGCTCTTAATTTATTTCATAATCTTAACAACACTTCCCTCTTTCCTTTCTAACAAAGAATTAATTTAAGTCAGAGTATTGATTGTAGTTGGTGCTAATGTCAGATTAACCTCTGCATGGAATAAAAAGTTTCTTACACTTGATCTTGAATTTATATCTGTTGTAACAAGCATACGGATGTAAGTATTTATTTCTTTCTCTCTTTTACCAAATTAATCTCTTTTACTTTTGTGTACTTGCAGTCATCCAGGACTCATGGAGAGAGCTGGAAAAACATTGATAGAGCACAAGTCAGAAGTGTTGTGCCAGAAATATTATTTTTGCATAGTTGATCATCTTGGTCATGCATATTATTTTAGATAGACTCAAGACTTTATTAAGAAATATGACACTATAACCTGATCCTGCTGTGTAGGTCCTTGTTTGATGCATCCTAAATTCATTGCATTTTTTAGGTAGGTGAGTTAAAGTGGAACACCTTTGCAACTTAGAGCCTGGAAATTCTGAATTTTATGAACTTCTATCAAGCATTCATGTTGCAGATGGCAGGTGGGATAATGCAGCAAAAGTGAGAATAGTTAAAAGAAATTGTATTTCAAATGACATTGAGTTGCAGTTTGGTGGAGTTAAATGACAGGGTATACAAAGTCATTGTGGGAGTTAAATTAACACCTTCAATTTGAGGAATTTTATGAAACATTTGCCAATATTGGCTGGGCATATATGGAGGTGGTAGGTAATGTTTGTAAAACAAGATTTACACTGCAGACCAGGAAGAGGTTAAGGAATACACACTCAGCAGTACTTTCCAATTTATGAAGACAAAAACTGGAATGCCTATTTGATTCTGAAAAAACTTTCATTTATGTAGTGACACCCATAGTGGCAAGTTAATATCCAAAATATTCACTTGAGAAATTATTGCAAGGGAGCAACCCTTTCCATCATTTCAGAGGTGAATCTACTTTTTTGTAGACTGGTACCCTCAATTATGTTGGGTATTAAACGGGGAGCCCTGAAGCGAAAACCCTTTTTTTTCCTTGCAAGATTTGTAAGAATCCTACTTTGTAACTATCATATGGAGGATATGTATCTTTGCATGAAGAGTGCCCTAGAGATGATACCATTGCATGAGAAGTGACGTGAGAAGATACACTGCAAGAATGAGTTCATCATCTTGTGACTATGAGGAACTTGAAGATGCTACCAGGGCCTTGCAAAGGTTGGCTGATCATTTTCTTCACAATGATGAAAGCATTTGGAAGCAGCGAGACACAATCAATGGCATTTTTGTCACAATCATTTAATAAAGATAAGGATGATGTGGGGATTCCTATCATAACATATCGAAGATATATTGGTTTTGACCTTACTGTACATGATGATGTATGAGTAGCAGTGGTTCAACATGGAATCTCACTTGATACCCAACATACACATCATTTGTCAATGCATGTAGTAACAATGGAGATATGAAGCAGGACCAGAAGATAATGCTCAACAAAAGATATGAAGGAGGACCAGGTGCATAATTGATTAGTGGCCCTCATTGGCACCTCTATGATTTTCCTCATTATAGACTTAACCCAAAATTTTCATCTAACTTGGAGTTTTTTTCTCCTATTATGGCCAAAATAAGATTTTGGCTCCAAACTTATTTATTTTTATTTTTTTAACATAGGGCAACTTTTGTTGATCTGGGATGTTTTTGATGTGGTTGTTGATGTGGCACCTCAGGTCCACATATCACCCTAAGAAGTTGCAACGTCACCTCCTTGGCCACCTTTATTTGAACTGTCATCACTCAATCACCCTCTCTCTCTCTCTCTCTCTCTCTCCACTCCTCTTTCTTCCTTCCCTCGTATTTTCTTTTCCTTTTATCATAGTGTGTACACTTTTTTTGGGGGCCCACTTATCCTGGCCACCCACCCACCATTTTTGTTACAAATGGGACAAGGGTCCCACATCCTCTATCACTCATCCACTTGTCCCCTATTCATAGGCTAATGTGACAAGCAAGGCCAATCTCACATCCTTTCCCTCTTGGCACATAACTTGCCCTTGCACTTTATCAAATGATGGATATTGAGTGAAAATTGATGGTTGTGAAGCATCACAAGGGATTGAGTTGCAAGGAGGTTATCTTGTCCTCCAAGTCCCAATACCACTTACCACGATGATACCATACATCACCATCTAATTGGTCATAGGGTTTTGTTTATTTTTTTCAAAACGATCACTCTAAAGTACCGAAACCACTTATGCTATGTGACCCCTATAGCATCCCTTGGCCCCACTAGTATGCACCATACCTTCATTGTTCTACCTTTGTGGCCTTTGCCACGTGTACCCTGTTATCCTCCACAATATCCCAAGGCTGAGAAGGGAGATCAAAGGAGGTAACCTCAAACCACTTAGGGTTCAGCAGCTAGCCCTGCTAAACCAAAGAGGGATCTCTCTATGAATTCACAGCCAATGATGACTGGAATGGGAAAAGATGTTAGGCTAGATATGTTCAGCTTTAGGGTTTTGCTGGATCAGGAGTGAAAATTAAGGAACTAGGTCAAGGGATCAAAAGTTTCAGCTGCAAGAGATATAAAGGAGTAGGGTAGGTATGCTTTTGTGATACTTTGGGGTTTGTCGATGTAGTGTAGGGTGGAAAAGCAGAGATCAAAATGAGCATGGCAAGCATGAATTCGTTTATCAAAAGACAAGTGACATAAACATGAAGTTCCTAACAAAACAAAGCTTAAAACTAAGAATTATGTTTAAAACCTCATAGGAAAACCATTGAAAAGCATAGGCATGGAAAGAAGATGGATTTATCATTCATATAAAATTAAAACTATAACAGAGAGAAAACATTATCACAAACTCACAACACAATAATTCCTGAATAATGGCTGCAACTGTCCTTTGAATTTCTGCAAAAGTGATGAAATACAAGCTCCAAGAGTTCAACTCACTGATGTCCAGCTTATTCTATGACTGAAAACTAGATACATATATACTAAAAACCATCTTCCCCTCTCTCAGGGTCGAATCCTTCAGTTTAGGAACTAATTTCATGAGGTGTTCAAACAAAACCCTAATGTCTAGGGAGGTTAAAAAAATCCTCCATTTAAACTTTAACTGAACTGTTGTCATAAATGAGGCCTAAATTTACATGAAAACAACCTAACAAGCTTATTTACCTTTCATTACATCGTAATTACATCACAAAAACTCGAATCTGGCTGATAAAACTGAGAAAAAGTAGTTTCAGGCAAAAGCGTAGCGAATTCAGTCAAAAACGCAGCGTGCCAGGAGAAAGCGCAGTGAAATTAGTAGAATTGATTTTTGGAGGCCTTCCCGAGGTCCAAATCCTGATCTGAAAAGTGCTAGAGATAGCCCTGGATGTCTGCTATATGACGAAATCTTCAAGAATTGAAAAAGGTTGCTCCTAGCCCTCCAAAACTTCATTCTCCCAGAGGTAATCCCAAAACTACAGTGAGCTCTTCAAAAAGAGGGCAATGAAGTGTTTTTTGAGTAGTTTTTGGCCTTTTCCACCTACCAAAATTTGTTGAAAGCTTGCTCCCAAGGGCTAGAAGTGGTGTACAAGTGTTAAGGAATCCAAATATGCAAACCAAATGTCATTTAGAGCTCCCCATCAAAAGCGCAGCGTGTTGAACTAGTGACTGTCTCAAAAATTTCCAAAAATTCATAAAAACCAAAATTTCTCCAAATTTCTTCAAAATTGGTCCAAAGTTGCTCCATGAAGACCTGAGAAGGTATGCTATGCTATGAGGGAAGCATCAGCAAGAAAATCCAAATTAACCTTCTCTTTTTGCCTGATTAGGGTTTCCTTGAGTTTTTCCTTCAACTGCTTGATCTTGACTTTGGAGACCTAATTCCTTGTGTAGTAATGAGCAGCCATGTGTCTTTGCAATTTGTTGTCTCTATTGGCCCTCTTAAGAAGCTTCTCCAAATGACAATTCACCTTGTCAAGCCAAAACTCCCTATTTTCATTGATTTCTGCTGCAATTAGGTCAGCTGAAGACATTTGTTCTCTTTGTTGTTGAAGTGCCCTTTTAAGGCCTCTAGTCCTTGGCCTCTTCCTTGTCACGTGCTCCTGATGCTCATCTGAATCATCTGTGTCAACTACTGCTTTTCCCTTTACATCCTCTTTGCTAACATCAACCATATGTTTATCGAAGAGTAGTTGATTTACCTTCAATTGCTTATTCTCTTGCTCTAGGAATGAAATCATGAAATTGGCCTTAGACAAGTTGTCCTTAAGCTCTTTGATCTCAGCATCTTTCTCCATGATGACCTGCTTTACTATCTTATGCTCTTCATTAATCTTCAAGTCTGCTATATCAGTGTCAAGATGGAATGGCTCCTCATCTTGCAAAGGTGCCTCATGCTGTGATTGTGATCCTTGTTCTGCTAATGTAATCTTGGCCCCTTCCACAATGTGTGGAGAAAACACAAGCCTCCTTCCTCTCTGATATGTTTGAGTCACCTCAGGCCTAGGTATCCTCTTGACTGAAATTCTACTAGATGAGCCAATCTCCACATGCTTAGATGGTGCTGATGGTGTACTTGGGCTTGTAGATTGACTAGCAGAAGGCAAAAGACATTTCACTGAATGAATGTTTCCCAAGTGATATTCTTTTGTGGAAGTTGATGCAATACAATGATTTTGATGAGGGCATGGTGAAAAAGGCTGGTTTGATGGTCACTTTATTTATGTTGCACCTTCTCTGCCATTTTAGCCAAGCTCTTGTAGAGATAATAGGGTAGGTTAAGTGGTTTTACCCCTGTGAAATGCATGAGCAATCTGACATGATACTTGTACAATCTAGAAAATATGCCCTCACATGTGAAATACTTCATAATGATCCTCATCAATGGAGCAAACTTTTCATGGAGCTGTCTAAAAGGAAAAAATTTCTAAATGTTGTGCTTCTAATGACTTTTGATGAAGGGTTCGTAGTTTTGCACATCCAAGACCAGGCTCTTAAACCATTTCTCTCCACTGTTTGGTATCCTTGCGTCTGCTGCTATGACTTCAGTTGAAATGGTGAAACTGACCCCTGCATTAGTGACCTTATCTCTCCTAAGATTAGTGGCAAACAAGCTGGTGAACTTGGCATGATATTTGACTTGTTGAACTTGCTCACAAAACCCTAAACAGCCTACATTCTGAAAGCATTGCTTGGACAGTAAGGAGGACATCAGTTCATGGATGTTGAGTGGTTCATACCTTGATATTTGACCTCCCTTATTATAAGGTTTCTTTTCTTCCTCCATTTTGACAGTTTGCAAGGAAAAACCCTAGTGGAAAAACAGGAGAAGTGGATGAGAGGATAGGATGAAGGGTTTAGGGAAGGGAAATGAGGGTAGGAAAATTTAGAGAAGTAGGTAGGGGTGTTAGGGAGCTTTGGGAAGTCAAAAGGGATGAAATTAGTGCAAGATTTAGCCTAGGGAATTTTTACACAGTCCCATCTAGGAAAACTGCCAAAAATGCAGCGTGGGGACAAATGGAGGCTATGCACCATGAAAACAAGGGAATAAACTGATAGGAGATGTCAAGGGAACTGAACTTACTTGTAAAATGCTAATGAAGACTTCAATTGCTGTTGAGAACCCTTGAAAACAAGTTTTAGGGCCTTTGGAAAGAAAACGCAGCGTCTACCTGAAAGCGCAGCGTAGCTGCTGAAAGCGCAGCGTGGCTGCTTGAAATCGCCTTTTGGAGTATTTCTTTGCCTCTAAAAACTTTGTGGAGGTGTTTGCTGGTGAGTGAGAGCTCTTAGTTGATGAAATAAGTGAGAGAAATGAAATGTAATGGTCTTTTATAGCTTATGGAAGTCAAACTCTTCATAATGGTAGGGTGGCCCACCATAGGTTTTTCACTTTTTCTTTGGAAACTATGTAGCTTTAGAACAATTCAATGCAGCTTTAGAGCATTAGAACTTATTACATGATATTTGAAATAAATTACAATTTGAAACAAAAATTTTTGAGCAAATTCCCTATTACTACTCCTTCATTTGCCGGATTTATGAATGAAATGACAGATTTTGATGACTTTGACCCTAATGACCTAACGATGACACTAAGTTGAATGAGGACCATGATGGTATGACTAAGATGATGATGATGACCTTTCAGTGATGGCACATCCAACTGAGTGATGGCAATGACCAAAACATGAAAATTTTGAAAGGAGCAGTAATAGACCTAGACACACTAGCCAGTGACCAAATTTTATTTTGAAAACCTAATGAAATGATAAAAAATTGACTTGAGACCCTAACAAAAACATTGTAAGAGCATATTTGATCACCGGTCACTGGCAGGACTAACAGACACTAACATACCCTACCATTTCCATCTGCCATTATGGTTGTCCACATCACTTGGTGCATTGCCTTCACATCAATACGTATGGAAGAATTTTCCAAATTTTCAAAATTGCTTAGTTTTAAAATTTCTCCCTCAACTACAATGGAACTTTGTAATTTGGCTTCCCTAGCCAAATTTAGCCTTACAAATAATGAATTGCTACAATATTCAACTCTTTGAAAATGATGGCCATGATTTCAACCTAAATTCACTATGAAAATTTACGATTTTGCTAATTTCCCCAAATTCATCCACAATTTGGGTTTTTTCCTTTAATTTTTACCCAATTTCATCCAAGGACTTTCCTCCAATGTTTTGCAAGCATACTCCCTATTCCTTCTCCTAATCACTCAAGCAGAGATTAACAACAAATATTTTAACCCTTGAATTCCATTTCCTCTAATTTCATAGAAATTTCCCTCAATTTTCTCACAAGAAACTTTGACAAATGATTTCCAAGTATCCTCGAAAGATTTCATCTATGTAATTATTTTTTTCACATATTGATTTTGCCCTATGTAGGTCCATTGTTGTAGCTTGACTTTGATACCACATTGCAATACACCCCAAACTCACTTCTAGGCATATGTCACAAAATTTCAACCTCTATAAAAGATGAATTTTTAAAATTCCTTTTTAATATGGCTTTGCCATACTTTGACACTATAATTACTTATGCCCAACATGACTTTGATACCACTTTGTGACATGCATGTCCACCACTGTGCCTACTGGGATGGAGAGGCATTAAAAATTTCTCACAAATTTCCGTCATTGCAGCATACTATACATCTCTAATATCATAACTGTTTTTCCTTCACAAATAATAAAACATTACACATACAAATAGATGAACAATTACTTGCAATTCCTAAGAAAACATTGCAGATTTGTAATAAGTCATAAATAATTAATATTTATAGCATTTTCAACAATAATTACACAATAATTTAACACATCATAAAATCCATAACCAAAACACTTATCTTTTATAAAGAATGTACAATAACTTGCTAGGGATGTGGGACGTTCCTCTCAGCCATAGGCACTATTGAACCGAGTCTTTTTGCAGCAAGCCATCCCTATATTGAGGCTATGAGTTCACAAGAAATAATGAACTTTTTCAATTAGCCCAATTTTCTCATTTATACACAACCTTGTCACTCACCCAACCATCCCAAATCACCAACTCTCTTTCCCCTTCAATCTGCATAACCCAAAGGGTGGATCCACTTCTTTGCAATATAGTCCCACGGGATATCACACATCCTTCTTGGGCTCCAACATAGACTGGCTAGGAAATCTCTATGCTAGAATCTCTAGGGATTCTTCTTAGGCAATTGGGAAACATAATTATATATAGGTATTTTAGTCTTCAATTACTAGTTTTTTCTCTCCACCTTGCAACACAGGGCCATCTTGCAATCTTGGATAGAATCATGGTGAGAATTTGCATGAGATTCCCCCTTCACTCCCCAAATGCAAGGATTATGTATGCATGACTTTAACTTGCCACTTGGCACTCTAGGAAGTCTTTCCCAACTATCATGACAAGCATTTCCAAAGTTGATGTCTTTAGCATAGGTTAAGGTAAAGTACTTTGGCTTATAATAAAATATCATTATTTCAAGGCTTTGGCCCCTTTGGCCCCCCTTAGCATTCTCTTGTTCCTCTTTTGTGGAGTCATAGCCCCCCATTATTTTAGCCCCCCCTCGTCAGATAGCTAATGATGTATTTTTATATTAATAACTTTATATAAATCTATTACATTACCTGGCCCTCAACCATATTGTTTGGTTCGTAGCCTAATTCACATATTTCTTCCTTCAATTATGAATATCTATGTGCTCTTGGACAGATTGACAGAGGACTAACTAGAAGGCCGACATGCAACAACTGAAGGTGCCAGCAAACTTTGGCATCTAATAACAGATACTCATCAATTGCCATCTGTCGTTCCTTGCTAATTGCAGAGTACATAGCAAGTGCATCATTCCAGTCTTACACAAATGCTTCTTATCCCATAAAAGAATAAAAGAAGAGTTATGTACATTAGAAAAATTAACATGCAGAAGTTAAAACATCTACACAGGCTTACTCAAATTATTTTTAAATAGATTTTGGGTCTAGATTAATAACTGTGATACATATTGTTCACAAAAAAATATTAAATAGAAAATCAAGGAATGTGATAAGCAACAATGGCCATTGATGCTAGGGTTTGAGTTGGTGTACATGTTTGTGTGTCATTTACTGCTTCTGTTGCATTTAAGTAGCTTGAGTTGGCCATGACTTGTAGTCAGCCTAGGCACAACACCTTGACGAACCCTTAAATGGCCTCCTCTCTTCTCGATAGTGTATCTATGAACCAACTATTGCAAGAACTGGCTGCAGGAAACCATATTACTGGTAGGAGTGACAATAACATGAAATTCATTGAGAAAGTTAGATCCAAAAGTATACCATGAGGTATCCCAAATCAGAGAAACCCCTACTGATATTTCTTTGTCTGAATATGATAATGTGTATTTCTTTTAGAGAGCAATCCCTGCTAGAGTTATTTGTGGGAGGGGTCACACACAAGTCTGTCATTAAAATTTAGGTTAAGAAGGTTCGGGAACTGCAGGGGCAGAGCTGCCTCTAAACAAGAAGCCTGACTAAGGTCTTCTTCCTGTTTCAATTTACCAAAAAGGCTAATGTCCATTAAGTTAATACCCACAGACCTGGGTGTGTAAAAATACTCCAGTTGTGTTTCTCAATGTGAAGAGAGTTACTTGGTGACGTGGATGGCCCAAATTTGTTGTCCAGTGTGGGTAGAGTTGCCCCACCTTCCATGCAATCCTGCCCTTTCCTCAAAGCCATTTTCCACATGGATTGGAGGGTTTACCTACCATGAATCTTCACAATTTTTAACTCAGCCCCAGAAAGGGGTTTTCTTCTTCAACAACCTTTCCAAGTACTAGAAGGAATTTGTCTTCCTCTAGGAGGGGGATAAGATGCTGAAACAATAATTAGTGAAGTACAACCACCTCCCAACCACATGCTTTTAGTGCCAAAGTCTAGACGACAAAATCTAGGACTATCAGCTGATGATGGCCCAGCATACCACCTGCACACAAACTCTTGAACCTGTCACCCAAGCTATCCAAGCTCAAAGTGGTTCTTCAACCCCTAATAAAATTGACAGTGAAAGGGAGAAAGTAGTTTGAAAAAACAATAAGAATAAAAAGAAAAATGGTTCTTTAAAGGCTCATGTTGCCAAAGCCCCTACTGCAGGTGTCTCCAATAAGCGCCCACCCAAAAAACAAATGGCTCACCCCACCTTGATGCCTTCCTCACAATGTGATGGTCATAGAGATTGCTCTCTGCCCCTCTGCTCAACCCTTTGATTAAAGAGTCAACTAATGGCCTTCTAAAGAGGCCAATATCACCACCTTGGACCACTGATTTGCATAAATAACTGAAAATTCAAACCCCTGCAGATTTTGGAAGGCCTTAAAGATAACGAGGAGGAGATGGCAAACATCCCTGCCTTTTCTCAATGAAGTTACCTCATGGAACATCTAGGGCATGTCTGACTTCACAGAAAACACACATTCTAGTTCAAACCTCACTTAGCATTGAGCAAGCTTCTATTTTTGTTTACAAGAAGTCGAAGTTACAAAGTCAAAGCACAAGATTTTTATTGAGAAAAGCCTTGCATGTAATATGGTTGAATGTTGTTTTTAATTCTTCTGGTTAATATCTCCTTGGTTGGCTTCTGGGATTATTGAGAAGGGGACAGACCCTACCCAAATAACTTGTTTGGACTTTATTTATCCTAGATGGTCAGCTTGTTGGGCTAACCAAGATCTACACATCAAATGACAAGCATGAAAGGGAAACATTTTGGACGTAGTCTACTGATGAGTTGCCAAAGGCACCCTAGATTGTCTGCAGAACACTATGGTAGAGAACCCATAAGACAAGGAAAGGAATGTTACTGGTTCACATACTTACATGGGAGAAATAAACTTGTATGGCCTAATTCAACCCAGAGTTGTATGACCATAACAAATTTTGATTCCATGACATGTATAGTTGTGGTTAACCTGGAATAACTTTTACAAAGGTCTCGAGAGGATTATGAAAAGGCTAGATTGAGCCATGCTCTCCAGGAAAAATTCCTTTTATTTCAACTTTGTGAGAGAGAGGCCCATAAAAGTCCTAGGGGAGGCCACACTCTCAGCCCACCAAAACATTTGTTTCCCTGTTTCCTTGGGAAGGGATGTGCAAGAAAATGAGAATGCACAGTATCTTGAATGTTTCACATCTAAACAATCTTAGTTGTATAGCTTGTGAAAAAAAAAGTAGAATTTGTTACGTAGGTTGAAGGGTGATGGAGATTGGGATCATCTAGTGGGGGGATGCCATTTACTAACCACTCGCCTTTCCAAGGGGCCATAGGTGTGAAATTGCCAATGTTCATCAAAATCATAGTAGGATCGTTAACGACTTGGAATACATATCCCAAATCCTACAGAACAACCCTTGTGATGTTGGAAAACAGGCTTGGATGACCAGACTCAGGCAATTCTGGGATGAAGTTTTTTGAGCCAAAGGAGCCCAGCTCAAAGCTCGCTTGCACTAAGTGAACACTAAATACCAACCAGCTAAAGCTTTTTCATAATGTTGGAAACTAAGGACACTAGGGGAATGGGGTCTGGACTTTCATGCTAACCATGCTAAAAGCACTGGGCTTTTGCCTTTTTCTTTAGAAATGTTGTTGAAACTCTATTTGTCGAATCATATATTTGTCTTTCTATAAATAGATGTAAATCAAAAGGAAACTGCTAATCCACCTAACAAGGTTGTTTGATTGTCCTTGTGCTTTATGATATGGTTGTTGAAACTCTACTCTCTACACTTTTTAATTTAGAATAAACAGCATTGTTCTACATCTATTCCTTTGTCATCATCTCTTTGATAGAACAATCTCAAAACAGGCTACCCTGCATAAGATGTTTCACAGTTGGGCTGTAAAAATACCCTATTATATACACTAAAGGGAATGTGAAACTCAACTTGATTCTTGTTTTGAAGGCTATGCTACAGAACAATAACTCATATACGTGCTGTTATCAAGAAAGTGAGATTCTAGCTATGTTATGAATTGTTACCAAATCTGGTTGGCAGATCTCCTGATGTCTTTGCTGAATACGCAACACGTCTATTATTTTCCTATAACTTTTTTCTTGGTGATTTGCGGGATAACAACTGCTTCTGTGCAAGGGATTGGGGAAACGTTTCCACTGGGATAGATGTATCTCCTGTTTGGAACAAACTAATAAAGCCAATATAAGATAGAGATCCAGTGGTTCTCTTTGAATCAAATTCTCCTACAGTTCAACAACAAAAAGGGCATCACTGAACAGTGCTTTTAATATCAGATATAAATTAAGATAAAGGTCACAAGTCTATGCCACATTTTGTAATGTCCCTTCCTAAATTATTTTAGAACAAGATTAATTTCTATATTTTGGGGCCGATTTTGGAGGTGATGGGGTCCATTCGATTTTATTAGGAGGCTAGACTTAGTAGAAGTTATTTCGATGTGGTTAATTTGTACGTGGGGGCCACCCACACTAGGAGAATACACATTCCCTAGTTTGATTTGCATGGAGGGGAAATCGATGGTTAAGTGAGGGACCCACGATGGAGGGAAAAGTGCTCCACAAAATCTATATAAGGAAGGCAACTCTCCTCATTTCAGGATCTTATCTTTTGACATATTGAACTCAATCTTAGTTGCTCGAGCTACTTAGCCGGGTTACTGTGCTGTTTAGCACACGAGTGTCTCCGAGCAGAGATCTCAACCCTTGCTTCAGTGGACTTCGAGTGCCAGTCCTAAGAGGGAGTTCTTCTTCATCTTAGTCCGTAGCAACAACAGGGAGACAAGTTACAGCAGTTGTAAGTCCAGTACCAGCAGCAAGGGGAGTTACAGCAACGTGGGGATTGTGCAGTCACAGCATGAGGCACTCCGGGAAGTTGGGGAGACAGGAGCATCCTTTCATCATTTTTAGGAGTATAGAGGGCAGTTACAGACAAGAGGGCCATCCTACACGCAGCTCTCATTTCATCACACGCAGGATTGCGTCGTCTTCTCCATCACTGCGCAGTCATTAGAGTGAGACTCTTTGGGGCAGCACCATCTGGGGGAATTTGGAGCTAGCGTGTTGGGAGATCATTTGGAGGTCCATTTGAGGAGGCTTGTTGGAGTTGGGAGAGCAGAGATTGACAGGATCAGTCACAGCAATAGAATTCAAAATTGGAGGAGGGCCAAGCTGTGAAGGGTCAATTTTTGAATGTTGGAACCAAGGGAAACCCTTTCTGGTTTTTCTGGGTTTTGGGCAAGGATGACACTCCTAATTTTATAGAATTTTCTGGGCAGATCTGAGGGGTCAAACAGGGGTCCCAACTCAGCCAATAGTGAGAGGAGCTAAGGGGAATTTGGGCCAAATTTCTAACAGCAACATTTGGCCAATTCCTTCGTGGGTTATTCTGGGTTTCTTGCGTAGAGGCTAGGATTAATTTCCCATAATTTTCTGAGCAACAGGGAAGGCTCTAACAGCAAATCATTTCAAGCAACAACACCTTTCTAGGCAGTAACAACGCAGCTCTTGGGCCGGATTACCAACAGATTTGAGGAGGGTGTTCCATTGTTCATTTTGGGTTTTTGCTAGCTTGCCTAGAGCAAGCCTAGGTGCACACATTCCAGCACCTTGTTGTACACCTCTTCCCATTTAATAAAATGAGTAGACAACGCAATTTGGTTGCCAATTTTGTGGTCTGATGGTCTGATTTAATTTTATGGTGTTATTTTTATTGTCCGCTTTGCATAGCACTATTTTCCCTAGTTTGGAACATTACATTGGTATCAAAGCATGATCTTGGCCCAGTTGTGGGAAACTAGCCAGAAGATCATTGAAGCTTTGGAAATGAGTGCACACTAACGGGTGAAACCGGAGACAAACCCATGGCTCAAGGGAAATCCAATATGCAGAAATTTTGGGGTAGAATTCATTGGGACGATGAGCGGTTAGCCTAATTGAGGAGGGTGACAGACCAAACCCATGTTGATTTGTGGTAGCATCGGATATGCTCTAGCCATGAAAATTGGTGGAGAGGCTAAAGCACATGAGATCTCCAAGACCCAGAAATGGTTTGGGGAAATTCCACCCGATTAGAGAGATATTAAAATAATTAATATTTTTAATGGAGTTCCTAAGTTTAAACTTAGGAAAATCAAAATATTAATGGGTATTAATATAAAACTGGGTGAGAATGTTCTAAATAACATGGATCAAGCCAAATCTAATCTTAGCCGTTGATTAGAGACTTAATCTCGATCGTTGAAGACTCAACAGAAAAAGTATAAGAGGAGGCTTGAGGGTCAGTTGGAGATACACCAAGATTGATCAGTCAGTTCAATTTTCTGGAGCGGGGTTTGCTAAGAAAATTCGAACAAGTGATCTGTTGCAGCGAGGGGCAGTGAGTACATAGCAGAGAGGCAAAGATAGTGCCAGAGGGTCAGCGTAGTGACTGAAGAGGTCGACACAAAGGCAGCAAGAGCCACGCAGAGGCAGCTAGAGACTGCGCAGAGGCTGAGGAGCCTGCGTGGGTGACGCAGAAGGCCAGAGAGCTGACGCAAAGGGTCCTAGAGCTATGTTGAGGCTAGTAGGGTTGACGCAGAGCCTTGGAGAAGCGTCAGAAGGATTTTCGTGGGGAAAATTTGTTGAATATCTATCTCCGAAAAGAGGTATTGTTGTTGTGTAACAATCTCTATTGGGTGAACCAGTTTGGCACCCTAGTTGTACTCAAGAAATCTGCATAGTAATAAAACCCTCAAAACTGCTGCACCAGTTTTCCCACGTTGGGTTTTTCCGGGGATGATTGTCCAAAAATAACGGTGTCCCTTGTGTGTTTGTTTCAGTATTTCAGTTGATGATCTGTATATGAGTTAAGGTTGCATCTGTGTTTATTTTCAATATTTATATTTATAAATAACTTGTTAATGTAATAAACAAGTAGGAGAATTAAACCAGAGGATGCAGTAGGGATTTCTAATGGGTTAGACTTAGAAATTTCAACACCAAACCCATCCTCACCCTTACAACAGAGATGTTAGAGGTGAGAAGGCCGTGGGGCTACAACCACCTACATCATGTGGGGAAAATCGACCAGATCAAGGCACCAGATCTCGTAAAAAGGAGGCGGGACAGACACAATTAGAGGGTGAGACTAGGGGGTGCTTTTGCTGGTGGAGACCTGGCTTTAGATATCAGGAGCCTGAGGAGGAGGTTGAGCATGATGCTGAGAGCCCACAGGATGGTGAGGAGCACATCAATATACCCGGTGTGGCACATGAGTCACCTTTATTAGAGACCTCTTTGATAGCCCCAGTTGACACCTTGGTGGAGAAGATAGAGCCTACACACATAGAGCCATTTGTTGAGGAGGAGCCACCCATGGACGAGATGCCAACAGTTGCTGAGGTATCTGGAGTTGTGACCGAGTTTACAGGCGATAGATGCCCACGACAGTTCCACCAGTTTCAAGTTGACCTTCTAGCATTAAAAAGGAAGGTCGCATTAGTGCATGAGGCTATTTTGCAGCAGAACGAGGAGCTGGAGGGCATGAGAGCGGTTTGTGTCGAGTCCACGGCAAAATTGACTCACATTGAGGGGGATGGATTCCCTACTGGTGCAGCTAGAGTGCACGTTGGAGTGTGAGAGCAGCCCTCTTCGGGCATACATAGACGGGGTTGGCAGCACTGTTAGGTTACCTTGGCCCATTGGACAGAGAGAGACAGAGCTACCTAGTCAGATTTTATGTATTGACCAGGATAGCGAGATGAGACGACCTGAGTTGCACAGGGTGCAACACCCGCATGTTGGGGTTGTTCTATGTGCGGGAGTTCGTGCATTCGATCCCTCTCTTGGGGTTGGGTGGCGAGAGATTCTGAGTTGGTACCCAGTGGAGTGGGCTATGGAGATGGTAGTGGACCCAGGTGGAGCTCAGCAGGAGTTTCCAGGCACTAGGGATGCTAGAAGCCCCGACTGGCATTGGGATCCAGGAGGGACCACCTATCATTTCCCAAGTATACCGGTTGACTACAACCTAGAGGGTATAGTTGACTTAGCAGTCGAGCGTGCACCTCCGCTAGGAGAGTTTCGGTCAGCACCAATGGCCAACCAGTTTATGGACAGGCTTCTTAGGTTGACTTGGTACGACATTTGTACACAGGATCACGGGGTGATCAACACACTCTGGCAGGAGTTTGTCGGAGGAGGTGGCATTGGCAAGCCACCAGATGGCGCCTTGTATGGAGTTGGGGATTCTTCACTTTTGTGTGGGGCACAGAGGATGCAGAGGAGCAGCGCAGGGGTAGCATCACTGCTGACACATAGGGAGATTCACTTCTCGAATCCCTCAGGGAGGATTTGGAGTGAAGATCCATTCACTGGAGGGTATGATGATGCGACGATGGAGGTGATGATACCAGTCGGGTGTGGGCCGACGCATAGGGACACAGCTTTAGGCCATCTCATTCGGGGATGGGTAGGAGCATCTAGCGTGGAGCATTGGTCTACAGATGGGCATGGAGACGCATGGGGGAGTGCCTCACATCGCATTGAGTACATGTGGGGAGTGACCGGTGCAGTGACATAGGTGGGACACAGGACGGTACAGGATGGCATAGCCATAGCCGGGGGTATCCAGTGGTGTATAGGGACAGGTTGCAGCATACAGTGGCATGTCGAGGAATGCGGTGTTGCTTGGTGGTGTGCAGTGACGCATGGTGCGGCGTAGCAGGCTCTTGGAGCGTTTCCTCCAAGGAGGCATATGGACAGGGTCATTAGGTGTACTGTTGGATGCAGCTCACCTAGGATCGATGAGGACATTGTTGAGCATTTGGGGACACCATGCTTAGCAAAGACAGGGCTTCAAGGGAGTTATCAGCAGATCCGAGGCGGAGAGAGTGTCATCTATAGGATCACTCTTGGGCATTCTGGCAGAATTTTGATCATACCATTTGGGACATACCCGCCCATCATCCTCCAGTGTTGCTTACAGTCACAGAGTGTTTGATTGTTTCCCCTTGAAACTCTCCATTTATGCAGCAGGATATGGGAGGCTCACCCTAGACAGCTGGATGAGACACCGCGTGCCATTAGTCGGGAAGAGACTCTTCAGTTGAGGCCCTTGGTAGGTGCACGAGCTGCCGGATACGGGCTTAGGGATGGCGTGGTTGATAGCCAAGGTAGCATTCCACCCCTAAGCTCACACTTGAAGGATGATGGATGGTAGACTTTGTCTACAGGAGGGTACCCAGACTCCGAGTAGTGTCGAGGTGTATCATCAGGAGTTGGGATAGTGGATTTCACTGCGTGGTCTGGCAGGAGCAGGGCAGGTTCACAGGCATGAGACCTACTCCTTATACTTGGGGTCCACCCAGGGAATACATACAGGGATTGGAGATGAGGGCCAGATGGGTTCTAGCTGGTAACAACGTTACGCAACAACATCTGTGAGGAGTGGGAGTTATGAGCTCCCCGTATGTTTGGGGAATCCAGGGATCCAGTTGGCGGGCAGATCACTCCACTTTGTGACGAGCAAGGTCATGGCAGAGGATGATCCAGTTCACTTTGGGTTTGACACATGGGGGATCACTGAAACCTCCACTGCATGGCGAGGCAAACTTGTCCTGTTATGGCTTAGAGTTGAGATTGGCAGTGGAGGGGTAGATATTGGCATCATGGAGATGCCTAGGCAGGATGAGCTTGACTCTCACAAATTTTTCGCCACTAGGCCTCAGGAGGGGAGGATACTGTCTGCACACGATGGGGAGTATGTCATAGTCAGAGTAGCGCAACGTCAGCATGGTGGCACCACTCTGGGACTAGCAGGGAACTGGGGCATCACAACTCTTCACAGCTCAATAACCTTTAGGGATGCGCTGGCTACTACAAGGGGAGATCATACAGATCTTCCATTGGGCTTTAGCGAGTCACTGATGGAGCAAGGGACTTCTAGTACTTGCACCAGGCAGGATAATGAGTGGAGCAAGGGGAGCTTCATGTTGGATAGGATGGCTTGGGATCCTGGTATTGAAGGATTCTTTCATATCAGGACAGTGCAGAGGTCAGGCACGATCCAGTGGCACATCTGGGACCCTGACACATTTTGCAGTGACAATGGGGAGTAGCAGTTAGAGAGGATGCTTGCTCAGGCATTGCTTGAGGACAAGCGATTTTTTTGGTGCATTGGAGGAGCTTGCCAGATGAGGATGCTACTTGGGAGGGCGAGTGCATACTTGAGCATCCAACACTGAAGTTGCTTGGGGACAAGCAACATTTGGGAGGGGAGGACTGTAATGTCCCTTCCTAAATTATTTTGGAACAAGATTAATTTCTATATTTTGGGGCCGATTTTGGAGGTGATGGGGCCCATTTGATTTTATTAGGAGGCTAGACTTAGTAGAAGTTATTTCGATGTGGTTAATTTGTACGTGGGGGCCACCCACACTAGGAGAATACACATTCCCTAGTTCAATTTGCATGGAGGGGAAATCGATGGTTAAGTGAGGGACCCACGATGGAGGGAAAATGGAGGGAAAAGTGCTCCACGAAATCTATATAAGGCAACTCTCATCATTTCAGGATCTTATCTTTTGACATATTGAACTCAATCTTAGTTCCTCGAGCTGCTTAGCCAGGTTACTGTGTTGTTTAGCACACGAGTGTCTCCACGTGGAAATCTCAACCCTTGCTTCGGTGGACTTCGAGTGCCAGCCCTAGGAGGGAGTTCTTCTTCATCTCAGTTCGTAGCAGCAGCAGGGAGACGAGTTACAGCAGCTGTAAGTCGAGTACCAACAGCAGGGGGAGTTACAGCAACATGGGGATTGTGCAGTCACAGCGTGAGGCACTCTGGGAAGTTGGGGAGACAAGAGCATCCTTTCATCATTTTCAGGAGTATAAAGGGTAGTTACAAACAAGAGGGCCATCCTACACGCAGCTCTCATTTCATCACACGCAGGACTGCGTCATCTTCTCCATCACTACGCAGTCGTTGGAGTGAGGCTCTTTGGGGCAGCACCATCCGGGGGAGTTTGGAGCTGGCATGTTGGGAGATCATTTGGAGGGCCATTTGAGGAGGATTGCTAGAGTTGGGGGAACAGAGATTGACAGGATCAGTCACAGCAACAGAATTCGAAATTGGAGGGCCAAGCTATGAAGAGTCAATTTTTGAATGTTGGAACCAAGGGAAACCCTTTCTTGGTTTTTTTGGGTTTTGGGCAAGGATCATATTCCTAATTTTATATCATTTTCTGGGCATATCTCAGGGGTCAAATAGGGGTCCCAACTCAGCCAGTAGCTAGAGGAGCTAAAGGGAATTTGGGCCAAAATTCCGAGGTCAACATTTGGCCAATTCCTTCGTGGGTTATTCTGGTTTCTTGCATAGAGGCTGGGATTAATTTCCCATAATTTTCTGAGCAACAGGGAAGGCTCTAACAACATATCATTTCAGGCAACAACACCTTTCTAGGCAATAACAACGTAGCTCTTGGGTCGGATTACCAGCAGATTTGAGGAGGGTGTTCCATTGTTCATTTTGGGCTTTTGCTAGCTTGCCTAGAGCAAGCCCAGGTGCACACATTCCAGCACCTTGTTGTACACCTCTTTCCATTTAATAAAATGAGTAGACAACGCAGTTTGGTTGCCAAATTTGTGCTTTGATGGTCTGATTTAATTTTATGGGTCTTATTTTTATTGTCCGCTTTGCGTAGCACTATTTTCCCTAGTTTGAAACATTACACATTTATTGTCATTAAATGGACATGTGCTAATGCATACAGAAGTGGAACCATATCTAAAAGAACTAGGATTCCTCTTGAGATGGGGAGACAAAGTGGTAGCTGCTTCCTTTCTAATTCATTCATCTATTGCTACAGAAAAGCAACATTTTCACAACTTCCCTCATGGAAGTCCTATTGATGGGCAGAGTGCTAGTGCATAACAGAGCCACCCTTAACACCAACATGCACATATGCATTGAATCTTGATGAGTAGACAAGAGCCCTTACAGAACAATGGAAGATAAAGATACTAGATTGGATGCATTCCCATGTGAGGATGCATTCCCATGTGAGTTCTAGAAAGCAACTTTGGATTTTGACAAGCCATATTTTTTACAAATGTGAAAGGGGAGCCATGAATCCTAGGCTCTTTAAATTCTTGGTAACCAATTAGCTTATTGAATGTATCCTACAAGAACCTAACCAAGGCCCTGGCGCTTATATATCCTGCTAATAGTTGTGTCTTCAGCAAACTAGCTTCATTCAGGGCCAACTTTTTTAGACAACATTCTCTTTTGGGAGTGCATAGAATGGACTTGATCTTTGGGCCTAAATAACCTCTTCATCAAGGTAGATTTCAAAAAGTCTTGACCATGTGGAATGGAGTCTGGACTTTCATGCTAACCATGCTAAAAGCACTAGGCTTTTGCCTTTTTCTTTAGCAATGTTGTTGAAACTCTATTTGTTGAATCATATATTTGTCTTTCTATAAATAGATGTAAATCAAAAGGAAACAACTAATCCACCTAACAAGGTTGTTTGATTGTCCTTGTGCTTTATGATATGGTTGTTGAAGCTCTACTCTCTACACTTTTTAATTTAGAATAAACCGCATTGTTCTACATCTATTCCTTTGTCATCATCTCTTTGATAGAACAATCTCAAAACAGGCTACCCTGCATAAGATGTTTCACAGTTGGGCTGTAAAAATACCCTATTATATACACTAAAGGGAATGTGAAACTCAACATGATTCTTGTTTTGAAGGCTATGCTACAGAACAATAACTCATATACATGCTGCTATCGAGAAAGTGAGATTCTAGTTGTGTTATGAATTGTTACCAAATCTGGCTGGCAGATCTCCTGATGTCTTTGCTGAAGACCCAACAGGTCTATTATTTGCCTGTAACTTTGTTCTTGGTGATTTGGGGGATAACAACTGCTTCTGTGCAAGGGATTGGTGAAATGTTTCCACTGGGATAGATGTATCTCCTGTTTGGAACAAACTAATAAAGCCAATATAAGATAGAGATCTAGTACTTCTCTTTGAATCAAATTCTCCTATAGTTCAACAACGTAAAGGGCATCACTGAACAGTGCTTTTAATATCAGATATAAATTAAGATAAAGGTCACAAGTCTATGCCACATTTATTGTCATTAAATGGACATGTGCTAGTGCATACAGAAGGGGAAGCATATCTAAAAGCACTGGGATTCCTCTTGAGATGGGGAGACAAAGTGGTAGCTGCTTCCTTTCTAATTCGTTCATTTGTGCTGCAGAAAAGCAGCATTTTCACAACTTCCCTCATGGAAGGCCTGTTGATGGGCAGAGTGCTAGTGCATAACAGAGCCACCCTTAACACCAGCATCATTTCTTCTCTATATGAGTTTGCTACTTGTGCATCCAGGACGTTATTGATATCGATGTGAATCTGATTCCGAACCCACCTAACAATGTCTAAGTAATCTCCAAATTCTACATCATTGGGCTTCTTGCCAGTCACGAGCTCCAGCAGGACCACACCAAAGCTGTATATGTCACTTTTCTCATTCACTTTGTGGGTGTAAGCATACTATGCACACATGTCCATCAATTAAATCAGTTCATATAAAATTGTTTATTTTCTGTTGACTAAGGCATATATATACACACATATTCACAGGCATTAACAATTCGGTTGTAAATTCTTACCTGGGGCAATATATCCATATGTTCCAGCAACACCTGATACTACGTTCTTCTGACCCAGCTTCTCTACAATTCTAGCTAAACCAAAATCAGCAATATGGGCCTCCAATTCAGAATCCAGCAATATATTATACGATTTAACATCCCTATGTATTATTGGAGGGGAACAACCATGATGCAGGTAGGACATTCCCTTAGCAGCACCAAAAGAAATCTTATAACAAGTAGGCCAATCCAACGTTTCCCCTTGAGAACTATGAAGTCGTTCATACAGGCTACCATTTGGCATGTATTCATACACTAACAGATTAGAATCTGAACTAGATATGCAGCAAAGCAGCTTGACAATGTTGGCATGCCTAATCTTCCCTAGAGTCTCCACCTCTGCTTGAAATCCCTTGTCTTGGGCAGACTACAATTTTCTGTTGTTCCAGATCCTTTTCACAGCAACAATATCATCATTTCTCAGTGTTGCCTTGTACACTTTTCCCACACCTCCACTTCCAATAACATTATCTTCTGTCAATCTCTTCAAAATGTCTAACTCATCAAATTCTACCCTGTGAAAGGTTGTGAGATTCCATGACTCTGTACTTGATTTAACCCGACCAAAATTCCTCTGTCTTATACAAGAAACCTTTACCAATCAAGCAGAGTAATACCAACAGCAATAACCGAAATCAATACCCTATATAGATTACTTTCAGATCTGCCTTTCTGCTGGAATTACCATAAAGCTATGGAGATTCCACAGCTATCCAGTTCCAGAGGGAATAATTCCACAGAATTGATTGTTTGATATCTCCAATGCCCACAGACTGGTTTCTTTAGTGATTTGAGCAGGAATTTGGCCATGGAAAGCATTGTTTGTCAATCTGAATTCTCCAAGGAGAGGATAAATCCATAACCCCAGAGGAACCTCACCACTTAAATGGTTATCCTGCACTTGGACACTGGTTAGACTAGGACAATCCCCTAGAAATTTAGGCAGGCTGCCATTAAATTTATTCTTAAAAATAATGAAAACTATCAGTACTCCGCCTTTACAGACATTCTGCGGAAGAGGACCCGAAAGCTCATTCGTTGATACATCAAACTCAACAAGTTTAGAACCCATCCCAATTCCCGGGGACACTAGTCCTGTGAGCTTGTTGGTAAAAAGCTTGAGATGGACTAAATTAGTAAGCTTATCAAGCCCAGAGGGTATAGACCCAGAGAGTTTGTTGTTGTATAACTGCAGTGTCTCTAGGTTTGTCAAATCCCCAATCCCATTGGGGATGCTTCCATTTAGCTCATTCATTGACAGATCCAAATTCACAAGACTCTTAAGATTGTTGATATTGTCTGGAATTGGTCCATATAAATTGTTCTTATATAGAAATAAATATGTCATCTTTGAAAAGGCCATCAACGTGTTGGGGATCCTTCCAGACAAACGATTATGTGAGAGGTCCAAGTGTACCATATCTCTTATATTCCCTAATGACTCTGGAATTTCTCCTACTAAACTGCAATTTGTCATCCACAAGTACTGCAGTGTTGACAAGTTCCCGAGTTCATGTGGGATTACCCCTTGAGCAAGAGGGTTGTAGTGTTAAGTTTTTCAACGAAGAGAGATTTCCAAGGAAGGAGGGAACAGTACCATTCATTAGGTTAATACCATTCAACAGGTTAGAGTGCAAGAACAATACCTGAAGCTTAGGCAACCGTCCGAATCCAGGAATGTCCCCAGAGAAATCGTTGGCTGAGAGGTCCAATTTTACTAGCTCCTCCAGTTTATATATCTCATTCGGCAAGAGTCCACCGAACCTGGTGCCAATGAGGGCCAGAGGCTATAAGAGACCTTAGATGCTGGTCAAATGCAGGTAAAATGCAGTGTGAATTCAACGAATCAAACTGCCAACCCTTGCGCCCTAAAATCCAGGGAGAATACAACCTAGTTTTGTTTTTCCAAGGAATGGACATAGCCCCTAACCAGTCCCATTACTGGAAATCGGGGCGATGCCAAGAAGAAAATTCTATGGCCAAACCAGAAATCGGGCGATGCCAAGAAAATTCTACGGCCAAACCAGGCGAAGCGGGCTTTGCAATGTTTATCTGCCCTATTTTTAATTGGCTAAAATATAATAATCATTTATTTTTTAAATATATTTTGGGCTAACTATTGAAAAGGTGTGTAATTTAAAAAATTCGCCCTTCTAAAATATGAAACCCCTTAAATTTCACCCATGGGCTAAAATTCGCCCTTCTAAATATAAAACCCCTTAAATTTCACCCATGGGCTAAAATTCGCCTAAAATTTTACCTATGCATGTAACCAAACCTACAAGAATGCAACCTAACATACAAGGATGTAATCAAGCGACATATAATCAACATGTAAGCGACATACAACAATATGTAACCAATCACATACTCATGACGATGCATTCCACAAAATCAACATCAAGTCCCTCATGACAATCCTTTTCTACAACCATGATCAACAAGATGCAATGCAACAAGCACATGGAATGCAAGTGTAAGAGACACACATGCAACTGACATGCATGCATGACCAACACACACCGCCCATCCAGTCCAAGGGGTGAACCATGCTCTGATACCACTCTGTAACACCCTCCTCCCACATCTACCCAAGTAACCATGCCAACCAAGGTAAACATGCGACGAGAGGCTACTATGATTGGATTCGACCTCCTATGTGACCTTAAGGAAGTGGAATCAACGGAAACATAACACATAGACATTCAACATCAGCTTTAGGACCCTCAGGAACCAATCCAACACTTCAGACAGCTTGCCCTTGGGTCCTACTGAAGTTTTGACCAACTTAGGCCTCAGTCGCTCTCATGCTATATGCATGACAGCGTCCAAAAACCCAAAGTTGCTCTCACAGGCTTTCCTGCCAGCGTCCAAGGACCCATTTGTTAGTGTTGTCCCAGTGTCCCCGAGATTTGAGCCACTTTTTCAAGCCCAGAGCCCAGGTCACTGCCCAGAATGGAATGATAACTTAAGACCAGTAAAAGAACAAGGAAACAATGATGCAAAAGCAATAAGTTAAACAAGACCTTAATCAGACCCCTACTAGCCATAACAGGCATTTCGTCAAACATATCGCAAACATGTAATCTACAGGTGTAACCAACAGAATTAAACATAGGGATCTCGAACTTATCTGAGAATCGCTAAGAACCATTGTTCCCTCATGTCATTTGCTGCATTATCATCTATTAGGTCATAGATACATTATCCATTCATTTACAAGTAAAAACATGTTGAGAGCCATACATAGTTGTTGTCATAAAACATACATATAACCAACATAGTAACAATAGAAATACCATAAATATATCAATCATAAAACCCTCATATACATCAGTACATTTACATATGAAAACCAAGGGAATGAATTTCTCATTAACGAATGCAATAAACCAACCGAAGATGGGACTACCACGTTCCACCCCAACCGTAGAATGGCTAAGCCAAATCTCTCTTCATCCATTCACCCCCGTGCCATATTCCAAGCATGTTAAATTTAGGTATGTTCTATGCTTAGAGGAAGTTACTTCAATTTTTCATATTAGCCCAGTGACAATATTCAGATTAGCAACCACATCAACATGATAGTATAGTGCAGATAGAACATAAACATGAACAATAGAAGACAAGCCAAGACAAGAGGACACAAGATAAAGAAGTTAGGTCCACTCTTACTGATTGACCCGAAGTTAGGTCCACTCTTACTGATTGACCCGAAGTTAGTTCCAAATAAAGAGAGTGTCTCATACCACTCTTACTGACCTGAAGTTAGTTCCAAATAAAGAGAGTGTCTCATACCACTCTTACTGACCCGAAGTCCGTTCCAATTGATCCCAAATCAATATCATCCTAGCATAGGGAGTACGGTAGTACACAATGCGTCCATTGGTAGTACTATGGTCCCTATCCTCATTTCCCTACTCATTGGCCAGATGAGAGGTACTTCCCATGAGTCCCAGATTGCATGGGTAGGATGTCTCAGCAAGAGAAGGATGAACCACTCATCCTACCTACATGTTGCAAGGGGTATCCCAGAGGAAGGTTGAACCACTCACCCTGTACACAACAAATCATTAGGGGAAGGCTAAACCACTCACCCTATGATTGTGTCTCAGCAGGAGAAGGATGAACCACTCATCCTACCTACATAGCAAACCACTAGGGGAAGGCTGAACCACTCACCCTATGGTTGCTCATTGCTCCAAGAAGTACCCCCAAGCCCCCCGTAGCTCCCAGAGCTCAATATCCATATCATATAGGACCCTTGAGAGAGGGTCTCTCCACGACTCCTAGTCGTTCTCTGAAAGTCAAGAATTTGACCTTTCCTAGGGGCTTCATCCGAATATCGGCAACCTGCACATCAGTCCCAATGTGATGGAGCCTTATTGCTCCTCGTTGTACCATATCCCGGATAAAGTGGTCCCTGATGTCTATGTGTTGGGAGCGATCATGAAATACGGGATTCTCTGATAATTGAATCCCACACTCGTTGTCACAGAGGATCACGGTGGTAGCCAACACGTGTCCAAACAGCTCACTGAAGAGGTTCCTCAACCAAACAGCTTCACACGAGACCATACTCGCAGCTATGTATTCGGCCTCAGCGGTGCTCAAAGCAACCGACTTCTGCTTCCTGCTCATCCAGGATATTGAAGCAGAACCCAAAGAGAAGTAGCACTCATAAGTGCTTTTGTGATCCTCCACACTGCTTGCCCAATCAGCATCAGAATAACAATGCAGCCTCACATTTCCAGCAGTGTATCTCAGTCCATGAGTGATAGTGCCCCGAAGATATCTCAAAAGATTCTTGGCACCAATCCAATGTGAGTGATGAGGCTCAGCCATATGTTGGCTTAACATGTTAACTGCAAAACATATATCCGAATGGGAGTTCACCAAGGACATTAATGCTACTATGAGTTGACGAAACTCGGAGGCATTTCCCAAATCAGGTCCAATAGCACTACCGCATAACTTCTTAAAGTTATGCTCCATTGGGGTAGTCACAGGCTTGCAGTCCACCATTTCAAATTCAGAATCCAACTCCCTCTTAGGTTTGTAAATGAGAGGATCCGTACCTATCAGAAAGAGGTCGTCCTCATAAGGTACCAGTATGAGAGGTCTATCATCCACAACCTTAAAGCAAAGGTTTGGATCGGCTTCACTCCTAGTGAATCTCAGCTTCATCAGATAGCTATCAATCCTCTCATACCAAGCCTAGGGTGCTTACTTCAAACTATAGAGAGATTTCTTCAACCTGCATATATGAGATTCCCGATCATGAATCTCAAACCCCTCGGGTTGTTCCACATTTGTGGTCTTGCTATTACATGAGGGGAATGGTCCCCTTGTAAGTTTTCCTTCGGTACATCTTGGACATGTACCTTCATGCTCTTCTTTGAATTCAGGCATCCCTGTCACCATTTGTCTCACATCGGGAAGGGCCTTACAATGAAGATGGGCAGACCTCCGGTGCCATTGAAGAGATGTGTCACACGACATGGTCCCCAATGGACTTCCTACAACTTGATACAAAGTGCCAACCCTGAACCCAAGAGTAAAAGCATCTTTAAAATTCCTTTTCCAAACACGTACCTTTCCATCGATGAATGCCACCTTGTAACCTTTGTCTTCCATTGCCGAAATGGACACCAGGTTCTTCTTGAGATCAGGTACATATAGAACTTCTTGTAAATGAATCGAGTTACCCTGATCCAATTGAAGAGTAACATTCCCTACACCCTTTACGGGATAGGTGGCATTGTCTCCAAGAATAATCTCCAAGTTTGTCTCCTTCTCTATCAAATTAGAGAGAGCTTCCTTGTATCTGGTGAAGTGCCTTGAGGCACCACTATCAATAAGCCAATTCCCCAAAGTGTCCGAAGGAGAGGTAGTGGAGAGGGCCGATATAAGATAATACTCATTTTTCTTATTGTTAACAACATTTGATTCTTCATACCTGGAGTTCCTTGCTTTCTTGGAGGGTTGACCATTTCCATAATTTCCTGCATTCTTTTTTCCTTTGCCATGGTACATGTCATTCCTTCAATTGAAGTTGCCCCAGGAATGATTGTGATCATCATCATGTGATGTGACCCTTCTATTTGGACACTCCCTCGCATAGTGGCCAAACTTATTGCAAGTAAAGCTTCTGCCTTTCCTTCCACCCTTAGATCCAGGCTTTCCATTGCAGTAACCTTTAGACCCTGCATTATTTCTCCTTTTAGCATGAGCGGAGAAAGCAGTAGGGTTGCCTCTATTAGAAGGCATTTCTTGCTCCACCATCCTGGTTTCTTCTTGAATGCATCTTGACATCAATTCTTCAAACCTTGGAATTTGATCATTGTTGAGAATAGTGGTTCTAAATATATACCACTCGGGTGGGAGTCCTCCAAGGGTAGTGATAGTAAGTTCTCTATCAGAAATGATTTCTCCAATCGATAGAAGATCATTCTTGATCTCAGTGATCCTTAAGAAGTAGGATTGAATATCCTCGTCTTTGCCCTTCTAAATATCCTTCAGCTTATTTTTGAGAAATAAAATTTGATTTGCATCACTAACCTTGAACATGCTTACCAATCTGTCATAGATCTCCTTGGAGGTGTTTAGATCGGAGATGTAAGCCACCAGACGCTTGTCGATGGAATCTCTGATAATCTTCTTCGCATTGGCTTCCTTAGTGTGCTTGTTCTTTGTAGCAGCCGGTGCATTTGATGGAGGCTCGGGGATTTTACCCTTCACATAGTCCAGCACTTCTTGTTCTTCCAATGTCAGATCAAAAGAAATCTTCCATCCGTGATAGTCAGACTTTTCACGGAGCTTGTCTTCAACCGGGAAGTGGGATGAGGAACCCATTGAGCCTTTGACCTTGTCCAACTGTCTTCAATGATTGCTCTTTCACTCTTGCTTGGGCTTTGTCTTCACCTCACCTCTGATACCATGTTAAATTTAGGTATGTTCTATGCTTAGAGCAATTTACTTCAATTTTTCATATTAGCCCAGTGACAATATTCAGATTAGCAATCACATCAGCATGATAGTAAAGAGCAGATAGAACATAAACATAAACAGTAGAAGACAAGCCAAGACAAGAGGACACAAGATGTGGCACCAGCTAGGGACAAACCCCAATGTGGGGAACCCTTGATCAATTCTTCTTATATTCTTCAATAGTTCAGCAAAGAGAGAGATAGTACAAATACACAAATCTGAGATTTTATGACACCAGTAGAAAGTACATCGTTATGACAGTCTTCACCATGAAGAGAGTCGTAGCATGTCCTGGTACAACATTCCTCCAATTGCTAACTGCTCCAGCAATTCTGGTTAGGGCACAATATGCAGCCCTAAACCCCCTTGACGGTGATGAATGGTTGATCTGATAAGGGCACCTGAAGTTGTCCAAAACAATCTCCAAACAGTCCTAAGAAAGTAGCCCCAAGGAAACCCTTGCTATGGTGTTATGGCATGTGGCCTAGCACATAGCAACACTGAAGAAAACGTCTTCAAAACATCATCAATGCAGCAACACTTTCAATCATCTTAACTATGTATGAATGTTGATCTATGGAGCAAACTTCAATGCATTCCTTCAATGTATAACAGTGGCTTATTACCTTAGCAAACAGTGCTTATGGCATGCCCATACCAACTTCCTTATCACATAGTCACCTACAGCAACACGTTGCCTATTCATGCATCTTAATGTTGTGTTAAGACATTTTCTTGTTGCGTTCTAGGGCTACCTTAGTTGCGGCTAAGGGTCTTTACTTCACTGTGTATTATGGCTCCTCAGATCAACTGTTAAGACTTCTTCCTTTGTTGCGTATTAGGCCTCCATAGACTGCGTTTTAGGCCTCTTTATCATTGCGGATTTAGGGCTCTCTTAACAGTGAATTAGGGCTCCTTTATGACTGTGTTTAGGGCTTCTTTAAGCTGCATATAGGAGTGTCTTCAGCCAGCGTATATGTCCTCCCTTGACTGTGTCCTAGTCTCCTTCAAGATTACGGACTAGGGCTCCTTGACAGCGGATAGATTAGGTCTCTCATGATTGCATTTAGACCTCCTTTATACAGCATATAGGAGCCTCCTTCAACTGCGGATATAGGGTTGCATTAGACCTTCTTTTGTTGCAAAATAAGGCTTGCATTTAGGGCACTAGGGCACCTTCAAGACTGCGGCTATACCTTCTTTGTGACTGCGGCTAGGGCATGGCTAGATCACCCTCTACGACAGCGTATTCTCCTTTAGATCTCTCCTTCCACCAAAACCTAAACAAGTGGAGAGAGATCACAAGAGATGTGTGTCAAGTGACTTGAAGACCTCTTTTATTTATAGTGAAACGTTGATGATAAGTTGGGATCATTTGGTTGCTGGCTGACCTTGACAAATTGTTAAATAAAATAAATAAATTCATATCTCCATGAATACATGTCGGAATCGGATGATCTTTAGATCAATCCTACACCTCTCGGCAAGAGGAATTCAAGAAAAATATCAGTTGCCATAAATAAGATGACCCACATGGAGTTTGGCCCTAGTTGCCAATTTTAACAAAGCATGAATGTGGGACTCATAGAACACACCAAAAGAACCAAACAAGCATGGATGCCACCGGAGTTCTCCACCTACACTGTGAGGAATTTGAGTGCCTCCTAGTCTCTCAAGCTTTACCGTAATCCACAGTCCGATCCAGGGATCACTAGGACCTACACCGAGACACACTCTCCAGGCTTTACCGTACATCCCATCCCAGGACTACTAGGCCCAACAAAGAGAAATCCACCTCTTGGCTTTACCGTATATCCCGCCATTCACCGGCAAGGATTCCTAGGCCCACCGAGGCACACAATCCTGGCTTTACCGCAACCCACATTCTGGCTCGGTGATTACTAAGCCAGTGGCTTTACCGTGATCCACAGTCCAATTCAGGGACCACAAGGACATGTGTTTGTCATTTCGAAGATCCACCCTACTCGGCTTCGAATCCATCCAGCCATCCCACATTAACCAAAGTCTGAGAACCCATCTCATCAAAGCTATCAGGAAATGACAAGGCTAGGTTGAAGAATACTGTCACACCTGGCAAAACCCATGCCATGATAGAAAAGAACCACATGCAATACCATGCATGCCAAATCTAGCAAGGAAAATACACATGCAAATCGATACCTGCAATGAAGCTTGTTGTAGTTGCTTGATCCTGCCTTTCCCTGCTTGATCTTTGCTTCCTCTTGCCTTCTTTGCCTTTCTTGATCCAATGCCAAAGTGCTCCAAGAAAACTCTAAGTGTCCAAGAGTGAGAGAGAGAGAGAATAATGAGAGAGCTCCAAAACTCAACTGACAAAATGTTGCCAACTGATCCTCAGAAGCCTTTTTATGAATGAGGTTTCTATTTTCCTTCAATTTCCTCCTCACATGCAACTTGTGACCTTTCACCTCCTTTTTTCCTAATTTCCATTATTTTCATAAATAAATGTGCCAAAAATATCATTTTGCCTTTCTAAAGCCTTAGCCATTGCCTTTGCCAATTTCCTTAGCCATAAACAACCAAATGAACACCCCCTAGGATGTCTTGCCCAACATTCAGCTTGGAATAAGTGTCCCATCAACCGTGGTTATTATTAACTTTTATTACATGGAATTTTCACCAGGGCTATTATAGAGATGACGTCAGATTATGCGGATTCACAAATGCAGATTGGGCAGGTAGTTCAGTGGACAAGAAAAGTACCTCAGGGTACTGCTTCATTGTTGGATCAAGGATGGTCTCTTGGTGCAGTAGGAAGCAGAAGTCAGTGGCACTGAGCTCAGCAAAAACTGCATATATGGAAGCCGGCACAGCTACGTGCAAAGTTATATGGCTTAGGAAGTTGCTCGTGAGTTTGTTCAGGGAGAAGATGGGAGCGACCAGTGTTTACTATGATAATCAGAGTTGCAAAAAACTCTATGAGAATCCAGTATTTCATGATAGGTCGAAGCACATTGATATCAGATGTCATTTCATTAGAGACTGCGTTCAACGTGGGGTAGTCCAACTGCTGTATGTTCCCATGGGAGATCAAGTAGCAGACACACTCACAAAAGCTCTACGGAGAGCTAAGTTCATCCAGTTCAGGGAACAGGTGGGTATGGTGCAAAACCCGTTTCAGTAGCAAAAACAGATGGATTCTCAGTTGCAGCAGCAGCAAATGAGAGGGAGTTGTAGTGTAGATGAAGTAGTTGGCAACAGTACAGAAGAGTCAGCAACAGCACAGATGCAACGCATATCAGACTTGCACAGTAGTTGGTGGGCAGCAGTGGCTAGACATCAGCAGCATGACAGGAGATGGTGCAGAGACAGTGTGTTTTGGCAGCAGTTGTAGCACTAGAACACCTTCCTTGCTAAGAGGGAGTTGTAGCATCGAATGTGTTCTAACCTTGAAATTTTGTGGAGAGGCTAGAATACATGAGATCTCCAAAACCCAAAAATCGTTTCTGGAAATTCCATCCAGAGTCGACTTAATTAAAATAATTAATTGTTTTTTTAATGTTTCCTAAATCTAAACTTAGGAAATATGAATAATTAAAAGGTATTGATTAAGTCATGGTGAGAATCTTCTAGAAAAGGACTTGGACTAAGTTCTAGTTAATCTTAGCCATCGATTAAGTTTTAATCATGGTAGTTGATGTCTCAACGAGAGATTATAAGAAGAAACTCGATGGGGCTTGGAGAACACACTTCAGCAGTTACTAAGTTGCCCAAGTAGATCGATTTTCTCAGTGGTTGAAGTTCAGTAGAGGAGATAGAGCCAGAGGGTGAGTTGCAGGAGAGAGAGAGAGGGTATCAGCAGTGGTCCAGGAAGTGTAGGACAAATTCAAGAAGAGACAGCGTGAGGAGAGACGCAGTCCACTAGAGCACTGCGCAGAGGGTGATGCAGAGACACCAGCGTATGGACAAAGGGTCCATCTCGGGGTTAGGGAGTCGCTGTGGAGAGTGAGAAATTTGTTACTAAATTTCTCTCAGTATTTTTCCCCTGTTTTGTTGTTCGAGGTCTTGTACTTGAATTACTGCTGAAAAATTAATAAAGAAACCCTCATCTGTTGCACCGGTTTCCCGCATTGGGTTTTTTTGGGGACAATTGTCCAAAAATAATTGTGTCAATATCTTTATGTGTGTGCTAGAATTTCTCTAATTTTCCAGCATTTATTTTTCTTCTGCAGTATTTGTTTTGTGAAGGCTGCAGTGTATATGTTTCAATATTTGTCATAGGAAACTGCAAATAGTTTGTTTAATTAATTTAACAAATAGAAGAAATATTATCAGTTACTATAGTAGGATTCCAAGTTTCGGAATTTTCACAACTCGCACACATTCTTCTTATAGAGATTCCAATCGACGAATACCAAGACCATGACCCTTGACCTATTAGCCTCTCCAAGACCAAGACACTAGTTCTCTTGACTATCTTCTGCTCCTTTTCTTCTTCTTGACTCCTCTTCCACTTTGACCTTAAAACAAACTGAGATCATCTCCTATCTGAGAATCGCAACGAACTGTAGGCACAGTTGAGATGTCACTGAAACATATCACTGTGATGTCACCTAAATGTAGCAGCACCGAAGATAAGATAGCATCGAATCTATGAGACTGAGATAACACCAAATCATTGTGATATATTACTAAATTGTAGTTTCTTCATACCATCGAACTGTGGTCTCCATTATAGCACGAAACTGTGACTTATTTATAGTATCCAACTATAGTTGACATACCCTTGTCCAAACTATGTTCCTCTGCTATAGCACTGAGTCCTTTCAGAAATCTGAACATTTGTTTATGTGATTAGCCCTAAACAAATCCTCGTTGTTCCTTCATCTCCTATTCGAGTTCCTTCTACAATTGACACCCGAATTTCAGAAGTAATCCGAACTCTTTGACAATGGAAATGAGAAGACCCTGCCCACATATATATAGTGGTTTGTCCCATATAAATAAGTTGACCTATGAATCCGAATAGGTGTGTCTCCATTAGGTGAGCCGACATGAGTTCTTCTCTCTGTCTTGAGGCCGACTTGAAGAGGAGTAACTAGTGCTTGTCTTGGAGGGCTATTTGACAATTCTATAGACTCATTTACATTTGTAATATGCCCAAGAAGGGTTCTTCATACATGACATTGACTCTTTGACTTTTATGACTAGATGACAAATCCTAAAGGCTCACAATGGGAGCCATCTAAAAATAAAATCCTTGCTCATGAAACCCACGAGTCAAGCATACAATCATTTTATTTTTCGTCTTTACATCAATTACATAAAAATCACAATTACAAATGTCATTATGAAGACCGAACCTAGTTACACTTTTCAACAGGTCATTCTTCTTGAAATGTAGATGGATTGTCGGGTTAGACTACTTCTTCAAATATAGGTAGATCATCGTCATCGTAATCAATAGGAATGTCTTTGGATCTTTTGTAGGCATGATTTTCATCAAATATGACATCCCTGCTTACTTCAATGTGTCTCCCTTCCTTGATGTAGATTCTATATGCCTTTGAGGAGAGACTATAGCCAACGAAGATCCCTTTGATGCTTGTGGAATCTAACTTCTTTCGTTTGTCCTTTGGAATGTGTATATAGGCAGGACTCCCAAAGATTCGTAGATGGTCCACACTAGGCTTCTTCCCTATGAATGCTTCCTCAGGTGTCATATTTTCAAGAATTCTATGAGGACTTCTATTTTGAATATATACGGCTGTCATTGCTGCTTCTCCCCATAGAAATTTTGGTAAGTCTTGATCAAGGAGCATTGTTTGTATACCTTCTTCAATTGTCCTATTCTTTCTTTCGACCACTCCATTTTGTTCAGGGTAGTAGGGAACAATAAACCCCCACCATTGTCGGATGTCAAAGTCTTTATTTTTCTTTCAGTTAGGGCTTCCACTTCACATCTAAACTCCTTGAATTTCTCAAATACTTCATCCTTTTTCTTGAGAAGGTAGAGCCATGTCTTTCTAGAGTGATCATCAATGAATGTCACATAGTAAAGATGACCTCCAAGTGATTTGTCAAACATAGGCCCACACAAATTGGAATTAAGAGGTCCAATATCTCTTTAGACCTTGTTTCACTATTTGAAAATGGTTTTCTTGTATGTTTGCCCAAAGAGCATCCCTTGCAAACTCCTTCACGGTCTTCTTTGATATCGAGAATGCCATGAACTAGTTTTTTAAGAGTGGGAATGACCCTTTAGTGAAGATGACCATATCTTCTATGCCATAGCTCAATGGGATTGATTTCCATATGAACTAGGGCTTGAGGAGGTGGTGTGATGACTCTATATAAGCTTCCTTCACGAATTCCAATAAGCCTAGCTTTATCAATAGTTGAATCTTTTCCCCAAACCAAGACCTTTCCACCAACAAAAGCAACTTTGTCCCCTTTATCTTCTAAGCAAGAAATTGAAAGCAAATTCTTTTTCAAACCTGGAACATATAGTATGTTTTTGAAATGTAGTTTTGCTCCATTCTCCAGCTTTAAAGATGTTGATCACAGCAATGTTGCGAAAATTGTTATTGGGAGTAAATCGACGAAGGGAAAAAATCGTAAAATACAAAAATATTCAATTTTTTTTCAATTTTTTTAATATCTAAAGCATCTACAACATAAAATAAATACATTGACACATAAATATGATAAAAGAACTAAAATATAAGATGTGTAATATCATTTCTAGTGCTACATCACACATAACAGTGAATCATGTCCTGAATAGTAAGTCCTGACTCCTGAGTCCCAACTCAGCCTCAAAACATCAACAAAAAATATAATAATGTATATCATATCATGAGTCATAATGTCATAGACAATGAAATGAACCAAATAACTAATACTATTGATTTCCTCTGCCCCCCTTGCGAGAAAATGCAACAGTTTTCCCTTTCCCTCTAGATGTAGATGTCGATGGAGTTGGCAGTGGACTCTATTGTGCTCTAGAAGCAAAAGAACTAGGAGCTACAGGAGGTAGATCACGTCCTCTACTGGTGGCAGGGGTAGCCTGGCTAGGTGGTGTCACCTCCTCCTCCTGTTGCTCCTCTTCTTCCCCCTCTATGCCTTCCACAACCTCCTGCTCTGACCAATCATCGGCAGACTCCATGAGAGGCCTCTCGGCCTCAACCCTCCATGCAGCAGTGGTGTCAATCCCATCCAATAAAATAGCCTCCATATCAGGTATCCTCTCAATTTGCTTCACCCACAATCGAAGATTGTAGTAGACATAGACCATGTCATTAAGTCGTTGGGTCTCCAACCTGTACAAAGATCATAAAATAATAATTAAAAGAAAAAAAAAATATTTAACGAATTCAAAAAATTAATTGAAAATTTGGAATATTTTAAGTTTTAAGTTTAACCTGTTGCACTTCTTGTTGTGTATTTTTTCAAATACACTCCAGTTACGCTCGCATCTTGAGGAGCTACATGTTTGGCTGAGGATTCGAATGGCAAGCTTTCGTAGATGGGGTACTCTAGCACCATAGCGAGTCCATCATGCATCTACAACAAAAATACAAATAAAATAAACATAAGAAAAAAAATGAAATTTGAAAGTTGAAGCAAAATATGAAGTTATGAACTTGAAGAGACAATGAAATTTGAAAATACCTGGCATTGTAGTCTTCCTATCAGTTACAGCCATCTCAAAGCCAAATGTGCCACTTGCCATCCTGTATATCTCCATTTCTTTGGAGATTTCTGCACGTTCTGCTGGAGATCGCACCATCCTCTGAACACAGGTTAAGAATCCATCCATGATCTCAGCATCAAATAAGAACCCACATGGGTAAGAAAATGCGGGGTTTAGGTAGATCCCTGCAGCATGAATGGGATGATAGAGTGTGTTGTTCCATCGTTCATCAATTACTTCCCATAGGAGGAGTTGTTTCTGAAACCGGTCATCTCCTTTATCATCATAGTAGGCCCGAATGGATTCTTTGGCCCTGTCCATGGCCTCATACAAATAGCCCATTGTGGGTTTCTCACCATCAACTAATCGAAGAACCTTTACCAAAGGTTCAGTAATGGTGCACACCTCCTGCACTCCCGCCCAGAAGTCTTCCTGGTATGAAACTAATCTGCATATGGCCTCTCCCTCTAGTTTGCGGCTCATTGTCAAAGCACGCCACTCCTCTGAAAGAAACATTCTCTTCACATCCCACATAGAATTCAAGAGGGATTGAAGAGATATGAAACTGGTGGCAAACCGTGTAATGGCGGGGCGCACCAACTCCTTGTTGTTGGTGAATTTTTTCATCAAGCTAAGCACAGATGCATGATTATATATAAATTTTGTAATGTTTTTTTATGAGTCAACAATATCTTTGATAAATGAAATTTTTCTATGTCCTCCAACATCAAATCAATACAATGTGCAGCACAAGGTGTCCAAAATAAAGTAAGATGCTTCTCCATAAGCATCCTGCCAGCAACAACATAATTTGCAGCATCGTCTGTTATGACTTGGACAACATGCTCTGCACCCACCTCCAAAATAAACACATCCAGCAAATCACATAATAATTTTGCATCTTTGATACATGAAGATGCATCAACAGATTTCATAAACATTGTCCCCTTGGGACAACTAACCAAGAATTTTATAAGGGTTCTCTCCTTTTGGTCTGTCCAACCATCTGACATCACAGTGCATCCTATTTGTGCCCATGATGCCCTAAACTCCTCCAATTTTTTGGTGCAGTCAACCTTTTCCTCTTGAAGAATGCGGCCTCTAAAGTCATCATAAGAAGGGATTTTGTACCCTGGGCCAACAGTTGCAATAGCATCAACAGCAGGCTGGAAAAATGGATTATTCCTTGCAACGCTGAAAGGAATATCACTCCAAAGGAGAAACTTGCCCAACAACTTGTCAGCTTGTTCTTTCTCATTTTTTTTAAGCATTGAAGTGATAGATGGTTGTGAACCAGGCGTGGTTCTAGGAACAAAAAATGATGAGGCAACTACAGGGTTGGTTGTAGACATTGATGCTGAAGTAGAACCAGTGCCACTTCCATATTCACCTCCTAACACCTTCCCTGCTAGTTGCTTCTTCAGATCTGCTTTGGCCACTCTCTCTTGCTCTAATTCTTCCAATGATCTCATGGCTCTTCGGATGATTTCCGCATTTGTATTGTTGCAAGGCCCTACATCATGTCCAGGGATTTGTGCAAGGTGATACTTCAATCTATAAACCCCCCCTAACATATGCTGCCCACACAACTTGCAAGACAAGTTCAATCTATCAAACCCTCCATCAGGTTCACCAAATTCCCACAGAGGGTCCAATTTCCTTGGCATGTTTGTAACTTGGTTGAACTCTTGAGTTTTAATGTAAGATGAAGTTTGAACTTTGAAATTGAACCTATGGCACAATAAGAACTACAAGTTACAAATTAAAAAAAAAAATTTACATACATGACACAACACATTGAATTTTTGACAAACAAACAAAAAAACCTCAACTCAATCCAAAATGAACTCTCTCCACTCTATGCAACAAAAATGAAAAAAAACACCATCAAATCCACTCAAAAATCATTGATAATCAATGGGTTATAGAAACCCAAGCAAAATCAAGAAAAAAACCAAAACAAAATGGCCAAATTTGGTGCTCATACCTGAAAACCACGGTTTGCCGGAGAAATTTGATCCAAAGACGAAGTTCTTTTGCTTGGGATACTAAAATCTCCAAGCTTCCTCCTCCTCTGCCCTAGTAGACGCCTTCCAGGGTTCCTCTCCTCCTCAGCTCTCAATCCACGCCGCTGTCTGTTCAAAATGACAAAAAAAATTCATGTTTTCCCTTATAAAACGCATTGTCTGCCACCCCTGCGATAACTTCCCATCGAATTGCGATAATTTCGAAATAATCACGCTTTTTTGAAGTTATCACGATTTTTTCGTCGAGTTTTTGGAGAAAAAAATTGCGTAGTAATCGAGCGAGTTTATCGGGGATTCAAAAAAGTCACGAATTTTTTATGTTATTGCGATTTTCGCAACACTGGATCCTAGGCCTCTAACAGCATAGCTTTTGTTGTCTCCCAATTCCACTGCATGAGAAGATGGTTCCTTTGATAGAGTTTGAAGTTGTTTACTTTCCCCTGTCATATGCCTTGATGTTCCACTGTCAATGATCCATGCATTATCATCATTAAGCAAACTTGTAAGTCCAGCTAAGAACCCTTGAGTTTGGACCTTGTTGAATAAGTAGTAGAAAATCATCTTGATCCAGCGTCTTGCAATATTGAATCCCATTCTTATCATAGAGGGAGCAATCATTTCCTTCAAGCCAACGAAGTGATCTTCAATCTTCTTTGACCTTAGCTCTGATACCATGTTGAGAAATCAATGCTAGTAGAATTAGGGTTAGATTTCTCTTTCTTGATAATTACTTGTGAATTATGTTGGCTTCTTTTACTTATTTGTTGTATTATCTTTCATCAAGCAATTACCAAATTATGTGTGTATGAAGATCACAAAAACACAAGACACAAGATGTAGGCACTCTGCCAAGGAAAAACCCCTATCTAGGGGAAAACCCAGTCAAAATCTCTTCCTTCAATAGTTTTTCCTGAGACTCTTCAACCTAGACACAAACCTCCTCCACACCAAGTCAGCCCTTCCTTCTTCGATCCAAACCTTCAACCTAGCAGCAGCAACACTTCGACCCCAGCAACTTCAACTTGGCAGCAACAAGCAACAATTGGTAACAGCAGCAACTTCGACTTTGACAAAGAGACTTCGATCTCCTAAAGTAGCCCACACGAGAGAGAGATAGATAGCCCAAAACTTCGATTTTGTCCTTCCCTTCCTTCTTGACCAACTTCGCACTCCTTTTAGCCTCCTTCTCCAACTTCGCACTTTTTCCCAACTCTTTCTTGGATATCGAACTTGTGAGAGAGAGTGTGTCCAAATGAATTCGATCTGCTCCAATATATAGGCTTCTGGTGAGGTCGAATTGCCCAGTTGAGGCCGACTTGATCTCCTTGAGGCCGACTTGGTGTGGAGGTGACATAATTCATTTTTGACTCAAAAATAATTCTTTTTACATAGTTCAAAAGCCCAAGAAGGGTCTCATAAAATGTACAATGACTCTAATGACTCAATATTAATCCTAGGAGTCCACAATGGGGACTTTGACTAATAAAATGATGACCCAAGCATGAAACCCATTATTTTTCATTCTTTTGACAACTACATTACATAATGACTCAAATACATTTATGAAGACCGAACCTAGTTACATTCTTCAACACTGGAATGAGCTCTCCTACTCATATTCACTAGTTCAGTCTTGATTTCCCAGTTCTTCCAGCCATACATCATCCATGAGTCCATTCACATGACTCTACCATGGTATATCAGCTCCTATATTTTTCACCTTAGTTGATATATGCTTGCACAGATGGTACTTCATGCTTCATCTTTTCAATTGATGCGCTATGATTTCATGTGTGGATTTCTTGCTTAGATGTAGCGTGATGGTTTCTAACTTTGTCATGAAAATAATAAACATTGGATTTGATCTAATAACACATCTTGACTATAAAGATCTTATTATTTTGTCTCGTACCACGGAGGGACATAATTGTCCTTAAATGAGTGCTTTCTTGACCTAAGCCAAATTGTATTGCTAGTGATCTAGGTAAGTAGCATACTCCATATCCTAACCATACCTAACATTTTCCATCCTTTCCCTTTTGCTACCATCCTGTTCATATAAGTATATTATCCCTACTTATGTTTATCTTATGATTTATCAAATGTCATCCAACAAGGTCTAAATGAAGAAATTGGAGAACAATGTCAGCCAAAAAATGGCAGAGGTAAGAGCATAAAGGAAAAAAAGAAAAAATAATGAAGTTAAAGGTATACCACCTCGTTAAAAATGTCCAACCCCAAGGTCCTATGCTAAAATGCATATCTAAAGAAAAACGACTAAGAAAAATCAAAGAAAATGCAAAAGGGGTAATAAAAAGGTGCTAAGGTGGTAACTCTAAGCAAAGACTCCCTCTCAAGACTTATAAGATTATAAAATGAAGATTCCTAGCTCAAAAAGGCTAATTGGGCTAGCAAAGGGACTTATATATCATTAAAAAGGACTTTGAGGATCAAAACATATGGTTTTCCTTCCTTTTCAATTAATTAATTGCCATTTGTACCTATCTCCAACCAAGTAGCCTAGGAAATACTTTGTGCCCTAAGAATTAACACATATAATGAGGGCAAAAGTGCCCCACCATGGTAAACTTAGGCAATTTATAAAATTGGTCTACACTAAGGTGTTGTTAGAAGAGAATTACTTCATGTGCATCACCTAATGACTTGTTTGGAGCTTGATGCATCATCATAGGTGCGCACACTCACATTGGGATCCATGCACTATGCCTTCGGATTCATGACATTGCTTTGAGATCCATGTACCTTGATTCAACCATGTCTTCCTACATTGGGATCCATGCCCCTTTTCTGGGGATTTATGCCATTGCATTAGGATATGTGTCAACACAATAAATGATGACGAGGACACCACATCATCATTACAGTTTCCACATCAACACTTTGTACATTTGTCAGCATGAGCCACATAGACAAGTCACTTAACACATTTGGGAATCTTTCTACAAGGCTGCACTTTCTCTCGCCTCCCTCACACATGTGGTTTCTAGATGTTTTTAGAAGAGGCGCACCTCATCTTTCCTTGGCCTCATACAAGTGAATGAAGTTCTTGCATGAAAAATGGAGTCAATTAGTGAGGCACTCATGGTTTTAACCCGTTTTTGACCTCACATGTGCTACAAAGAAGGTTGTTTTCCAAAAATTAAGAGGACACACTTGTTTTCTCTCTGTCTCTCTCTCTCTCTCATACGGACCATTTTACTCCCTATTTTGATGGGGTAAACCGAGTCAATTTATTAACTAGCCTGTGTATTTTTGAACTTTGAGAGCTAGGATATTTGCTTGTATCCATGAATATTGATGAGTGGGAGGATTTGGACAAAAAGGCATGACACTTCTTGGGCAATTGGATTCATTCTGATTTCTTAGCATTTTCACGTTTTTCAAGGTAGTTCACACTTATCAAAGCAACTCATGCATCCCAAGTCACTAGTCACGCCCTCCGAGGCACTTTTAGGATATTTATGCATGCACGGACATCCTACTGACATGTCACCTGGAGGATCCTAGAGCGCTCTCTCAGTTTGGAATTTGTTGAGCTATCTTACACTTGATTTGAGGGATGATCCATTCACTTAGACATCACTATGTTTGTTGGGGTTTTATGACCCATTTTATGAGATAGAAGGTTACTTCCATGCCTCATGGAGGCGTCTTGGCTTAAGTATTGGACAAGATTATCTCTTGGAGGAATATTTTAGTATTTTTTAGCATTATTTGACTTGATTAGATGGTCAATCCACACATGGAAGCCTCATGACAGCCACGGGGTATATTATGAACACAAAATGACTTTGAGTGGTCATTTCCCTAACTTGTGGAGGTTCTTTTGTCATGAGGATGAAGTGGACATAATTTAAAAACGCGACTTGAAGACTTGTGAGTTGATTCCAAGGAGTCATCCACTTACAAAGGGTATCTCTTACTCTTCCATGAGGTCATTGCACTATAAAAGGGCTAGACATTGGAAAGTTATTTTCTTAGGATGCTTTCATAAGATCATTTGAGGCTTGGACCACCCACTTTCTGTTAGTTTTTGTAGCATCGGATGTGTTCTGGCCATGAAATTTGGTGGAGAGGCTAGAATACATGAGATCTCCAAAACCCGGAATTCTGGAAATTCCGCCTGGAAGTGTCTTAATTAGATTATTAACCGATTTTTAAATATTTACTAAGTCTAAACTTAGGGAATACGGTTAATTAATCAGTATTAATTGATATAAGGTGAGAATCATCTAGAAAATCACATGGATTGATCCAGAGTTGATGCTAGCCATTGATTAAGTTTTAATCTTGGTCATTGTTGCTCCAATAGTGGATTATAAGAGGAAGTCAATGTGGTGATGGAGAATACACCAGTGCGGATACTCAGTTGCCCAAGCAGTTCGATTTTCTCAGTAGCAGCAGCTCAGCAGAGAAGATAGAGCCAGAGAGTGAGTAGGAGGTGGAAGAGGAGGGCAGCAGCATTCTAGGAAGAAAATTTCCAGTCCCTGGAAGAGGCAAAGCAAAGTAGGCCGAAATTTGCAGAGGGCCAGGGTAAGCTCTCCGCATAGGGTGATGCAGGAGGCAAATAATAGTTGTGGGGTGAGAGAATATTCTCATAACATTTTTGCCAATATTTTCCTCATATTAGATTGCCAGTTGGGCATCTAAATTATTGTACGCATAATTGTTGCTGAAGATTAATAATAAAACCCTCATCTACTGCACCGGTTTTCCCAAGTTGGGTTTTTCTGGGCAGAAATGTCCAAAAATAACTATCAAAATTCTTGTGTGTGCTAGAATTTCTTAGTTTCCAGTGTTTTATTTTCCACAGTATTTTTATGGTGAAAATTGCAGCTGTGATTTTATTCATTTTTTGTCGTAGCAAATAGACTGCATAATTAGATTTTCATTTAGAAGAATAATTTCCAGTAGCTGCAATAAATAAAATTTCACATGGTATCAGAGCAAGATTGATCAGCCGGAGAGCTCAGAAGCAAAAAGGAAGAAATTTCGTTGCTTAGTGTGGGCAGCAGTTCGAAATTCCCAAGGGGCAGCGCAATCTTTTTGCCACGAGGCCGAATTGCTTGAAGAAGAACGATTTTTCTGAGAGAGGGATAGAAAAATTCGATTCTTCCAGACAAAAGTGATTCCAAAGGCAGAGGGAGCAACTCAGAGTTTCTTGTTGAGCAAATCTCTAGTTGGACGCAGAGGATTTTTGCAGCAGTTCGCTAGAGCAGAGACAGCGTCAAGGGGGTAAGAGGAATAACACTATAAATTCTTCTGCATAGCCATGGACAGAAGTAACATTCAGGAGACTTCAGATTTGTCTTCCAGATTGGAGGATGAATTTTCTTGCTTAGCAGGATCAGCGTCATAGGGAGTCTGGTATATAGACAGTAGAGCATTAGCTCACATGAAACGGGTTAGAAAATATTTCTCTAGCTACAAAGAGGATCAAATGGACTTCCAGATTACTATGGGAAACAGAACGAAATGTACTCCAATAGGGAGAGGTACCATAGATTTTCAAAGGGAGTCAAGAGCAAGCACCAGTGCTACAGATGTATTTCATGTGCCAGGATTGGGTATGAACCTGATTTCAGTATCCCAATTATAGGATAAGGGGTATGATATTCACTTCGTAGGGAAGAAAGTGTATGTCAAACACCCGAGCTGGAAAAAGGTAAGACAAATTGGAGTTCGAAGTAACAGATTGTACCGGTTACAAATCGATTCTCCAATGGCACTAATAGGCAGTGACAGTAGCAGTGGGAAGGAGTTGGCTTTGTTATGGGACAGGAGAATGGGACATCTACACCATGGAGCACTCAAGATGCTCAGAGAAATGGTAACAGGGGTTCCAGAACTTGGCACGGAACACGATGATGTGTGCAGAGGATGTGTACTTGGGAAGTATGCTAAGGCAACATTTCCAAGAAGTGATAGCAGAGTTGATGGCGTGTTAGGACTCATACATTCAGATATTTGCGGCTCGATGTCCACTAAAGCTCTCAACGGTGCCGAATATTTTGTCACCTTTATTGATGACCATTCTAGGAAAACCTGGATCTACTTCTTGAAGACCAAGGATGAGGTCTTTGATCATTTCAGGGAGTTTAAAGCTCTCGTAGAGAATGCGATAGGGAAGAAGATCAAGGTGCTTTGCTCAGATAATGGTGGAGAATATATTGATAAGGACTTCACAGATTTCTGTGCGAAGGAAGGCATCAAGAGAGAATGGACAGCTCCATATAATCCACAGCAGAAATGTGTAGCGGAGCGGAAAAACAGAACCATTGTTGGAGCTACAAAAGCTATGTTATATGACCAGGATCTACCCAGATTTCTATGGGAAGAAACATGCAACATGACAGTATACATTCAGAACAGGAATCCTCATAGAGCATTAGGGAAAAAAACGCCAGAAGGAGTCTTCATAGGGAAGAAGCCAAAAGTAAGCCACTTCAAAATTTTTGGCAGCATTGCTTATTTCCACGTACCATATGATAAAAGGACCAAATTGGATCAGACTACAGAGAAGGGGTTCTTTGTTGGGTACAGCGAAACCTCAAAGGCATACAGAATCTACATTCCTGGCAATAGGAAGATTGTAGTAAGGCGAGATGTGAATTTCATGGAGGACTGAGCTTTCAGGAGATCTCATGAGATGCCTGCAGGTGATCAGAATCAATCAGCAGAAGCTCCTTTAGTCCAGCAACAGGGGCAGCCAGTGGGACAGGCAGGAGGACAATCACAAGGATCAAGTACTGTGACCAGTACCAGTATTTCCTCAAGTGCAGGAAATTCGGGGAGTTCTCAGCAAATGGAGTAGCAGAGACAAGATGAGGAGGAGCTGGCAAAACCTCCCACAACTAGTGGTCGAGCCAGCAGAGAGGTTCGTCAGACATTGAGAGATGCAAAGGAGTTTATTGGAACTCCTAGGACGAGCAAAAGACAACGTAGACAGCCTGACAGGTACCAAGCATTAGTGGCTCAGGTTCCAGAGCCTTCCAGCTTTGAGGAGGTCACACAACATCAGGTGTCGGTAGATGCCATGGTAGAAGAGTATAGTTCTATCATGACAAATGATGTTTGGGAGGTAGTGCCAAGGTCAGAAGACAGATCAGTTGTAGGTTCTAGATGGATCTATAAGATCAAATATGCGGCAGACGATAGTGTGGAAAAGTACAAGGCTAGGTTCGTGGCAAAGGGGTATGCACAAAAAGAAGGGATAGATTATGAGGAGACCTTCGCCCCAGTTGCCAGATACACTTCTATCCGGTCAGTTATATCTCTAGCAGCTCAGATGGGATGGCAGATTCACCAGATGGACGTCAAGACAACCTTCTTGAACGGGGTGATAGAGGAAGAAGTGTACATAGAACAACCAGAGGGCTTTGAGACTCATGAGAGGCACACTCATGTGTGCAGATTGAAGAAAGCTCTATACGGACTCAAGCAGGCTCCCAAGGCATGGTATGGTAGGATTGACAGCTACTTGCAGCAGATGGGATTCGTCAAGAGTGACGCAGATCCCAACCTTTACTATTTGATGGTAGAGGGTGAGCCACTCATTCTAGTTTTGTATGTGGATGATCTCTTTTTGACAGGATCATCAAGGCTCATAGAGGACTGCAAGAGGAACCTGGCAGCAGAATTTGACATGAAGGATTTAGGGTTGATGCACTATTTCCTAGGATTGGAAGTGTGGCAGAAGGATGGGGATATCTTCCTTGGGCAAGAAAGACAGATATCCTGAAGAGGTTCAAAATGCAGGATTGCAAACCCATGTCTACGCCCATGATTACCAACTGGAAGAAGATAGATGCATCAGATGACAAGGATGTCGACCCCACCTTGTATAGATAGCTCATTGGATCTCTCATGTATTTGGTCAACACTAGGCTAGATATTTGCTTCGCAATCAATACCCTTAGTCAGTTCATGGTAGAACCGAAGAGGGTACATTGGGCAGCAGCAAGGCATATTCTAAGGTATATTCGCGGCACAGTCGAGTATGGGTTGAAATATACTCGAGGGGATGACGTCAGACTTTGTGGGTACATAGATGTAGATTGGGCAAGCAGTTCAGTGGACAGGAAAAGTACCTCCAGGTACTGCTTCAGTGTTGGATCGGGGAAGGTTTCAAAGTGTAGCAGGAAGCAGAAGTCAATAGCACTGAGCTCTACAAAAGTAGAGTATATCGTAGCGAGCACATCTACGTGTGAAGCTATATGGCTTCGAAAGCTGCTAGTAAGCTTGTTTAGGCAAAGGATGGAGGCAACCAGTGTCTATTGTGATAATCAGAGTTGCATAAATCTCTCTGAAAATCCAGTGTTTCATGACAGGTCAAAGCACATCGATATTCGGTGTCACTTCATCAGAGATTGTGTACAACATGGAGCAGTCCAGCTACAGTATGTTCCCACAGAAGAGCAGGTTGTAGATATACTCACAAAAGCTCTAGGGAGAGCTAAGTTTTTCTATTTTAGAGAACAGATGGGTATGGTGGAGAACTCGTTTCAGTAGCAAGGACAGGCTATTTTGGATGCTTTTTAGTTGCAGATGTTGCAGTTGCAACAGCAACAGATGAGAGGGAGTTGCAGTGTAGATGCAATGTTGGCAGCAGTATAGCAGTGTCAGCAACAGCACAGATGCAGCATATATCAAAGTTGCGCAGTGGTTGGTGGGAAGTATGGCCAGACATCAGCAGTGTGACAGGAGATGATGCAGAGACAGGGTGTGCAGTAGCACTAGAACACATTCCTCGCTAAGAGGGAGTGTTAGTTTTTGTAGCATTAGATGTGTTCTAGCCATGAAATTTGGTGGAGAGGCTAGAATACATGAGATCTCCAAAACCCAGAAAATCGTTTCTAGAAATTCTGCCTAGAAGTGTCTCAATTAGATTATTAACCGATTTTTAAATATTTCCTAAGTCTAAACTTAGGGAATATGGTTAATTAATCAGTGTTAATTGAGATAAGGTGAGAATCATCTAGAAACTCACACGGATCGATTCAAAGATGATCCTAGCCATTGATTAAGTTTAATCTTGGTCGTTGGTGCTCCAACAGTGGATTATAAGAGGAAGTCGATGTGGTGATGGAGAATACACCAATGCAGATACTCAGTTGCCTAGGCAGTTCGATTTTCTCAGTAGCAACAGCTCAACAAAGAAGATAGAGCCAGAGGGTGAGTAGCAGGTGGAAGAGGAGGGCAGCAACATTTCAGGAGGAAGATTTCCAGTCCCTGGAAGAGGCAAAGGAAGGAAGGCTGAAATTTGCAGAGGGCCAGCATAAGCTCTGCACAAAGGGTGACGCGGGGAGCTCAGCGCAGAGGCTACGGAGGCAATTTCGAAGGCAGAAAATAGCTGTGGGGCGAGAGAAAAATCTCACAACATTTTTGCTAATATTTTCCTCATATTAGATTGCTAGTTGGGCATCTAAATTGTTGTACCTAGAATTGTTGCTGAAGATTAATAATAAAACCCTCATTTGTTGCACCGGTTTTCCCAAGTTGGGTTTTTCTGAGGACAATTGTCCAAAAATAACTGTGTCAAAATTCTTATGTGTGTCCTAGAATTTCTCAGTTTCCAGTATTTTATTTTCCGCAGTATTTTTATGGTGAAAATTGCAGCTGTGATTTTATTCATTGTTTGTCGTAGCAAATAAACTGCATAATTTAATTTTCAGTTACAAGAATAATTTCCAGTAGCTGCAATAGATAAAATTTCACATAAGGGGATGTTGACCATCTATTGTTTTGAAAAACCTTTGGAGGCTAGATGTGGCACCTTGAGGCATCATTTTCTTTGCTTGGAGGAGGTACCCTCTCTTTGTTGGTTTTAATACCTCTTGCTCATTGTACATGTGGCTTGGCCACTTTATTTTATAGTTGTCTTAGCCTAGTTAATTGTAATTTTACTTTTCTTAGGGTAGATCCAATGAATCACTTGAGAAAATATAATATATTATTCTATTATAAAGGAAGTTTAGCATCACTCCATATAAAGATATGCACTTCCTCATTATCACTCAGTTGGATTTTTTAGGAGATTTCTCTCCTTGGAGCTTAATTGACATATATTTCTTGGGGTGTTTATGGTGTAAAGGTTTCTTTCTATGTGGATGAATGTCCTCGACTCTTTAAGCTCCTTTTACTCGGGTTTATTTTGGTGCATAAGGATCTAATGGTGAAATTCTCAAGCTGTCTGCAAGCCTTCAAGATCAATCTATTGACAGGTAATATTATCACTTAAAAAAAAGCGGTTTTAGTGTTTGTCCTTATTTCTTCCTTTGTTGATTTGGTGATTATTTGGTGTCATGCTTTGTTTTCCTTATGGTTCCTTGGCTGAAGTACTAAGTAAATTTATCAAGTCTTAGTTGATCTTTGGTGGTGAAGGTTTTCTTCCACTGAATCTCCCTTCTTGTACACCTTGAAATTCATAATTTATTTTCATTGGGTGAGAGATTATCTTTCCTTTTGATTCTAGTCTTGTTAAAATTGGCAACTAGGTCCAACTTCCACCTTAGGACAGCTCATATGATGGAGATGATTATTGCATTGGATTCCTCTTTCGGAGAGGTACAATTTTGATATAAAGATCATCTCATTCTGACAAGCAGAAATGGAATTTTGAATTTATTCTTTCTCATGGACAAATTGTCAAGGTTGGCCTCAGTCAAATGTAGGCTCATGAAGCCCAATGGATGGGTCTCCTCACCCTCAATGAATTGTATAAATAGGAGTGACCCTTCTCTCATTTGGACACTCACTCATCTCATCACATCATCTTCTCTCTCCTCTCTTGATTGGTTCGTACAACTTGGAGGCTCTTTTCTCTTCGCACATGTGGAAGGAACACTGTTTTTGGAGGCCGAAATTTTCTATGATTAGGGCAGTGTTGACTTGGGTACTTTGACTGCAGCGTTGACTTCTGTTTTGGGCCAGAACTTCAATCTTTTTAGGCCGCATTCTTTGGCAACAAATCGAGGCATTTGGGGACAGTTTGACCATGTTGACTGCAGCGTTGACTTTCTGTTTGACTGCAGAAATTACAGCAAGCATTGTTTGGGTTGACCGAGCTGTTTTGGGTTGACTTTGACCCTCTCTTGAGGTCGTACTATTCTGTTGTTGACCGAGCTGATTACAGGTTGATTTGGGGCAACTTTGACCACCGTTGACTTTCTGGTTAGGGCTGCATTGACTGTTGATTTGTCTGCTGATTTGGCAGATCTGTTTTGGGCTTGTACTTATGATATTTGTATACTCTCTCTTTGCTGAACTATTGAAGAATAATAAGAAGATTTGATCAAAGGGTTTCCCCACATTGGGGTTTGTCCCTAGCATCTATCACATCTTGTGTCCTCTTGTCTTGGCTTGTCTTTTGCATATGATTTTATGTTTTATCTGCATTTACTGTCAATGTTTATAAGTCAATGTGAATGCTACTAGATAGAATTGGAAATTGTCATTACTAAAGGAACATTGAAGTAAATTGTGCTTAAGCATAGAACATACCATTGTTATCTAAAATTAACAAGTCTCAAACTTGAAACCTTGACGAAATAGGCCCAACCTTTTGGAGGGTTTCTTTTTTACCTCATAAGCCATTTGATTCACCAACCTTTTGGAGGGTTTCTTTTTGATCTCATAAGCCATTTGATTCACCTTGACTCCATCACCCTAGTTGGATTTGGCTATGCCCTTCCATCATTTATTCTAAAAATCCTAAAAACTCCAAAACCCCACTTTACTTTCAACTTCACCTTTTTCTTCATTGCTTTATCTTAGTAATACTACTGAAAATAACCCTCCTTCAGTTGGAGAGTTGGCCTAAAGTACAAAGGAAAGATTGTTGAGGTGACAGTGATGAGCATCCTAACAGTTGTCCTTCTTTTGCACAATGCAAAATAGGGCTTTTATCATTATGCACAAGTTAAGCGGGTAACATTTTGGGGTAGTTTGTGAAATAAAATGGCATAGTTGTGAGTGTTTTATTGAAGATCTTCCTCTTACGTGGTGACTCCATGAAGGGACAAAGCCTTTGTTCCTTACACCATTTCAAGATATTGTTGGGTGTAAAGATGAGTACATCTACCAATTGTGAAGGCTCATTGAAGCAAGCTCATATTGGCAACTCCACCTTGGCATTTTTATAAGATATGATCAACATTCACTTCATATTTCATTTTCAACCTTATATTGAAGACCTAGAAGAAAAAGAAATGGAATTGCCCCCGACGATGGTTGAGTGGTATGCTCCTTTTGATTTTTCAAATGTTTGGGTTCCCCATTAGAAACTTGATATATAAAGGAAATTCCAACTTTCCATCGACATGGTGATTCATCTGTGTGCCATCTTTCAACATTCTTTGAATTATGTGCAAATCAGAAAATCATTTATGAAGATGACATGAAGAATTTTGCATTTAGCCTAAAAAATAATGCAAGGATATGGTTTAAATGTCTTGGCAAGGTGTTAGAAAATTAGAAAGGCAGAAAGATTTTCTTATGTTGATAATTACTTGTGATATTCTTATGTTCTTATTAACTTTCTTATGTTCTTCTTTTATCTTTGTTTCATCAAGCAATTATCAAAAGAAAAAAATGAAGATCAGGGACACCAGATGTAGGCGGACAGCCAGGGCTAAAACCCCTATATAGGGGAAAACCCAGTCAACGAACTCTTCCTTTAGTAGATTCAAAAACAAGATGAGATAGACCAAGACTCTAGACCCACAGACCTTCCTCCTCCACCAAGTCAACCCTTCCTCCTTGTAAATATCCTTTTCTTAGTCTTCCAAATGTCAACCCTTCAAAGTGCAACTTCAATCCAGAACTTCGATCCAGCAGCAGAATTTTCGACCCAACTACTCCAAAATTTCGGCCTTCCAACAAAACTCCAAAACTTTGCACGTGTGAGATGAGAGAGAGAGAGAGAGAGAGAGAGAAATCAAATTCTTGACCTTGAAAGAGACCTTCTTCTTTGCCCTTAGACTTGTCCTCCTCTTCCTTGGAATTTCGCACTTTTCCAACTACAATCTTCTACAAATCGAACTTGCTTGACTTGCTCTCCAAATGAGGTCAAGTTGCTCCAATATATAGGCTTCTTGTGAGGTCGAATTACCCTGTTTGAGGCCGACTTGGTGGAGGAGGCCTAGAAGACCTAAAATACAATAAAATAAATTTCTTCTTTGACAAATAAATCCCAAGAAAGGTTCTTTACATTATGACATGGACAAGGACACTTGACATAAACCCTAGAAGCCTGCAATGGAGGCTTTAACCAATGTTTTAAAACTCCGACTCGAACTCCGAACCGGTCGAGGTTCGACTCCGACTCTGACTCAGTATTTACTCGGCCTAGTTGATTTCAATGACTCGGTCTTTGTAAAAAATACATTAAATATTTATTTTTTTATAAAAAAACATAATTTTAAAGATTTTCATTCATGTTTCCAAACACAAAGCATTAGAATATAGAGAGAAGACAACATATGATCAAAGTAGGCTCATGAATATATCCATTATATCAAAATGGAACCCAGTGCATTGTCCAATACATGTAATATATAGAGATCAGAACAAAAACACATAACCAAGGAGGCTCTAAATGGCCTCTACAACAAAAGTAACACCGCACTAGTCACTAGTCACTATTGGCTACTACTAGAGAAGCCAACATCATCTGGCTCAGACTCTGAATTAGAGTTAGATGGGGAAACCCATGGCTCCTCCTCCTCATCACGATCTCCAACTGCAACTGTAGAAGTAGTAGCACTAGCAAGCACAGCAACTGCACGCTGAGATAGACGAGTTATGTGCTTGCATCATGGCTTAGTAGAGGAAGTGCCTGCAACTGGAGGACTTGGGGCTAGGCCTAGTACTAGTGGATCTGCATTTAACTGAACATTATGTTCAACTAATGCCTCCATCTGTAAATCCAAATCAAGACCAATATCCTCATCAAAATCAAACTCTGTTGGATGACTCTCCACTACCCAATTTGATGTTGGATCAATATCTTCCAACACAATGGGATCTGTATCAAGTCTTTTGTTCAGCAATTGGTTGCGTCTTAGCCAAAGGTTGTATTGGACATAGACTAGATCATTTAACCGTTTTTGTTCCAAATGGTTTCTCTTCTTCGTGTGAATCCTCTCAAAGACAGACCAATTGCGCTCACACCCAGTAGCACTGCAAGTTTGACTCAAAATACAGATTGCAAACTTCTGTAATTGAGGACAATGGCTACCAAATGCCTCCCACCATTGTGCTACAAAAAATGGTTGTGTAATGAGTTAGCTCAACAAATTATATCCAACTTTCAAATTATAAACAATTTAACAAAATAAGAATTTGAAAATTGAAATTGTTTGTTTACCTGGCTCATATGCTTCCCTTACAATCCTTGTTAGGTTCTTGCCAAAGGTACCTATGGCTCTGTTGAAACAAGTGATCTGTCGGTGTATCTCCAACTGGTCACTCTCCTTAGGGACCACGCAGTCAATGCAGTCAATCAATCCATCTCTAACCTCCCCAGTCAAAGCTTCTACCTCCAGAGCTTTATAATGATACCTTGGGTTCAGAAAAAACCCAATTGCATGTATAGGGCGATGGAGTTGATTGTTCCATCTTTGATCAATGATTTCCCAAATGGGCCCATACTTAGCCACTCTATCCTTGTATGTTGCCTTTATTTGCTCCTTTGCTTGATCCATAGCCTCATAAATGAAGCCCATAACCAATCTTTCCCCATCCACCAAGCACAACACCCTAACCAGTGGCTCAGCAACCTTCACAATCTCTGTTGCCTTTTTCCAAAATATTTCTTCATTAACTTTCTTTCTCACATCTTTGCCATCCTGTTTGCGAGACCATTGACATTCATTCCATTCATCACTGGAAAACACCCTTTGCAAGTTTCTATGTTGGGAAAGCATAGATTGCAATGTCAAAAAATGAGTTGCAAATCTAGTGATGGTAGGCCTAACAATATCCTTGCCCCCTGTGTGTTTCCTCATCAAGTTCAAAATCCATGAGTGATTGTAGATATATTTTGTTATGCTTTTGGCATGCTCTACAGTGTTCTTGATCCAATCTATTTTACCAATATCCTCAAGCATGAGGTCTATGCAATGTGCAGCACATGGGGTCCAAAAGATGGTTTTGTGTTTTTCCTCTAACATTTTACCAGCAAGAACATAGTTATATGCATTATCTATGATGATTTGAACAACATTAGCCACCCCACCTCTTCAACAACCTCATCCAAAAGTTGAAACAAGAAGTGTGCATCTTTCACCCTATTAGATGCATCCACTGATTTTAGAAACATGGTTCCCTGTGGGCAAAAGATAAGAAAGTTTATGATGGTACGGTTCCTTTGATCAGTCCATCCATCTAACATGATGGTACATCCTGTTTTTGCCCATGAGCTTTTGAAATCTTTCAAATATTCATCAATGGACAAAACCTCTTTTTGCAAAAGAGATCCCCTTAACTCATGCATAGTAGGGCCTTTGAAGCCCTTTCCAGCAACAAATATGGCATCAAACATAGGTTCATAATATGGTGAACGAGAAGCATTGAAGGGGATATCAGCATCATACCACCATCTAGCTATGTAATCACAGGCAGTTTCTCTCAATTCTTTCTTCCAATGGTCATCTAAAGTGGGTTGCATTTGACTTCTATTAGCTTGAGGACCATGTGCACTATCAGAGGGAGAGGAGGGTGTGAAATAACTTTTGATATCACCCTTCTTTTTAATTTTACCCTTACCCTTTTCTTGAATAGACTCCAAAGAGGGAGGAACATAGCGAAAGGGGTTGGATGCATTAGTGCAAGGGATAGATGAAGAGCCCTCATAATCAAAATTGGGGTTGGCAGCCATCATGTGTTTTATACTCCTCTTCCTCCCAATTTCAGCCTCTATTTCTTTTTGCCTAGCTTTTTCTTCCTCAAACTTCTCAAATTTATCTAGCAACTCCTTCCTAATATCCCCAATTTGTTCTGTTAGTGCTGCACATGGAGAAATTTGGCCTCTAATACTAGCCAAGTGTTGTTTCAGCCTATGAATGCCCCCTCCACCTCCCTTAATTTTTCTATGACAAAATTTGCAATGCATTTGATTATCAATCATCTCAGCATATGCCCAAGCAGCATCTTTCATTCTAGGAGCCATTTTCTGATATTTGGACTTGGAAATGAAAGGAAACAAATCTGAAAATGAAAAGAAAAAAAAACAACAACTCTTCAATGTTCATTTCTTTTACAAAAATTACTCTTTTCAATTTCCAAATTTGCAAAAAAAAAAAACACAAGCAAAGGCAGATTTGAGAAGTGAAAAAAAAAATACCTCTAGGCTCTAGCCTCCTCAATGCTGCTCCAACAAACCAACTCCTCAATGCTGCTCCAATGATTGCCCAAGAAGCTCCTCACTGTTACTCCAATGATTGCCCAAGAGACTCCTCACTGTTGCTCCAAAAACCAACTCCACAACTCTTCACAAACTCCTCACAAATGCTCACACAAATGCAATGAGATAGTTGTGAGGAAATGTGAGGGGGTTGGGTAACTTTTATAGGCTTGGGAGAGGTTAGATGGACATGCAAAAAACCTAAAACAAAAAAAAACAACTTTGGAGTCTGCTTTCCCTCCATTTTCCGCAACTGACCAGGTTTGACTAGCTCGGACAGTGTAAGCCAGACTTGCTCGAGTCGGTCGGTCTGTTACTGAACCGGCCTGTTCGGTAACAAATTGGCCTTTGGCCCAGTTTTTGCACTGAGCCAACTCGGGCAAGGGTTCGGCTAGGCCAATTTTTAAAACACTAGCTTTAACCTAAAAATAATTTACCCAAGCATGAAACCCATGCTTTAATAAGTCATAATAAAATTTATTTTGACAAATAAATTACATTATACAATTATGAAGACCGAACCTAGTTACATTCTTCAACACTCCCTCTTAACTAGGGAGGTATTCATATATATATATATATATATATATATATATACATGGAAGATCTCAAAAACACATGAACTACGAAGAGTTCAGGCACACTTAGTGCCACAGACTAGATACTTGACTAGGGTTATCTATCTGGGTGGGACTAAGATGGACTAAAGTTTTCAACCACTCTAGGTACCATCAGGCTTACTAACTAACCATCAACCCAGGGATCTAGGTGTGTATCCAAGGTCAGAGCTCCAAGACCAACGCCACCCTCCCTCTTCGGGATCAGGACATCAAACACACATAGGCCAGCCAGATGTCCTCCCAAGCATCCACCATTAGATGCTTCAACTCTCCCTTATAAACAAGATATATCTATTTGTCCAAGCATGTTTTTGACCATTTTTGTGGAGAGATTCATCTGTACAAACCCCAATTGGCAATAAACTTCCAAATACATATATAAGTAAACACAAACCTTTGGGGTCCTCAATAATCATGATCATCCTTTCTTCACCAGGTTATTCATATATAATCTGTTGGAAGCTTTCTTCTTCTTCCATTTCTTCAACAGCACCAAATGCATCCACAGATCTTCTCAAGTCTTTTCTTTAATTCAAGTTGTTCACTGTCATAATGTGCCCTCCCTCTCAACTGGGGGGATATACCCTTTCTTCTATCCAGGCTCCCTCTTAACTTAGGGAGATCAACTATTTTCTTCTTCTATAACATCAGAGAAGCTTCAACCTTTCACGACTTCATTAAGGTCATCATCATCCTTATAGCTTTCTTCATCATGCTTATACGGACATCTTCATTATCTTGAAGATTGTGTACCTGCAAAACTTTAATAGCAAGTACAACCAAATACATATATAGAAGCATGAAGTTAACTATATCATAATCATGTTAATACAATAATGGAAGCATTAGACTTTAGACATCAAATACCTAAACCTAGTTAGGTTCATAATCAGCAAGAGACACATACTTCTAAACTTCAACTTCTTGCTAGGGTTTTGTTACAAACCCTAGACTATAACATAAGGCAACTTAATCAAGAAATCGGTCTCATTCTATCTAGAGCCTTAATATAGAGATATATGACAAATTATGTCGAAGAATCTAGGGCAATTAGAGTTAATGAGATTCTTCTAGTCATGATAACTATTTGTGAGGTGTTTTTAACTTTTCTTCTTATTCCAATCTTCACTTGTTATTATTAGAGTGTGTCTTCTTTTAGTTCATCAAATAGCTACCAAAACAAAGAGACAAGAACACAAGGTGTTGGCTTTCTGCCAGGGCCAAAACCTCTCACTCTTTGAGAGGAAAACCCGCACAAAATTCTTCTTATACAGATTCCAATTGACGAATACCAAGACCATGACTCTTCTTTGTCACTGTTGAGATCATCTTCATCACTGTTGCTTCACCAAGGTCATCATTATTGCATTATAGTTGTACCATTGTTGCACCTTCACCTAGATGATTGTTGCACTCTCACTGAGATCATCACTCTATCAATGAGGTCTCTATATGTATGAGAGTTGCACCGAGATCTACCTTGTCACTATGTCCACATCATGATTATCATTATGCCGAGATCATGAGAGCGTTTAGAATGGATGTCGAGACAGAGCATGTTACTATGGGATCATCATAACTATGCCAAGACTGTGTTTTTCTTCCTACACCGAGGTCTTCTTCATCATAGGTATGTCAAGACTGTTATTGTATTTTCTCCATCATTGATTATGCCGAGAGTGTAATACTTGAGAGATTTGTATTACACATATGCCAAGACTGGGACTGCTTCATTAGGACTATGAGACATCACCGAAAAACACAGAGATCCTTCTCCCTTCGTAACACTGAACTACTGCACTTATCTGAGATTCTGAGCCACTGTACTTCCTGTAACTCATCTGAAATTTCAGAGACATTCGAGTTTTGTACCCATCTTTTGCGTAGACCCTAGCTGGGTATATATAGTAGTTCATCCTCCATATTTAGCCGACTTGAACCAACAAAGAGGTGTGTCATCTTATTTGAGCCGACATGACTGTTTTCTTATTCATTTGTTGGCCAACTTCTTCAAGAGGATTGTGCTTGTCTTTGGAGGGTTGTTAGACACTAGGTTGACTCATATTTATTTTACATATGCTCAAGAAGAGCTCTTTATACATGACATTGACTCTTTGACTTTCCTATAACACTTCAACACGTGCTAGACCTATGTAATGAGCAAGAAACTCATTTTATAATTTACAAAAATAATATTTCTTTTCTTTTACAAGTACAAAGATCAAAATTAGATTTATGAAGACCAAACCTTGTTACACTTTCTTCAACAGATTCTACTATTACGAACCCTAGATTGCATCTTAGAGACACAAAGCCTTAGATATTAGCAATTCAATCAAATAACAATTCTACTATACAATTTAGACTCTACTAGGGTTTGTTTCAAACCCTAGATTTAATCATCATATTGAAATAATATCATCATATCCTAGAATATCAAACTTCTTCTAGGGCTTAGTTACAAACCCTAGAATCTAGAAACTATGAGCATCAACAATTAGGTTAGCATATTAACATATCTAGGATTTCATAATCATGCATAAGCATATCACAACAATATCTATTAGGAAAACCCAAGACACAAATATCAATAGATTAAAGTTAGACATCCAGCGATTTTGACTAGACTAGGGTTTCGATCAGACAAATGAACATACACCTAGGGCTTCATTCCTAGGATCTTACTACAAATAATATAAGGGTTTTGCTCATAAACCCTAAAGATCTAGGGATTAAATACACAACTTTGGATAGCAAACCCTAAAGGACTGGGTTTTCCATTTTTTTATTATAACAATACCAAGACTCTAAACAAGAGAATAGAATTTCTAGATTTCATCATTAACCCTAAGTAGACTAGGGTTTCATAACTATAGACATACCCTTAGGTTAGGGTTTTATAGAGAACCTTTTAGGGTTCCATATGAATGATCAAAATATAATGAGGGCAGATTCAATCTAATGATTAATCACCCAAAGCAAGAATCTCTTAAGATTCAAAACCTTAGACATAACAATGTTAGTAATGTAGAACAAAAATTAAAGGAAGAATGACCGTACCTTATATGAAGAGAACTTTGTAACATAGCTTGAAGGCTAAGACATACCTTGGGTTGTTTTTCTTAACAAACCTTATAGGACATTAATGCTTGAAGGGTTTCAATAGAACTTCTTTCATACTTCAAGTCTATCCTTTGAAGTCTTCTCCATGATCCTTGAGCAATTAGCAAGCTTTCCTAGCTAAGGAAAAATATAAAGAGAAAGGTTATTAGCATATAATACAAACACATTTTGATAAGAGAGGGAAACCAAGCATAAAAGATAAGACAAGGAGTAAGATATTTATCTTTGGTAAAATGGTGAGGGATCCTTCTTAATCCAATCTTGAGGGATAACTACAACTTTATCAAAATAAAAGGTGTTCTAACAAGACTTGTTAGACCTACAAATTCTAGAGATCAAAACATAAAGGAAAACAATTCAAAACTTAGAATAGAAGACCAAGGGAGGATATGTGTAAGGGAGGACTTAGTAGTATAAGTCCTTGACTTCTGATTCTTCTTCAGTCTTGTTCTTCTTAGATGGAGCTTCATCAACGACATTTGCTTGATCCCTATTTTTTTCTTATTTCTTGGATTCTCGGGATAATGACTCTGGTAATGTCCCATCTTGTGGCAATTGTAACATTCAACTTAGGATAGGTCCACTTTCTTCTTTGTTCCATTGAACTTCTTGAAGGTTCCTTTCTTTTTGTGATGAGCAGAGTAAGCATTTGAGGTGTCTTCTTCTTCATTTTCCTTTTTGTTGTTTACCATTGACATTCTGGTTTCTTCTTGAAACAAGCATTCCACATTTGCTCAAATGTTTGCATATTGATCTGAATTGGATCATTATAATGTTTTTCATCCATCTCGATGCATTTGGAGTGGAAAAAGTGGAGGAATCAGCTCACGGGACCGTTTTTACCGACGAGACCCAGTTTGGCGAAATGGGGTCTGAAACCTTCCGGGAGCGTTTTGAGGCATCAAACACGTTTTTTGGGGGTAAAACTTTGTCGCTTTAGTGCCGCACCTTTTTATGCTATTCTACACACAGAGACCTTTCCAACGGCGCAAGAAGCGCATCAATCAGAGTCTGTATGCAAAAGTTATGCCACTCAGAAGTTGGCCTTCCTGTTTTCACACCTATAGTTCGGGAGGATGTCGCATCAACCCCCATTATTCATGGAAAAGGGGCTAGGCACGTGATTATGATGTATAAGGCTCTAGAAGAGTCTATTTTGTAATTCTAGTTAAGAATTGATGTAGTCAAACTTAACCACTAGTAGGTTATCGAGTTGTGTTATAACCATGCCACTAGGAGGAAGAGGCATTCCATTCTTTCTAGAGCATTTTGTTCCATAGCCGAGCAAAGATAGCTAGGAGAGATGGGAGGTAGAGCACACAGAGAGGATTTGTGCATTGTAAGAGCCCAAGGGCCACAGGCATTACTTCTTTGTACCTGCAACGATATTTCCAGACAGAGAAAGAGAGCGAAGCGGTCTTACCTTCCAACTGGGTTTTCTCCCAAAAGGGTTTCCCAGAGAGCATATCTTGTGTCTTATGTGTGTGTGAGCTTATTTTGTCGTTCTCTACTTTTCTGCTTAATTCCCTTTTACATGCATGCACTAATTACAATAAAATCTATAGATCTAAAAAATAAATAAAACTGTAATAAAGTAGAATCTCAGATTTTTAATATAATATTACCAGATATGTTGTGACGAACTGTCCAATGGAATATCCACGGCAGTTTACGGATCACATATCCTTCCAACTATTGAGTCCTGAAGCAAAGACATCCAAGATTTAGGTAGTCCTAGAAGAGCAGTAATTACGAGCTCCTTTTTTGGGACAATTTCATCTTGCTTGAAGTTCATCCCTGATGCTAGATATCCTTATAAAGTATGATGAAACAATATCATCCTTTGTCATTTTGATAGTTCTTATTTCATTCTTGAGGCTTGCTATTTGACCAATGTTCTTGATTGTGAATAACTTGGAGAAAGCCTCATACATTTCTTGAGCAGAATTTATGTTTGATATGTATGGAATTAAGTTATCCTTAACTCCATCCACTATTAGATTCATAGCCATGATTTCAAGTTCTCTAAACTTCACTTTATTTGCATTACTTGATTCATCAGTAGGCTTCTTAACTTTTCCTTCAACAAGATCTAAGACTTTGTTCTTTTCGAGAATGAGATCTATTCTCTTTTTCCAAGCCCTGTAGTTGGAGGCTCCTTCTAGTTTGTTCTCTGCCTTCATTGAGTTTGTCATGGTTCCTGTAGATAGTAGGCTTGTCTTTTTATATGATCCCTTTAATGATCTTCCTTTAATCTCCTTTTTCCTTCAATAGATCTTCAGGCTGCATTTTTCTCCTTCTTTACCTTAGCTCTGATACCATGTTAGAAAATAAAAAAGGCAGAAAGATTTTCTTATGTTGATAATTACTTGTGATATTCTTATGTTCTTATTAACTTTCTTATGTTCTTCTTTTATATTTGTTTCATCAAGCAATTATCAAAAGCAAAACATGAAGATCAGGGACACCAGATGTAGGCGGACAGCCAGGGCTAAAACCCCTATATAGGGGAAAACCCAGTCAACAAAATCTTCCTTCAGTAGATTCAAAAACAAGATGAGATAGACCAAGACTCTAGACCTTCCTCCTCTACCAAATCAGCCCTTCCTCCTTGTAAATATCCTTTTCTTAGTCTTCCAAATGTCAGCCCTTCAAAGTGCAGCTTCAATCCAGAACTTTGATCTAGCAGCAAAATTTTTGAGACAGGTATTCTAGAATTTTGGCCTCCCCAACAATTGCAGAATTTCGGCCTTCCAGCAAAACTCCAGAACTCTACACGTGTGAGATGAGAGACAGAGAAATCGAATTCTTGACCTTGAAAGAGACCTTCTTCTTTCCCTTAGACTTGTCTTCCTCTTCCTTGGAATTTCACACTTTTCCAGCTACAATATTTTGCAAATCGAACTTGCTTGACTTGCTCTCCAAATGAGGTCGAGTTGCTCCAATATATAGGCTTCTTGTGAGGTCAAATTACTCTGTTTGAGGCCGACTTGGTGGAGGAGTTCTAGAAGACCTAAAATACAATAAAATAAATTTCTTCTTTGACAGATAAATCCCAAGAAAGGTTCTTTACATTATGACATGGGCAAGGACACTTGACATAAACCCTAGAAGCCTGCAATGGAGGCTTTGACCTAAAAATAATTGACCCAAGCATGAAACCCATGCTTTAATAATTCATAATAAAATTTATTTTGACACATAATTACATTATACAATTATGAAGACCGAACCTAGTTACATTCTTCAACACAAGGGAGAAATTTCATCTTTTCCAAGGTTTTTGGAAACATTTTGCAAACGTTGGAGCAAATATGATCCTCATCAATGGTTATCCATTGTTGAATGGTTTATGGAAATGTATAGTGCACTAAATGTTATTGAAGAGGGTCTTAGTCCTCCTCCCAAAGACAATGAAACAACTACTAAAGAGAGCACAGCCCAGATCTAAAGAAGCATTTTTCAACCTATTTTTCCAGCCTAGAGTAGCTTGTGGCCACTTCCATCTTTTCTACAAATCCCATATCTACCTTGTTACCCACCAAAATGGGTAACCCCATAGGAGAAAACTTCCCTCCTACATTTGATAGCCAACCAACAACCCCTACCAGCGACTATTTGACGATGATATGCCATGTTGTTGGAGAATCAAGTAGGGCAATTATTTAAACAATTCTCCTTATCCGTGATAAAAGCTTGTGAACTTATGTTATCTTCTTTTATACTGTGTTATATTCTTTTCATTAAACAATTATCAATAGCATAAACCATGAAGATCATAAAAACAATGGACACAAAATATAGGCTCCAAGCTAGGGAAAAGCCCCTCTAAGGGGAAGACCCAAAAAGAATCTCTTTTATTCTTATAAAATTAGATCAAATGAGAAATCCAAGACCCAAATACCAAAGTCAAGACCTCCTACACGCACCAAATCAGCCTTTTAATTGATCTCCTTCAAACAAGACAAAGTCTACCAAATTCAACGAAGTTCAACCTCTTCAAAGTTTACAATAATCAAAATTTTGGCCCTCTATTTAGGTCTACAACTTTGCCTACAATTCTCAAACCTGTAATTTGCATAGAAACCCTAATTTCGCTTGCACGTGTGGACAGAAAAGCTAAAATTTTCAAGTCTTCTTCCTTTTCTTTTAGTTCTCCTTTCTTCCTAGTTTTCTTGCTCTCAATTGCCTTCTTATAATATTGCAGATCGAACTTTGGTAGTGCTCCAAATGAGTTGAAGTCTCATGCTATATATATACACCTTTTAAGAGGTCAAATAGGCCTCTTCTAGGTCGACTTCTCCTAGACTGGGCCGACTTGGTCTTGGAAGACAATTTGTCTTTCTACTTCTAGACACAAAAATCATTTCTTTTTCATGTTACAACTTGCCCAAAAGGGTCTTATACAAATGATAATGACTCTCTTGACTCATGAAAAACCCTAGAAGCATGAAGAACATGCTTCACTTAGTAATGAATCAACTTGAGCATGAAACCTATTACCCACCACCCGTGGGTAGTATCCATAGGAGAAAAAATTTCTCCTAGATGGTCCTCAGCCAGCAGCCCCTTGTAGCCACCAGATAGCTGGATGTTCCACTAAATCTGCCACTCGAGCCAGTTGTATGCTCCCTCGCCCATCTGCTATGATCATATGTTTGAAGGTGGGCCTGCTATGATCGTATGTTTGAAGGTGGGCCTTCCATTGTATAGTCGAGTATTTGTGTTTACTTATCGTGTGTTGAAATGTGTAATTAGGTTCAGTCTTCATAATGTCTAATGTAATCATGAATTTATGTATTTGATGTAAAGAGAAAAATAAATTCTATTATTATTATTTTTGTAACATGGATTTCATGCTCAAGATTATTTTATTTAGGTCAAGCACCCATTGAGTGCTTCTAGGTTTTGTCATTAAGTCAAGAAGAGTCATTGTAATCTGTAAAGACCCCCATTGGGCAACTTGTATTATGTCAAGAAAAATTATTTGAGTCATAAATTGTGTCAAAGTCACCCTCCAAGACAAGTCGGCCTGCATAAGAGAAGTCGGCCTACAAGCAGCGATAAGTTGGCCTCATGAACAGAGCGATTCGACCACCATGAAGAAGTTATATATAAAGAGCTCGACCTCATTTGTAAAAAGTATCCAACAAGTTCATTGAAGTATAAGAAGCACAAGAATAACCAGCAAAGGGAAGGAGAATAAAAAGCGGAAGAACTGGATTGTTTTTAAAGCTACTTCACCTCACACGTGCGAAATTATTAAGGCATCAATTTGTTGTAGTTTGACCAAATTACAGTCACATCAAGAGGAGTCGAGTTGGATGTCAAGAAGATCAGTTTTTCATGTCGAATGATCAAGGATAGTGAATCAAGCCAAGCGAAGAAGAAAAGCACCCTCATTCTGCGATAGGCTGTCCACACGTGCGAAATTGCAAGGATTTCAAAAAGGTCGAAAGGCACAGATCTTAGCGGTGACTTGTTAATTTTAGGTATGTTCTATGCTTAAGAGCAATTTATTTCAATTTTCACAGTTAGCTCAATATCTTTTCCAGATTAGCAATCACGTCAGCATTAAAGTAAACTGCGGATAGAACATAAACATAAATCGCAGAAGACAAGCCAAGACAAGAGGACACAAGATGTGGCGCTAGCCAGGGACAAGCCCCAATGTGGGGAAACCCTTGATCAATTCTTCTTATATGTTGTTCAATAGTTCAGCGGAGGGAGAGAGAGAGAGAGAGAGAGAGAGAGTACATAAGTCAACACTTTGACTTATCTAGATGAGAGCATAGATCATATCTAAGAAGATGATACATGAGATCAGTTGAAGACATGTTGCTTCAACTGATTCTCCAAGGTGACTTCTTCACCTATCATCGTGCTGCATCTCATCATCATGCTGCACCTCACTGTGTTGCACCATGTTGCACCCATCATCACAATGCTGGACCTCATGACTGTTGCACCTAATGTTGCACTGTTGTCCCATGTGCCATGGTTGAACCATGTTGTCATACAGCATGTCTCATGTGCTTTCCACAGCTATCCATGTTGTCCATGCTTTCCATACTGCACCATGCTTGCCATGCTGTCCAAGCTTGCCATAATGCACCATGTTGTCCATGCTTGTTGTCTCATTGTGCCACTGCTGCACAATGACATGGCAGTCCCATCATTGTTCTGTCTCATCATGTTGTTGTCCCATTGAACATTGTAGCACAATATCATTGTTGCTAGTACTGTTGTCCCATCACGGCTTGTTATCTCAATATACTTACAGCAACCCAACATAGTTGTTGTCCCTATAGCAACATAACATACTTATGCTGCTCCAAATATGTATGTACCATTGCCTAGCTATCCTAGTTGTACTGCTGCACTGCTGTACCTAACAGTCATGCCCAAAACATTGTTGTTCTGGGCATATGGCAGCCTTGTTGTCTTGTTGTCCATGCATCATGGTTCCACCATGCTCCATTGCCTAGTTGTCCACAACATTATTGTTCCAATGCTGCCTTCACTGCTGCTTATGTGGTAACTGGTTAGGGCATCTGGCAGCCCTTACACACCCAGCCAAACAGCCCCTAAAATCTACCCAAATTTGCCCTTAATTAATGCGGTTGTCCTCCAAGGGAAGGCTGTCCCCTTCGCTATAATTCTGGGCAGCCTTCTAGCCCTTAATAATGGCTCTGCCCTCCTCTCATTACAATGGCATCCTACAGCCCTTAGAACAGGCCTGCGGCAGCCTTTCTAGAGGACTGTTCCACCCTCTACGAGCCCTCAAACAACTTCCTTTCTCCTCGACTTTCTAGCTCGGCCTCCTTTCATCCCTTCAGTCTTCCTGAAATGGCTTCAGAACAACCCTATTTCACCCACGCTGAATTGCCTCTTCTTGTTGCGGCCCTAAGCTTCAAACTTCGGCCTTTCTCCCTACAAGAGCACCCAAACAGCCTCTCTTTCCCACGCTGTCTAGGGCAGCCTCTTTCTTGGTTGCGTAGAGGCCAGCGTATAGGCTAGGGCTTCTTCTTGATAGCGTAGATACTAGGGTTGTCCTCCTTGTAGCGTTAGGGCTTCTCACTTGACTGCGTCCTCTAGATTAGGGCAGCGTTCTTCTTCTTGACTGCGGCTAGGGCAACCTCAATCCTCCAACATCTAGGGCTTCCACTCCTAGATTTCTCTTCCACTAAAACCCAAGACAAGTGGAGAGAAATCAAGATAGAAGTGTGTGTGAGAAATGACTCTCAAGTCATCTCCTTTTATACTAAAACGTTGAGCACATGTGGGGTTTATTTGGTTGTTGGCCGACCTTGACAAATTGGCTTATAACACAAATAAATTCATAACTCCATGAATACTTATTGGAATCAGATGATCTTTAGATCAACCCTACACCTCTCGATGAGAGGGATCCAAGAAAAATATCAGCTGCCATAAATAAGATGACCCGCATGGAGTTTGGCCCTAGTTGCCAATTTTAACACTCCCTCTCAACTAGGGAGAACTCCATCCATTGATCCATATGTCCCACTGTATTATCTCTGCCATCAGTGCCCTGCACTGCTCTGCTATGCTGAGCTCTTCTCTGCTCTGCTGAGATCTGCTTTGCTGAGCTCTGCTCTATTGAGCTCTGCTTTTCTGAGCTCTGCTCTGCTGAACCTTGAAGAAGAAAAATTGATCGAGAATGTCTCATACCATTCTCTACTAACCTGAAGTTAGTTTTATTGATCCCAGATCAATATCACAAGAGAGTGTCTCAAACCACTCATACTGATCCCAGATCAATGGAGGTCATCCTAGCATAGTGAGTACGGTAGACACAACGATGCGTCCATCGATAGTACTACTATGATCCCTAACCCCATTTCCCTACTCATTTGCCAGATGAGAGGTACTTCCCGTGAGTCCCAGACTGCATGTGTAGGATGCCTCGACAGGAGAACCATTCATCCTGTCCCTAAGTCGCCCTGGGGTATCACAGGGGAAGGCTTAGCCATTCACCCTGTACACAGCGCACCATTAGGGGAGGGTGAGCCGCCCTATGGTCGTTGGTTGCTCCAATAAGTACCCCAAGCCCCCCAGAGCTCCCAGAGCTCAATGCATGCAACATGCAAGACCCTCATAAGAGGGTCTCTCAACGACTCCAAGTCATTCGAGAAATTCACAAATTTGACCTTTCCCAGGGGCTTTCACAAAATGTCTGCGAATTGTACATCAGTCTCAATGTGATGGAGCCTCCTTGCTCATCGACGTACCATATCCCAGATAAGGTAGTATCTGATGTCTATCTGTTGGAGCAATCATAGAATACAGGATTCCTTAACAATCGAATTCCCCCTCGGTGTCATAGAATACAGGATTCCTCAACAATCGAATTCCCCCTGGTTGACACCGAGGATCATGGTGGTATCCGTCATGTGTACAAACAGCTTGCTGAAGAGCTTCCACAACCAGGCAGCTTCACACAAGATCATACTCGTAGCAACCGACTTTTGCATCCTACTCATCCATGATATCAAAGCAGAATCCAAAGAGCACCAACACTCAGAAGTGCTCTTGTGATCCTCCACACTGCCTGCCCAATCAACATTCGAATAATCATGCAGCTTCACATTTCCGGCAGTGTATCTCAATCCATGAGAGATTGTGCCCCGAAGATATCTCAGAAGATTCTTAGCACCAATCCAGTGAGGCTCAACCATATATGAGCTCATCATGCTAACTGCAAAACATATGTCCGGACGGAAGTTCACCAAGAACATCAATGCAAATGAGTTTATGAAACTCAGAGGCATTTCCCAAATCAGGTCCAGCATCACTACCATATAACTTCTGAAAGTTAAGATCCTCAAGGTAGTCACGAGCTTGCAGTTTATCATTCCACATCCGGAATCCAACTCCCTCTTACTTCTACACATGAAAGGGTCTGCACTTGTCAGAAATAAGTCATCCTCAGAAGGTGTCAGTATGAGATGTCTACCATCCACTACCTTCAAGCAATGGTTTGGATCGGCTTCACTCCTAGTCAATCTCAGCTTCATCAAACAGCTATCAATCCTCTCATACTAAGCTCGGGGTGTTTTGCTTCAAGCCATAGAGGGCTTTCTTCCACCTGCACACATGATATTCCCGATCATGAATCTCAAACCCCTCGGGTTGTTCCAAACCTGTGGACCTGTTACACGAGGGGAATGGTCCCCTTGTAAGATTTTCCTTCGGTACATCTCGAACATGTACTTTCATGCTCTTCTTGAATTCAGGCATCCCTGTCACCGTCTGACTCACATCGAGTAGGGCCCCATAATAAGTAGACCTCCAGTGCTATAGATGAGATGTGACAACTGACATGGTCCCCAATGGACCATCTTGCAACTTGATACAAATTTCCAACCCTAAACCCATGAGTAAAATCATCTTAGAAAATTCTATTTTCAATCACGTACCTTTCCATCGATGGATACCATCCTGAAACCTTTGACTTTCACTGCCGATATGGACACCAGGTTCTTCTTGTGATCAGGTACATAAAGAGATTCTCGTAAATGAATCGAGTTACCCTCATTCAATTGAGGGGTAACATTCCCTACACCCTTTTCGGGATAGGTGGCATCGACTCCAAGTATAATCCCACAATTGTTTCCATCTCTACCAAATTAGAGAGAGCACCCTTCTATCCGATGAAGTGCCTTGAAGCACTACAATCAATAAGCCAGATTCCCAAAGAATCTGAAGGAGAGGGCCAATACAAGATAACGCTTCTTTATCTTATCAGAAACAACATTTGATTCTTCATACCTGGGGTTCCTTGCTTTCTCTGAAGAGTCAGTCGTTTCCTTGATGACCTGCATTACCTGTCATTCCTCTAATCATTGAAGATGTCCCTGGAATGATTGTTATCATCATCAAGTGATGTTTCCCTGCCATCGGACACTCCTTCGCATAATGGCCGAACTTATTACAACCAAGGCATCTGCCTTTCCTTCCACCCTTAGATCCGGACTTCCCATTGAAGTGATCTTTAGGTAGGCCATCAGAAACTTCCGCTGCGCCATTCTGATAATATTCTCTACTTCGACCTCACCATTGGTGAATTTGAAGAGGGATGAGGAATCCATTGATCATTTTGTCCTTTCCCAACTGTCTTCGATGATTGCTCTTTCACCCTTGCTTGGGCATTGTCTTCACCTCAGCTCTAATACCATGTTAATTTTAGGTATGTTCTATGCTTAGAGCAATTTATTTCAATTTTCACAGTTAGCTCAATATCTTTTCCAGATTAACAATCACATCAGCATAAAAGTAAATTGTAGATAGAACATAAATCGCAAAAGACAAGCCAAGACAAGAGGACACAAGATGTGGCGCTAGCCAGGGACAACCCCCAATGTGGGGAAACCCTTGATCAATTCTTCTTATATGTTCTTCAATAGTTCAGCAAAGAGAGAGAGAGAGAGTAAAGAAGTCAACACTTTGACTTATCTAGATGAGAGCATAGATCATCTCTAAGAAGATGATACATGAGATCAGTTGAAGACATGCTGCTTCAACTGATTCTCCAAGGTGACTCCTTCACCTATCATCGTGCTGCATCTCGTCATCATGCTGCACCTCACCGTGTTGCACCATGTTGCACCCATCATCACAATGTTGCACCTTATGTTGCACTGTTGTCCCATGTGCCATGGTTGAACCATGTTGTCATACAGCATGTCTCATGTGCTTGCCACAGCTATCCATGTTGTCCATGCTTTCCATACTGCACCATGCTTGCCATGTTGTCCAAGCTTGCCATGTTGCACCATGTTGTCCATGCTTGTTGTCCCATTGTGCCACTGCTGCACAATGACATGGCAGTCCCATCATTGTTCTGTCTCATCATGTTGTTGTCCCATTGAACATTGTGGCACAATATCATTGCTGCTAGTATTGTTGTCCCATCACGGCTTGTTATCTCAATATACTTACAACAACCCAGCATTGTTGTTGTCCCTACAGCAACATAACATACTTACGTTGCTCCAAATATGTATGTACCATTGCCTAGCTGTCCTAGTTGTATTGCTGCACTGTTGTACCTAACAGTCATGCCCAAAACATTGTTGTTCTGGGCATATGGCAGCCTTGTTGTCTTGTTGTCCATGCATCATGGTTCCACCATGCTCCATTGCCTAGTTGTCCACAACATTGTTGTTCCAATGCTGCCTTCACTGCTGCTTATGTGGTGACTAGTTAGGGCATCTGGCAGCCCTTACACACCCAGCCAAACAGCCCCTAAAATCTACCCAAATTTGCCCTTAATTAATGCGGTTGTCCTCCAAGGGAAGGCTGTCCCCTTCGCTATAATTCTGGGCAGCCTTCTAGCCCTTAATAATGGCTCTGCCCTCCTCTCATTACAATGGCATCCTACAGCCCTTAGAACAGGCCTGCGACAGCCTTTCTAGAGGACTGTTCCACCCTCTACGAGCCCTCAAACAACTCCCTTTCTCCTCAGCCTTCTAGCAAGATACTCGGCCTCCTTTCATCCCTTCAGTCTTCCTGAAATGGCTTCAGAACAGCCCTATTTCACCCACGCTGAATTGCCTCTTCTTGTTGTGGCCCTAAGCTTCAAATTGCGGCCTTCCTCCCTACAAGAGCACCCAAACAGCCTCTCTTTCCCACGTTATCTAGGGCAGCCTCTTTCTTGGCTACGTAGAGGCCAACGTATAGGCTAGGGCTTCTTCTTGATAGCGTAGATACTAGGGCTGTCCTCCTTGTAGCGTTAGGGCTTCTCACTTGACTGCGTCCTCTAGATTAGGGCAGTGTTCTTCTTCTTGACTGCGACTAGGGCAGCCTCAATCCTCCAACATCTAGGGCTTCCACTCCTAGATTTCTCTTCCACTAAAACCCAAGACAAGTGGAGAGAAATCAAGATAGAAGTGTGTGTGAGAAATGACTCTCAAGTCATCTCCTTTTATACTAAAACGTTGAGCACATGTGGGTTTATTTGGTTGTTGGCCGACCTTGACGAATTGGCTTATAACACAAATAAATTCATAACTCCATGAATACTTATTGGAATCGGATGATCTTTAGATCAATCTTACTCCTCTCGATGAGAGGGATCCAAGAAAAATATTAGCTGCCATAAATAAGATGACCCACATGGAGTTTGGCCCTAGTTGCCAATTTTAACATGACCGAACTTACGAAGTGAAGCCGAAATCTGGAGCATTGAAGTAATTTGTCTATCGTTGACTTTGAGAAAGAGAGATTCATCAAGAAGAGGTTTGACTTGGTCTTGGAGGGGTATTTGTGAAGGGTCATATGTTTTGGAATTCATCATCTGAACATTCTATAAAAAGAGAAGTATTCTTGTGGGTTTTCCTCTCAAGAGGAGAGGTTTTGGCTCTAGCTAGCAGCCTACAATTTGTGTCCTCTTGTCTCATTGAATTTTATTGTTTGGTAGTTGTTTGATGATAGAGAACACAATAATAATCAAGTGAAAGAAGAAGTTAATAACAAATACCTCAAGTTAAACAAAAGAACATCACAAGCAGTTAACAAACTAAGAGAAATCACCTAATATAGTTGCCCCTAGATTTCTCAACATGGTATCTGAGTTAAGGTGACAACGACAAGAAAAGGCAGCTTGAAGAAGATCATCCAATTGAAGAAGGATACACAAGGGCTGAACGCAAGGAAATCATCAAGGAAGACTAAAGAGCATCAAGGAATACAAAGAACATCAAGGAGGAATACCAATCACATGACAAGGATCACATCACTTGGAAGAAGAAGAAGACCTCAAAGACCCTACCTCCATTCAAGGACTTAACATATTTAAAGCATCTTGAAGTCTCCACATTCGACATTTCTACATCCAAAGAAAGCAAGAAGAGAACTTTATCATCAAAGGGATCAAGGCAACAAGGCAATCTCCCTCTCTTGAAAAAGAAACATTGTCATCTTTGAAGAAGGAAGACATCATCAAGGAAGTCATCATCATCAAAGAGGACATCAAGTTGAAGATATCATCATCAAGAAGCATCTTCACTTGACAAGTATTCTATATTTTTATGTCTCAATCCTCAAATCAATTGACTTCATTCTGCAAGGAAAACAATAAATTGGTTGGGACCTCGAACTACCTTGCATGGAAGAAGAGAATTGATTTAATTCTCATGGAGAATGAAGTTATTGAATACGTAAAGGGCTCCATCACCAAACCATCACAAGAGCGAAGGAGAAATAAGGGCACAAAGGATCCTCATAGTGTCAATCAAGGATCCTCTCATCCCTTATGTTGCAAAGTTGAAGACAGCGAAGGAGATCTATGACAAATTGGTGGAACTATTTTCTGTAAGCACTGCAGGAGAAATCATATCGAAGAGAACCGAAATATACAAAATGAAAATCTCAAGGGAAGAAGGGATAGCTTCATATTTCATGAAGGTATCTCAGATTAAAGATCAATTACAAGAACTTGGAGAAGTAATGTCTGATCAAGAGATGACCACCATTGTGCTCAATGCACTACTTGATGAATGGGGGAATTTTGTATCAAGCATCTATGGGAAGAAGGAAACCACTCCATTCAGCGATCTCTGGTCATTATGCAAGATTGAAGAATACAGATTAAAATCAAAGAAAGATGTTGGATCAAATGAACAAACACAATCATATGCAGCATCGACAAGGAAGAAAGGAAAATTTAGGAAATTTAAGCCTCGAAAGAAGTTTCAAAAGAGAATTTATATGTCAAAGATCCAATGCTATGAGTGTAATGAATATGGGCATTTCAAAAGGAATTGTCCTAAACTCAAGAAGGACAACAAGAAGAGAAAGGAAAGAAATGAATCCCATGTCACCGAAGAAGTAGAAGAACCTGAAAAGAAGAAGTCAAAGAAGGAAGAAGTGATAGACCTCCACTACTAGAAGGTCTCTCACACAATTTCATGTACATTGAAGTTAGCAAGTAAAAGTAGAAAACATCACAAGTATGATAGGATGCATGACATCATCATAGAGGCATGAAAGGATAGTTGAAGTAGCAATCTATATGGTTGGAGAAAGTCATCTAGCAAGATAAAAGATAAAGAGATCATCATACATCATCATCATTAGGAAGAAGCATTTGTAGAATGAGGATTATCAAAGGTCCTCCATTGGAATCTTCATTAGAAGGTTCACCTCTACTTAGAAGAAGCGTCTCGCAGAAAAGTCTACATTCCACCTTGTGTGGGATCCAATGGTTAGAAGGATGAAGGTATGGTGACAAAGAAGTGCAGCATGTCAAGTTGGTTGAAGTACTACTTTCATCTTCAAGCAAGGAAAGGAAGTTGCTAGAAGGAAGACTAGATGATCAAAAGAAGGAAGAGGTATGTATATATATGGTAATAGATAGATAAAGTCATGTCATCATATAATTGCATATCAAATGATTGAATGCTCTATCTCATGAGGATGATGAAAGAAGAAGAAACTCTTCCATTAGAATGATGCAAGATGGCATGTAGTCAATGTGCCTAGAACTCTTCCACATATCGACAAAGATGAAATCAACATAATATAACCTCATGAAGAATATGAGGGGTTGGCAACTATGGTTCCTATGATAAAGGAACTATGAAAGATCTTGAGGAAGCAATAAGTAAAGAAAGGTAAAAGAAGAGTTCGTGAAAGATGCATCTATTGTCATGCAAGATAAGATAGATAAGAAGAGATAGTATCTCTTCTTGAGAATTTCGCTAGCCTTATTGATGGACAAATTGCAAGTTTAATGCATTTCGATGTTTGGAAAGACTTGTCTTTATCTTGGAGCTTTCATTTTTGTCTCTATTGGTGATTGGAAAACTTCGCTATACTTGTGACTTTTACATGGTTTCTTTCTCATGTTTTGCACTTGTGTAATGTATGGAAAAATTTCACTCATGACGTTGGTGTAGCTGCCCTAATGAAATGCAAATTTGTTTTATCTTGTCTTTGTGAGAGACTGTTCATATGTTTATGCAAAGTATAGTGAATGAATGTCCTTAGGGTATATGATTATTCATAATTACCTTGATAAGACATCAAAGAAGTATAAATTTCCCTAGTAACGTAGTAGTTGCTCCTAGGGCCATGCGAAGTTGTTGGGGAACTCCTTGATTGGGTATAAGCATCTCCAAATATTGAATCATGCTGACTCCATTCTCCATATAGGCTAGGCACTAGTCTAGCCCCAGGGGATCACAAAACGAAAATTATTTTCACCTCATTTTTCTCTTTTCTAAGTCGTAACCCTAGTAGGCTCCCTAGGGCATCACATAAAATCAATTGTAACCATCCAAAATTAGTGAAACTTGGTAAAGAGTTGCGCTAATGTGTCCTTGAAAGGTCCTCCAATTTTCAAGCCATTCTAACAGTGAGGTTTCAAGTTATCCCAAGCCCTAGCTCAAGAATCGTTTCTCCCTAGGCTTCCTTTGGTCAGTGACTTCATTAAGGGTCATTGCAATAAAAATCCAAGTCAAATCCTATTTCTTTGATCCTTTTCTCCTCCCTCACTTGGTCAAGTCCATTTGTTTGAAGTTACACCCCAAACCCTTGACCTCGTTTGGGTTCGCTAGGGCTTCTTTGTGGTCCCACATCCTTGTCACTCAAATTTCACAAGGATTAATTAGAAACCCTATTCATTTAGGATTCTTAGGTCTAGGGTACATCACATTAAAACATACCCCTCAAACCTAGATCTAGATCTCCTAGCCCTTCGTGGAGAGCCACTCACCTTACTTCTAAAGCAAGCAATCCCCATCATTGAAGTCCCTCATTCGAATAGGCTTTTGAAATAATTATCCACACACCATTGATATATCTCTCACTGTGATTTCCCAAATACCAGGACTCCTCCCATCGGTGAAAGTCCATAAAGGGAAGGGAGCTTTAGCTGAGGTGACAGTGGGCTATTGCTCCATTGTTGCCACTTGAACTAGTAGTTTCTCTATAGGAACCCCTGCTAGTTTGAGCGGTAACAAAACCCATGCTAGAAATAATATTTTTTTTCTTTGTTTGCTTGTTACATAAGATATACATAATGACGTGAGTTCAATGAGAATTATGAAGACCGAAACTAGTTACATTTTCCAACACATGTGCCTCTGCGATTTGCATCAACCATGTTCCTCTCACCATCCAACATCTACACTTGGATGAAGGCAGGTTGTTATTCAAAAGGTACTTTGATCATTTTGCAATCGATTGTTTATACTTGTTTGTTTTAGGCATTTAGTATGGATATCGGATGATTTGGAGGATTGACAAATCTTGATCGTGATTTTGTCCTCTTACCTTACCAAGGGGGTTAATCTTTAACCTTGGTCCAATGGGACCACCATTAAGGCCTTAGGGTTATAAGAAGGGCACTATTGGGAAAGCCATGATTGAGATAGAGTGTTCATTGTCCCATATACCATACTTAACACTTACCATCGTACATTACAAGCCCCATATACCACATCCATTCTTCGAGTCCAACTTGTCATTGGTTCTTTGGGATTTGGCATCCACATGTTCACATTCCTTAGGTAGGGCCGGAAAACTACTACCCTAGAGGTTGATGCAACTAAAATAAATGAAAAAGCACATCATGGCTACAATGAAAGAAAAAGAAGAAAATCAAAAATGTAAAAGATGGTCGAGGATATAAATTAGCACGTGGACAAAAAGCCTAGAATGAGCTCTATGCCCCTCATTAACCATCACCCGGTTCTTGAGCACTTCATGCTCCTTTACATCAACAGGAAGCCTTGCATGTCCCAACCCTAATGTGTAATAAATTGTTTCATCTTAAAGGGTAATAAAATTGTTATATCATAAAAAGCAAGTCCTAGCCCTTGAGCTATAAGTGGTAATACAAAGAATAATTAAGAAGTAAAAGATGCACAAGAGGGGTCAAAAAAGCAAGTCGAGCAGGGTAACTCATGCCACCACGATTGCTCCCTCCTTTACATTCATAAACTCAACATTTGACTTACTCAGTTGTAGAGTTAGCAAGGGCGCATTTGAAGTAGAGGGAGATACCGGCAACAAGGGTTTCAACAGAGATTTGAGAGAAGAATTCTGGAGGAGATTTCCACAGTGATTTACAATTTCTAGAGGCAAGAAGGAGGTTGATTTTATCTGCAGAAGAGGAGATCGATTCAGCTAGTGCAAGTAGCTAGTTAGCCAGTGCGAGTTGCAAAGGAGAGCTCGATTTAGTGTACCAGTACTTAGAAGCGGGAGCAGGAGCGGGAGCGGGAGCGGGGAGCGACATTTCAAAAGCTCCCGATTTGGGAGCGAATCGGGAGCGAATTTTTATATAATATATATTTTTATATATTTTCATGCATATATGTCAACAAAAGCATGTAGAATGACGAATTAGATATAAAAAGCATAGAAGTATGGATTACACCATATAACATCAATCATCTAGAAGTTATAATCTTCATCAACCACGTCCACAAGTTACAAGTTCTCATTTATATAGCATGTAAGGGTGCACATAACCAAAATAGCATCGAGTGTAATCCATCTTTGAACTGAAAATACATCAACAAATAGGCTCTAGATGGCCTCTAGCATCCAAAAAAATCATGCTACAACAAATAGCTATATATCATCAAAATCATTGCCTATCTTGGGATCTTTGTCATTAATATCACCTGCTAAGCAATTAACATAAGATAGAAAAAAAGTAGCATGTCAAGTCAAGATTTTGTTTGAGTAATGGGTACATTTTTAGTAGGGTCATTATAGAGGAGTTCCACAACCAATGTCACTAACACGAAGGTACATAGAGGACTTGGTGCTCTTGATTAAATACGAGTCCCATACCCTAGTACATGACAAAATCCAATGGAAACATTGCAATCCCCCCAATCCTGATAAGTCTGTTGGATTTTGAGTGAGATCTAAAATTCTATTTTCTCCATATGAAATCCAATGAGGTTAAAACCACTCTCAAACATCCTGAGTCATTTCATGGTAATGTTAAAAATTTAAGTAAAAGGATGAAAATGAAAGATAAAGGAGAATGTCAGTTTTAAGTAAAAGGATGAAAATGAAAGATAAAGGAGAATGTCACTTTTACTTTAACATTACCATGAATTGCATATCAATACTAGGGCCATAAGCTTGAATATTAGGCTGCCCTACTCAAAAAATCTTGTTTCTTTGAAAAAAAATTGCATTTGGAAGTTTGGAACATCATTGTGACAAAAATTTTGTGAAAAAAACCAGGAAGCGAATTTTTTTTTGCGGGAGCGTGACAGGAGTGAATTTCGGGAGCACGCTCCCAGGTCACTCCCGATTCACTCCCGCTCGGAGCGCGCTCCGAGAGCAATTCGAAGAGGGGGGGGGAGTTGCTCTCCTGCAACCCTGTGTTGGAGGCAGTTTTACTTGAAGGGACATTTTCCCGGAGGTTGTGCCAATTTTCCAGAGCGTACAGTGCGCATTTTTGGGCAACAGTGCGAGTGCCAGGAGGAGGTGCGAGTTTGCTGGAGGAGATTGATTTGATTTGCAGAGGAGATTTTGTGTCTCCAGATTATTTTTTCCTGTGGAGATTATTATTTGTCAGAGCTTTGCCATTATCAAGCAAGCAGATTGTTGTACTCTTAAATTGTTGAAGAATTAATATAAACCCTCATTTGTTGCACTGGTTTTCCCCACATTGGGGTTTTTCTAGGGACTCTTGTCCAAAAATCTTGGTGTCCAAATTTTTGTGTGTGCATTATTTTATTAGTTCCTGAATTTAATTTTGTGAAGATTACAATAGTGAATAAATCGTTATTTGTCGAATTAAAATTATGAAGACAAATAATCTCCAACAGGTAGAAGATTAAATTCCAATTATTGCAATCGTGGAAATTTCACACATTGTGCCAAAGTAGTGATTTAAGCAAGCAAAGGCAATTCACACTCTCTCTGAGGAGGTTGAATTCACGTGTGGTGATGACAAAGTGAAATGGAGGGATCCTCTATTTATATGAGGCCTAAAATTAAGGTTACAATCCCTAAAGCAAATTTCCTTTTTGAGTGTTCCACAAACAAGAGGTTACAAGCCAACTTTATAGTTCAAAACAAAAAAAATAGTTCCATAAATGGCCACACGTATGGGTTGATTTCCTCTAGAAACAAAATTTCATCTCCTTTTTTAGAAATAAATGCCGTAATGAGGTGTGGAATGGGATAAGGAGATGCTACACCACCATAATCAACTTCCAATCCTAAGGATAAGCCCCAATAAATGTCTCAAAGTGCCCTACATCACCCTCTCAAAGGTTAGTTGGTGCCTTTCTTCTCTAAGCATTGGGGCTTCAAGGTTGAGTACAAGTCCTCCCTTATCATCCTCGGGATGACCATCATCATCTGGACTCTAGGACAAGAAACACCCATCAAACAATGTCAAGGTCCACTGGGGGGTGTCTTGGGTCCGTTGGGTACGACATCAAGTAAATCCAACACCAAGCAAGAGGAGCTCAGTGTTTCAGCATCCGGGGGTGCTCTGGGGTGTCAATCATCTTCTGGAATCATAAAGGTACCCGACGCTTTACCCTGGATGGGCAATGTTGCATCTGCAGGGTCATCACTGCTCTCTAGAAGGTACAAAACAACCTAGGCATACTGTGCAGTGGCGTGTTGGAAGGTTTCCATAGAGGCTTTTGTTGTTGTGTGAAGAATCACCTGGAAAAACCATTTCAAGATCAAGTGAAAGTCACCAATCATTACGGACAATGACCATAAATGCATCATGATGGATCATACTTAATGCTTGGGGCATAATAACACTTCAAACTAATAGCACCTTCAAATATCTAACTAGACCAAGTCTCGTAAAGTGTTCCTTACTTGTGTTAGGAATGACTAGATGCTCAACCCTATTCGGTGTTTCCAGCCCCTAAGGGCAAGGGATAGGTCCTAGGTCAACTCTTCAGTCCATAGGTGCTTGTGATAATAATGGCAATGGAGGGGATGGACTTCAAGGAAAGCTGCCACGGCAATGGAACCAGTGGATGGAGGTCTAGCTTCCTGAGTGTATAGATGTAAGGAGGGAACAATCATGGAGGCATGAGTTACCCCTTTCCTCGGCTTGCTTTTTCCACCCCTCTAGTGCACCTTTTACTTCTTTTTGATAATGCTTTGACTAGGAGCATAGCTTAGGAGCCCAAGCTTGCTTTTAATGATTTAGCATTTATTTACCCCTTAATGATGAGATAGTTTATCGCTCATCAGGGTTGGGACATGCAAGAGTTCCTTTATTATGTGATGGAGCATCAAGTGCTCAAGGAACTAGGTGATGGCTAATGAGGGGGGTAGAGCTCATGCTAGGCTTTTGCCCACGCGCTAATTAATGTCCTGACCATCTTTTGCATTTTAACTTTCTTTTTCTTTCATTGTGGCCATTTTATGTTTTTATCATTCTTTTAGCTACATCAACCTCCAAGGCAAAGTTTCCAACCCAAACTTAGGGGTTAGGATAAGAAGGTGCCAATCCCAATGAACCAATGACCACAAGCCTGAAGAATGGAGATGAAATATAGGGAATGATGGAAAGTGGTAAATATGGAATATCATGGACACCCCACAAAGCATAAAGCTTTCATGTTAAACCATTAGGTCAAAAGACTTCGAACTATGATGCAAACAAAATAAAGGAACCTCACCAACATTCAAAGCACTAAGAAAGTAAAACCCTAAAAAGACATACACAAATGTGCCCAACTAGAGAGAATCCTAGTTACAATGCTTTGAGGATAAAGCAATCCTTGAGAGGGTGGCAGTATTATAAACACAATAATACTAAAAATATAACAAATATTAATGTAATTAGTTTAATGAAAAGTCAAAGGGAACATGCCCCTTCACCTCGTGACTGACTATACGTATAAGTAAACCGTCACGAGGCTCACTCATTGTAACCTATCATTTTTATTCATTCTAAAATCAATATATTTTTATTTTCAGAAATATTCTTTCTTCAAATATTAAACAGGGACTGTTTATTACAATATACCTGATATTTTCTCATTTCCGAAAATTTTCAAAGTGGTATTTCAGAATCTTGTATCCATTTCAGAAACTGTACTTGCTTCCAAGCTTCAGGTTACTCTGACCACTATGATTTCCACAACTCTCAAACTGCACTAGTAGTATTTTCGATCATCTCCACCAAAATTGCTCTAAAGCATGGTAGACCATAGAAGGGAAGGTTATACAAATACAATCTCATAATTAACCAACACAAATGTACTCTGAAATGTCAAGACCAAGGTTGCAAGGGAGTCCCCCCCTCAATCCCACTCCCAATCCACGCTCCAGTCGGGAGCACGCGTTTTTTTTGGGAACGACGGAGGGAGTGTCGCTCCCGTCGCTCCGGGAGTGGTTTTTCCAACCGAGGAGCGATCGGGGAGCGATCGCTCCCGACCGCTCCCCGGTTGGCAAAATCACTCCCGACCGGCGGAGAGCGACGCCCGCACGGCGAGGGAGAGGCAATGGCGACGTGGAGAGAGAAAAGGGGAGGGGGAGAAATAAATAAACCCTCTCCCTCTCATTATTCACTTCATCCTAAGTGAGAGAGAGTGAGAGAGAGTGAGAGAGTTTGGAGCAAGGAGAGGAGCTTGGAGGAGCTTCAAAGAGCTTGCAAGGGGAAATTGGAGGCCAAAGAGGTAGGATCTGCACTCTAATCTAGCAAAAAAAAAATATGTTCATTGCTAAATAAATAAATAAATTTCTCTATTTCCCATTCCATTTTTTTGCAGATTCAAAACTTCAAATTTCAAACATCATGGTTATATTTCTTGGCATTTTCTTCTTCTTGGTTCCTTTCTTGGTTATTATGGTGTTGGGGAGTAGAAAAAGGAGGGATGAACATGAAGAAGGGGATGAAGAAGTGGGTTATAGTGGATTTGATGAAAACCCCGGAGAGGAGTACCTTGGTGAGGAGGAGCTGGAGGAGAGTGAACATGATTCAACTCAAAAAACTAAACAAGACCTAACCCCATTGTGGAAATATGTTACTAGGCCTGAAGCAGGGAAAGGGGGTGGAACCACTAAATTTCACTGCCCCCATTGCAACAATAATTACACAGGTTCATACACCCGTGCCAGAAAGCACCTCTGCGGGAAAAGGCCATGGGATGGAGATAAACAAATAGGAATCAAAACTTGTACAGGTGTGTCAGCAGCAGAGAGAGCCAAATACATAAGGGAAGAGGAGGAAGCCCAATACAAATCTAAAAGATCAAAGGGTTTCTTTGAACCAAGCTCACAATCACATGCACAAAGAACTCCTTCAGCATCCTCCTATGGCAGTGGATATGGAGGCACAGGGTCACCAAACATCTCTTTAAGGCGTAGAACCATATCAGATTTCCTTGATGAAGGGTGTAGGAATGATGTGGATTCAAAAGTTTACCAATTTCTCTATGCATGTGGGATACCATTCAATGTTCTTCGATCACCTTATTGGCATGAAATGGTTTCTACCATAAATGATGCCCCTAAAGGATACAAGAGCCCTGGGTATGACAAGGCTAGAACCATTGGACTTGATCATGAAAAAGCAAAAATATCACATTCTTTGAGTAGAATGACAAATTCATGGACTGAGCATGGGGTGTCCATTGTATCTGATGGATGGACAAATGTAAAAGGCAAGCCATTGATAAGTGTTCTTGTTGTGTCTGTTAGTGGTGCCATCTTTCTTTCAGCATATGATTACTCAGACAAGTTCAAGACCAACATCAACATTGCAGAACCATTACTTGAAACAATTGAACGTATTGGGCCATACAATGTCATCCAAGTCATCACTGATAATGTTTCTACTTGTAAGGCAGCATGAGCAATTATTGAGGATAAATACACCAACATATTTTGGTCTGGGTGTTTGGTTCACACAATGAACCTTTTGGTGCATGATATTATTAAGAACAAAAACCAACAATACAAATATATTGGTGATTTGTACAAGAGAGGCAAAAAAAATGATAAAATTTATTACAAATCATAGCAATACCCATGGGCTTTTCCGCAGTCACTCAAGATTGGAGCTGTTGAAGATTGCGAAGACTAGATTTGCTAGCTATTACCTCACCTTCAAGCGCCTTTTGAAGGTAAGAGAGTCATTGGCTAGCATGGTATCAAATCCACACTGGCAGGTATTAAAGGAAAGGGCTACAAATGCAGTTGACAGGCAAGGTTTTGAACAAGTGGAGGAGACTTCTCTTGATGGTCAGTTTTGGGCACGTGTGAAGCAAGTATTGGAATTCACCAAGCCCATTTATCACATGATCTGTTTTGCAGATACAAATAAACCAGTAATTGGGGAGGTGTATGAGCAGATGGATACCATGTTGGGGCAAATAAAAGATATTGTTCAGAAAGATGATCCCAACTTGTATACACTGTGATCCAGGTGGATCTTCAGATACAATGGCATGGAAAATCTCAAAATTCAAAGTGGCAGAAAAGTAAGTATCCTGACATCAGATCGAAGTGCTCGTCGCCCTGATTCCAACGGTGTGAACGGCACTCCAATCCGAGTCCGGATGATGAAGTTGTGGCAGAAAGAGTTTGCCTTAGTTCCTTTGAAAATGAGGCATTTTCTCTTAAAAATGGACTTAAAGCCTTTAGAAGGCAAATCGCAATCGGAGAAGTCAAAGGGGCAGACTTAAGGAGGTGCAGCGGAACCCCCGATCAGCGATCTCCGACTAAATCGCAATCGGGGGCAAGCAATTGGCGATATCGGGATGGAGCGGTCAAAGCCGAGCAAAGCCAACTTGTGATCGCGATCGGCGATCGGAGCGATTGGCCGATCGGCGATCGACAGAACCAGAACCCCTGGCCGTTGTACGAGCGGGATGCCGATGCGATCAGCCGTCGAAAATCCCCGCTTACGGGACTATTGACAGAGCGATGTGCCGATTGCGATATGGGGGTCGGACCCGATGTGTCTATGAGCCCAATTTGATAAACTTTGAGATCTGGTTTTTAAGGTTTTGGTCGGAATTATTAGTGTTTGATGGGTTTTTTTGTATTATCATTTTGAACAATAAAAAGCTATCTTTGGGGTTTTGTTGTGCCTGCTGATCCTTCTACTAAACGGCTTCTATTCTAACAAAAACCGACCTCCGATTTTTAAGCAGCATTGTATTATAAAGCCCGATGATTGGGAAAGTGCAGGGGGAGAGGATTTTTCAGCACGTAGTTCGGAGGCAGGAGAGCTTTCAGGTGGCCGATAGTGCATTTTGTCTAATTTGGACGAGTTTTATATGTTTTCAGCCCCTCTCAACGCCACAGATGCCTTGGTGCTGTCCATTTCTCCATCTTAAGTCTCCATTTCACAGCGATTGTCCAGAATGGAGGTATAAGCCACCTTTTATGTCACTGATGATTGTAATTGTCTTCTTTTCATGCCATTTAATATATGAAGGCCTCCCCATTGATCGAGCAGGGCCCGGAGACGTGTCGGAATTGGATGAACTCCGTTATTAAGTCTTGTTGTCTTCTTGTCGTGCCTTTATGTGTTTTTTTCTTCTTTTCTTGTGTGCACATTAGATTTCTGTGTTAAGCTGCAATTTCTACATGTGATTCTTTCCATACATCTATAAGCAAAAGATCCCTGGATCAAGTGGTATCAGAGCAGGTCTTTTTAGATGTGAATTGCATGTTTGTATGCTAACAAGAGACAGACTCCGAAGAGGTGAAGGGGAATTAGAGCCTTTCAATCCCGAAGCAGGGCGTGCACATCGAAGGAGAAACATGGCAGAAGATGAAGCTCATCTTGAAGAGGAGTGCAATTTCTGCAAGACCTTCTATTCAATGGCAAAGAATATCAGTTGGTTTTAAGGCTGGAGAAAGCAGAGGAGAGAAACCCAGAAGAACAAGGTTCAGCACATGGGAATGGTGGAGAAGAACCCCCTCCTTCTCCTTCCGGGAGTGAAGGTTCTCCTTCCTCTCACCACCATAATCGTAGAAATTCAAAGGATGCATCTAAGAAACCTTTCTTTAAATTAGATGTTAAATTTGATCTTCCCATGTTTAATGGTGAAAGTAACGCAAAGAAGCTTAATAATTGGATTAGGCAGATTGAGGTCTACTGCAGGATTCAGCAGATCGTGGAGGATGAGGCAAAGATTCAGCTGGCCTCTCTACAGCTGAGCAGCACCGCTCTCATTTGGTGGGAGAGCAAATTGCAGCGCAGTAAGAATGTGGGTAACCTCTTTTCCTCATGGCCTGATTTTATTTCTACGTTAAAGGAACAGTTTTATCCCTTAGGATACAAGCAAAAAGCTTTAATGAATTGGCAGTATTTAAGGCAAGGCAAAGGTCAGGATGTTCAGAGTTTTACAGAGGAGTTTAGAAAGCAAGCACTGAATCTGGGTATTGCACTTGATACACCTGAAGTTGTAACTAAGTATATTGGCTCATTGCATAGTTACATTAGGCATTCATTGTTGTTGTTTGAACCAACCACTATTGACTCAGCCAGCGTAAAGGCAATCCATATTGAGAACAAGGGCAAAAATGAAAGAGATGATCATTCCAGAAAACCACCGTTCAAACCTCCCAATGGCAAATCTAAAGCGAAATGGAAAGGAAAGGAGAAGAAGACGGCAGCAGCCAAAGAAGGAGAAAGGCTGTATTGCAATCACTGCAAAAAGGAAGGCCACGATGACGATCACTGTTGGAAGCAGCACCCAGAAAAGCGTCCAAAGAAGTATGGAGGAAAAGGGAAGCAGAAGACAGTGGCAATGGCGCAGCAAGACCTTGGATCGGATTCCGGAGATGAAGCATTAATCACAGCCGCGGGAACAAAAGGTACTCTTACACCTCATGTTAATTCTGAATCGCATGAAGGCACCAGTTCTGTAAATGAGTCCCTTCCTAATGACCGAAAGAGAATTGAACTGTTTCATATCAGAGTTGTTGTAAATCATACTAAAGTTGAAACTCTGTTTGATACTAGGTCCCAAGCAAATTTAATCGCAAAATCCCTGGTAAAGAAACTCAGCTTAGAAACAAAACCACACCCGAAACCTTACCCGCTTGGATGGATACATGATAAAGCAAAACTGAATGTAACCAAGCAATGTAAAGTCAAATTTGTAATCGCTTCTAAGCTAGTGGATGAAGTAGAACTGGATGTAATACCATTGGATATCTGTGGCATGGTGTTAGGGAGCCCATATCTGTATGATTGAAAGGCAGTGTTCTTTCGTCACGAAAACAAATACCAAATCACAAAAGATGGGGTAGAATATATACTAAGGGCTCATCAAAATAAAATCAATGCCAACCTTGTAAGCGCTGGACAAATGAAACGACTGGTGAGTTCCAGTAAGGGTTGCATGCTTATGGTTGTAAGGGAAAAAGAGGCAGAATTAGCTGATGCTTTCCAGGGCTACAATCAGGAACATAAACAGGAATTATCTGAATTAATTTCTAATTATGATGAGTTGTTTCAGGAACTGAAGGGATTACCTCCGAAGAGGGAAATCCAACATGAAATCCATTTGCAGCATGACACTCCTTTACCGAATATTGGAATGTACAGGATGTCGACCATTGAGATGGAGGAAATCAAGAAACAGGTGCAGGAACTACTGGACCAAGGGGTCATCAGGCCGAGCACGTCTCCGTGTGGCTCACCGATTGTCTTAGTTCCAAAGAAAGACGGCACATGGAGGATGTGTGTGGATTATTGCACACTAAACAAAATTACGGTGAAAAATCGCTACCCTCTTCCACGCGTTGATGGTGATGCCATTCGGGCTTTGCAATGCTCCAGACACTTTTATGAGGGTCATGAATGATCTCTTTCGGCCTTTCATTAATGAATTTGTTCTGGTATATTTAGATGATATACTTGTCTTTAGTAAAAGTTGGGTTGAACATGTGTGTCATGTAAAGAATGTTCTTGATGTATTGAAAAAAGAAAAACTCTATGTAAAGTTGTCAAAGTGTGAATTCGGGAAAACCTCTTTGGGTTACCTAGGTCATATTGTTGGTCATGGTCAGTTAAAGATTGATCCTTCTAAAGTTGAAGCAATTGTAAATTGGCCTAAGCCTACTAGTGTAACCGAGGTCCGTAGCTTTTTAGGTGCAGTCCAGTATTGGAGGAGATTTATTACTAATTTCTTTGTTATTGCAGCACCTTTGCACACATTGACAAGTGTGAAACAGGTCTTCCAATGGGGAGGAAGACAGCAGAAGTCCTTCGAAACATTGAAGGAAAAGATCAGCACCGCGCCAGTCTTAGCCTTACCTGATCTCCAACAACCATTCGAGATCGAAACCGATGCCAGCGGTTATGCCATGGGAGTTGTACTGATGCAGCAAAAGAAGCCGATTTGTTACCATTCTGAGAAGTTTTCTCAAGCTGTGATAAACTATCCCACTTATGACAAGGAGCTTTATGCCTTGGTGCAGAGTGTGAAAAAGTGGAAACACTACCTGATCGGCAAGGAGACCATCATCCATATGGATCATCAGCCCTTGCAGTACCTTCAGTCACAAACCAAGTTGCAGCAATCTCGTCATTTCAAGTGGATGGGTTTTCTTCAACAGTTTCATATGGTAATAAAGTATAAGAAGGGCACTAGCAATAAAGTGGCCAATATGCTATCTCGCATGCTTCGTTGTCTTTTGAGAGTTATGTTGAACAATATGCTAACGATGATGACTTTAAGGAGATTTATGCAAAACTAACCCATGGTTCACAGGTGGAAAACTATCACTTGCAGGGGAAACTGTTGTATCACCTTAGTAAATTGTGTATTCCCACAGGGGAAAGAGTACATGTAATTCGAGAAGCCCACACCTCTCTTGTGTCTGGACACTTTGGTGTCAAAAAGACTTTATGTCATGTACAAAGATTTTGTTTTTGGCCTCATATGAAAAACATTGTGACTCGCTATGTAAAGGGTTGTGTGATGTGTTCTGTTTCAAAGCCCTCTAATAGAAAACTCGGGCTCTACACACCACTCCCTATTCTGAGTCGTCCATGGGAAAGTGTGTCAATGGACTTTGTAGGAGGTTTTCCTTTGTCTAGGAAGAGTCACGACTATTTGTATGTCGTCGTTGACCGTTTTAGCAAGATGTGTATTCTTATGCCTTGTAAAAAGCAGATCACTGCAGAGCAGACTACTTCTCTTTTCTTTCAGCATGTTTGGGTCCATTTTGGATTACCCACATCGATTGTGTCAAATCGGGACTCTCGCTTTCTCGGAGAGTTTTGGACCAGCTTGTGGAGGATGATGGACACCAAATTGAAAAGAAGCACGGCATTTCATCCGCAGACTGACAGACAGACAGAGGTTGTCAACCGTACCGTGGTACACTTGCTACGAGGCTATTGTGGGAAACATCCCAAGTTGTGGGATGAACATCTCCCATATGTACAGCATTCCTACAACCGAGCAGTGCATTCATCTACGCAGCATTCACCATTTGAGACATGCTTTGGTTACCTGCCAAAGGACCCTTTTGATATGGTCTTTGGAAGGGAAGATGGCTCCAGTGGACGTAATGATAGGGACAAAGCTCAGCAGTTCATTTAGCGAATCCAATTGATTCACCAAGCAGTACAAGAGCAGTTGGAGAAAAGTCAAGCCCGTTACAAGGCTCGACATGACAAACACCAAGTCGACCATCAATTCCAAGTGGGCGACAAAGTGTGGTTCCACATCAGCAAGGACAGGATGAAGGGAGAAGGGAAGAAGTTGCGACCCATTCGATATGGTCCATTCACCATATTGGAGAAGATTGGAAACAATGCCTTTCGTCTTGATTTGCCGATATATATGCAGATGTACTCAGTAGTGAATGTAGAGAACCTAAAGCTGTATGAACCACCATTGATCATGGACACCGATGAGGTGGGCACAGTTCCTACAGTTGATGATTTTGCACCAGAATATCTCGATGAGTTACCTGAAGACATCATCCTTGACAAAAGGACCAGGACTTCACGGCGAGGAGATGTGGAATACCTTCGAGTTGGTTTCAAGGGAATGCACCCCAGCAAGGCCAAATGGCTGGAGAAGGAAAGGGTGAGGGAACAATTCCCTCACTTGCCAATTGACTAATGAAAGCTTTTGGCGGTCCAAAAGCTCCTCAATGGGGAGGATTGATCCAGGTGGATCTTCAGATACAATGGCATGGAAAATCTCAAAATTCAAAGTGGCAGAAAAGCAAGTATCCTGACATCAGATCGAAATGCTCGTCGCCCTGATTCCAACAGTGCAAACAGCACTCCAATCCGAGTCCAGATGATGAAGTTGTGGTAGAAAGAGTTTGCCTTAGTTCCTTTGAAAATGAGGCATTTTCTCTTAAAAATGGACTTAAAGCCTTTAGAAGGCAAATCGCAATCGGAGAAGTCAAAGGGGCAGACTTAAGGAGGCGCAACGGAACCCCCGATCAACGATCTCTGACTAAATCGCAATCGGGGGCAAGCAATCGGCGATATCGGGATGGAGCAGTCAAAACCGGGCAGAGCCGACTTGCGATCGCGATCGGCGATCGGAGCGATCGGTCGATCAGCGATCAGCAGAACCAGAACCCCGGGCTGTTGTATGAGCGGGATGCCGATGCAATCGACAGATGCCGATATCGGCGATCGGCAATCGACAGTCGGCAATCCCCGCTAACGGGACTATTGACAGAGCGATGTGCCGATTGCGATATGGGGGCCGGACCTGATGGGTCTATGAGCCCGATTTGATAAACTTTGAGATCCGGTTTTTAAGGTTTTGGTCGGAATTATTAGTGTTTGACGGGTTTTTGTGTATTATCGTTTTAAACGATAAAAAGCTATCTTTGGGGTTTTGTTGTGCCCGCCAATCCTTCTACTGAACGGCTTCTATTCTAACAAAAACCGACCTCCGATTTTTAAGCAGCATTGTATTATAAAGCCCGATGATTGGGAAAGTGCAGAGGGAGAGGATTTTTCAGCACGTAGTTCAGAGGCAGGAGAGTTTTCAGGTGGCCGATAGTGCATTTTGTCTGATTTGGACAAGTTTTATATGTTTTCAGCCCCTCTCAATGCCACAAACGCATTGGTGTTGTCCATTTCTCCATCTGAGGTCTCCATTTCACAGCCATTGTCCAGAATGGAGGTATAAGCCAACTTTTATGTAACTGATGATTGTAATTCTCTTCTTTTCATGCCATTTAATATATGAAGGCCTCCCCATTGATCGAGCAGGGCCCAGAGACGTAGTCCGAGTTGGACGAACTCCGTTATCAAGTCTTGTTGTCTTCTTGTCGTGCCTTTATGTGTTTTCTTCTTCTTTTCTTGTGTGCACATTAGATTTCTGTGTTAAGCTGCAATTTCTACATGTGATTCTTTCCATACATCTATAAGCAAAAGATCCCTGGATCACACTGATTCACAATTGTGTGTGTAAACGGTGGAATAAACTTAATGTTCCACTACATGTCTTGGCGTATATCCTTACGCCAAAATACTACTCTCCAACTTGGTTGGGCCATCCTGCACCTGGGGGCGGGGTTAGGGTCAAACCCCCTATGGATCTAGAGGTAGATACAGGATATATGGAAGCATTAGACAAGTTGGTACCTGACAGGAAGGAATGTGCTAATCTGCGTTTTGAATTAGGCAAATACTTCAGTTGCACTAGTTTGTTTGGTTCTTTGCATGCAATGGAAGATAGAGACAAATTTGATGCTCTCACATGGTGGGAAGCATATGGCGGCATGGGACTTTTGCCAAAATTGGCAAAAAAAGTTCTCTCACAGGTTGTAAATACTTCTTCTACAGAGAGGTGTTGGAGCACCTACAGCTTCATACATAATGTGAGAAGAAACAAACTCAATGAAAACCAAGCAGAAAGCTTGGTTTATGTGCACTACAACTTGAGGTTGTTGAGACATTACTGTGATCGGGCTTATGAGGATTCAACATATAAAATTTGGGACAACCACTCAGAGGGCAATAATTTAGAGGATGGCACTATACATCTTGAAGAACTGGAAGCAGAACTTATGAGAGAGGAAGATGAAGCAACAACCATGCCACCCCCACCATCCAGTAGCAGTGCTCGAGTTCCAAGTCTTGCTCCTTTGTTGTCGCCGCCTCCATGTACATCCTCATGTGGAGGGCATGTGCCTTCTGGTTCTAGTCGTGGGACTGTGCAGGAGGAGACTCCTAGAAGACCACCACGACCTGCTCAAAAATTAGACATTATTCGTGGTGGCAAGAGGAAGATGTAGATGATAGATTTACTTGTCTTTTCTAGTTTCTAGTAGTTTTTATAACTATTGACTCTTTCATATTTATTATGATATTTTTTGTAAACAATATATGACAATTTAAGTTTGAAGTTTGAAGTTGGCAATTATAACTCATTGGTAATGAATTATGAATATGATGCTTCGTGAAAGTTGAAAGTTTTTTCATTTCATTTCATTTTATAACATTTCATTTCATGTTAGATATTATTTGTTGTAATGGTTACACTTAGCTTACAAGTACAACTTTGGTGATCAATGATGATAAATGTTATATATTGAATTTTGAAAGCTTGAAACTTTAAGATTGATGAATCATAATTCATGAGACTCAATATGTTGTATGTTACTAACTTGTGGACGTGGTTGATGAAGATTATAACTTCTAGATGATTGTTGTTATATGATTCAATCTATGTTTTTTATGTTTTTTATATCTAATTCATCATTCTACATGTTTTTGTTGACATATATGCATCAAAATATAAAATATAAAATATATATATATATAAAAACACTCCGGGATTCACTCCCGCTCCCAAGTAACCTTGGTCAAGACAGAATTTTCAAGAAGCCAAAAACTCCCAATACTAAATATTGATAAAAATTACCATACTGCAACTGATCATTCCAGTGTGAAAAATAGCACATGGTGTTTGAGCATAATTTTGGACTGTCTCCATTATACCGTTATCTTGGAAACTCTGGAAAATCGATCACCCTAATTTCATTGCTTAGTAGGTAGCAGGCATTTCTGGTCTGGATTGCAATATATTATTGTCTTTGCATCAGATTGAGAATGGCACTGCTCATCAGATTCTTACTTATAATGAATTATGAAACATATACTTTCCACAGTTAGATTATTTTACATGTGAGCAAGAACTGGATGTTGCCAATCGCCAGTTTTTAACATGGAATCCCAGAAAACTTAAGGCTAAACAAAAACAACAAACATCTTCAGAAGATTGGACAATACAGGCTTTTAAAGAACTCAAGCAAACACTATGACAAGGGAAATGTATGCAAGCTTTAAAATTTTGAAAAACAACATTGGCTTAAATAAAAATACAGACTACTAAAATTAAGAACAAAGCCTGGATTAAGTCTTGTTTAACAATGGCAGAAAGATAGAAAATCAACCTAATAATGCAACAGCATCCCCTCCACCCTCCTTAACCACCGCTACCTTTCCTGTAGAAGTTGCACTGACTGAAGAATCTCCCTTGCAATTATGTTGTTGAGAAACGTGATCCCCATTTGGTATAGATGCCATGCTTACTTTATCATGGAACCACATTATTGAACCATTGTGGCCAGCTACAAGATTAGCATGCTTTGCAAGCATAGCATCCCTGTTAGCATAAACAGATCTTGGCACATATACCACATTACCATACATTTCTGAAATTAGATTGTATCCTGTTAGGATTTTGGGCTGCTCTCCTCGTAGAAGCAGGTGCGACTTCATCCCTCGCTCTGCACAAGCAACAGCTGCCAGCAAACATTCTATAGATTATATCATTATATTTATATGCCACATCTTCAATGAAATTGTAAAATATGGCATTTTCGAATTTGATGAAAGCAAAAGAGAAAAAAAAATTTTAACTCATTCCAGAATGCATACCTACTGCTGCAGCATGAGCACTTTGACACCCTCCACATGTAACCTACATTTTGTAGTCAAAATACCAATGAGATAAGTTTCAGTGGTGAGAATTTATCAATTACCAGTAGTATTTGCAACAACTTTGTCTTTCAATGATAAATTCCAGGTTCAACAGACTGGCAGGCTTGTGACAGAACAAGGTATAAATATAACATGAATGGGTGGGTAGAGCGGCAGGCCTCCCATGTTCTCATGTCATGTACTTGTGAACTCAGATCACATATATGAAGAGAGTGTGATCTGGAGCATGCCCCAGGTCACTGGAACCATCATACAGAGATCCCAAAGCAGCGGGTCTAGACACCCGAAGCTAACCTCTCCTTCTGAGCTTGGATCATATTTATAAAGAGGGTGATTTGGAACATGCCCAGGTCATTGCAACTGCAATACAGAGTCCTCAAAGTGTCTAGCGTGGACCTCCCAATCCACGGGTATCTAATAAGTAAAGATTTACATTTCAGCCCTGAGCCTGATTAGCTCAAAACCAAAATCAAAGAAGGTGGTATGAGATAAACTTGCAGTGCATTAAATTTAGATGATTTAACAATAAGACCTTAGATAACCAAAAGACATTCAAGACCTTTAACAGATAATAACCAAATACCTTAAGTCAAAATCTGCGAGATTGACTTCTGAGTTCTCACCACATCAGTCACCAAATGAGCTTCCATAAGTGGCAGCAATGCATCAAGCTTCCTTGTCTTGTTCCCACTTATAAGAGGGTGAAGCAAATCATCTCTAACTACATAGAAAGAACTACCCCCACGTCTGCCTTCTTTCAATTCCTCCCCAAGAGATGGGCAAAGATTGGAAGCGAATGAAAACAGATTATGAGTTCCTGCAGCTGATTCCATTCCATGGGACACCACTATCTCATGTACTTTAGTATGCGGACTGCTGAGGACCCATTTCCTATCAAGAATATGTGAAAAGACCCTTTCTTCATACTGTCTCCCAGTGAAATTGCTCTGAAACAAACAAAACAATAATTGTCAAACTCAGTAAATCATGATTTGTATTTAATTTAAAATAATTATTTTCCTTTGTCTCCATGTTTTGCAGTGGATTTAAATCTGGAAATGGAATCGCTATTAATTAGACCACAATACAAAAGCAATTTACAAAGATATCAGAAAGCCACTGAACAGATAGATGAGCTGCATGATGGTATTAAGACTAAAGATATCAATTGATAAATTTAGACTGGATAGCTGGAATTGGAAGTAGCGTAGTTTGCAGAAGGTGAATATGCTCTTTAATGAAGGGTAGCAAGGATAATACCAACCAAACCTCAAAGCCATTCAAGATAGAATGAGGCAAATTTGAATGGGCAGTTCAGATAGGCTAGGGGCATTCCATAATGATGTCAAACAAGATTTCAAAATAAAATTAAAAAAGAGCCTAACAAAATCTGAAGAATAATTCAAATTAAATTTCAGTTAGTGAAGAGCTCAAGAAATGATATGGGTCAAGTAGCAACAACAATGACTCAACATGTCTAAAAGAAACTAAACTGTGAATCAAGCTGGCACCATATTGAATATGTGCAAGATGTGATTTCAGTTGTGGAGAATGAAAATGGATTTAAAGGGGAATATGGTAGGAACTAAAAACCTATCAGATCTTATACTTGAGATTGAACGGTCGGCTGGACGAAAAGGACACTCCCAAGGGGGAAGCAACATGATTACAAATTTACAATAATTACATAGTCAAGAACCTGCTCGAGTGGAGCACCCTAAAAGAGAATTAATTTTCCACTAAATATGAGTGTTGCTAAGGTTTAGGTTTTTGAATCCTAGCATTTCCCTAGTTTAAGTTCTTGAATCTTGGCATTTCCCTAGCTTAGAAAAGGAAGTAGGCACTCAAAGGGGGTCCCAAGTTCTCTTCCCATAGCCAAGTCCCCCTTCAAAAACTTGAAGCAACTATGATTTGCTGCAGCAAGTAGCACTTTAATTCTGAGAAGAGGCTGCAACAAGAATGTTGAGAATCGTAAATCAAAAAAATAATCAATGGAACCAAATCTGTTAAAATTGGCAACTAGGGCTAAACTCCATGTGGGTCTTCTTATTCATGGCAGCTGATATTTTCTTGGATTCCTCTCGTCGAGAAGTGTAGGGTTGATCTAAAGATCATCCAATTCCGACATGTATTCATGGAGACATGAATTTATTTGTGTTATGTGACAATTCGTCAAGGTCGGCCAGCAACCAAATTAACCCCAACTTATCTCAACATTCCACTATAAATAGAGGTGGCTTACAAGTCATTTTACACACACATCTCTTGTGATCTCTCTCCACTTGTTTGGGTTTCGATGGTAGGAGAGATCTATAAGAGAATATGCTGCCCTAGAGAAGATCTAGCCCTAGCCCTAGACGCAGTCAGAGAAGACCTCTACGCAGTCCTAGTGATCCAAAATGGATTTTGGATAGACTCCTAAGTCTAAGTGTTCATCACAGAGGAAAAATAAAATTCCAAGGAAATTCCTGGAAATAGCCGCGTTGCAGAGATCTTTTCCTTCTGAATCTACTGCAACTTGAATGGGCTAAAATGGACTTAGGACGCAGAAGTTATCGCATAAAGAAGATGCCCTGTTTCTTTGGAAAAAGAGGCAAAAACCCCTAAAAATGGCAAAAAATCCTTGAAAAGGGAAAACGCATCAGAAAAAGGCAAAGGCCAGATTTAAGCGGAGGCGGGAGAAACCCCGATCTGCCAATCCAATCGATCCGATCGGAGGCAGACATGTATGCGATATCGGGAACCTGGAATGGGCAATTGCGATCATGTGATACGCCAATCGTCGATGATCAAATCGGCGATGCACAGAACCCCGAGCCGAGCGACATTGCGATCACCGATATTAGCGATCAACGATCGACGACCCCCGATGCCGATCAAAAGGCCGGACCCGATAAGTTTTCAAAACCCGATTGTATAAAATTTCAGGTCTGGGAATTCGGATTTTCAAGTATTTCCCGTGTATTTGGGATTTTACCCAAAACACATATGCGATGCGATAAGCGATGAATCCAAACCCGAAAGGGTTTATAAATGCAAATGCATATTATTTGAAGTCCACCTTAAAGCCATTCGACAGTATTTTCAGAGTTTTAATGTGTTTTTATAAATACAAAGGAAATGCAAATGGGGCGATATAATCCGGACCCAAAGGGGAATTTAGGCGTGATCTATATAATTTGAGTTCCGTAAAGGCGGATTTCGGGCGGGCCTCAAGCGGTAAATGGTTTTGGGTTGGCTCCGCCTGATCCCACACAATGAACGACGTGTGGCTTGGCGGAGGAATAGGGAAACCGCCTTTTCGGGCGGGTAACCCCCGTACTCCTAAGCCACCCGAAAATGCATGGTGACCGTTGGATCAGAGATCCCGTAGATCGACGGTGGAGAGCGCGATAGCGGCCAAAGGTGGACCCAATGCAATATTAGGGTGGATGCGATATAATTTGAAGTCCGATAGGCTGCGTTTTGGCAGATTTTCCCGTGTTTTACAGTGTTTCTCTGTGTAAACAGGGAACGACTGTTTCTGGGGATTTCAAGCGCTGATGGTTCCTTCTGTTACAGAACAGGTGGCCACCATCCCTGAAGGCGTTTAGCAATGATTGCTAACACTCAGAGGGGGATTTGAGCGGACAGAGTCGAGAGCCAGATAGCCAGTCGAACAAACAGCGCAGAGAAGCCACAGAGCCGCAGGGGAATGATTGGATGCAGGGAAACGGCTGGGGAAGCCGAAAAACCGGGAAAATGCCTCAAAGGAGCCCAGAGAGCTCAATTGAGAGAAAGTGGAATGCGGAAAGCAGTTGCAGAATAGAGAGTTGCAGAGAAAGCGAAAAGCTACTGCACAGAGCAGCTGAGGGAGTCTTTGGGGTCACTTGGAGGTCAAGTGAAAAGCCAGAGAACTGAAGGTTGCAGAGAGCCAAAGAAGCCAGAGCCGAAGAGCCAGAGCCAGAGCCAAGAGCCAAAGCCAGAGCCGAGGGCCAGAAAGCCGAGAGCTTCAAGAGCCAGGGATAAAATGGTGTCTAAACCCATTGTTTCTATGTAAAACAATGGAGTTGAGCCAAGAGCTTGTAAAAAGAACTTAGACCATAATCCCAGAGAGCCTAGTTGAGTTGACTAGAGCTCAAGGAGATGTAGCCCAAGAGTTTTGGGTGAACTCCATATTAAATTACTGTCTTATGTGTTTATTATTTGCTGCACTGTTGCACTGTTACATGTATTTACATATCAACACAAACAACAGATTTTAAAGCACATAAACAGTTAAAATAACCACAAGCATACACCTATTTTTCAAGCATATTTACTTCCGCATTGGTTAATCATTTGTGACTTGGGAATATATAAGCTTTGGAAGTGGGAGAGGTCCTTGTAAGTTAGACAAGAAGCCTAAGTGCCCCATTTTCAGATCACTTAGAAAGAGAAACCTCTACGCAGTCAAGGAGGGTTTTATAGCAGCAAGGAGAAGGGTTTTCTAGAATCTATACCCTATCTAAGGGAAATTCAACGCTGTCAATAGAAGCCCTAGATGCTGTCAAAGAGAAGTCCAAATCGCAGTCAATGAAGCATGCCCTAACCGCAGTCATGGAGGAGTCTTCTCACAGCAAAGAGAGGCTCCTACGCTGTCCTAAATGAGGCTTCTATAACGCAGCAAGGAGAGGCTTTAACGCTGTCCAAGATCACTGTTTCAGGAAGCCCTAATGATGACCTAAACGCTGTCCTAAAGGAGGAGACAGTGAATAGTTGCCCCTTAAGTTGTACCTTTTGGATTAGGACTTTTATCATTAAGTACAATTTGGGAGATAATGGGTAGGCTACATTATGTTCTGCAATCCACTCATTCATATAGTGGGGGACTTGGTGGGCCAATGGGAACAAGGCATTAGATATGCACTTGTTGTGAGATTCAAAAATCATTATCAGTTTCACTTGTGAGGTAGCATTTATGTATAGTTGGGAAAAGGGAGCAAATCAAAATTTGGCACCAAGTTCCTAACTTAGAGAGGACATTCCTAATAAAATCATATAAGAAAGTTGAAAGACTGAAAGCATGTCTCACTCTCACTCAAACACACCCATGAAAAACTAATCTCAACCAAGGACTTAACCCAATAATAGTTCTAGTAAAAATCATGGTCTTGCTTAACTTGACCATTTTTGAGATGTAAGAGGTCAATGAAATATTGATGCAACAATTGGACAATTCTTTTGTTTGGAATGGCATAGCATTCAATATGTGCAGGCTACCTTACTATAAGGAGATGATACATCATTTGGTCAACAATGCACCCAAAGGATACACAACCCCTGGCTTTAAGAAAATGAGAACATCATTTTTAGCATATGACAAGGCTCGTATTAAAGCAAAACTTCAAGATATTACAAAGAGTTAAAATGATTCCAAGGTGTCCTTTGTTTAAGATGGTTAGACATATATCAATCATTAACATCTCATTAACATATTCATTTCTAGACCACGAGGGGTCAGGTTTTCGAAATGTTGTAATACTACAGGAAGACCAAGTATGGTCTTCATTTGATAGCCCTCTTCAAAGAGGCCATTGAAGAAACCGGTCGATAAATTGTTGTTCAAATTCTACGAGATTATTCGATTAAGGGCAAGTCCCAAAAAGGAAAATCGCCTCATGTTTTATGACATGAACTTCTTCTTAGTAGATAATAGATATCAATAGCATTGCATGTGTTAGGTTAACAGTGAATGAAGGATGTTACGAAGTTCCATAATGAATCATTTAAGACATTTGGCATGCACATAAAATATACTACCATGTCATTTCTTTGTGGGGCACCAATATTAGTCTATCTGTAGCCTTGCATATTTATGAACTCAACATTTTGAAGACTGCATTGTTGTATACTCTTTGTTATGAATATGAATCATGACATTGACAATTGCCCTGTTTTTGTCATCAATATGACCATGGCGTATCTTTAATGTTGTAACTGTTGAAATTGAATGATTTGCGACATTTTTTGTATGATGCTTATTTATGGTTGGAAGTTTTGCGTTTTCAAGAAAATCTATCAAAAAGCCCTAAAAGGTTATCGCTTCCTCCTTGTTATGTGATACAAACTAATCGGAACCTTTGGCCTGTTCCAACTAATTGGCATGCAGTTTACTAACATTCTAATAAAAATAATTTTCTCCTAAGGAATAAAAAGAGATGGTAGAAGCAAGGTTGTCCAAAACTTCGAAACCTTGTCCAAGCTCTCTGCTAATCACTTGTTTAGGAACACCCGCAAACTTTACAAGGGCAAGAAACCCTAAACGAAACCCTTTTAGTTTCAAAAAATTCGCAAAGAAAAAATATTGTAAGCATTGAATAATGGAGAAAAGGTACTGGAAAAACTTCCACTTTAGTTGTAATAGAATCCCAATCACAATCAAGTTATGTGAACTCATAGACCATCAAAAGCACGATTCGGATACTGACCATGCGTATGGAAAAGGCCCGCGGTTTGTGTTGTCGAGGATTCGAGGATAAATGGCAGTTCTTCGAGATTTGTGGCATTGCAGATAATAACATTTTCGTCGCCATAGATGTCAAAGAATAATGCTGTAACATCGAGCATAGACTGGTGGCACTGTAAAAGACAGACTGGGCATTTCACAATCTAAGCATCTGAATTTTATTTTAAAAAATTGACATCGAATTTTAGATTGTATAGATTGTTTGAATCATTCATATCGATTTATGAACCAGATTCGCTGGTTCTAAAAGCATTCACCCAAATCTTCAATGTAACTTTTTGAGGAAAAAACTCTTTATACATAAGATAAAACAATAAATTATAGTTTTGGTTTTTGCTTCTGTTTTTTCTTTTTCTTTTTTTCAAATACTTATAAGTTGGCTAGTACATACATGTTAATGAAAGAAAGAGCTATCCGATAGCCGTATACTATTAACTATTATGTCATACTCGGAAAAGCTTAAATACTATTTGGTAAAATATTATTTTATATTTTTTTTATAATGTAATTTTATTATGATGTTATTTCTTTTACCTGGTTTTAAATTTCAGGGGTGACACCATGGCTTATTATAGTAATGCTGGAAGGATATGTGTCCAATTGGAGGCTAAGATTCCGGCTCCAGTTTCTGCTGGTCCTTGGACATCGAGTCCTAGGTCGGATTCAGTTTCTCGTGGTCTCTAGACATTTAGTCCTACATTGATGTAGTTTGCAAGTTGTTAGTTCCCATAATAAAAGAGTTTGAAAAAATATAATTTTATAATTAATTTTTACTTTTCAAACAAGTAAATTAATAAATTTCAACTAATTAATGATTAAATTTAATTTTATAAATTGTTAAAATAAATAAATTTCAAATAATACTTGAAATAGTAATTGTGAATTATAACAAGAGCTAATTGATATTCCAAACATTTTATTATTAATTATTATGTCTTTGTTAGAAATATAGTTTGTTTGGTGTTTTTGTTTTGCTCATACAATGGTAGCATTTTTTTTGGCTATGGTTTTTTAAAATTTTAAAATTTTATTGTTTTAAAAAAAATAAACAAATGATTTTACTACATGTTGATGGTTTGTTGAGATGATGCACATGCCTCAAAGTTTGGAGTACATGAGGTCGCAACGGGTTTGCATGGGGTGCATTGAAGTCTTAGTCCCAATTTGGTTGATGCATGGACGGTATATATCTTGCAAGGAACCTATGCTTGAAATACCTAGGTTCCCTACAAGACATATAGTCATCAACTTAACAGTTATGCTATGCCCATGCAACGGCTACGTTTTTTTGTGGCTATGGTTTTCCAGAGGTTGTAATATTTTTATGGCCTTGTTAAATTTGCTATAGTTTGGTTGTTGCATTAATATGTTTGTCCACTAGTGACATATGGTTATCACATACATTGGATGGTTGTATTAACTAGCCTAGCTTGTCTATCATTTAGGCACTGTGTCATTGTTAATCTTTAGCTTCGATCCGATGCGATAATTCAAGGCTCACTAACCAAAAAAGTAGGACTTCATCATGAGTTGATTTACCTTTTCTTTCATCTTTTAATGGTTGCTTGAGAGCTTTAGGTTTGAAACACCACCCTCCCACTACTATGGAGTTGTCATAGACATAGTTAGTTGTCTCTTAGCCACAAATGATGGGCTAGTTATAGCCTTTACTAAAGGGATATTATGTGGACCATGCTTGCTCAAGTTTCTGAAGTATTTCTCGAGGCCTTCCTAAGTTTCTCATTGCAACTCCACTATTGTTGCTTGTAGGATTATCATTTTCACATTTCCACACATACAAAGTTGAGAACTTGGGCAACAATAAGTATTTTTAATTTAAAGACGAGTTTTCTCCAATGATTTGTTTTAGTCTACAAGGTTTTGTCTCATTGTGGTGTTGATAAGGATTGAACACCTTGTAACATATGTGAAAGTCCTAATTATACTTCACACCATTTTATATGAGAAATTATGGTCGAGCAACCATTTTTATATGATTGATTTTCCATTGATTAAATCGAAATGAAAAATGAAATGTCTTTTATTCTAAGTGCAAAAAATGTAAAATCAATGCTAAACTATCATAGTTAACAGTCGTTAATTGCAAATAAATGAACAACAAATTATCAATAATTGTTCATAGATATGAAAGAGACATAGTTGTTTTGCAAACAAGTGAGGATTAACAATATCTAAGCTAATTAATCACACAGGATAGTCTACACATGAAACCAGTTAGCACCATCCATTCATAACCAAAAGCAATTCCAAAAGTAAAATAACCACATGAGATTGTACTAGCATAAATAGGAGAATAATCAGTTATGTGAAAGTAATTCTCACACCAGTGCAAGCACAAATGTATGACTATAAAGTAATTCATAGTTACTTACAACAAACACTAGAATTGATCCTTCCTCAAGAACGACCTTATGGGCTTCTCATCATTTTTTTTTCAAAAATAGTTCTCCATATTACAAAAAATTGCAAAATCCCTTTTCTTGTAAAGTTCTTGGGCATTTATAGTTATAGTTTGCATTTGCTTCTTAGGACTTCGTAACTTCCTCAAGAGTAGTTACAATTGTTCAATACCTTTCTTTTGTCCTATTCTTCTTTGGCAAAATAATCATTAAAAGATTTCAAATGTAGAGTATGATTCAATTATTACAAAATTATGTGATCATTGATAGTGATGCCTGGTATTTCATGCAAGTATGTTGCTCATATTTTTATCCTACTAGGTATTAAGCCTTCCAAGATGACAAGGCATTTAACTATATTTTGTGTTATGTTTTCTACATCCTTTTATAGGGAGACTAAGAAAGAGTTGAATATTATTTATTTCTTAACTCGTTATGCTACATGTTGCTTAAATGACCCCTTAGTCACCTTATTTTTTAATAGGCTAAAGGAGAGCTCTTTCATATTAAGTACATTTTGGCTTTGGCTCCCCATGACTGTTACTCAATTGTAGGTTATTCATTTTGATTAGCTTCTTTGCTAATGCATAATTTCTCTAGAAGAGGGAAACCAATATAGATATGTCTTTCTCCAACTTATCTTGGATTTGTATCGCCCTATTTACAACTACATAATCATACATAAGTTCATCCTCACTTATTCTAGAAATCTTTGTCGATGAATTGGCTTATTCTCGTGGTCACTGTTTCAGTTGCTCCACAACATTACATACTTCTTTTAACTATGTGACCCTTTGTTTTGACTTGTCCCACAATGGGAGCAACTTTGTTGATATTTTTTGTAACTCTTGAAGGAATGGGTGTATTAGTTTAACCATAGTTTTGAATGCTCCACAAGCTTTAGTTGCACAATTTTTATACTATGATAGGTTAGACTTTTCTATCTTAAGTGCCTTATTTTCCACTTTGAGCATTTTATGTTGCCATTCAAGTTCTGCAATTTTGTCTTTGTAATTTTGAAATCTACTTCAATTTATCATTTACATTTTGCTCATTTTCTTATGAGAAAGTGGTGCCAACTGAAGCCATTGTTATTGGATATGAGCATGTGTCATGCACCATGGCTTTCTCCATGGCTATTGATACTAGAGACAAGTTGAGCAATGGCAAGGTCTTCTTTGTTTGCTCGACTACCAATCTCAAGGTTTGGGCATATATTAAACAACTGACATTGATGACCTTCTAAGCCTTGGTAGGAGTAATGCACAATTCACTGGGGTCAAGTGTCTACCTGTGACGATTGGGGTAGATGTTTGTGTTGTGTTAACCCCATCCAGTTTTTGACTAGAACTTATTCCTCAGTCTTTCTAACCTGGGCATCTGCTAGTGTTTTAGCTCTTCTCCTGGCCTTTCTTCTTTATTTATTGTTTGTATGCCTTTATTCTTGCTTCTTCTTCCTCTCTTTACTTCTTTTGTTCCTCATGTTCCTTTAGTTTCTTTTCCATGGTTATTCTCTCAACTTTCTTCTATGTTTCTCTTTTCTACCTAAAGGCTTCTTTTTTAGCTTCCATTTTCTTTCTACCCTTTGAGCTTCCTAGGAATAGATTCCCATTATGAACAACATTTTAGTGTAGTTAATGGCCCTTTTCAATTTCTCTTCACTTGTCCAAGTTTCAAACTGATACTCCCATCTGTATTTGCATGACTAGAAATATTTTCTCACAACCAATCGGGGATCATATCTATTGTATGGCAGGTCCCCAAAATGTAAAATTTCCAGGCCATTATCTTCCACCTATGCTTCCTTGATATCATTGAGTGTGTAAGAACTATGATAAACAAGCATTAGAGGCGAAGGCTCTTTCTTATTTCTAGATTTAGCTCCTCCTCCTTTCCTTACTACTTGATATGTGATTTAGTGTGGTATCACCTTGTTTGTGATGAATCTAGGGAGTAGGTGAGGTGGTTTTCAACACCATATTTTCTTATATAGATTCCATCTTCTTGAGCATACCAATATCCCAATATTTTGACACTTTACCTGGCCCTTTTTAACATGTAGGGATGTGGGGCATTAAACAACACTTCATAGTGAGGGATATGGAAGTTGTGGCATATTTTGGCATATGGTGAATGATTTTTGAAGTCCCATAGCTCTTTACAAAATATGCAAATGAGGTAATCTTGAGAAGTCCACTGCTACCTCATATATAGGTATGCATGCTTCACATATGCTGCATCTAATAGATAAAAAACCATATGAAATTGGGGTTATTCCCCTGGAACTTCCTTCTATTCATTTTCAATATTTTCTTGCAGGGATTTTGATATAATATCCACCCAATTGAACACACTCCCAACATTAGCAATAAAATGGATGAGAGGCACCCATGACTCTTCAAATTTCTCTACATTTGGCCTTCAATATAATCTACACAACATGGCAATGGAAAATTGACACAAAATTTTAAGCATGTTGGTAGGATATTCCTTTATGGGCCTTGACTTGAATATTTTCTTGTTTATCCACCAATGATCCATCGAGATTTTGAGATCATGGTTGGACCACTAGAGTCAATATGTATCTATGAAGATCTCGTTAGGTCGTAAGTTGTAGTATGAGTTGATATTAGATAACCTAAAAGATGCAAAGGGCCTTCCCTTTGAGTCTTTGATAATACAATTTTGTATGCATCTATGTACTCTATGATCAATGAGATTGCTTCGAAGTGACTTCGAATGATGGGAAAACTGGTGGATGAGTTGCCACTTTGTGCAACTAGGATGACTTGATAGTCCAATATACATCTATGTCTAGACCATTTTTACTAAGTTATGGGTGTCTTCCCTTTGGAACACTTGATAAAATTCTAACCATTAGTAAGAGGTGTTTTTATCAATGACAAATTAAGTGTCATTAAAAATAGGTCCTAGAGTACTGAGAGCATCTTCATCTTCTTGTGATATTTCGATGATGGGAGCTTTCTTTGTCTTCTTGTTAAAGGTGGACATAATTTTTCCTAGAAAACATCCGTTGTAACAAGTGAACATGTTAATTCTATTAGAAAAATCATAAAGAGCACATGATAGCATTTTGAGAGGAGATTTCTATTGAATTTGTTTTTGTTAAATCATCTTCGGCCACTTTTATTGGCATATCAAGGTTTTTAGATGTGATTCAAGTTTAGAGATTTTTTTCTTAGTTTCCACAGTGGAAAGAAATGCATGGGGAATGGAGGGGAAGATAATGTTTGGAACTCCAAGCTTGACAGATAGCAGTGGAAAAAGGAGAGGTTCTTCGATAGACATTGCATCCTCCTAAGAAGCAAAGAATTGGGTAAGGCATTATGCACGATTTAGAGCTTTGAAAAATGTCATAGTTTACCTAACCCTTCCCCAATGTAATGGCATAGAGAGAACTTATTATTTGGTTGACAAATGGTAAGGGGAAAACAAAATTCCAATTTTGTTTTGGATTATGAGTCAATGAACATCTAATGAAATGAAACCATTGCTACTATATTCAAAATTGATCAAAACAAGGGATATAGAGGATCCCTTACTTGTGACATGTAGGGAAAATTTTATGCTAATGTGTGCATAGTTGTGAAGTCAACATTGATGTGTATGTGAGTCGTTGGTAAATAATGAGAGCGAAGGTTGGAAACTACACGCTCAATGGATGCCTTAATAAGCAAGCATAGTTGTCCTTCCATAACCCCTTTTGTGTTTCAACACAAAAGTCAAGGTCATTAATAAGGGTGAGTAATTTTTCATCACAAGATACTTCATGTCGTGTTGTATCATTGAGGAAGTCACATCTTTGGAAAAATATGATTCAGGAAGTGACTTTCTCTGTGAGGAAGAAAGGAAGATAAGAGCTCGTCACTGAAGGGATGTTGGAACTTAGATTTTTTTTATTTTTATTTTTGGAATAGTTGGACCACACAATAGGAACAACGAAGCACAGAAAGGACAAGGTAAAGTGCAATGGAGGCCTAGCACAGGAAGTAGAGCACAACATAGGGTTGGCGTAGTTGATGGGGCGCGACAAAGATGGACACCACACAGTTGGAGGACAATGGTAGTGGGAGAGAAGGACGCGTGTAGGGAATATTAGTCATTATGATCCTACAGGAAAAGGAGCTGACTAGGGGGATCGTGGTTAGCAAAAGGTTGGAGATATTTTAGAGAAGGGGAAGATGGGGAAAAATGGAGCAGAACAGGGCAAGAAATATTTTGGACAGCCGTTGCCATACTTGGGACAAATCAGGGGGAACCATAAGAAATATATCAATGGATTTCAGGGCAGCTGGTTGAATAGGCAAGAAGGAAAGAGGATTCGAGAGGCTTCAAAACAACTATAAGATGGCTTGACGAGGACAAAGTGGGGGTTGGTTTGATCAAAACGTTTGTTGGAGTACATGACAGTAGAGTGTTGAATAATTGTTCGTCAATCGAGCATAGAAGGAGCAGGTCTTTGTACCAATGTTGTTTCGATGTAATCTAGGAGCCATTGTCAAATATGTCGATGCTTCGTAGCCTTATTGTAATGGGTTTAGCCATTGATTATACCATTTTGTTATAGATGGTTTGTGTTCGGGTTTTTTATGTTATTTAATGTTATCATCGATGGATGGAGAGCCTAGTAAACTAATGTATGTAACTCCAGATATTTTATCTTTCCAGCTAATATATGACATATGAACTGTCATTGGAGAAACTGTTAAAATCTTCTGTGAATATAAACTGTTGTTTGGAGAAAACATTGCGATATTTTTTATGCATACCTGCGTGTGGACTTTGTTTTAATCTCGCATGTATGTGAATGTATTGCATTAAACTATGGTTTACTTTGTCTTTTGTTGATGGTCTATAATAATTTTACTGGGTTATACTTTTATTAATTAATCCCAATGACTATCCTGTTAATGAATTTTAGAATGGTGGTCTATGGTGATGATTTGGTTTGGTATGGACCCACAATGTTGTGTTTGTTAGGTCTATTCGAATGAGCGTGAAGTTTCGTCTGATTGGTAAGGTTTAAAGGTTTGATCGGGGTGATGTGATAGTCGCAGTTGAGTGATAGTTATGAATCTTCTAGGGTATAGGGTCGACTCAGCTTTCACCATAAGGATTTCATGTCGGGGGTCTCACACCATGCATAAACATTGTGGGCATGTGTTGGGGGTTGGAGAATCAATGTTTGACACTATGTGCGGTGCACAGTAACAACAAAGTGTTGTAGTATGTGTCAATTAGGAGCAGTGCATCGCAACCACAAGACAATCCCATTAGTCTACAAAAACTTGGTTCTGATAGTCACTCATTAGCGTCTTGGGTGAGACTTCACTCACTTCGTGGGTGTTTTTGAAAGGGTTGATGCTAAGCGGGTCTTTATTGGCCACTGTGTCACAAATCTTGGGACTATCAGTATCCCACGCGCCAAAAAATGGTTCCGTTGTCGAGACTAAGATGGTTGTGTGATGGGATTGTCCCTTAGGGATGTGGAAACCATGGAATCCTACCAAAAAGGATATCACTCACTGGCTTACATGAAAGGAGCATGAGTTCACTATGAAAGAAATAGGAGATAAGGGTCAAAGCATGGAGAAATGGCTATAGAAATATATGTATATTGATTTTCATGAGGTCTTCTTTGCATGATTCCTTAACATTTTGACGGAGTGGGTCCAAAGGTTGAAGGAAAATAACCCCACGTATTGGCACGACAAGCCAAGAAGGTGGACGCCGGAAGAGGTACGTCAGCTACAAGCTGTAAGCAATAAGACTTTGTGTGTTATTTATTTTTGGTTCGAAAGTGTGTTAGTGATCCAAACTTATGCAGGAACGCAACAAAATACAAATATAAACATAAACACATTGATGCAACAAAAATAAATCTTCATTTCATCAATATCAAAGAACTGAAAGATGCTTACAAACATAATGAAAATAAAATAGCATGGGGAATGGTAACTTATCACTAAGAAGAGATGTGGCGGCTACTTGCCTCTGAACTATGTTACAATGAGGCTCGGTGGCCTTTTTATCATTTAGAAACAATGGGAAACCCTAAACATCCAAAAACTTAACCCTAGGAGATGAAACGCCAAAAGCTTGTGGGCCTCGATGGGGTTAGTTGGAATGTCAACTTCCCGGGGTTGTAACTTTGGTATATGATCTATGTTTGACTATCATAATACCTCATTTTGAAGATTTCCAAGGAGGCGGAAACCAAATAAATATATTAGATTGACACTTTTTTCGGTCCCTCGGTTTTCCCAAAAAACATATTTTAGGCCCTCAAAACGACTTTGGAAGTTTAGGACCCGAAAAATTGCTAAAAATAGTAAGTTGTACTACAATCAAGGAAACTAAAAAGAAACGGTGGGGGTCCAAGTGGAATAGGCGAGTGGCCACCAATATCCACATAGATCAATCCTCCCCCCTTAGGAAGCAATGGTCCCCATTGCGCTGAGTGCCTCCATGAGATGGGGAAACTTATGTTGAACTTGGTCCTTGCTGAGTCACGTGCCTTGGTGAAGGAGTTGGCCTGCTTTGACAACTAAATATAGCGGGATCCTCTGCTAGAGAGTGTTCTTTATCTATGTGTCCATGATTCTGTTAGTTGTGACATGTTGGATGCAACTTGGGTTGAGCTCTATTGGTGTCAGTTGCTCAACAATGTTGGATGTGTCCAACAATGGGGGAAAGTATGGTCACAACCGGTCCACATTGAACATTGGGTGTAGGCCAAGGAATGGTGGAATGTTGAACTCGAAGGCATTGTCCCCTACAACCTTGGTGTACGTCCCATATCGGAGCGGGCGAAGCTTTGCGGTGTGGCCCAACGAGGTACTCCTTCTGCAAATGTAACCAAACTTTGTCACTCACCTGAAACTTGTGCGACACTCAATGTTGATCATGACTCTGCTTGTTCTTAGCATTGGCTCTATCCAATATGTCATTGACCTCCTGGCGGATGTGCTAAATTTGCTCAATGAATTTGTTAGCCCGGTCAACTTTGGACTAGACATCAGTCGAATTTACATGAGTAGCTGCAAATGGTATGGCCACATCAATGGGACATGGTGGCTGGAATCCCAACCCCACCTGAAAGGAGCTGTGGCCAGTTGATCTATGGAGAGCTCTATTTTAGTTGTCTTGGACATAGGGGATACTTTCATCCCATGTGCATGGATGCTTAGAGTTGTACATGCACAAAATGTGCACAATCATCCTGTTGATGACCTCTGTTTGGCCATTAGTTTGGGGGTGGTACGCCATGGAATTAGTGAGCTTAGTATCCAACCTAGACCATAGACTTGAAAAAAATGTACTCAAGAGCCTATTGTCCTGATATGAGATAATGGACTGTGGGATCCCAAAATGAACCCACACTCGTTCAAACAAGAGCTTAACAGTGGCTTATGCTGTGATACTCTTCTTGTAGGCCGCCAGAATTTCCATCTTAGAGAATATGTCGATGATCACGAACACGCAATCATTGCCATGCTTAGTAGAAGGAAGGCCCGACATGTAATCCATGGAGATGGATTCCCAAGGCTGGCTAAGATTAGGCATAGGAGTATATAGACCTTGATTCTTGATTTTCGGTTTGGCAATGGCACAGGCAGTGCAGGATCTGATGTACTTCCCAACATCCTGTCGAAGATTCGGCCAATAAAACTACTTTTGAAACACTGCCATTGTTTTCTCCTCTCTGAAATGTCAAACAACCTAGTTGTAGTGCGCCTCCCAAATCATCTTGGCACGCTCGCGTGTAGGAACACATAGGTGTCCCAGGTGGCATAGCAGTGCGCCCTGGAGGTGAAAATTTGGAACTTTCTTGCCTTCCAGGAGCATCTGGTATGTGTTGCCAAATTTTGGATCACTCTTGTAAAGATGCAACCACCCCGAAGTCTTGTGTCCACAAGAATTGAGCACAATGGTCAGCACCATAGCTAGTGGTTGGCTGAGACTATCTACAACATTATTGGTGTTTCCCTTTTTGTACTTGATGTTCAAATAGAACTGTTGTAGATATGTGGACCATTTCTGTTGGTGATAGTTTTGCAACTTCCCTTGTGTCTATATGAACTACAGGGTTCGGTGGTCTATGTGGATGACCATTTCCTTCCCCAGAATGTAATGCTTCCGGCAGGCATGCACAATAGAATATATCTATTTTCATAATTGGGATACTTTCGAACTGTATCTGAAAGTGTCTCACTGTGATATGCCACCAGATGGCCCTGCTAGGTAAGAGTTGCACCAATAGCATAGTCGGAGGTGTCTGCCTCAATTTCAAATGGTTTTTGCAGATATGGTAATGTGAGCATTAGTGTAGAGCATAGGTGATGCTTCAACTCAACAAACACATCATGTTGGGATTCAAACCAAAATAAATTTGGTTTTGCTCTGCCCTTGGTGACTTGACTCAAAAGGCCAAGTGATATGAGAGAATCCCAACACAAACCTGCAAGATAAATTGGCTAGACTCAGAAATTTGAGGAGCTTTGTGAGATTGGTTGGGGCTGGCTAATCTCGAATAACTTGTATCTTGGTTGGGTCCACATGCACACCTCGCTCATCAGTGATGTACCCCAGATATTGAACCGGGGTCATACCAAAAGTGCATTTCTCCAAATTGGCACACAATTTGTGTTGTCACAAGGTTTGGAGGACCTGTCAGTTATGGTATATATTCTCTTCCTAACTTCGGCGGAAGATCAAGATGTCATCTAGGTACACTACCATGAACAAGTTGGTGAAGGGCTGCAAGATGTCATCCATTAGCTGCATGAAGGTTGTGGGGGCATTCGTCAACCCGAAAGGCATGACCAACCATTCGAAAAGTCTCTCCTTGGATTTTAAGGTGACCTTCTGCACGTCAGAGGGTTCAATTGGTACCTGGTGATAACCGAAATTCAAGTCAATATTGTTGAAATATTTGGCCCCCTTGAGCTAGTCCATAAGGTCGTCAATCAGTGGGATTGGATATCTAGTCTAGACAACGATCTCATTCAACGCCCGATAGTCAATATAGAGTCTCCAGGTGTCGTCTTTATTCTGTACCAACATGATCATGCTCCCACATGGTGATGAACTTGGCTTGATGTGCCTTTTCTGCAACAACTCCTGAATATGCCTCTTAATTTCATTGTTCTACAGAACAAAACATTGGTAGATCAATCTGATGGGTAGTGGTGAAGATGTCCCTGTACTCTTCCATGACCTTTTCCATCTGTTGTTGTCATGTGGAGGAGCCCTGTCTAGAGGTTATGGATGTGTCCAGAGTCTTATTCTTTCCATGAGGGCGAATCATAAGGAAAACAAATTTCCTAGTATGGGAAATGATATTATTGCATTGCTTTGTAGAGATCAAAGAGATGGCGGTAGGCAGTGCTACCTCCGGTATCCTATATAACTTATTACCCAAAGAAATAAGAACAGTGCGAGGCCAAGACTCATACACAACATGATGCCTCCACAAGTATGATTGGCCTAATAATACATCACAAAAATCAAGAGGAGCAACATCACACAATACCTCATCTATGAAGGGATTGATGATGCAGGGAAGGCAACACTGCTGGTTGACGCAGAGATCTCGTCCTTGGTGAATCCACCCAATGGTCTATGGATGCGAGTGTGGTGTGGTTGGTAGGCCCAACCGCTTCACAACCTCTGCTGAAATGAGGTTCTTTTGGCTTTCGTTATCGATAATGAACTGCAGTGGAGAACTCTTCACCCACATATGTGAGTGGAAGAGTGTTCCCCCTCCTCTAGATCTTCAGGCTCAATCTTTTGGATCTTGGTGGTGGCAACGGTGGCACTGGGCTCCGCATCAATAATTTTCTTCCCTTTATCATTCCCCTTGTCGATTTTCGACTCATAGTCAGAATATGAATCTGATTTGGAAGCCTTTAGCTCGGCCAAGTGTGACTACTTGGCTCGACACTCACTTGTGTTGTGAGTGGGGCTCTTTTGGAACTCACACCATTTTCTTGTGTCCGTATGTGTCTTCGTGGCATTGTTCTTTGCTTGTATCTTTGGCGATTTGTCCTGGGTCACCCCGCCTCGGCTTTGTCCTTTATTCTACGGTTTGGGGGCGACTTTCCCTTGCTTCAGATTCGTAGATCCAAAGTCTTGCTTCTTTTTCTTAAGTTTTTTCTCGATCTTGATAGCGTATCAATAGGCGGTGCCAAGTGAAGAGATGTCCAGGAACTCCATCTCATCCTAGATGTACTTGTGTATAAAGTCGCGATACTTGAGTACCAAATACCGCTCAGAATACTTGATACCCAACTTCGTGTGAAGGGTATGAAAAATATTTGTGAACTTTGGCACATCTTGGTCCCTTCCCTGCCGCAGTGTGGTCCACTTTATATATTTATCTTCATATCTCTCGACTGGGTAATATTGTTCCTTGACGACGTCTTAGAAAGAATTCCAAGTGGGTGCTGCTGAAAACAATGAGGGTTCCCTCTCGTCCTTTTATTCACAGTAGGTTTCCCACTAGTCCTTGAAATGGGGGGTGACTTTGAGGAGTGCCTTTATTTGACCTTCAAATATGGGAATGTAAAAGTTGACCTGTTCCTTAAAAGGAGTGGGGCCTCCAGAGTGGTTTTTGTGGCTAGTCGCTGAAGGATATGGGCAAAGTTATCTATCATCGTGTTCCTTTGTCACTAGAGGGCTTCCTCGAGCAATATTTTAAAAGGAGATCTTGCTCCCTCATCTTTCTTTTCTTCCACGATGGGAGGTCGTCAGGATTCGCGAGGCTGGTCTTGCAAAGGTTCAACCAGTTCAAGCCCTAACACCTTATACCTTGACCTCATTGGGGACATGCAAAGAAAAACAAAGAAAGAGAAGACCACTATGATACCATTGATCCAAACTTATGCAGAAACACAAAAAATACAGATATAAACATAAACACAAAGATGCAGCATAAATAAATCTTCATTTCATTAATATCAAAGCACTGAAAGATGCTTACAAACGGAATGGAAATAAACCAACACGGACGATGGTAGCTTATCTCTAAGAAGAGATGTGGTGGATACATGCCTTTGAACTATGTTACAATGAGGCTCATAGCCTTTTAATCATTGAGAAACCCTAAACATCCAAAAACCTAACCCTAGGATATGAAGCGCCAAAATCTTGTGGGCCCCATTGGGGTTAGTTGGAACATCAACTTCTCGGGGTTGTAACATTGGCATACGATCTTTGTTAGACTATCATAATACCTCATTTTGAAGATTTCCAAGAGGAGACCAAAATGTAATAAGTAAATTGATTCGACACTTTTCTAGTTTGTCTGTTTTCCCAAAAATCGTCTTTTAGGCCCTTAAAACGACTCCAGAAGTTTATGACTTGAAAAATTGCTAAAATTAGTAAGTTTCACTACAATCAAGGAAATCGAAACGTACAATTAAGGAAAATGAAAAGAAATAGTGGGGGTCCAAGTGGAATAGATAGGTGGCCACCAATATCCACTTGGATCAGTTAGAGGGATATATTTTGGAGTTTGTAGTGGAATAGACAGTGTCATATACTACAACAGAGTGAAAAATTATAAAGCGACCGAGAGGTATATTTATAAGGTCATTGTCATTGTTGATCAAAATGTTGACGTATGGCCACAGTTTTTTGCCTCTGGAGTCTGATACCATGAGCAACTAAGTAGCCTACGGAGACGGGGAAGTGGGGGAGACAATCTGAAGGGTGGGAAAGGGAAAGAAGAAAAAAATTGTGATGGAAGTTATCAGTGGGTCAAGAACTACACATAAAAAGAGAAGAGGAAAAAGATAGAGCAAGAGAGCTACGAGGATGACATGTTGAGGAGTGGAAAAAGATATCGATGGGGTGACGTGGGAGGAGGCTGGTCGGCGTTGGTACCTGCCAAAAGAAGGAGCCAAGAGGGAAGGGCTAGGAGAGGTCATTGTAGGATGCAGAGTAGTGTCAACAACTAGAGTTATGAAGGGATGCAATTCGACATGCCACATATAGAGGCAAGAGAAAGGGAACAATTGAGTCTATACATTAAATAAGATTCAAAATTAGAACCACAGGATCATACCATACCCAGAGTTGAACCCACTACCTTGCACGCATCTACAAATCAGGAGGTAAGCACTCAACACACTAATTCAACTGGCATAGGAGGTAATCATAGTTAAGGGGGAGGAAATAGTAGTACTAGCAGAGTTTGTCCAGTCATAGGGGGGTGACACAAATTATTCAGACTCAGAATGGTGTGTAGACAGGTGCACAGTCTTCTAGTAGTACAACGAGCATGATATCAAGTACTTCATTAGGTAGTACCGCACACACTAGATGGTGAGCATATATTTGAAGATGCCCACGTTTCTTGATGTTGGGATCGAAGACCTATAACAACATATGTTTGTATGTGAGTTTGTGTGGACAACTAAGCAGGTCCAATATGAGGCCACAAAGATTGTGCAACTAGAAGCCATGTGTTAGGGATTGTGCACTAACATGGTACATGAAGTTCAAAAGTGTGACACCAATGGGATAAAACCATAATCTGGTGGATATTAAGCAGACAATAATTAGAGAATTTCAAAGGCCCAAGTCGGAGTCACAATGCATCATGAAACTCAAGGAGATTAAGCATAGTCGAGGAGAATCGGTATGGGATTTTGACCAACGGTTCAAGGTGTTGAGGAATAGGTTGACATTCGAAATTCCGGATGCAAAACATAAGGAATGGTTCATTGCAAGACTATTAGCACAGATTAGAATACCTTTGATGCAACAGAGGATTGGTACACAGTTAGAGGCTTTAGCGCTCGTGCTGAAGTTAAAAGCCTTGCCGGGAGTTGGGAATGAGAACAATGGTATGTCGTAGGTGCAGTCTCAACTCGATGCACTAGCTTCTCAGCTCTAATATTTGTCAAAAGGGAAGGAAAAGCAAGAAGAAGTGTGGTGTACCATTTGTCAAATGGAGGGTCACCATAGGAATGAATGCAAGTTGCTGACAGATTATATGGCGACAGGTGCAACAAACCCCTTACACAGGGTAGAGGAATGTGGTGTGAGATCTACAGGGTATCAGGCCATATACCATCTAGTTTCCCGATGATGCAAAAACATGAGGTCATGACCCAAACTTTATTTTTTGACCTTTGCAATGTTGAAAATGCAGCAGGGAATTCCTAAATTAATTTTTTCCTTGAATTAAATTAGGAATAAAATTGTAACTCCACATCACGAGACAACTTGTACGAGTTAACTAAGTTAATTTGACCTAGTTGGCTTAGGTAATTCGAGTTGAGGGTCTAACTTGAGTCATGTAGAGTGTATCCTACTTTATAGGAGCCCTAGTTGAGTTTATTTTCAGTTGTAATTAATTAATTCAATCTAACTGAGTTAAAGTTAGTTAAACTAGTTCCAACTGTTGGAGGAACTAATGGGAGGTCTAGTAGTGTGGTGTTTCCTGTATTTATCAACCATTTAACCGATGATTCACTCATAAATAACTCATGCATGTCATATTTGAGAGTTACCCAGTTGAGATTGGAGTTCAAGGATAGTGTACTATCAATTGTATAATCATCTTAATTGTACAGGTGGTGCATGCAGTCAGAGGAAGGCCTATGATGGATTGTGCAATTCCTTTGAGGAATTTCCCTAATTAATAGGGGGCTAATTCCCAAGGAAACAACAAAAGGAAATAGGGACTTGGGTAAGCAGAAAATTGGTTAAGTATTGGCCTAGGTTTATCTAGGAAGCAGTGAAATAGATAGAGATAGTGTATAGGTTGCTTGGCCTTGAGCAAAGCATTGTAATCTTCTCATATTGTTTGACTAGTGCAATATAGAGATAGCAGGGGTTTTTAGCTGTGGCTTTTCCAAGAAAATCATTGTGTAATGTGTTGATTGAATTCTTTCTCTTGTATGCTTCGTGATTTTGTGATCGTTTAATTGTTTCTGCTAATGAGTAGAGTAGATTCAAGTCTATTGTTTTAGTAAATTACAATTAGCAGTTTGAATCTACAAGGAATTTCTATATTTAAGTTGATGGGGCAAGATATTCATCATTCTCGCGCACTGGAGCTAATGTGTGAATGTACCTTTGATTCCTTCAAAGTGTGGGGGCCTGAAGGGGCAGAAGTTGCGACAAATAGATTTAATCAACACGATATAATTAAGGAGGACAATATAATCAATAAGGGAGAGGACGAGGTATAGCGAGTAGAGAAATTGGAGGACCTGGTAGAGGAAGAGGAGGATTTGGTCAAGGGTAGAACACCATAATTTGTTACAATTGTGGGAAATAGGGACATTTGGCCTGGGATTGCACCAATCCATGTTACACGTGTATTTATTGTAAATCCTTGGATTATTCAACAGAAAATTATCCTCAATTGATCGCCAAGTGGCAAGAAAAGAAGGGGCCCAACATCTAGATGATAGTTTTTGAGCTGTACAGAGCTCAAATAGATGGTGGGCATGATCACATGAGGAGGTGCGAAGACAAGAGTTGATGTTGCGAGACCCCAAACATTGCAACCTTAATGGGTAAGGAGAGCTCCTGAACCACCTTCGAAGTTTGACCTGGTTAGAGAGAAGACCATGTACAAGGAGGCTCGATGAAAAATAGTCACAGAAAAATGGGACAAGCCAAAAGCTAGGCGCGAAGCGGCTATGTCGAAGATATTTGATACCACCATAAGCAGGGAGCAAAGGATTGCAGTGGACCTATTCTAGAGTTTGCTACAAAGTTTATTGGAGTTAATCAAAGATCCCTAGGCCTTGGATAAGTTTAGAAAATTAATGGAACAATGTACTGGTGGAACGGAAGAGACTAATGTGTGAACTTCATGAAAGGTCATGAATCAAGTGGCTTGTAGGAAGAGGACCAACAAAGAATTCCAATTCGACACACAAATTGATGAGTACGAGATTGATAATATTATTCTAGATTCGGGATCAAACATAAACATTTCACTGAAAAGTACCTAGGAAATGATGGGGAATTCAAAGCTGACATGACTTCCAATTCAGCTTAAATTGGGCAATCAAAATCAGACGGTTGTCAAGGGTACCTATGGATATTGATGGAATACCAAGTATGACCAATTTCAAGGTAATCAAAATCGTGGATGATACTGATCCCTATCTGACTCTTTTAGGGATGGATTGGGCCATTGACAACCAGGTAATTATTAATTTAAAGGAAAGGTAGACGATCTTTGAGGGTGGATACATTCGAGTCATTGCACCGTTAGATTCACGAGAAGGGGATTGATACGTCAGCTCGTAAAAGGCGAATTAAGTCAAGAGGACCTAGATAATATTTATAATGTCACAACTCGACAGGAAGACTATGTAAACCTGACAACCGATGGAGTAATAAGTTGGTGCAACATCAAGTCTTATGCATTCGATTCAGAAGAAGCCTTGGAGAATTGGAATAATTAATTGCATGAATTCAACACTAGAATATGTGCACACATTATGAGAATGGTGCATTGGATAGGGACTGAAGTGCACAATCCACCTCGCTTTGATGGGTTGTCATAGGTAGATACTTTTGTGCGAGAGTATGAAGAGTAGGTGACATAGTGTCAGAGGATTCCTACATTGGATATGGCATTGCATGCTACACTAGCCAGATGGTGGTTCGTGCAAAAGGAGCATGTCATGGGTTGGCATCAACACAAACATCTTTTTAAGGTTAGGTTCGAAACTAGTTCTGGGGTCCCGGGAGAGAAATACTCAAGAATGGAATGCCCCAGGACTCACTTAAAACGATGTGTTGCAGCATGGACCAGAGGACAAGTACCCCAACAAGAGTGGGCACATCGATTTATTCACACCTTGGATATCATCTCAGCTAATTGGTATATTGAGTTGGAGGTGCGCAGAGGAACTCGAGATTGGGATGAGGTGGCACAAAACTTTATGGTGACATTCAGTTTTCAAGTATATGAACCAATGTTGGAGGACGCTCTAAGGGTGTTGCGACAAAAAATATTTGTGGAGAATGATCCAATCGTGTTCATAGATGGATCAATATGTGACACCCATAAGTGACTTGCAATAGATACATGAATTTTTGGAATGTTACAACGTGGTAGAAAATAGAGGAAATGGTGACGAGGATACCCAAAATATCTAGATTGTGGAGGCTGAGGGCGAACGTGCAGTGGAGGGACCGCCCTTACAATTCAAAGAGTATGTGCAACCGATCAAGGCAAAGAAGGTTAATATTAGGACTGAGGAATTTCCCAAGATGGTTGCCATCAGAGATTATTGGGATGAGGATACTGTGGAAAAGGTTGCAGACTTGTTGTGCAAGTATTAGGATATGTTCTCCAATAATATTGAACAAATGAAGGGGAAATTGAGGGAAATGAAGATCCCTCTCAAGCCTGACATGAAACCAGTAAAGAAAATACCGTATCGACTAAATCACGTCTACAAGGAGAAGGTCAAGCAAGAATTGGAGAATATGTTAATGGCAGGGATCATTGAGCTGAAAGATGAATTAGAGTGGGTTAGTCTAATAGTGGTTCAAAATAAGAAAACAAGAGAAATCAGGGTTTGTGTAGATTTGTGGAATGTGAATGACGCATGTGCGCATGACCCCTTTCCTGATCCATTCACGGATGAGATTTTGGATAACGTAGGAGGACAAGAGGCGTACTATTTCACTAATGGATTCTCAGGGTATCACCAAGTGCGGATCGCCGAAGAGGATCAACATAAAACCACTTTCACAATGGAGTGGGGTTCTTTTCAGTACAAAGTGATGTTGTTTCGTCTAGGATAGCGGTAGAAAAATTTAAGGAATTCATGTATAAATTTTTGGAAGTATCTTTAGACGAATGGAAGATGTTTAGTCTACTAAAAAAGCATATTGAGGTGTTGTGCTAGATGTTAGATAAGTGTAGGCAATTGCAGATTTCCCTAAATCTTAAGAATTGTATATTTTGTGCTCATTTTGGTATCCTATTGGGACACATTTTATGTAAACAATGGTTACTAGTAGACCCAACGAAGATTGTTATTATTGTGGATCAGTTGCCTCCTACTAAAGTATGATAGCTAAGATCCACCATGGGCCACATAGGATATTATCGGAAATTTATATAGGGATATGCCAAGATTACTGTGCCTATGGAGAGGTTATTAAATAAGAGAGTAGAGTTTTAGTGAACTAAGGAGTGTCAGCTGGCCTTGGATACTTTGAAACAAAGAATGGTTTTGACTCCCATTCTAGTGTTCCCGGATTGGAGCAAGGAGTTCCACATGCATGTTGATGCTTCTTCAATTGCATTAGGAGTGATTTTGGCTTAGATATGGGAAGGAGAGGTCAACCACCCTATTTCATTTTCCAATCGCAAGTTGTCAATAGTCGAACATAACTACACCGTGACCGAAAGAGAAGGGCTAGTGATGGTATACGTTGTCTAGGGGTTTAGACATTATTTGTCATGAAACAAATTTAAGTTATACACAAACCACTCAACTTTAAAGTACTTGGTTAAAAATATTGTTTGGGGGGGTGGGAGGATCCGTCGATGGTTGTTATACTTCAAAGAGTATGAATTCCAAGTAGTTGTTAAATCAAGGAGATTGAATCTGAGACTTGATCATTTGTCGCATTTGAATTTAGATGAGGAAGCACAAAACTTGGAAGACAATTTTCCAGATGTAAAACTGTTTATAGTAACTATGGTAGATGATTACTTTGGAGATATTACGTAGTTTCTGAGCATCAGAGTGGCGCAAGAAGGATATAGAGTGGTGCCAAAAAAAATTGTGGTCAAGGCGATAGATTATTAGTTGATCGCAGGAGTGCTACATAAATTGGGGGTCGATGGAATATTAAGGAGGTATGTCATGGAGCATGAGCGGCCTATGATTTTGGTGGAAGCATATGCCAGAGTCGCAGGGGAAAACTACGTGGTTTGAGCTATCGCACAAAAGATTTTACGAGTTGGCCTATGGTGGCCCACTATACATGTTGATGCCAAGGAGTATTGTAGGACCTGTGACACATGTTAAAGGGTAGTGTTGTAGCAAACACCAACCCCACCCCCCCTACATATTTATTTTTTCTTTCTAAGCCATAATAAATAGTGGGGACCCTTTATTTTTGGTTTAGTTTTTATCATTTCAAAATAAAACTAAAAGGGAGATTGAATGCATAAAGTTTAAAGAGGAATCCAAAGTGAAATCTTTATCAGAACAACTTTATCATAGCAGTTTTTACAAAATGTTACGAGGTTCTTCCCCTCTAAAATAAGATCTCCTGACGTTCCAAGATAGTTTACTTATGTTTAAATGTTGGTGTATTGGGCTTTCCTTTATCGGGACTTAATTCATTAGAACTATTATTTAAAATAACTTACAATATTTGTGTTCTTTGAGCTCCTTTAACATATCGATCCTTTGCATATCGTAGCCTCCACTTCTAAAAACATATTATATCATAAGCTTACCTATCTCGAAAGCCTTAATCTTGAAGCTCTCCATATCGGGAAAACAATATATCGTAACTTTATTTTAAATGTCCCTATGATGTTTCCGTTCTAATATCCAACGTGGCATGAACATGTGGTCCCATTTCCATTCGCTTGAGTGATTTAACATTTAATTATTAGCCTCGAGTGAATTAAAATTCTACATTTAATACACTTTGGTTTTTGTAATCATTATTTTTAAAAGGAATTTTATGCTTTATTTCCATTTTATGCCATTTGTGAGTGTTGCAAATATTTTTCACTAAGTCTACGCCTCTGTCTCCTATAGGTAAGCTCAACTTCTCAATTCACGAAAGATATGAAGAAAGGCAATAGAGGTAAAAATAAGGCTCCACAACAACAATCTACCATTCCATTTCTTGAAGAGGTAGATGATAAAGTTCCAAGAGTGGGATTATTTTTAGATATTGTGTGTACCAGAGATGTTGGACTTCCTTCATGGGAATTAATTTATCAGTACTTTGAAAGCGAGAACCCCAAAGTTACTAAAAGAATAGTCAAAGTTGATGACAACATTGTTGTTTCAGAAACCACTGCCAGTGATGTTGTCAACTCTTTACTCCATAAAATTGCCACCAGACCACGATTACTACCTTACACATATATGGTCCGTTGGGTAGTAGAAAATTTGGACATTTCTGATAGGCGCTTTCAAACTAAGAAGGGGACAATAATTGGATCTTTCACCAGCAAGGATTTGCAAAGCATGTACCATTTTCCAAATCCTCAGTATGTATATAATAAGGAATATGTTGAGGCTTTCGTAAAGGAGCATGGGAACCCATCAGATAAAATATGACAATGGAGACACGACCCAAATAAGCATAAAGAGGAGGAAACTAGTCAGTACTCGCTCAATTCTCTCATTTCTCCTTTCTCCCAAGTTGCAACTATGATGTGTTGATTGTATGCACTCCCTAACGTGTTGAAATTCCTGGATACCTGGGTACCTCTGATTGATGGGGCTTCCGAAGGGTATATATTTGACTAGGCTACCATACTTTCTGATAACTTGCCTTCTCATATACGAGATTTTTTGCATGGTAGAATATATTCTAAAAAATAAGTTGCCTCCTTTTTATATGTAGGCCTATGTTATGGATGCTCTGTGTTTTTCTGTGAAGTTTCCCTCTGTGGGTTGGAAATGTACTATTCATGATCTAAGCCTATCCATATATACCATGATATCCTATGGGAATCCAATTATTTTGAACATATCTACTAGACATGTCATAGGGTTATGATTCCAATATATGAAACCATATTTGAGCCTAGGCCACCAAGAATGTCTCAGGAAGCCATGGACGACCTTCATAAAGTCAACAATTGGTTCAAAGAATAATTATTTACCTATATCAGAGTCTGGAGTAGTGTTTCTCATCCTCATGTTTTGCCTTTATATATTCCTGATAAGTTTGTTTGCAGAGAAGTAGCTTATCAAACAATGGGTTATGGTATCACTAAAGTATTGAGAGAATCCAATAAAAGGGCATGGCCTGTTTTCCCTATAAGATTTAGTATATTTGCATTGGCCAATTACTGCCACGTTGAGAAAGAGATCCTTGTTGTTGAAGCTCTAAAATTTCCTAATTTTCCCAACCAAAAATATGGCTTAGATTTAGTGGTGAATAATTTTACTGCATCCCAAAGGCTCAGACAATTATTCCATGAAGAGGATAAATTCAATGATTTGTTTTTACAGTCTTCTTCCTATGCTACATTGTTGCGAAGAGTGGAAGAACAATTGTCTATAGAGGAGAAAACTTAATTTGTTCAATACATAGATTCTCGGATAGCCAACCTTCCATTGAATTTGTTACAATTACCTCAGGAGAAGTCATCAGTGTCAAGCACTCAGCCTAATAGTTCTCACAGTTGGTGTTTCCCCCCAAAGATTAGCCAGAGGTTGTTTTGATTTCTTCCCCACCTCATGTTGATGAGTTTATTTTTAATAATGAATTAAATGAATCTTGGAATGAATTCAGTATGACTATAAATCCTAAGACTAAGGTTCAAGCTTCATCTTCTCAAACTACCACTTCTTCACAAAAAGTGGAGGTTCAGGGTACTGTTAAAAAACATGTACAAGAAACCAGGACAGAGGAAGCTGTTGATAAATCTTCCATTCATGGTCAAAAGGATATTGAGGTTATTCTTGCTTTCCTTACCTCAGAAGTTACTCTCAATATAGAGGTCATTCCTCCTTTAAATATATTTTACATTCCTCAACACAAGGCAATATTCAAGAGAGGCAGAAAGAAAAGGAAGCTCGAGCAATCTCAATCATTAGTTCGTAGCAAGCTTTCTTCCTTCGAAGTTTTGTGGAATGATTCCTCTGCGACACCCTCTGAGGAATTGGGAAAATTGACTCAATTCAAAGGAGATTATCCTTCTGCAACAATAGATAAAGAAGCCCAAGTCCAAGAGCTTCTAAAAGAAAGAGAAGAAAATATAGCATTATTAGAATAAGAATTCAATGCCAAGAAACAAAAAATTACTAAACAATGTCAGAATCAGATGGTAGAGTTACAGAGGCAATTAGATGCATTGAAAATACAACATGATAAGGAGATATAGGTAAAATATGATCAACTTAAAGAGATGCAAAAAAGGATAGAGCAGTTAAGTGTTAATCCTCAACTGTCATAATTTAAAAAGGAAGCCAAAGAGTTAAATACTATGTTAAAGAACAAACACAAATATTTTGCAACAAACTCCTGTTAATTCAAGATCAATGCAAGATATTGAATTCCTTAATTGATTAATTAAATGATATGATGAATTATTTTGATGAAGTAAATGATCAACTGACTAATTTCATAACCTGGAAAGAAAGTAGAGAGGGCAGAGAAGCAAATTTGCCTAAGATTGATGAAACAAAAAATACAATAATTTTCTGAGAGTGGGAAATCAGAATGAAACAAGCTGAAGATACAGTGAATGAGGCCGAGATCTTTCCAATTCTATCATTGAATTTGTCAATGATACTCTGTTGGAAGCAAATATGATTTCTAACTTCCCAGAAGGTTCACTTCCAGATTCCAAGACTTTAATGAATACTTGGGAAAAACAAGGAAACATAATGGTTGAAAGAATCGAGCAATTATCCAAAATTGCCCTTGAGAATCATTGTCAGTTCCTTGTCAAGCCTCACAACCAATGGTTTGTACTTCGTTGTTTATCCAATGTTTCTACACATATGCTATCGTCGTTAAAGTCAACTATTTTCACTAGTCAGATGAGGATCAAGCCTAAACATCCTTTGGAACTCACTAGCCTGCTGGACATTTACATGTTGCGGCAACTCAACATTGGACAATCCTCGTCCTAAATTTAAAAGTTGTTGCAACAATTTCCTGTTATGTTTTTACTATTATTTCTGTTGAGAGATTGAAGGAAAAGTTGTTTTTACTTTCTTTGTATTAAGACTATAAATTCCCCTCTTCGAGATGGAGATAAGGGTTTTGAATTTTGAAAGAAGAGGACTTGAAATTGCACTATTGTATTTTAAGTTTTTCTTAATATAAGTTGAACCACTTGTAGTTCCAGTATGAGCAGATCTACGATTTATTAGGTACTATTATCCTATGTTGTTGTGTTTTTGCTTTGAAAGGAATTGTTATATGATATTGTTCACATATATGTATGCTAGTCAGTCTTCCATGATCACTATTGGCATGTTTGATTGAAATTTAATGTTATATCGTGAACAACAAAATTTCTATCATATGTGATGCTTTAATCAAATTAATTTAATTTTCTTTGATCAAATTTATATCGTAATTACATGATGATCTACATTATCGTGTCTATTACGACATCTTTCTAGCACATATGTTATCAACTTACGTGGGTATTATAATATTTTATTGAGATTTATAAGTAGGTTAGCTGAATATATCGATTTAATTAATAAATACATTATCGCCATCATTCATCCCATTCCTCATATTTTTAATTAAGGGAAACTCATCCCATAATTCTAGTTGGAGCCACCACTCCAAACGAAAAAGGGTCTAATTAGGGCTCCGATCAGGTGGTTTTCCCTTAATGTTGATGAGGTCAATTTAGGTGCTAGAAGGAGGGCCAACAAACTATGAATGGCAATAAGGTCTCACTCTAAATAAAGAGGTCATTCTAAGAGTCAATCCCCCTCAAAGTCTCCTCATACCTCTAGATCACATTCCAAATCACTTGATTCTAGATCTGAAGTTGCTAAACCATCACCAAAATATCCTAGCCTTGTTACAAAATCAACTAGTCAAACCTCTGAATACATACCATTTTCAGAGCAACCTATTGAAGCACCAAAAATTCAAACTCTCATATAAAAATTGGAAGGGATTTCCATTTCTGGAGAACATCCTACTCAACCAAAACCTTATGAGGGTAGTGTTACTTCATCACTAAATTCTACTGGAGTCCTTACCAGATCACAAAGTGAGAAACTTGGAGTCAAACCTTTCGAATTCCCATTACCGACTCACAAGAAAAAATATATATATTTATGGTGTTGAATCCTTAGCTAGTGAGAACATTTATTCCTCTCCACCTCATACTCCTACTATTCATCCTACTTCTTCACAAACTTATTTACCATCCTCTTATCACCTTTTGACATCTTCATCCACCCATATCTCTTCCCTTCAACCAACCAACACTATTATTGTCAGCAGTGCTACTGGGGCAATTTCTATAATTGTTAATACTTCAACAACCCCTTCATCAAGTACATCTACTTTTGGATCTTCCTCCTCAACCACTGGTCATATTGTTAATCCCAGAATGGTAGATAGACCATGGAACAATCCAGGAGTAGTTGCGATGACTCCTCCTCTACACCCTCTTCCTAAACATCCAAAAAAGTGGTTGCCTAAATATAATCCTGATGATGGACTTCTTGCAGAAGAACATCTACATAATTTTATGTTAGCAATTAATCTTAATGGAGTTTTTGAAGAGGATGTAGTGTGTAGATTATTTCCTTATACATTTGAGAGATCAACGGGGTCCTAGTATTTTTCATTACCATCTGGATCAATTACTGATTGGGATACATTCGAAGAACAATTCCTAAAGAAATTCGGAGATGATAGAACAATAACAACATTAATTAATGAATTGTAAAATCTTAAAACCTCACCTAATGAGAAAGTTAAGGATTTCAATTCAAGATTTAATAATCTTTTGAATAAGATCCCTACTACATCTAGGCTTGGTGTTGACGTTCATATTAAATGGTATATTAGTGCCCTACTATCAAATATCGTGATGTTCATTGACAAAGCTCAAAAGGCAGTATTAAGTGATAATATGAAAGAAGCTCTGGCTATGGAAAAAAGGGTATTAGCCCTTGAGAAGAAAGATGATGTCGAAGGGAGAAAAACATATATAAAGGTAAATTTTAAAGAAGAATCTAAAAATAAAACTCCCAAAGATCCTTTTGATCTAGAAGGTCTACAAAAAGTTCTCAAAACCATGTCCAATGAAATGGTAGAATTGAAGAAGAAAGTAGTTGAAACATCAACAAGAAGACCTTTCAGATCCATAAAAGGGAATCAACCTTTTCAATCTCAACCACTTGCTTAGATATCTAATGCAAATTCAGATGAAGAAGAGGAAGAAGAAGGAACAATATCAAGAGGAGAAGTAGAAGACCATGAAATAATTGAACCAAATGGCCTATGGGATTTTATTCTTACTACTTCAGAGAACGAAGAAGAAGAAGAGGCATTCCCTATTAGTACACGAAGCAAAGGACATGCAAAAACAACACAAAAAAGTAAAAAAATTCCAAATAGCTCATCGAATGAAAAAGGTATGTCCAAAAAGTCTTCTAATCAAACTTCACAGAGTACTCCTACTGCATCTCTTACATTGATAACCTTAATAGTCTCGGATACCATTGAGTATAACATAGTTGACAATATGAAGAAAAATAAGGCTAATATTTCCCTATATGAGGTCAGTAAGTTAAAGCAACAACAAAAAATATTGCTTAATGAGTTAAACATTGTTCCTACTTCTCCATTACCTTTAGCTATTGTTACCACTAAAACCTCTAAAGGAAAAAATAAGCCTACTCCTACCCCTTATGATAAGCTCAATTCTTCCGATGCGATTATGATTGGAGAAAGATCTAATTCACATACTCCTCCTTTCCTCTTAACTTTTGAACTTTTCAACAAAAACGTTCATAATTGTCTAGTAGATTTTGGGGCATCCTCTAATATTATGCCTTATTCGGTTTGTTTAAAATTGAATGTAAAGCCCCATAAATCCATTGTACAAATAGTTCAACTAGATCAAACAAAAGTTAAAGTTCTAGGAGAAATGAATGATGTCTTAATTAGATTATCTTCCAATTCGAAGGTGTTTCAGATTATAGACATTTTGGTAGCTGATATCCCTGAATTTTATGGTCTTATCTTAAGTAGGGATTGGTCTAAAAATTTACATGGTTATTTTGCTACAAATTGGTCTCATCTTTGGCTCCCTTACAATGGAAAACCTAATCAGATCAGAGTTGATAGGGAGAAACATATGAAATATATGGTCACCGATCTTGACGAAGAGAATGATCCTGTAGCTTTTACTAATAATATATTGGGTAATTATTCTTCTAAGTCTTTCTTTGGGAGTTTCCTTGCTCAATATTCTCATTTCCCTCTCGAGTCAGTTATATCACAAATTGATTATTTTTCAAAAACAGACTCATCTAGATGTGTAAATATTATTGAATTACCTGTAAATAATTTTGATGATTTATTTTGGACTCTTTATTTTGATGGATCAAAGTCCAATGATGGTGCAGGAACTAGTTGTATTTTAGTAAGTCCAAATGGAGAAAAAACTATGTTGGCCTGCAGACTTGAGTTTGAATGCACAAATAATGTGGCTGAATATGAAGCATTGGTTCAAGGATTACAGAAGGTTATAAGTCTCAATGTTAAATTTCTCAAAGTTTTGGTGATTCTGAAATTGTGATTAAATAGGTTTGAAATAATATTCATTGTGTTTCAAATCACTTAAAACATTATCAGTCTTTGATCCAGGATTTGACTTCTCATTTCTTGGCATTTAATATATCTCCTATCCCTAGAATCCAAAATTCCAGTGTAGATCTACTAGCCAACATTGCTTCTAAGCTCATCCCTTCTAAGGACTTTAGTCTTGATAGATTTTCTATAGAATTGATTTTTTGACCCTCTATCCCCGATAATATTACTAATTGGAGAGTGTTTAATGATGATGTTGATATTATAAGTTTTCTTACTTTAGAAGGAACATACACATAACAAATTATTGATTAGGATGAACATGATATAAATCTTAATGTCCTAAGATGAAAATTTATCGTCAAAACCTATGGTGACCTTAGAAGATATGTATGACTTGAAATATAGATTTAAAATACCAACTAATTGTAAAATCTAAAGAAATACCTTAAGATTTGAACTCATTAATTTAGGGTCTGAGGAAAAACCCCAAAACATTAATCTAGGACTCAGACTCTCTCCTGATGAAAGGCTTGCCTTTATACATTTATTAAGAAGATACAAAGATGTCTTTGCTTGGAATTATGATCAGTTGAAAACTTATGATACTTCTATCATTCAACATACAATACCCATGTTGCCAGATGTAAAACCTGTTCAACAGAAGCTCAGAAAGATTCATCCTAATCTTGAATCACAAATTAAAACTGAATTGAATAAATTACTCAAGGCTAAAATCATCTTTCTAGTTAGGCATTCCAAATGGGTGTCAAACCTTGTTTTGGTTAGGAAAAAGAATGGGGATATTAGAATTTGTATAGATTTTAGAAACTTGAATAGAGCATCCGAGAAGGAAAATTTTCTGCTACCTCCTATGGAACAAATATTACAATTAGTTGCAGGTTCTGAATTAATGTCTTTCTTAGATGGTTTTTCTGGTTATAACCAAGTTCTGGTTCATCCTACAGATAGGTTGAAGACCACATTTAGAACTAAATGGGGAACATATGCATATCAAAAAATTCCCTTTGGTCTGATAAATGTTGGAGCAACATTTCAAAGAGCCATGGACATAGCTTTCAAAGGTCTGATAAATAAATCAATAGTTGTTTACTTGGATGATATCACAATTTATTCTAAAAGGAGAAGTAATCATCTTCATGACCTAAAACAAATCTTTGAAAGATGTAGGAAGTTCAAAATATCACTTAATCCCAAAAAATCATTCTTTTCCTTGACAGAAGGAAAGCTTTTAGGATTTATTGTTTCTAAATATGGAATTTCTATAGATCCTAAAAGGGTAAAAGCTATTTCTGAAATTCCTATGCCTCATAATAAAATGTCAATGCAATCATTTCTCAGACAAATAAATTTTGTTAAATGATTTGTCCCTGACTTCTCACAAATTGTTATGCCACTTCAGAATATGATTAAAAAGAAGGAAAATTATAAGTGGGGTCAGTTTGAGAAAACATCTTTTGAATCCATTAAACAAGTTATCATTAATGCTCCTTCATTGTCTTCTCCTGATTTTTCAAGAGAATTTATTTTATATACTTTTGCCTCTGATCACTCTTATGCAACAGTGTTGACTCAAAAGAATCAAGAACAAGTTGAAGCTCCAGTTGCTTTTTACAGTTCGACATTACAAGGAGCATAATTAAATTACTCAGAAGTTGAAAAACAAGCATTCATAGTCTTTAAATCGATCAAACACTTTAGGCCTTTTCTCTTGAAATCACATACAAAAGTAATTGTATCATTCCCTGCTGTTAGACAATTACTAATTCAAAGAGAATTAGGAGAAAAACGAGCCAACTGGGTCACAACTTTACAAGAATATGACCTTGAAATTAAGCCTGCTAAAATTGTTAGAGGTCAAGGTTTTTGTAGATTGGTAGCTGGTGCATCCAAGAATACTTTTGAAACTGACATAGGTGAAAATATTGAAGTCACAGAGGTATGTCTCGTTGATACTGAATCCCAATATGCATATCTCATTTTCTATTTGAAAAATGGTTATGCACTAGTTGAACTTGATTCCAAAAAGAAAAGAGCATTAAGATTGAAATCAAATCAATATCAACTTGTAAATGATATTTTATTTAGAAAGAATTATGATTCTGTCCTACTTAGATGTCTTGAAAAATATGAAGCAGAAAAAGTTTTGCAGGAAATGCATGACGGATCGACTGGTGGACTTTATAGTGGAGATACTACTAATAAAATCCTCCATGCCGAATATTGTTAGCCAACCTTATTTAAGGATGCACATGCATATGTCAAGCGATGCAAAACCTGTCAAACTGCTTCAGGAAAAGAAAAGAAAGCAACCTTACCATTGCAACCAGTAAACATTGAACAACCATTTGAGCAATGGGGGTTAGACATTATAGGTGAGATTGTTCCTCACTCATCTAAGAAACATAAATACATTCTCACTACTATTGATTACTTCACCAAGTGGGTGGAGGCAGTTCCTTTAAAGGTGGTCAATTCTAAGGTTGTAGTTTATTTCATTGATCAACATCTTATTACCAGGTTTGGCCTTCCAATGCTCTCATGTTTGAAAATGCATCTTATTTTTTAGGTAATTTAGTCACTAAGTTTGCTTTAAAAAGGGGTTTCAAGATTAAATATTCTATAAATTACTATCCCTAGGGGAATGGTTTAGTAGAATCAATAAATAAAAACCTCTTAAGAATAATAAATGTACCATAGTGGAAAATCAAAAGAATTGGCATAAAGCTTTAATATTTGCTCTGTGGGCAGACATGATAACTCCTAAAGCTTCCTATAGGTAATGGCTTATAGCCAAACACTGTAAGATAAGAGGTCTTGTCATCAACCGACTTGTTCACTATCGATAATACTTGTGAATGACATTGTCATTATCTGGTCAACAAGCCAAGACAATGACTTTCAAGTAGAAAAAATAATATTATCATTTTGAACTGAAAGCCTCTAAAATCTATACATGTGGATGGGATACTAGTTTTTCATTGGTTAAAAGTTAACCCCGTCGAGGCTATGGACGTTTGCTGGCAGCAGTGGCACTACCTATGACATCATGAGTTTACCTTAATGCTAAACTTATAAGTAGTCCTTACCTAATCAATATAGTTGATTTTAACAATTGGCTATCAGAGATAAATTAAGTTCCTCGTATGAATAGGTAGTGAGGTTTGCAAATAACAAATTTCCTTTTCAGAGAAATATTTTTATATAAAATTTGAACCTTAGAATTCTGATATTTTCTTATTTTATTCCTTTTTCCTTTGAATTTTATTAATTTATTCAGAGATAATTGTTTCGCCCAGTGCCTCGCCAATTTTTGTAACAAACAACAACCCCCCATCTTTATTATTTCTTTATAAGCCATAAGAAATAATGGCGACCCTTTATTTTTGGTTTAGTTTTTATCATTTCAAAATAAAACTAAAAGGGAGATTGAATGCATAAATTTTAAGAGGAAAACAAAGTGAAATCTCTATCGAAACAACTTTATTAGAGCCTTTTTTACAAAATGTCACTGGGTTCTTCCCCTCCAAGACCTAATCTCCCGAGGTTCAGAGATAGTTTACTTATGTTTGAATGGTGGTGTATCGAGCTTTCGCTTATTGCGACTTAATTCATCCGAACTCTTATTTAATATAACTTACAAGATTTATGTTCTCCGACTGCTTTAACATATCGATCCTTTGCATATTGGAGCCTCCACATCTCAGAACATATTATATCGGAAGCTTACCTATCTCGACAGCCTTAATCTCGAAGCTCTCCATATCAGGAAAACAATATATCGTAACTTTATTTTAAAAGCCTCTCTTATATTTCTGTTCCGATATCCAATGTGGCATGATCACATGGCTCCATTTCCGTTCGCTTAAGTGATTTAACGTTTAATTATTAGCCTCAAGTGAATTAAAAATTTACATTTAGTACACTTTGGTTTTCATAATTGATATTTTTTAAAAGGAATTTTACGCTCAATTTCCATTTTACACTATTTGTGAGTGTTGTAAATATTTTTCACTAAGTCTCTGCCTTTGTCTCCTACAGGTAAGCTCGACTTCTCAATTCACGGAAGAAATGAAGAAAGGAAGTAGAGGTAAAAATAAGGCTCCACAACAACAATCTGTCGGTCCATTTCTAGAAGAGGTAGATGATAAAGTTTCAGGGGCGAGATTATTTTTGGATACTGTGTGTACCATAGATGCTAGACTTCCTTCATGGGAAGCAATTTATCAGTACTTTGAAAGCGAGAACCCAAGAGTTACTGAAAGAATAGTCACAACTGAGGACAACAGTGTTTTTTCAGAAGCCACTGCTAGCAATGATACCAACTCTTTCCTCCATATAATTGAAACCAGGGCACAATTACTGCCTTACACGAATTTGGTCTGGTGGGTAGTAGAAAATTTGGACATTTCTGATAGGCGCTTTCAAACAAAGAAGGGGACAGTAATTGGGTCTTTCACCAACAAGGATTTTCAAAGCATGTACCATTTGCCAAATCGTCATTATGTATATAATATGGAATATGTTGAGGATTTCATAAAGGATCATGGGCACCCCTCGGATCAAATCCAACAATGGAGAGGTGACCCAAATAAGCATAAAGCGGAGGAAAATGATAAGTACTCGCTCGATTCTCTCAATGCTTCTGTCTCCCAAGTTGCAGCTATGATGTGTCTGTAACAACCCTGGTGAAAATTCCATGTAAAAAATATATAAGGCCACGGTCGATGGGACATGTATTCCAAGTTGAATGGTGGGAGAAACATCCTAGTGGGCATTAATTCAGGTTATTATGGCTAAGGGAATTGGAAAAGGCAATGGTTAAGGCTTTAGAAAGGCATGAGGCATTTATTGGCATTTATTTATGAGAATAAAGAAAATTAGGAGAAAAGGAAGGTGAAAGGTCACAAGTTGCATGTGAGGAGGAAAATGAAGGAAAATAATGGAAAATGAAGAAAATAGAGGCCTAATTAATAAAAAAGGCTTCTAAGGATTAGTTGCCAAGCTCTTGGCTCAAGCTTTTGACAGGTTTTGGTGGAGCTTTCTTCTATTCTCTCTCTCTGTCTCTCATATTCTTGGAGACTTACAGTTTTCTTGGAGCACTCTTGGAGGGTGTGGCATACTTGGATTCTTGGAGCAAGAAGGCAAAGGAAGAGTAGGAAAGCGCAAGAGGGCATCGGGATCAACAACTACACCGTATTTTCTTGCAGGGATCGAGTTGCATGTATGTTTCCTTCACTAGTTTTGGCATGCATGACATATGCATGTGGTTTGTTGGTTGTGATCTATCATTAGCATGGAGGATGGCCGGGATTGAAAGTGGATTTCGTAGCCTTGCCATTTCCTGGATAACCATGGTGATTATAGGTTTATTTTCATTGATTTGTTTTGGCTTGTTCCCATTTTACTTTAGCTTGGGTTGAGTTATTAGTTCCTGGAAGCCCTGCAACAACTTGGGTTGAGTTACTAGTCCTGTAAGCCCTGGTTGGACAAACGCTCTGGAAGCCCTATAACAACTTGGGTTGAGTTACTAGTCCTGGAAGCCTTGCTTAGACAAACACTTTGGAAGCCCTTGGTGGGTTGAGTTACTAGTCCTGGAAGCCCTGGTTGGACAAACGCTCTGGAAGCCTGAAAAATGTTGTGGGTTGAGTTACTAGTCCTAGAAGCCTTGGTTGGAAAAATGCTCTGGATCCCAACAATAGCTCTAGGTTGAGTTACTAGTCCTGGAAGCGGGGTTGGAACAAATGATCTGGAGCCCTAGAAGGCTTGGATAAAGACCGATCTGATGTTGGTTTGTGATGTTCGACCGTGAGGTGGAATCACTATTTTATGGGTTGAGGTGGATGGCCTCTAGAAGCCTTGGATGGTTTTGGATTGATGTGTTCTATGAGATCCCACATTCATGCTTGGAATATGGCATGGGGTTGAATAGATGAAGAGAGATTTGGTTCAACCATTCTACGGTCGGGTGGAAGGTGGAAGTCCCATCCTGGGTTGGACTTTGCATCATCAATAAGAGGTTATTTCTCCTTGTATTTTTATGAGCATTATACTGGATTATATGAGGTTTATATGGCGATGAGTTCATTAGTATTTATGTCCCTATTATGTTGGTTATGTATATGTTATTTGACACAAGCTATGTATGGATCTCATCATGTTTCTCCTTGTATATGAATGAACAATGTATCTATGGTCTAATGGATGGAATGACAGTTAATGTGTTGAGGCATAAATGCTTCATGGTGAATCTCAAATAAGTATGAGACCCCTATGCTTAGATCTATTATTTACACATGTAATTTACATATTCGTGATATGTTTGACGAAATGTCTGTCATGGCTAGTAGGGGTCTAGTCAAGGTCTTATACAAGTATTTGCTTTAGTACTATCATTTCCATGTTATTTTACTGTTTTGAAGAGATGGTTCAATTCTGGGTAGTGACCTGGGCTTTGGGCCTAAAAAAGTGGCTCAAATCCTAAGGATGCTAGCATAGCACTAATAAATTTAGTCTCTGGACGCAGGCAGGCAAGCTTGTGAGAGCGACTTTGGGTTTTTGGACACTGTCATGCCTATAACATGTGAGTGACTAAGGCGTAGGTTGTCCAAAAGTTCAGTGGGACCCAAGGGAAAGTTGTGTAAAGTGTTAGATTGGGTCCTGAGGGTCCTGAGTTGGTGTTGAATGTCTGTATGGTGTGTTTATGTCGGTTCCACTTCCTTAATGTGACTTAGGAGGTTGAATCATATCATAGTGGCCTCTCATCGCATGTTTACCTCGGCTAGCCGGTTGCTTGGGTAGATGTAGGAGGAGGGTGTTACATAGTGGTATCAAAGCATGGTTCACCCCTCGGACTGGATGGGTTATGTGTTGGTCATGCATTCATGTCGATTGCATGTGTGTTCATTATGTTTGTAGTCCATGTTCTTGTTGCATTTGCATGGTGTTGATCATGGTTGTAGTGATGTCGTCATCTGAAGGTTGATGACATTGTTGTTAGGATGTGTCGTCATGAGTGTATGGTTGTATATGCATTTGTTATGCATGTCAATGTTCACATGTTATTAAGTGCACATGATGTGGTTGTTGTTGTCATGCATGAGGTCATGGTTTGTGTAGTTGATATGGTCATGCATTGATGATTGGACCCTAGCTAGAATGATGTGTATATGGTTTCGTACTCATGTGTTATATGTCTATATGTAGTTGTTATGCATGTATGGTCTTGGTTATAGTTATGCATGAATAGTAGGTCAAACATGCCTTGTGAAGTCATTATATGCAATTTAGGTTATCATGATGCTATTGGTTGTTATGATGCTAATGTGTTGGTTGAGATAGAGCAGGAGATGCAGATCATTGTAATGTGGTTGCAACATTAGACTTTGGGATAAGAGCAGATCATCATATAGGTTTGCATGTTGGGCATGCAAGTAAGTAAGCTAGGATTGTTATATACATTAGGTTTATGTACATATCTTTTTATGTTATGGTAATACATGATAATGGATTAGTGTAGTTATATGCACATGTTTTGGATAGTAAAGAATGATAGTAACATGTCGTTATATGCATTTCTATTGTTGTTTTATATTAGATAACATGATGATTATGTTATATGTTATTGATGAAGTATCTTATAGTTTAACTTCTTGTTGTTAAATGTCAGTTAGCTTGATGATTAGGGTAATATCATTTATACCTTCATGTTATATGTATCACACTAAGTTGGATTGGCTTATGCAGATGGTTAGGGTTACGACATTCAGCTATGAGTCGACTTATTGCATTGCATTGTGTTGTACTAATCTAGACCGATCATACATATGTGATTGCTATGCATAAATGATAATTGTGTATGAGTTATGATGTAAACATGTTAGCTAGTGACTATTTTGGGTATCATGATCTTATTTATGTTTGAGTTAATATCTCGTGAAGTTATATCATGCTAACTAGATTGATTGTGCATACAAGATTGCCTCCCTTGAGATACATTAAGGTATGAACTTGTTTATGTCATCTACCTCGTGCTTGATTGTTTGATCATGTCGTCTATTAGGTATTTGAGTGTTTGGTGTCTAATATGCCATCTAGTTAATTTATTTAACATTGTATGTTGCAAGCTGGTTGAATGTTTGATGAATTGCATAATATGAGTATGTGATCAAATGATCTTGTTTTAATATGATTGTACTTGTTGGGTGTGGAGCCTGATTATATTCTTTATTCAGAGGTATTGCCGCATTGGACCCTAGTTTGTAATGTGGTAGCAATGCCACCCGTAAATGTACACCACCGGGGGGGAGGGCGACGACGATTATTTGGAGCCCCCCCAGCGGGGGATTGGGGGCAGTGCCCCCGAAGCTAAAAACAAATGTAAAATTGCCTTGTAAAATGTTGTAATTTCGTAGTCAATCTGGGCCGTTCATTAAGCGGATATCTGATGATAGAAGTTATGTTTAATTTAGGGTTTTTCCCCTAGAAGGCAATCCCTCACTATATATGAGGGAATTGTATTGCGTCTATGTAGATATGTATTCTGAGTGAGAAAGAGAGAGGAGATTGTGTTAGAGCGAAGATGGAATTACAACGGATTTGCTGTAGGTTGTATCTTTTCAGTTTGCTGGATAATATAAAAGGAAGGACTGGCTGTTTCTCTGTGGACGTAGCCCAAACTGGGTGAAACACGTATATTTGTGTCTCTCTTGGTTTATATGTTTTCTGTGTTTATATTTTTGCAATATTTTATGTGTTCCATTGCTTTGTAATATATAATTTTCTAACAGTACTAACACATATGTGTTGAGATAGTTGATGTACTTGAATGTAGTTGACAGTTGTAGCATTATGTCTAATGACTATGAGTTGACTATGGGTTATGACATGATTGTTTGTAAAGGTTGATTTCAAATTGATAGATATGATTGTCTTGATATTTGGAACATGTGGTTGACATGTGAGAGCAGTTGCGGGAAACATGTGTGGTATTAACATGACAAGGTGATATTTGATTTATTTATATAACTAACAGTTGGGTGATGTGACAACACATAATAAGACTCTATTGCAACAAAGTAAAAAGGGTGAAAGAAAGGAATTGGACAAGAATTCCTTTGGTTATGTTTGGAAACCCTAATTCCAAACGAATGTGTGCCTTGCTTACAAGAAGTCCTCTTAACCTTGAATTTGTCTGACATTATGTGGAAATGTGCTATAGTTATGAACATGTACTTGATAGGTATATCAGCTAGTCTCTAGTTACAGGTGGATTTGTCAAGGGAATTGGAGTTCCTTGAGAGTTGGTGTGGATGTGTTCAGTTGCAAGCAAAGTGCTTAGCACAACAAGGTAAGGTAACTAATGTATTGTTATATTTATTTATGCACTAACGATTATGATCCAGGTGGATGTTGGTGGCCACCCACCTATCCCATTTGGACCCCCACAACTGTCTCTTTCAGTTTTTCAATTTCCTTAATTATAGCGCAATTTACTATTTTTAGCAGTTTTTCGGGTCCAAAACTTCTGGAGCTGTTTTAAGCAGTTTTTTGAGTCCTAAACTTCCGTGATTTTTTAGATAAAAAATCATCTTTTCCGTCGTAGTCCTCGGAGAGATCTTTCCAACGGGCTATCATGCGCGTCAAACGGAGATCGTATGCCAAAGTTACAACCTTGGGAAGTTGATGTACCAATTTACCCAAACGGGGCCCATAGTTTGGCGTTTCATCTTCTAGGATTAGGTTTTGGAATGTTAAGGGTTTTCCATTGTTTCTCAATAATAAATAGGCCTTCGAGCCTCATTGTAAAGACAGTTTGAAACAGTTCAGAGGCATGTAGCCGACACATCTCTTCTCAGAGATAAGCTACCATCGCCCTAGCTGGGTTATTTCTATTTGTAAGCATATTTCAGTATTCTCCATTAATGAAATGAAGTATTATTTCCGCTGCATCTCTGTTTTTATGGTCATCACATCTCTGTAGTTATGGTTATCTCTGTAATCTATTGCGTTCCTTCTTAAATCCGGATCAGTGGTATCAGAGCGGTCTGCTTTTTCTCTGTTTTTCTTTGCATGTCCCCAACGAGGTCGGGATATAAGGAGTTAGGGCTTGAATTGGTCGAACCTTTGCAAGACTAGCCTCGCAAATCTCGACGACCTCCCATGGCGGATGAGAAGAAAGACGAGGGGGCAGGAGATCCTATCAGAATCTTGCTCGAAGAAGCCCTCGAGCGGCAAAGGAACGTGATGATGGATAGCTTTGCGCAGATCCTTCAGCGGCTACCCAGAGGCGATGCATCGGCTTCCAACAGCTACTCTGGAAACGCCACACCATTTAAGGTACAAGTTAATTTTGAAATCCCCATCTTCGAGGGTCAAATAGACGCAGATGCCGTAGATAAATGGTTAAATCTGCTAGATGGGTATTTTTCTGTTCATGAATTTTCAAGTCGGGAAAAGATTGTTTTCGCTCTTCTCAAAGCAGCCCCCCACGTCAAGGACTGGTGGGAAACATACTGTGAGCAGAAGGATGAAAGTACAGGCTCACTGTTTTCAGCCGCCCCCACTTGGAATGACTTTCGGGATGCCATCAAGGAGCAGTACTACCCTGTCAAAAGCTATGAGGACAAATACATCAAATGGACCACGCTACGGCAGGGACGAGATCAAGATGTACCAGAGTTCACAAATATTTTTCATACCCTTCGCACACAGTTGGGTATCAAAGATTCTGAGCTGCATCTGGTACTCAAATATCGCGGCTTCCTACACAGATACATCCAGGAAGAGATGGAGTTCTTGAACATCTCCTCACTCGGCACAGCATACCGATACGCTGTCAAAATCGAGCAAAAGTTCAAACAGAAGAAGCGAGACTTTGGATCTGCAAATCCGAAGCCTAAAGGACAAAGCCAAGGCGGGGTGACCCAAGACAACCCCTCTAAGCTGCAAGAAAAGAACAACACCACGAAGCCGAAGAAGGACGCAGAAAAGTGGTGTGAGTTCCACAAGAGTCCCACTCATAACACAAGTGAGTGTCGGACCAAGCAGTCGCTGGTGGCCGAGTTGAAGGCTTCCGAATCAGATGCATGTTCTGACTCTGAGCCGGAACCCGACAAGGGGGATGGAAAAGGGAAGCAAATCATTGATGCGGATCCTAGTGCCACTGTTGCCACTGCCAAGATCCAGAAGAATGAGCCCGAAGAGCCAGAGGAGGGGGAATGTCTTTTCCACTCACAGATGTGGGTGAAGGGTTCGCCGCTGCAATTCATTGTCGATAGTGGCAACCAAAAGAACCTCGTTTCAACAGAGGTCGTGAAGCGGTTGGGCCTACCAACTACGCCACACCCACAACCGTACAGTATCGGGTGGCTTCACGAAGGACAAGATCTCAAAGTTCACCAGCAGTGCTGCTTTCACAGATGAGGTATTGTGTGATGTTACACCTCTGGATGTTTGTGATGTACTATTAGGCCAGCCATACTTGTGGAGGCGACATGCTGTGTATGAGTCAAGGCCTTGCGCTGTCATTATTTCTTTGGATAATTCATTATACAGGATACTAGAGGTAGCTCCACCTACCACCACCTCTTTGATCACTGCTAAGAAAGGCAGCAAGCTCATCTCACAGACTAGGAAATTTATTTTCTGTCTGGTTCGCTCCCAAAGTAAGGGGAAGATCGTTGCTACATCCATGACCCCCGCAAAGGGTTCCTCCACGCAGCAGCAGCAACATAGGGATACAATCATGACAGAACACAGGAACAACTTCTCCTTACCCAGAGGGGTACCACACAAGTTTCAGGTGGGCGAAAAAGTTTGGTTACATCTGCAGAGAGAACGCCTTACCAGAACCCATCAGAAACTCAGACCGCTTCGACATGGTCCTTACACCAGTAACAAGGCTGTGGGCAACAATGCTTTGAAGCACAACATTCCTCCATTCCTTCGCTTGCACCGATTGTTCAATGTGGACCATCGCCGACCATGCTTCCCACCATTTCTGGACACATCAGAGATTGCAAAACAGCTCACTGGAGACCCAGCTCAGCAGAAGCTTCCTCATCTCAAGGAGGAACTCAACGCAATGGGGACCATTGCTTCCTAAGGGGGGAGGAATGACCTAGGTGGATGTTGGTGGCCACCCACCTATCCCATTTGGACCCCCACAACTGTCTCTTTCAGTTTTTCAGTTTCCTTAATTATAGCGCAGTTTACTATTTAGATCTTTCCAACGGGCTATCATGCACGTCACACGGAGATCGTATGCCAAAGTTACGACCCCAGGAAGTTGATGTACCAATTTACCCAAACGGGGCCCATAGTTTGGCGTTTCATCTTCTAGGGTTAGGTTTTGGAATGTTAAGGGTTTTCCATTGTTTCTCAATAATAAATAGGCCTTCGAGCCTCATTGTAAAGACAGTTCGAAACAGTTCAGAGGCATGTAGCCGACACATCTCTTCTCAGAGATAAGCTACCATCGCCCTAGCTGGGTTATTTCTATTTGTAAGCATATTTCAGTATTCTCCATTAATGAAATGAAGTATTATTTTCCGCTGCATCTCTGTTTTTATGGTCATCGCATCTCTGTAGTTATGGTTATCTCTGTAATCTATTGCGTTCCTGCTTAAATCCGGATCAGATTATGTGTTTATGGCAGTATGATGTAGGAGATTGCATGGCAAAGAGACTGCCATGAAATCTTGAAGAAGGATCAGGTTGAGATTTCCTGGGAACCATGGGGATTGAGTCATGGTGCCTATTGAGAGTCTTGTGCTTTTGGTATTTTGTGATTTTTTATTGCGCTTGATTTGCAGTTTTGTTATGTTTAGTGCATGATCATGCCACTTTGTTTGTGGTGTCGTATTGAAACTGGTTTTCATGGTTTTCTTCTTGTTTGTTTCTTGTCTTTCCTTTTATGTTTTGAGTCTTGGGAATTGGTTTGGGAAAGAGGAAACTTAATGGAGCTCGGGGAGAGCTATGTGGTACCTGAAAGGTAATGTAATCTTCAAATGAAGCTTTGTGCATAAGTAAGCACAACGAAACGTAAGACTATGATAGTCAGTTGGATTGGTTTGGTCCATTGGTGTAAATGGATGATGGCAAAATATTCATGAGAAAGGTAATTAAGAAAGGTAAGGTGAATAGACTTGAGGCATCACATGCCTTAGATATGTTGGGAATTGTTGTTCTCGATGTTGCGCATGTGTTGCACGCATAAAGGGAGTTCTCTTAACCTTAACCTTATGATGTTTGGTTTATGTTTATGTTTATATGCATGTATGTATGTATGTCATGTCTGACAATGTCATCATGGATCATGATTGTTGAATGCTAATATTTATATGTATACATTTGGATGTATGTATGTATGTCATTATCCGATAGGGCCGTTAGGAATCATTCTTATGGAGGAATGATTGCTTACACAGGTGAATGTCGTGAAGAGGTTTCGGGTCTTACGAGGAATCAATTAGGAATCAATTGGGAGAAGTAGCCTGACAGATTTATAAGGTCAGTATCGTGTAGTTATGAGTTGATATTATGTGATTATATTATGTCTATTCTATGGACAGGTAACTCGAGGGATACATCAACAAAATGAAAGTAGTGTGGTCTGCGTCATGCTAGGACAAGCATGGATAAGGCACTGGAAGCAAAGTTGCTTGGTAAAGACAATGTGGTTTTGGATGTGTGGTACTATTGTTGTGCATATGTTGTATGTGTTGTACATGTTGCATATGTGTTGTTGTGTGCATGCGGTGTTGTGCATATATAGTGTGTGTACATGTTGTTTATGCAATGTTATGTACATGATGGTACAAATAGTGTTGTGTGAATATTGCATATGCAGTGCTAGGTATAGATGATATTATGTACATGTTGGATATGTAGTGCTATGTACCTATGGTGTTGCGTGCATGTTGTACAGGTGGCGTTAGGTACAGATGGTGTTGTGTACATGATTGTACAAGTGGTGTTGTGTTCATGTAGTGTTGTGTACATTTTGTACAAGTGGAATTATGTGTAGGTAGTGCCGTGTACATGTCGTGCATGTGGCATTGTGTTCATGTGGTATTGTGTACATGTGGTATTGTGTACACATTGTACAGGTGGTGCAATATACATGTGGTGTTGTGTACACGTTGTGCAGGTGATGTTCTGTAGATGTGTTGATATGCACACGTTGTGCAGGTGGTGCGGTGTACAGGTGGTACTATGTACGTGTTGTACATATGGTACTGGTTTACATGTGGTATTATGTGCATGTAGTACATGATGTGTTGCGGGCATGCGGTACTATGTATGTGCATCGTGTATTCGTGGTATCATGACATGTGTATTCCTTCTGTTGTATTTTGTGTAGTACATGTATTTTGTTGTGTTGTACGCCAGGTGTAGGTACATGTAATGTGTGGTGTTGAACATCGGGTATAGATGTCTGAGTTGTGTTGTATAGTGTATGTGTATGCATTTTGAGGCGTCGCACATTGTGTGCAAATGTATGCCTTGTGATGTACATTGTGTATGTATACGTGTTGAGTTGTGTTGTGTCGTACACTAGATGTAGGAGTATATATTGTGTTGTGTTGTACACTAGGTGTAGATGCATGTATTGCATGGTGTCGTATGTCGTGTGTGGTTGTATGTGTATGTGCACATGGTTGAGGAGAAGGCATTGGGTGTTTGTCAGGTGCGGCAACCAATCCAGAGTGCGTATGAAATAAGGACAAAGATGGAAGCTAAGGATTGATTAAAGGATAAGTATCAATATTTTATTTAGTTTAATTATGCATGTGATTTTTTGATTCTGTTCTATGATGATTACATGTGATTTATGATTCTGGTTTATGATGGTTACATGTAATTCATGATTTTGATCTATGATGGTTATGTTTTGAGCTAACCTGAATTGATATGTTTATACATGATGATTTGATCAAAGATGCTAGTTTGACTTGTTGTGACAGGAAGTAAACAAGATTGCAAGTGTACCTTATTGACGAGCCACCAATGAGGTATGATTTGAAGTTATTTCAATTTATTTTAAATCTAATGGAAATTATGTGCTTGGAACAGGAATGCATGAACATGCTCGGTTGAGTGGCCGAAATTGACTGCAAGAATTAGCAACAACAGTGAAAGAAATTGGAACATGCAGCAATATGCTGGTAGAGCACTTCAAGAGCAAAACCATTATGGGACACTGGTACCCAATAGTATACATTGATTTCCATGAGCATGTTATGACTGTTATGATGGTTTTAAGGCAGGGATATGCCTTGGTTTTTGTATCTTCCGACACGAGGAAGCCTTGCCAAAGGATGGACTGCCCGAGATGGGGATTCTAATGAAACTTGGAAGGTGAGTGACTACACGGAAGGGGTTGACCAGATTACCCGAGGGACTGTGTAGTAGAGAAGGGAAGACCGAGGATGAATTTATTATGGTCATTAGCATTGCCAGATGGAATCAAATGCACATTGGGAGTGCACCCTAGAACAATAAGCCTGTAACTGTTCACTAAGAGGACAAGTGGTGCAGGATTATAGCGCTGGACATTGGATGAAAATTTGAATTTGCAGTGGATTCTGGACTTCCTAGGAAGGAGGTGAATCCTGGTATTACTTTGAGGGTGGAGGTGTGATCCTCTGGATTCCCTTGTTGTGGATGCAGGCATCATATCCTTTTATTTGCTGGTTGAGCAAATGTATATATGTATATATTATTGTAAATATTGTATCGAGTTGGATTTATAAAGCTCCATAGATAGTATGGTTATTTGCTGGTTGAAGAAAATGTGTATGTGTATATGTGGTTATTGTAAATACCGTAATGAGTTGTGTTATAAAGCTCCAATAAATGGTATGTTTGTCATGTTTCAGCAGTGGTCATTGTAAATACTACAACGAGCTATGTTATAAAGCTCCATGGGTAGTATGTTTTGTTTTCAACAATCTTGTTGCTTATAGGTGTCATTGGACACTAAGGACGGCGTTCCCCCAAGGGGGAGGGTTTTATAACAACCCTGGTGAAAATTCCATGTAAAAAATATATAATGCCATGGTTGATGGGGCACGTATTCCAAGATGAATGGTGGGAGAAACATCCTAGTGGGTGTTGATTTGATTTATTATGGCTAAGGGAATTGGCAAAGGCAATGACTAAGGCTTTAGAAAGGCATGATGCATTTATTGGCATTTATTTATGAAAATAAAGGAAATTATGAGAAAAGGAAGGTGAAAGGTCACAGGTTGCATGTGAGGAGGAAAATGAAGGAAAATAACGGAAAATGAAGAACATAGAGGCCTCATTAATAAAAAGGCTTATGAGGATCAGTTGGCAAGCTCTTGGCTCAAGCCTTTGACAGGTTTTGGTGGAGCTCTCTTCTATTCTCTTTCTCTCTCTCTCTCTCTCTCATATTCTTGGAGACTTAGAGTTTTCTTGGAGCACTCTTGGAGGGTGTGGCATACCTAGATTCTTGGAGAAAGAAGGCAAAGGAAGAGCAAGAAAGTGCAAGAGGGCATCGGGATCAACCACTACATCAGATTTGCTTGCAAGTACCGAGTGGCATGTATGTTTCCTTCATTAGTTTTGGCATGCATGACATATGCATGTGGTTTGTTGGTTGTGATCTGTCATTAGAATGGAGGATGGATGGGTTTGATAGTGGATTTCCTAGCCTTTCCATTTCCTAGATAGCCATGGTGATTGTGGGTTTATTTTCATTGCTTTGATTTGGTTGGTTCTCATGTTCCTTTAGCTTAGGTTGATTTATTAGTTCCTGGAAGCCCTTTAATGGCTTGGGTTGAGTTACTAGTCCTGGAAGCCCTGGTTGGACAAACGCTTTGGAAGCCTTGTAATAGCTTGGGTTGAGTTACTATTCCTAGAAGCCTTGGTTGGAAAAATGCTCTGGAATTCCTCAATGGGTTGAGTTACTAGTCATGGAAGCCCTAGTTGTAAAAACACTCTGGAAGCCCAGAAAATGCTGTGGGTTGAGTTACTAGTCCTGGAAGCCTTGGTTGGACAAATGCTCTAGAGATCGACAACAGTTGTGGGTTGAGTTACTAATGCTGGAAGTCGGGTTGGAACAAATGCTATTGAGCCCTGGAAGGCTTGGATAGATACCGATCTGATGTTGGTTTGTGATATCCGACCATGACTTGGAATCATTGTTTGATGGGTTGAGGTGGATGGCCTTTGGAAGCCTTGGATGGTTTTGGATTGATGTGTTCTATGAGATCCCACATTCATGCTTGGAATATGGCACAAGGGTGAATGGATAAAGAGAGATTTGGCTTAGCCATTTTACAGTCAGGTGGAACGTGGAAGTCCCATCCCAGGTTGCATTTTGAATCATCAATAAGAGGTTATTTCTCCTTGTATTTCTATGAGCATTATACTAGATTATATGAGGTTTATATGACAGTGAGTTCATTGGTATTTTTGTCCCTATTATGCTGGTTATGTATATGTTTTATGACAACAACTATGTATGGCTCTCATCATGTTTCTCCTTGTATATGAATGAACAATGTATCTATGGTCTAATGGATGGAATGGAAGTTAATGTGTTGAGGCATCAATGCTTCATGGAGAATCTTAGATAAGTATGAGACCCCTATGCTTAGATTTGTTATTTACACCTGTAGTTTACATATTCGTGATATGTTTGACGAAATGCCTGTCATGGCTAGTAGGGGTCTAGTCAAGGTATTATATAAGTATTTTCTTTAGTACTGTGATTTCCATGTTATTTTACTATTCTGAAGAGATGGTTCAATTCTGGGTAGTGACCTGGACTTCGAGCTTGAAAAAGTGGCTCAAATCCCAAGGATACTGGCATAGCACTGACAAATTTAGTCTATGGATGCTGGCAGGCAAGCCTGTGAGAGTGACTTTTGGTTTTCGGACACTATCATGCCTATAGCATGAGAGCGATTGAGGCTTAGGTTGTCCAAAAGTTCAGTGGGACCCAAGCGAAAGCTGTCTAAAGTGTTGGATTGGGTCCTAAGGGTCTTGAGATTATGTTGAATGTATGTATGGTGTGTTTCTGTCGGTTCCACTTCCTTAACGTGAATTAGGAGGTCGAATCAAATCATAGTGACCTCTTGTCGCATGTTTACCCCGACTCGCTGGTTGCTTGGGTAGATGTGGGAGGAGGGTGTTACAATTTCGATTGCATGCACTCCCTAATGTGTCGAAATTCTCGGACATCTGGGTACCTCTGATTGATGGGGCTTATGAAGGTATATATTTGACTGGGCTAGCATACTTTCTGATAACTTGGCTTCTCATATACTAGCTTTTCAGCACAGTAGAATAATTTCTGAAAATAAGTTGCCTCCTTTTTATATGTCGGCCTATGTTATGGATGCTTTGTGTTTTTCTATGAATTTTCCCTCTATGGGTTGGAAATGGGCTCTCTAAGATCCTAAGCCTACCCATATCTACCATGATATCCTATCGGAATCCAAGAATTTTGAACATCTCTACCAGATATGTCACATGGTTATGATTCCAATATATGAAACCATATTTGAGTCTCGACCACCAAGAATGTCTTGGGAAGCCATGGACGACCTTTAGAAAGTCGAAAATTGGTTCAGAGAATAATTATTTACCTATATCAGTGTCTGGGGTAGTCTTTCTCATCCTCATGTTTTTCCTTTATAGATTCTCGATAAGTTAGTCAACAAAGAAGTAGCTTATTAGGTAGTGGGTTATGATATCACTAAAGTAATGATAGAATCCAATAAAAGAGCATGGCCTATTTTTCCTATAAGATTCAGTATATTTGCATTGTCCAATTACGCCACGCTGAGAAAGAGATCCTTGTTGTTGAAGATCTAAATTTTTCTACTGTTCCCAACCACTAATAAGACTTAGATTTAGTGGTGAAGAATTTTATTGCATCCTAAGGGCTCAGAAAATTAATCCATGAAGAGGATAAATTCGATGATATGTTTCTACAACCTTATTCCTACACTACAATGCTGCGAAGAGTGGAAGAACAATTGTCTACAAAGGAGAAAACTCAATTTGTTCAATACATAGATTCTCGAATAACCAACCTTCCATTGAAATTGTTACATTTACCCGAGGAGAAGTCATCAGTGTCAAGTGCTCAGCCATATAGTTTTGCACAATTGGTAGTTCCCCCCAAAGATCAGCGAGAGGTTGTTTTTATTTGTTCCCCACCTCGATTTAATGAGCTCATTTTTAATCCTGAATTAAATGAAGCTTGGAATGAATTCAGTATGACTATAAATCCTAAGAATAAGGTTCAAGCATCACCTTCTCAAACTTCCACTTCTTCACAACAAGTGGAGGTTCAAGGCACTGTTAAAAATGATAAACAAGAAACCAGGAAAGAGGAAGTTGTTGATAAATCTTCCATTCATGTTCAAAAGGACATTGAGGTTATTCCTACTTTCCCTACCTCAGAAGTTACTCTAAATATAGAGGAGATTCCTCCTTTAGATATATTTTATAGTCCTCAGCACAAGGCAGTAGTCAAGAGAGGCAGAAAGAAAAGGAAGCTCAAGCAATATCAATCATTAGTTCCTAGCAATCTTTCTTCCTTTGAAGTTTTGTGGAAGGGTTCTCTGCTACACCTTATGAGGAATTGGGAAAATTGACTCAATTCATGAGATTTTATGCTTCTGCAACAATAGATAAAGCAGTTGAAGTCAAATAGCCTCTAAAAGAAAGAGAAGAAAAGATATCATCATTGGAACGAGATCTCAATGCCAAGAAACAAATAATTGCTGAACAATGTCAGAATCAGATGGTAGAGTTACAGAGGCAATTAGATGAATTGAAAATACAACATGATAAGGATATATAGGTAAAAGATGATCAACTTAAAGAGATCTAGAAAAGGATAGAGTAGTTAAGTGTTAATCCTTAGTTGATAGAATTTGAAAAGGAAGCCAAAGAGTTAAATACTATGTTAAAGAACCAACAGAACATATTTTGCAAAAAATCCTGTTAATTCAAGATCAATGCGAGATAGTGAATTCCCTAATTGATAAATTGAATGTTATGATGAATTATTTCGATGAAGTAAATGATCAGCTGATTGATTTCATAACTTGGCAATAAAGTAGAGAGGGCAAAGAAGCAAATATGCCTAAAACCGATCAAACACAAAAGACAATAATTTTCCGTGAGTGGTAAATCATAATGAAATAAACTGAAGATACAGTCAATGAGGCCCGAGATATTTCCAGTTCTATCATTGAATTTTTCAATGATACTATGTTGCAAGAAAATATAATTTCTAACTTCCCAGAAGGTTCACTTCCAAATGCCAAGACTTTAATGAAGACTTCGGCAAAACATGGCAACATAATGGTTGAGAAAATCAAGCCGTTATCCAAAATTGACCTTGAGAATCATTCGTAGTTCCTTGTCAAAAATCACAGCCAATGGTTGGTACTTCGTTGTTTATCCAATGTTTCTACATAGATGTTGTCACCGTTAAAGTCAACTATTTTCACCAGTCATATGAGGATCAAGCCTAAACATCCTCAGGAACTCACTAGCCTATTGTGGCAACTCAACATTGGACAATCTTCATCCTAAATTTAAAAGTTGTTGCAACAATTTCCTTTTATGATTTTACTGTTCATTTCTGTTAAAAGATTGAAGGAAAAGTTGTTTGTACTTTCTTTGTATTAAGACTATAAATTCCCCTCTCCGAGATGGAGATAGGGGTTCTAAATTTTGAAAGAAGAGGAGTTGAAATTTCACTATTGCATTTTAAGTTTTTCTTAATATAAGTTGAACCACTTGTAGTTCGAGTATGAGTAGATCTACAATTTATCGGGTACTATTATTCTATGTTGCTGTGTTTTTTCTTTGAAAGGAATTGTTATATGATATTGTTCACATATACATATGCTAATCAGTCTTCCATGATCACTATTGGCATGTTTGATTGAAATTTAATATTATATCATGAACAACAAAATTTCTATCATATGTGATGCTTTAATCAAATTAATTTAATTAACTATTTAATTATATTAATTTTCTTTGATCAAATTTATATCGTAATTTCTTGATGATCTACATTATTGTGTCCATTATGACATATTTGTAGCACATATGTTATCAACTTACCCGGGTAATACAATAAGCTATTGAGATTTATAAGTAGGTTAGAATAATATATGAGTTTACTTAATAAATACATTACCACCATCATTAGTCCCATTCCACATATTTTTAATTGAGGGAAGTTGGTCCCATAATTCCAGTCGGAGCCACCACTCCAAACAAAAAAGTGTCTAATTGGGGCCCAGACCGGGTGGTTCCCCCCAATGTTGATGAGGCCAATTTAGGTCATCAACAAGTAGGAAGACCATCTTAGTGAGACGAGATGCCCCTAAACCCCCAACTCACTATACAATTGTTTGATAAGTGGGCTATTGACTTTATCAGACCAACTGATCCACCGATAAGGAGGACTGATGTGTGGTATATTATCATTGCTACATATTACATGACTAGGTGGGAAAAAGTTGTGCCAATGAAGGACTGCAACATAGAGACCGATGTGCGATTCCTGTTTGATTAAGTGGTGACTAGATTTGGGTGCCCCATAGTTTTGATGGGTGACTAGCAGACACATTTTCTAAATCAGACCATAGCAACATTGACAAAATAATTTGAGATTTATCATCAAAAGAGCACCCCATATCATCCCTAAGCTAGTGGTATGATAGAGGCTTTCAACAAAATTATGGAAACGACGCTCACCAAGGTATGCAATGTACAATGTGACGACGAGGACATGATAATCCATGTAGTCTTATGGGCCTATCGCACTACATGTAAAATGTTAAATAGAAAAACCCCATTTTGGCTGGTGTATGGGATGGAAGTTGTCATGTTGATGGAGTTCCTGGTGCCTAGTCTGTGCATTGCGCTAGCCACTTAGATGATAAAATCCAAAGCTGTGGAAAAGCGGCTACAAGATTTGTTGTAGTTGGAGGAGGATCAGGCATTAGCAAGTTTCCACCAAGAAGTGCAAAAAACAAAAGATAAGGCGTGGCAAAACCAGATGATTAAGCATAGAATATTTCAAGAGGGAGAATTGATGCTGCTTTACGATAGTAAGTCCTTGAAGCATCTAGGAAAATTCTGGAGTGCACTAGTTGGGATCATATGTGATTCAATACGTGACAGATGATGGAGTCGTGCAACTAAGCCATATGGATGGCATGCCCCGCAAAGGGTTCGTGAAAGGGAGTAGGTTGAAACTCTACAAGGACAACCAGGTTCTTGCGCATCATGGATAGAAGGTGAGGGAACCCGTCCACCAGTGTATATAAATAAGGCAAACTATAATAGGGATTAGGAAACCTAAAAAAAGGAAGAAGTTAGGTAGAGAGTACTTGGTTAATTTGAGATTTAGAGGAGCAAGATTGTTGCACTAACATAGAGGCAAATTAGACAACACATAATGTTGGGGGCACCTATGTCCAAGATAAATTGTTGAATTTTGATGATGTGGCTAAACAAATGGCACGAGAATCATTGATAGAAGGGGTCCTAATTACATCAATTTAGTATGGGCAACGGAGAATGATGGACAAAGACGTAATGGGAAATAAGACACGATGACCAGTTAATGAATGTACTTTGGGTAAGTAACCAATAATTATGAAGCGAATTGGGGGTGTACGGGGAAGCTACTACCAAAAGAATCACCATTATGACAAGAAAAGATGACCATCTTGTTCACCTAACGTGAGAAGATAATTGTTATGATGACAGAGCATGACAAATAAAGGCATTAGAGGGATGTGATGTCATGGAAAAGTGGATGAAATGTGTGTGAGTCGGAAATAATAAGAGTTATTGAGAGAGTCATAAACCGTAGTTGGAAAGGAAGATCTACATTACAAAAAGATTTAAGGAGAATAAGAGAGCTAAGAGAAGAAAGGAAAACTAAGAGAAGAGAGCAGGAAAACCATGATGGAAGAAGAGAGCCCAATGACAAAGGAGCAGAAAATGTACGCAAAATGTCATCTATCCCCATTAGAAGAGTAGAAAAAGAGACGGTAAAAAGAAAGGCAACTCCAAAGAAGAAGAGATTTTAGCCAATATTAGAAGATACAAGCTCAGAGCCTAGTGCAAAATTGGTGGATTCAACAATAATTGTGGGTTGTTGATATGAGCTAAGGTATGCACCACCATTGTTAGGATATCTAACACAAATGATGAAACTGAAGGGAACCAAATATACAGTGTGAGTGCCACTGCTACCACCCAGAGTGTTCCGTCAAGGAAGAACAAGGAATATTATGCAACAAATCAAGTATTCTAATCATGACCTTTGTGATCCTTCTTGGCACCCAAACCTTTAGTACTATATGCGGTTGTTGTCGAATGTGCACAAGGTGCCTGAGATAAAACCCTGGGAGTGGGCAGAGAAGATGGAAACTGCAGGTATTTTGAATTTATTTCTTATTCTGCAATTTGGGCGAAGGGATCAGGTAACCTTTTTTACCAAATGCCTATTGGTCTGTGTGCATGCTGGATATTTATGCCTCGACAACCCTATACCTATTACTTTTGAATTAATCCATAGGATCACTTGTCTCTCTATGGAAGGGGAATATCTGGGGCTTCTTATTAATGATATGACTCTTGCTGCAACTATGGCCAACACATATAAGACTAAGAGGGGGAACCAAGGATTTTTTATTTCAGAGGTACCAGACCAGGGCATGAGATTTATGGCATAGGCTCTCACCTATAATCTTCTGCACAAATGTTGAGTGAATGAAGTGCCAACTAAAGTTATTGCGGTAGTGGATCGGTGTGCCAAGGCATAGCGGTTTGCTTGGGCTTCGTTTGTATTGAAGGAATTCAAGCAAGACTGCTTGGATACTTGGGAGTTAATTGCAAATTTCATTACGTTTGGTTGTTAATTATGATAACACTGGTCGAGTGGTAAAGACAAAAATATTTCCCGTCAGTGTTGGATCAAATGAAACCCTTCGTGGTGGCCAAATTTCAGAATTTGTGGGCCTCCAATGAATCTAAGCGCAAAAAATTTAGTACTATTTTATTTTTCCTATATGGGGATGTGGTACAAAAGATCATTGAAGAAATGTCGCAAATACTTGCTGAAAATGTGGAGAAGTACAAAGGTATAGAGAAGTTTAAGGCTAAACCTCACCATCTCTAGGTTATGGCGTGACAGGACCTCGCCAAGTGTTGGTAGAAGCAACCCTACAAATTAACCACATACGAGATCTAGGGTATGGTGGATGCATGTGACCTTACATGGAAGGTCATGAAGGAAGACTCCTCTGAAGTGGAGATGATCTTAAGCGGATAATAAATGAATGGCACCCTAATAGGCTAAGACCAGCAGGAAGCCCAGTCACTAATTGTTCCAAAGACAAAACCACTGAAGGAACCTATTACTCCCAGAGGAAAACTGCAGTTGGAAAAGAAGTGAGTGTTGAAGAGAAACACGAGGAGTATATTCACCACAAAGGCAAGGAAAAATTGGAAAAATAACCACACATCTCTAATACAAACTATATTGACGGAAGACGATTTTGAGCGCATTAGGGATCGAGTGGCACATGTCGTTGCGGAAAGTATGACCAATTACAACAATTTATAAGGGATATGGATGCTAAACTAATGTTTTTGGTAGAATTAGGAGGGGGACCTTATATAGTGCCAGGTTTGTAGGCTAAGAATCGATCATAAATCCAAGCGACCTCATCGTCCCAGGAACTGAGAAGGGCGTACAAAATTCTGAGCGCTACGGTAGGAATTTGGGAAGGGCCTATGCAAAAACCTTTGGCTACCGACGTAGAGATTGAGGTTACTCTATCAAATCTAAGTTCAAAGGACTTGGTGTGACTACAACATAATAGAGCTCGAGTGTTACGAGACAGACTCATGACCACAAAGACCGACTTGGAGTAGAGTAAAAAACTGGGGGAACAACTGCTCTAGGAGCAAAAAAAGTTGAAAGACGATAACCTGGAATGGTGCAGTGCCTTCACCTAGGTTTATGAGGATTGTATTGAAGGGACATTAGATGAGACAACTCCTGCACAGGAAATGAAAACCTGAGTTAAAGAAGCCATCCAAGGATTGAAGGAATTAGTCATGGAGGCTGAAGTTAGCTAACAACCTTAGATGCCATCGGAGGACCAACGGTGCAAGGAGCTAGCTCGACAGAGGAGAGAGAAACAGACTGACTATGAGAGGAAATGCTTGGAGCTGGCAGAGTAAAGTGATTAGTTACAAAACATTGTTTGAGGTTGGAACGGTAAAAAGAGTCATTGAGCCAGGTAACGAACGACCAGATACTCCAAATTGATCAAATTGTGGGGAAGATGAACCCCAATGATACCATGGGTAAATATAATAAATTACAATACCATGGTTTGCAAAATCCATGGGTGAATACCATTGGTGAGTATCATAATCAATTGAAATCATCGTGTGATTAGATTCTCAATTTAATATTATGATTTATTTTATTTATTATCATGCATCATCCATTGTTTTAACAAACAATGATATAAAAATAATTATTAACTACAGTAATTATTATCCATCTGGATCAATCCTCCCCCTTAGGAAGCAATGGTTGCAATGGTCCCCATTGCATAAGGTTCCCTCATCAGATGAGGAATTTTTTGCTGAACTTGGTTCCTAGTGAACCACTTGCCTTAGAGAAGAAGTTGCCCTGCTTTAACCACTCAATAGAGTTGCATGTTTTGCTGGTGAGTACCCTTCATCTTGGTGTTCATAATCCCATCAGTTGTACCCTGAAACTTACACAGAACCTGATGTTGGTCATGTCATTGTTTGTAATTGGCACCCATTGTTGGTAGGGAACCATGGACCTATGGTTAGAAGTGTCGAAATCGTTAAAAAAAATTTGCTACTCGAGGCAAGGAATTTGTGGTGAAGATGTAGTCTGAAAAGTGACATCCATGGGGATTGCTAGATGGAACCCTGAACATGTTTGAAAAGGCTTAATGGAGTTGGAAAGAGGTCTATTATAGCCAGTATAAACATATGGAAGGTTGTCATCCAATATAAGTGGATGTAGGGGCTCCTTTTTAGGCGAGGTGAATATATCTCTAGATCCTTCTACAAGCTTGTCCACCTATTTGTGTTCTGCAGAGAGAGATTGTACTGAAGCTGTGGTGGTTGCAATGACATGTGGTTCACCTTTGGACTAAATTATGGAAAGGATCAACCTGGAAGTATGAGAGGCAACCTTCTTTCACTGTTTTACTGAGATCAATAAAATTTCAATAATTGGAACTACCTTTGGATCATGTAGAGTTGATCTCCTAGAGTAACAATGACACTATGGGGTCATGAATCATAAACAACATAACGTTTCCACATATAAGGTTTTCCTAAAAGGACATCACAAACTTCAGGTGGGGCAACGCCACACAATACCTCGTCTGTGAAGGGCTTGATGTTGTAGGACAAATGACATTGCTTGTTGACACGTATGTCTCTTCCATGGCTCAACCAACCAATGGTGTATGGTTGGGGGTGTGGAACTATTAGAAGCTTCAATATCTTTACAACATCAACTAATATCAGGTTATTCTGGCTCCCATTGTTAATGATGAAATGTCATGGGGCTCTAGTCACCCACATCTGTGAATGGAAGAGGTGCTCCCCCTCCTTAGGCTCTCCTAAATTTTCTGGTTGGATATTCGTAGTTGTTACGGTAACATTTGGTTCTGAATCAATGATCATCTTTCTTTTATCTTGCTCAAAATCAGAATCAAAGCTAGAGTTTATTTGTTTTTCTTTAAGCTCTGCCAAGAAAGATTGTTTTAAGCGACATTCATAAGTGTTGTGCAAGGGACTTTTGTGGATCCTACACCACTTCCCAGTGTCTTCCTTTGACTTTCCATTACCATTCTTTGTTTGTTGATTGGGGATTCCCTTGCCTCGCTTCAATTGTGAAGGATCAGTAGATCCAAAGTCTCGCTTCTTCTGTTTAAATATATGCTCTATTTTGACCACATATTGATATGCTGCTCCAAGTGAGGAGATGTTAAGGAACTCCATTTCTATATGGATGTATATGTGTAGACAACCACGGTACTTGAGTACCAAGTATTGTTCAGAGGCTGTGATACCTAGATTGGTGTGCAAAGAATGAAAGATATTCGTGAACTCTGGCACTACTTTGTCCCCTTCTTGTCGTAGTGTGGTCCATCTCATGTACTGGTCTTCATATTATTCTACAGGGTATAATTCCTCCTTAAGGGAATCAACAAAAATGGCCCAAGTGGGGCTTTCTTTGTATACCCCAAACTCATCTTCATTGCATCTCTCCTAGTAACCTTCCCACCAATCTTTAACATGGGGCAAATATTTTAGGAGTGCAAAGGTGATTTTATCATTGTCATAATTTTTTTGGACCGAATAATAGCCTTATAGTAGATTCAACCATTTCTCTAAAGCTTTTGCATCTATTTTTCCTTTGAATAGGGGAATATCAAAGTTAACTTGTACCTTGAAGGGTGTTGAGCTTTCAAAATCTCTGCTTGTTGAAGGTTTCTTAGCCATTGTTGGGAGTCGCTATATGAAACTGTCCATCATCCCATTCCTTTGTTGTGTAAGTGCTTCGTCGAGCAACAATTTAATAGGATCTTCTGCTCCATCATTTTTCTTTTCGTCCACCATGTGAGGTTGTCGGTGTCAGTGAGGACAACCTTGCAAAGGTTGCGGTATTTCAAGTCCGAGCTCCATGTGCCCCTACCTCTTTTGAGACATGCATAAACAAATAGACATGAGGAATGAGACCAAAGAAAGTGACAAAATAATAAGAACTACAAAATTTCCAACATGTCACCCATCATATTACTATTCTAGCCCAAGCGCGCTTAATTGTAGAGTTCTCATGAGCCCTGATGCATTAATGTTGGTGCAATCCAAGTTGTTTAAGAAATGAAACTTAATGGATGAAAAAGGAATATATCACAATGTAAAAATAGCTAAGAATATGACACATTGTGTAAGAGAAATATTTCAGAAGAGAAAAACATAAAAAAGAACGAAACTATTTTTATTAAATGCAAAATATAACCTAAGACTACATTAGGAAAAAAAGCTTGCTTTACTTGACTATGAAGTCCCCTATTTATACTTTTTACGAGGATATTTCACCAAGAGCTATGCCTCTCATTACATTTCAAATACCATGGGTAAATACCACCGTTTACAAAATCCATGGGTGAATACCATGAGCAAATATAATAACTTATGATACCTTGGTTAAATATAATAAATTACAATACCATAGGTGAGTATCATAATTACGATGGTAAAATTGAAATCATTGTGCGATTAGATTCTCACTTTAATATTATGATTTATTTTATTTATTATCATGCATCATCCATGGTTTTAACAAACATTGATATACAAATAATTATTAACTATGGTAATTATTATCCACCTAGATCAGGTGAAGATGGACGTCGCGCATTAGGAGGACAATAGTAAGTGGGAGAGAAGGATGCATGTAGGGAATATAGGCCGTTATGATGTTATAAGGAAAGGAGCCAACTAGGGGGATCATGGTTAACAGACGATAGGAAATATTTTTGAGAATGGGAAGACAAGGTGGAGTGGATCCGAACAGGGCAGGCGGTATTTTGGACGACCATTACCATACTTGGGATAGCTCAGGGGGAATCACAGGAAATATCTCAACAACTTTCAAGACAATTAGTTGAATGGGTGGGAAGGAAAGAGGATTCAAGAGGCTTTGGAATAACTATAAGATGGCCTGGCGAGGACAAAGTGGGGGTTGGTCGTTGGTCGAAGCGTTTGTTGGAGTATAGGAAAATAGAGTGCTAAATATTTCTTCGTCGGCTGAGCATAGAAGGAGCAAATTCTAGAGTCAGTCTTTGTACCAATGTTGTTTCAATGTAATCTGGGAGCCATATTTGAGTTTGTCGCTGCTTCACAACCTTATTGTAATTGGTTTAGTCGTTGATTATACCAGTTTGTTATAGATGGTTTATGGTCGGATTTTTGATGTTGTTTAATGTTATCATGGATGGATGGAGAGCTTGGTAAACTATTGTATGTAACTCTGGATATTTTTCCTTTCCTGTTAACATATGTGAACTATCATTGGAGAAATTGCTATAATATTTTGTGAATATAAATTGTTGTTTGGAGAAATTGTTGCTATCTTTTCGACGCAAATTTGTGTGCAAGCTTTGTTTTAATATCACATTTATGTGAATGTATTTCATTAAACTACGGTTTACTTCATCTTTTGTTGATGGTCTATAATGGTGTTACAAGGTTATACTTCTGTTAATTAATCCTAATGACTATCATGTTAATGTGTTTCAGAATGGTGGTATATGGTGATGATATGGTCTGGTATGGACCCATAGTGTTGTGTTTGAATGAGCGCGAAGTTCCGCCTGAATGGTAAGGTTTAAAGGGTTGGTCGGGGTCGAGTGTCAATCACTTTTGAATGATAGTTGTGAATATGCTAGGGTCTAGGGTCGACTCAACTTTTTCCATAAGGATTTCATGTTGAAGGTCTCACACCGCACATGACCATTGTGGGCATGTGTTGGGGGTTGGAGAACCGATGTTCGACACTATGTGCGATGCACACTACGACGAAGTGTTGTAGTATGTGCCAATTAGGAGCAAATCATCATTGTTAGTTTTTGGTAGCCTAAGATGTGCTCTAGCCATGAAAATTGGTGGAGAGGCTAAGGCACATGAGTTCTAAAGAACCCAGAAACCGTTTGGGGAAATTCCACCTGGATTGTATTTTATTAAGATAATTAATATTTTTAATGGAGTTCCTAAGTCTAAACTTAGGAAAATTAAAATATTAATGGGTATTAATCAAAACATGGGTGAGAATAATCTAGAAGACATATCAAGTCATGTTTTAATATTAGTCATTGATTAGAGACTTAATCTCGGTCGTTGAAGTCTCAACGAGAAAAGTATAAGAAGGAGGCTTGGGGTTCATTTGGAAACACACATGGAGAGAACATATTGATTTGGAGTTCGATTTATGGGGCTAGGAAGATGAGAAACTCGAACTAGGTGATTAGTTGCAGCAGAGGGGCAGGGATAGTTCGGGAGTACTGACAGAGAGCCAAAGAGAAGCTTGTGGAGGCAGTGCAATAGCCAGGAGGACTGACGCTGGGCCAATCTGGGCCCACACAGGCCTGACATAGATCTAGAAGGGTCAACACAGAAGTTGAAGCTGCCCTTCATGCAAAAAACCAAAACTGTCGGAACAACTGGGAAAGCTGATGCAGTGGGCAAAACAGACAATGCAGGGCTGATGCAGAGCCTGAAAAGATGACGAAGGGCCTACCTAGGGGCAACGCAGAGATAGTCGGGGTTAGCCAGTTTTGCAGTCGGATCAACCAGAATCTGCGTGATGAAGTGAGGTAAAACTCACTCAGTTTTTCTGCCATTGTATTTTCTCTGTCACTGGATTGCTGGGAGGGCATCCAACATTGTGTTCAAAATTATTGCTTAATAATAGAAAGCCCTCAGAGTTGCTGCACTGGTTTTCTCGTATTGGGTTTTTCCGGGAACTATTTTGTCAAAAAATAAGTGTGTCCTATGTATCTTGTTATTTGCTCAGTTTTCTGTTTCATGTATTCAAATATTAAAGAAGTGTAGGCTGCAAAAGTAATTTGCTTCAGTATTTAGAGAATAAATTGATAATGTATATTAAAATCAAGTAGGTGAAGTAGATTCAGATTTGCTGCAGTTGGGTTCCTTGAGGATTAGGAATTTTCACAGTCATAGCCACAAGGAAATCCTGTTAAACTATGGAAACCTGGATCCAACAGTCACTCATTAGCTTCTCGAGTGAGACTTCACTCACTTCGTGGGTGTTTCTGAAAGGGCCTATGCTAAGTGGGTCTTTGTTGACCACGATGTCGCAAATCTCAGGTCTATCGATATCCCACGCACTAACAAGGGAGTTATTTCATCAACACAATGTCACTTAGAAAGTGACTTCTGTAGCATTGTATCAGATTGGAAAGGACATCCTTAGTGTCATATCATGGGGAAAGTGACTTTATTAGCAAAATGATAAAGGCGACCAAAGACATATGATAATCAAGCTTAGCCAGATTTCATATTGAAAGGTTTGAAAGAAATTCCATGTGGAAAAGGTCTTCTTCTTGCATTGTGTTGTTGAATAGGAAGCTTTTGGCGATCAATGTCTTGAATAAAGGGACTTTTATGGCTAAGAAAACGCAAAGGAAATCATTTTGTTTTTAAATTTACATTGTTGGAAAAGGTACAAGCTCATGTGTCACTGGTAGAGTGACTTTCCATGTGTTATATTGTGAAAAAAGTGACCTTTTCAATGATGTATTGTTGAGAGAATGACTTGTGTTCTGCTATGTCACACAAAAATTGAATTTCTTTGTGTTGCAAAATAAAGTGAGTCAAAGGAATGGTCTCCCAAAAGAAATCAAAAGGAAAAAGTGAGCTTGTTAACTCTCATAACATAATCTAAAAAGAAAAGAAAAAAATTAGGATGAATAATCATGGAAGACTAATTTCAACTTTGATAAGACAACTTGCAATTTTCTAATAAAATGATGGAGCCGTTTTAATGTTTGGATTTTCTTGAGAGTCTCATCATCAAAAGGAAAATGTAAATAAGAGGTGTTGATGCTCACAGAATAATTGGCGACAAACTGAATGAAACCATGAATATGTGTGAACAAGTCTGAAAACAACAATCAACATTACACACAAAAACTTTCACCTTTGAATGAGAGTTCTTACCGAGATCATTCTGTAATGCTTCTTTGAACATGAAAGTGTTGAATGAGATGCCTTCTCTTTCTTGCTTAGATTATTAACTAGACTTATATGGTAAATGGGTGAAGTTATTATACCTTGACTTAGTCATTTCCCTAAGATTGGCTTGGTATCACAAAGGTATGTTTGTTTATGAAGGTTGAAATGGCATATTAGTTATTGTAAAACTTTGGTGTTTCTATGTTGTCAATGGGCATCCATAGTGTCGACATAGATATCCTAGAATCATAGGCCTTGCTCCACTACCAACAAACATCTCATAGCCACGACAAAGTTACCTGCATGTACCAAATGATCTAGGCTGCCTTTCTTAACCCTTTACCTTCTTTTTAATCTGTATGTGTGTGTGTGTGTGTGTTATTTTATTGTCATAAAAAAAAAGGTGGGTGAAGGATCCTAGTTACCCTCTTAAAAGGCATGTGGGATGAGGCCTATTGTTTGGACTTCCATTGATACTTGTTTAATGATAAGTTTCTCCTTGACACAACCATACCTTGATCAACCCATTAACCTCTGGATTGGGGGTGGGTTAATATTTATGTGAAATATGGACGGGGCCTCAAGATTAACTAGTTATCCATGCTAGGTTGGGTCATAATCTTCTTATTATCTCTCATTGTCCATATAGAGTTCCACCATGTGACTACGAACTTCAATCTCCCAATGTGGGTAAGAAACTCAAAGAGTATTGTTGTCTTGGTCACTTGGCTCAAAAGTAATTTTCCATGACTTCTACCGATTGCACTTAGTTAATGAGAATAAATGCACCAAGGTAGAGAGGATATTTTTGAAAGAACATAGTGCTAAGAACATTCCTTAGAATAATTGTTCAAGAGGATGGAAATCATGAAATCAAAATAGATTGAAAGAAGTAAATGCCTGAATTGCAACTGAATAAACATAAAGCAGAAATGGAAAGAAATAATTAGCAAGATGTTGACTACCCATGAGACAATTAGGTGAACTAACATTTGAGAAATTTATCATTGATAGGAAACACGTCTAACTCTCCTTCCAGACGTTGCAATCTATATGTGCTAAGGTCAAATTTTTCTACAATGAGGTAAGGTCCAAGCCACAATTGTTGAAATTCAGAAAATTTCCCTTTGTCTTCATGCAACTTATCCCATTTTAGAAATGGGTCCCCCACTTGGAAGTCTCTGTCACCACCATACTTTTTATCCAACCATATTTTAATGGTCTGTTTGTGAATAATGAATTTCTTCTTAGCTTTATCCCTTTCCACATCAAGCTTAAGCAGGGTGTTGATTCTTCTTTGAATGGCGGGGAAAATTTATCCCTTGAAGTCTTGAGATAGCTGCAAGGATGGAAGAAAGACATCAGGGGATAGGATGGATTCTTTTGGTATAGTAGGAAGTAAGGGGATGTTCTCAAGGCAACTTCTAGGGTGACACTCTCTACCCAAAGGGCATTTGGTAGAGTATTGTGCCAATTTCTCTAATGGTCAACTATAATTAGCTTTAGGAATTGGATTAAGTTTTTATTGTTGGATTCAACCACACTATTACCTTGGGGGTAGTAGTTGGTTGTGTATCTCAAAATAATTCCTTTATCTAGCATGAATTTAGTAAAATTCAACGAAGAAAAATAAGTAACATTGTCAAATATAATAGAGGTGGGCACTCCACACCTAGTGATCAACCACTAATCCAAAAAATTGATCATGACTTTGTCATTTACCGTAGTTAGCATAATAACTTCAGTCCACCATGTGAAGTAACATGTAGTGGTGAGAATATATTTGTGTTGTTTGGAGGAGCGAGGGTTTATCTCTCCAATCACATATATCTCCCATTGTTAGAAAGGTTCTTCAACAGCTACAGGCTACAATGGTGTCGCGAGCTTGTTTTCCCATCATGCACACTTCTGACATACTTTCCATTTTCTAGCATATGTGAAAAATAGATACCCTAACTTCTAGAAAAATCTTAACTCTCATCAAGGCTCAAAGTCATTACATCAAAGCTCATCATGTCACTTATGTGTTTTAAACTTGGGTGGGGAGGATCCCAATCATTCCTCACAACCATCGAGATAATCACATTTGACTTCTCAAAACACACACACACACACACAAAACAAAGCAACCCACCCTCCAACCCACCCTCCAATATTTAGGCAAAGGTAAGATACTCTATACAGATTAAGGCCATACAACAACAAGGTTCAAAGCCAACGTGTCACTTGTAAGAATTAAACCTGAGTAGGAAGAATAACAATCATTCCTCTTGATTACCTAAAATAATCCCAATCAACACGCACACACACATATATTATATTTTAATTAAATTTCAATAAAATTATATTTTTAAAATGACATGCCATTTCCTTTTCAAATAGTCTTTTTCTTTCTATTTTTCATACCTAATAATTAAAATTAATTTATTCAGTAATATATATATATATATATATATATATATTATTTTATTTAGATTTTGAGTACATCTCGCTTCACATATCTATAATATTTCTCCATGATACAACTGCAATAAAAGATATTGTGTCACACAACTTTGCACACAATCATTGTTGGTTAACATGTTTTAGTGATTTCACAAAAAAAAGCATGAGAATACAACCTTTTTACTCTTCGAAGTGAATCTCCACCAACCATGTTTATCACCTCATACATTTTGAAAAGGATTGAATGATGGTAGGAGAAGGATTTACGAAATTTCTACATTTGCTCTTAGTGATAGTTATTTAATTACTAATTAATGGTAATGGAATATTTAGTGATATTTGTTTAATCATTAATTAAAAATAGTGCACAAATTGTACTTGATTCAAACAAAAGGAAAGCAAAAGTGATGTGGATTGGATTACGAAAACACAAAGTGACGTGGATTGAACTATCAAAACACACCAATTGACACGGATTGAACCAAAAGATGGACGAGATGACCTCAAAGAACAAAAGCAAAATCCAACCATAGATATCTCATCTTATAATTCCGTTGTATCATCATCTATTAAATAGCTGGGGTTGCGTTATCTTAAATCTTTTTGAATTCATAGAGAAGGCACCGGAGGATCCAACGCAACGTGTTGAATTCATTTTCCACAGGTTCATTTTTTCATAGAGTTTTGATGTTTGGAATTGATTAGCCAGAGTTTTATAATTCTGTTATTTTTTTATTCACTTATTTTGTTATTGGAGATTATTCATCACTTTACGAGTGTCGAGTTTATAAAAAAAGTTAATTATGAATCACATCATTTATTTGGTTAATCACCATAGATTTATATATATATATATAACTTTCTATTAGTAATTAGTTGTTGATGAAGTAGAGAAAAGACTTTGTGAATAATAAATTTGCAACGTGTAAGAGGATTGATTCTTAGAGATCCATTTAACTAGCTTTGTGTTTGCATTTGGATGTTTTGTGGTTTGTGTGTTTGTATTTGGTTGTTTTGCATGGTTTGTATATGTAAGTTTGCATAGTAATGTATTCTATGTATGTTAATGGTACAATCATTACGTTGTTATGTGTTTATATGGGTGTTTATTTGTTTGTAATTAGTTTTTGATGTAGAAAAATGATGACGCAAATCAATGGGATTGATTTTTTCCTCCACATCCTTTTTATTTAGTTTTAAGAATGCCAATTTTAATAATTAATTATTTTTCAAAAATGTAAAACTAACCACTCAAATTATATCTTAAAAAATATTTTTAATTATTTAACCTTTTTAAATAAATTTCCTAAAATAATTATTTTTTTTGAAAAATCCTTGAAATAATTTATTTGATGAGATTTGTAAATTTTTTTCTCAAATTCTAAACATAATAATTTATTTCTAATTGATTAGAATAAAAAAAATGAAAAATTAAATAAGATTATTAAAAACGTATTTATATGCGAAAATACAAATGAAACTTCCATTTATGCAAATTCTTTTTCATGTCAATATTACTTTTTATACTTATGAAGAATTAACTTATTTTAATTCTCAATGTAGGAGTGTCAGCCACTTCTTGTAGGAAAAAAGCTAGTTAGAACTCTAATTTTAAGTCTTATTTAATAACCTTCCATTCCTCGAGTAGATCTGGTTAACCGAATGATGCAGCGGAGTTTTATTTTATAGATTTTATTCATGTTGAGATTTAAGAGGTTTAATTTCTTTGTTAGAATGTTAGGGATATTATGTATACGGATTGTAGATTTTTCAAATTTATTTTAGTGATAGATATGATTTTTGTTGTTGGAATGTTAGGATATTATGTATTGTAATGGTAGAAATTTCAAATTTATTTTAGCGATGGATATGATTTTTGTTGTAATTGTTTCTGGTCTCAAATCAAATATATGATAAGTTGTAAGTATTTTAGTTTTCTATATGATAAGTTGTAAGTATTTTAGTTTTGTACATATAGTTATTTAGAATAGAAATAAACATTTGGGTTTTGTGATACAAATTTTAGTATGTAGTATTTTATTTGCATAGTATAGAAATTTTTTATATAAAGTGGTTTAAAATAGAAATAATTGTTTAGATTTCATGACACAAGTTTAATTATAATTATAAATATGAGCAAAATATTTTGGTCTATTTTTCTATCAAGGACATTATACATGACATATTTTTAAGGGAGGACCAAGAAGATAGATAACATTGTTTGGTTTGTACCTTGAAATCACGCTTCATCAACATTTCCTTCTTATTTGTCATAACCAAGATATAGTTGAGTCAAACACAATGCTTATAAATACTTCTCCATGCAACCAGTGCTTTAGTTGCATCAAATAAGAGTAGGTTCTCTCATGTAGAGATGAGATGTACTTATATCTAAACTATTTTACTCAACCAATAAAGAAGCAAAGCATAGTTGCATTTTAAGTTCTTTTTAAACGCAAAGAGTCTTCCCCTTGGGTAGTAAAGCTAACCTTTAAAGCTTTATTTACTATAGCTTGGAAATGTTAAATTTCGACTTACAACTTTTTGAAAATGTTAAAGTTTTACCAAAGTGAAAATTCTTGCTCTCTCTAAGTTTAAGGATGCACATTAATTGGATGTGGTTCGTGGTAACAAATGTTTGTTGTGATGCCTTGGTTTTCTATATGTTGATTCCTCTTTTAAGGGCATTTCATAGTTCTCATAAGAGAAAAACTAAATATATAACCGAGGAACGATGTCATGCTGCCAACACCATATTGTAATGATATATATTGGATCATTATATTGTTTTCCATCCATCTCGATGCTTTCAAAGTGGAAAAAGTGGACCTAGTTTGGCAAATTGGGGTTTGAAACCTTTCAAGAGCATTTTGAGTAATCAAATGACAATTTTCTGGGGTAAAACTTTGCCAATTTATTGCCACACTTATTTTTCCTATTCTACATAAAGACCTTTCCAACGACATAAGAATCACCTCAATCAAAGTTTGTATGCAAAAGTTATGCCACTTGGAAGTTGGCCATCTTGTTATGACCACCATAATTCAAGAGGATGCCATGTCAACCCCGTTACTCATCGAAAAGGGGCTAGCCATGTGATCATGAAGAAGACTTTAGAAAACTCCATATTGTAATTTTGGTTAAGAGTTGAGGCAGTCAAACCTAACCACTAGTAGGCTATCAGGCTGTGTTATAACCGGGCCACTAGGAGGAAAAGGGGTTCCATTGTTTTTGAGTGCATTTGTTCCATATAAGAGAAAAATAGTCAAGAGGGATAAGGGGAGAGCACACAAAGAGAATTTGTGCATCGCAGTAACCCACAGGCCATAGGTCATACTTCTTTATACTCACAACCATTTTCTATTCAGAGAAAGAGAGCAAAGTAGCCTCACCTTCTAGTTGGGTTTTTTCCCGAAAGGGTTTCCCTGGATGTACTTTGTGTTAATTTTTATTTGTGAGTTTTTATTTCATTGTTCTCTATTTTCTGCATAATTATAATTTACATGCATACACAATAAACAATAATTTACAAATCCAAAAATCTAAAGAGAAATAAATCCTCATAACATAGATTTCAAAAAATTTAAGTGTAATTTATCAGATATGTTGTAATGAATTATCCAATGGAATATCCATGCTAGTTTACAGATCATATTGGTATCAGAGCATGTTTCTTTGGGTATATTGTGGATATTTGTAGGGGATCTAGATAGACTAATCCAAAAGTTAGAAAACCCTAGTCATGGACGACGAACCTATTAATGACCCTTGTGATCCTACAGAGGAGAGGTTTTCATGGATGGATGCACATGTTACAGATGTAAGCCACAATGTGATCTTCTCATGTAAACCTTGAGTAATAACCTTGGGCTATTCGAAGAATATTGGGGTTCTAATGTAGAGGGCAGATCAGGAGATTGGGAAGAAACATAGAACAAGCCAAAGAAAGAACTTAAAAGAGGTCAACCCAGTTCAAAAACCATGAATCATTCAGAGTCCCTATTCAAAATGGAAGCAAAGGTCGTTATCAAGCCATACTAAGGTGAAATCGGCCCTTTGAAGTCGAATCACAGTTTGCAACAATTAGAAGTTTATTTCAATGTTCTTCATATAGAGGAAGAACACAAGATTTCATTTGCACGACTGAAATTAGAGGGCCACGCCCTAACTTGGTGGGAAAGCCACATTGAGACCTTAAAGTTGGAGGGAAATCCACTAGTGACTAAGTGGGAGGACTTTAAAACCATCATAAAGTCACAATTTTACCCTATTGGGTATGTAGAGGACCAATAGATTTGGTGGCACCACTTTAGGCAAAAGTAGGGGTAGAGTGGGCAAGAATACACCACAAAATTAAAAAAGATGGCCATAATGTTGGGTATCTCCCCAAAGAACCTAGATGTACTCCTAAAGTGTTTGGGGGGGTCTACAAAGCCATATGTAGAAGCAAGTGATGTTGTTTAAGCCGAGATCGATGGATGAGGCTTGTGTATAGACACAATTTCTAAAGAACATAGGCTTGAAGAAAGGGCTATCAAGGATCACGTAGAATGAGACACAAGATGATTCTAAGGAGGGGAAGAAGAAGTGGAAAGGGGGAAAATATAAAAATACAACAGCCACAACACACTAGAGTAAAGATCCCAACAACCACTACAACATTGATGACCATACAAAGGAGAAATGTTGGAAGTTGCATCAAGAGCTTAACCCGAAGAACAAAAATAAAGACAATGAGAAGAAGTATATCATGGCCATAGACTCAAGTAACCAGGTTGATAGCAACTCAGATGTGGATAATAAGATCATCTATACGTCAATGCAGAAGGAGGTGAATTGAGTAGCCTTTAACAATAGGAAGATAAATAAATGACCAAACTATTCCACATAAAGATACATGTCAAAAAGACAAAGATTGATGCTCTATTTGACTTAAGATCATAGGAAAATCTCATTACAAAAAAGCTACTCAATAAATTGGGATTGGAAGTTCATGATCATCCAAGCCCATATCCAATAGTATGGGTATATAAGGATGTAGAGTTGAAGGTAAAAAAACTGTGCAAAATTAGGTTTGCTATCGATGTTGATTTTTTTGATGAATTTCCCCTTGATGTATGTGGGGTGGTGTTTGGAAGTCCCTACGTGTATAAATTATGATGCAATCTTCATGCGGAGAGCCAACCAGTATTGACTTGACAAGGATGGAAATTTTTTGACTATCAATGCACATAAAGGCAAGTAAAAAATTCCCCCGGTAAGTACTAACCAAGCCAAGAAAGTGATTAGTTCTAGAAAGAAGTATGTTTTATTATTTTTAAGAGAAAATCAGTCTGTAGAAAAGTAAAAGGAAAGGCATCTCTGGAGGGGTGTACTAAGAACCAAAAACAACAACTAGAAGATCTTCTACAAGCATAAAGCGATGTGTTCTAGGAGCCTAAAGGGCTACTGCCCAAGATGGAAGTGAAGCATGAGAACCAGCTATCGCAAGACTCCCCCTCACCAAACATTGGGTTGTATAGGCAACATGTTATAGAAGTGAGTGATGTGAAGAAACTGTTGTAGCAGTTACTATAATATTGTGTCATTCAACCATGTACATCACCATGTGGGTCACCCATCATCATAGTGCCAAAAGAGGATGAGACTCAACGAATGCGTATATATTATAGGGCGTTGAACAAAATCACACTTAAGAATAGGTGACCCCTGCCTAGGATATATGATCTACTAGATTAGTTGCAACAAGAAAAGTACTTTACCAACCTAGACTTAAATTTTGGATATAACCATGTTCAAGTCAAAGTAGAAGATACTTGGAAAACCGCCTTCAAAAATAGGCAAGATTTGTATGAGTGGTTAGTCATGTCATTTGACTTATGCAATGCACTAGATACATTTATTAAGTTAATGAATGATATACACCACCCTTTTATAGATTCATTTGTTATTATCTATTTGGATGATATACTGGTATATAGTGCTACCTGGGAGGAGCATATATCACATTTGACACAGGTGTTGGAGACATTAAAGAAGCACTAATTGCTAGAAAATCTCAAGAAGTGTGAGTTTGCATAGTAGTATTTCGTGTATCTGGCGTATGTGATAGGTGGAGGAGAGTTGAAGATAGATCTTGCCAAGATGGAGGCCATCATGAAATGACTGGCGTACTAATGTTTATGAGGTTAGGAGTTTTGTTGGAGCGACAAAATACCCAAGGAAATTCATAGGCTCATTTTCAGTGGTAGCATCACCACTCCACACCATAACAACAATTTCCAAAATTTCTAATGGGGAAAGGGAAAACAAAGGACCTTTGAGAAGATAAAGAAGAAGATAAGTCAAGCACCAATTTTGGCATTACCAAAGTTGCAATAGCCTTTTGAAGTGGAGACATATGCCAGTGGTCATGCTATGGGAGCAGGATCAATGCAGGGAGGAAGGCTGTATTCTACCATTCTAAAGTATTTCATGGGGCAGTTCTTAACCACCCTACCTACAATAAGGAGCTCTATGTCCTCGTGCAAGATGTGAAGAAGTGAAAGCACTATCTGAGGGGGAAGGAGACAATAATCCACACAAATCATCAACCACTACAATACCTACACGCTTAGAGTAAGCTATAATAGTCTAGGCATTATAAGTGAATGTGGTTTCTACAACAATTTCATTTAGTGATCAAGTACAAGAAGGGAAACAAAAACAAGTTGGATGACATGATTTCAAGGCCACCCACATCAAAGATCACAACTTTGGGAACCTTGATGCACATGGACCCATTCATCCATGATGCATACAAATAGGCATATTCAGAGGATGAGGAATTCAAGGATGTATTTCAACAATTGCAAAGTCTGAGTCATCTGCACGAGGGTGACAACACCATTGAAGACCATCTCTAGGGTGGGTTACTCTACAAGATGGATAAGTTATATGTTTGTAAAGGTGGAAATTGTAGCTAATTCGAGAGGCTCACGCCTCCAAGGGTGCAAGGCACTTTGGTGTAGGGAAGACAATGACCAACTTGCAGAGATATGTGTATTCCAAGATGCACAAACATGTAGCTAGGTTCATAAGAGGATGTATGCTTTGTTTTACCAGCAAGACTACTAATAAGAAACAGGGTCTATATCATCCCTTACTTGTACCCACTCATCCCTAGGAAAGCATTTCCAAGGAATTTGTGGGAGGTTTACCAACAACCAGGAAGGGACATGACTACCTATTTGTGGTAATTAACGGTTTCAACAAGATGTGTGTTCTGATGCCCTATAAAAAGACCATTAGTGGGAAGAAGCAATGAACTTATTATTTGGACAGGTCTGAGTGAATTTTGAGATACCAAGGAGCATCGTTTTAGATAGGGACACAAGAATTATTAGTGCATTTTAGACTACATTGTGGGAGAAGATAGAGATAAAGTTAATGAGGTCTATATCATTCCATCCTTAGACAGATGGGTAGATGAAAGTAGCAACAAGAATTTGGTGTAACTTTTGATGGGTTACAATCATAAGCATTCGAAGACCTGGGATGAAAATATGGTATATATACAACACTATTATAACATAACAATCCACACTTCTACTGGTAAGTCCCTAGTTGAAATTTGTTTTGGATATTTTCCACCTTCATATTTGGATATTTCATATGGGCAACAAGGAGGAGTTAGGGAGGATCGTGTAGGTTATGCCTTGAGGGCTGAGAAATTTTTGAGAAGATTAGATAGATCTATATATGGGTACAAGAGACACTATAGAATTCACGGGGAAAACATAGGGCCAGGCATGATCATCATAGAATAGAGAAGTATTTCAAGGTGGGGGATAGAGTATGATTACAAGTGAACAAGGAGATACTATAGGGTCCTAGAAAGAAAATCAAGGCTCTGTGGTATGACCCCTTTAAGATATTGGAAAAGGTGGAAAATAACACCTATATTCTCAATCTACCCACATACATGTTCATGTACTTAGTTACGAATGTACAAGATTTGAAACTCTATGAGCCTTCCATGCTAGATCAAGAAGAGGAACATGTCCTACCTTATGTGGAGGATTTGGAACCAGATGCTCAAGCATAGTTGACAGAAGATACAATTTTGCAGAATAGGTCAAAAACTAGAAGATAAGGGCAACATGACCTTTGACAAATTAGGTTGAAAATATAACTTCCAGGAAACGCTAAATGGTACACCCAAGAGAAGGTAGAGGAAAAATTTCTTCACATCATTCAGTAGATGATTTTGGGGACCAATAGCCTCCCAAAATGGGAAGCTGTGATCTTTATTAGATCAATATATTGTTTTTCACCCATGTAGATTTTGTTAGAGTGGAAAAACTGGAGGAATTAGCTCAGAGGACCATTTTTACCGATGATACCTAATTTGGCAAATTGGGGTCTAAAACCTCCTAAGAGCGTTTTTAAGCATCAAACAACATTTTTTGGGAGTAAAACTTTGTTGCTTTAGCGTCACAACATATATTCATATTCTATACACATATACCTTTCTAATGGTGCAAGAATCACATTAATAAGAGTCTGTATGCAAAAGTTATGCCACTTGAAAGTTGACCTTCCTATTTTGGCCACTATAATTTGAGAGGATACTGCGTCAGCCCAATTACTTGTTGAAAATTGGCTATCCACATGATCATGATGAAGAATACTCTAGAAGAGTCCATATTATAACTATGGTTAAGAGTCGAGGTAGTCAAACCTGACCATTAGTAGGCTACCAGACTATGTTATAACTCGACCACTAAGAGGAAAAGGGGCTTCATTCTTTTCGAGTGCATTTATTCAATAAACGTGCAAAGTAGCCGAGAGGGATAGGAAGAGATCACACAGAGAGGATCGTTGCATTGTAGTAGCCCATGAGCCACATGACATACTTCTTTGTATATTGCAACAATTTTTTATTCAGAGAAAGTGATCAGAGCGACCTCACCTTCCAATTCGGTTTTCTCCCGAAAGGGTTTCCTAGGATATATCTTGTGTCAATCATGATTTGTGAGTTTTTATTTCACTATTCTCTATTTCTACAAAATTATAATTTACATGCATACACACAAAACAACAATTTACAGATCAAGAAATCTAAAGATAAATAAGCCCTCATAGCATATATTTTAGATTTTTAAGTATAATATATTAGATGTGTTGTGACAAACTATCCAATGAAATATCCAGAACAGTTTATAGATCATGTAAATACAAAATTTGACTTAAATGCAACCCTAATGTTAGTATTCCAACATTTTTGTGTCAACTTATCCTCGATATCAATTAAGATAATTGACCGAGAATGCAACAAATTAAGATAAGATTAAATATATAATAAGTACAAACATATTGAAATATCTCCCAAATGCATTAAACTTAAGGATTAAAAAACCATCGGAAGGGTTTATATCTTCCAAAAATCTCTGGAATTGACAGGAAAACACTGCTCGGTACTAATTTTATATTTTTATTATTTCATTCTCGAGCTTATGCTAATATGAAAAGCATTGACATCTGACTTTGAAACCTGTTGTTATCATGGGTTCAAAAAGGAAAGTGGTGAGAATTTGAAAGAGCCGAGAGCAAATTACAAAAGATTGACTACTTAAAGACGAGTTAATCAAATTAAAGATCTCATTCTGGTTGGACTTTTTGTTACAAAAGACTGACTATTTAAAGACGAGTTAATCAAATTAAAGATCTCATTATGGTTGAACTTTTTGTTTCAACTTTCAGAGCATAAAATATGCCTTTTATGTAAAAAATAAATATATTTTCTCCTTGTTATAGCCCACTTCTATTTACTAATTTAGAATATGGGCAATAAAGGGAATATGAATCACAACATTGTTGTGATTTTAAAAATATACTTCCCATTTATTTCTACACTTGAGATAATTTTATACTATATGGACAATAAAGATAATAGGAATCACATGATCACTATGAGTTTAGAACCAGAAGTTTCATTTCTTTGCACTTGTTCTCCACTGGTTGATTTGGAAACAATAATGATATGTTCTTAACAACGTGATCTTTACACTGGTCCCACCATCATGACATATGAAGGTCAAAAGGTTAGATAACACATCTTAAGTAATTGTGAACAACCCACATGGCTAACAACGGACTTTATTTAATAAAATATGTAAATGTATAATTTGGTAGGAAATATATATCAATTTTAATGTAAATTCCAATTTCAATTTTAAATTTTATGTCAATTTTAATTGTAATTTAAATTTCGGCTTATATTTTTATTCTAATACAAGGACCTCTGTTCAATTAAAATTGTAAATAAAATGCACTTGACATCAAAAGTTTGCATACTTAATTTTTGGAAATGTTAAAATAATGCATTTTGAAACATTATTACTCACATTCGATGTACATTATTACTCACATTCGATGTAAGTGATTGCATTCAATTTAACGACTTCCATCATTTTATTAATTTCTCTTTTGAATGATTTAATGCTATCCAGAGTTAAATTTTAAGTGATATCGTTGAGAAGATATCTCTTGATTACATGGTTCCCCTTTTTGAGGGTATATATTTTTTTTATGATTTTTACAAATAGTATGTCTAATTTCCCATAGTTTTTTAAGCTACGATTTAAATTTATTTATGCATTCAAGCAACAAAAAATAGTGATCTCACCAAGAGTTATATTAGCCAAAAAGTAAAAATGTAAATCAATTAGACTTCACCTAATAAATCTCATGCATCATTAGTTTGAATATGGATTTGATATTAGTTATATTTTAATCTCTCACACTATTGAAACCCTACCTATGCTCGATCGATCCATGCAACTCGCAGTGGCTTCCCCAGAGGGGGCCCCTTCCCCTCCCCCTCCTCATTTCCTCAACGAAGAGGTTTCATCCTTTCAAGCATTAGTGGATGCTCTCTCAAATAGACTAAGAAAAAAGGAGGCTCAATCAAATTATGTCAAGAAATCTGAAACGATACCCTCAGTGACTATGCTAGTGGGAGTGCGAAGGACAACAATAGCTTTCTCTGAGCGAGCTTTGGTTGGAAAGTTTTCCGAAATGTGTCCATCCCCTTGTTCCATGGAATCTGTGTGGATAGATCAAATATGGAAACAAAAGATGAAAGGTAATATCAGACTTTATGTGTATGGAAACAGGGTTTACGCTGTTTTGTTTGAACTCAAGGAAGATCGAGATGTAGTCTTTTGAAATGACCCATATTTCTTTGGATCTAGGGATATGTATCTCAATAAATGGTCTCTAGATTTTAACTCAGATAAATATATCCCCATGGTACTTCTAGTTTGGGTAAAACTCCCTCGTCTACCCCTATCTTACTGGAGTGATGATTGTTTAAGAGAAATAGGGAACAAAGTGGGCAAGCATTTAGACAGAGCTGAGCTTGAGGGCTCCCAGTTCACGTGTGCCAAGATATGTGTTGTAGTAGATCTAGAAAAAAGATTGTCCTCAGAAATTAATATTATATTGGAGGGATGGGACCACTACCAAAATTTAGATTAGGGAATATCCCCTTCAAGTGTCAATTCTATCACGAATACGGTTGTTTTGCAAGAGACTGTAAGAAAGCCCCTGCAAGCAATGGGTTTGATCCAACTGCAAATCAGGAAGATCAATGGAAAACTCGACGAAGAGGAGAACTAAAGGAAGAACTAATGGGAATATAAACCAAACGATGTATCACAATAGTGAGGCATATTCATCTACGAATCCTTTTGATACCTTACAAAATCTGAAAAAATGAGCAAGAAGATCCAAATATGAACTCGGGATATCCAAATGAGGAAGTACTAGTAGAAAAGCAAAAAGATGGGGAGATGAATGAGGAGGAGGAGGTGCCAAACGAAGAGAAGAATAAAGATCCTCAACTAACAAAGATGAGAAAAGCAAAGTCTGGTGATGGCTTAGTTCTAAGAAGTGAGATCATGCCTCCCAAATATGGAAACGTTGAAGGAGGACAACGCAATCTAGGAGTGATTACATGAAATATGGTGAAAACACTTTTTTGGGTAGAATATGGGAGAAATCAAGAGATGGAAGGTAGTAAAAGAAACGTGGGCATCCACAAAAGAAAATAGTTAGGAGCGGGAGGCTAAGCAAAGTAAAAAATTGCGAAATATTCCAGTTATCTCAAAAATTATGAAGCCAAAATATTCCAAAGGTGGCGAAGAATCATAACAAGGAGGAGGTTCATTTCAAATACCTCATAAAAAATGATGATAATCCTGTCATGGAATATAAAGGGTTTGGGAAGCCCCATAAAATACTTGGCAGTTAGGGATTTAGTGAAATAATAAAGGCATTGGATACTCTTTCTCCAAACCAAACTATAAGAAAAGGAGGTAAAAAAAGGTAGCACAATTATTCTGGAAATATAGTGAAGGAATAACTCAAGAATCATGAGGAGCGTCAGGAGGTTTAGGGATGTTTTGGTCTAATCTGCATTTCCAATTAGTAGAGAGCATGAAATCACAATTCTGGATAACAACTATATTAGAAAGAAAAAACACAAAGGAACACATTCCAATGGTCTATATCTATAGCAAAAAGTGGAATTTTGGGACTCCTTGACCTGCATCGAAGAGAAATACTAGCACATTAATTGTATTATGGGGGGATATTTCAATGCAACACTCATATATTTAGAAAAGTGAGGAGGAAGTCTCGTCCAAGATGCTTTTCGAGAGAGAATGGAGGACATAATAAGTGATTTGGACTTGGTAAATATTTCTCTAAATTTTGAAAAATATACCTAGACCAATCGCAAAACTTGAGAAAATTACATCACATCCCAATTGGACATATTCCTTCTTCATAACGGATGGATCCTAAAAGGTTTAGACTGTGTTTCTAATATCAAGGCTCAAGGAGATTCAAATCATCACCCTATAGCCCTGATCTTGAACAATTCAAAGAATTTTGGTCCAATTCTATTTAGGTACAACCCTCCTTGGACTAGGGAGGAAGGTGTGACAAATTTCATTAAAAAAGCGTGGAACACCCCTAAAACATGATCACCAACAATTATTTGGGAATCAAAACTAAAGTATGTAAAGTAATAACAACCTCCAGGGCAGAAGCATAAGGAATTGGTTAAGCAATTAGAACAACACCAAAGTCTATATGAGGAAGGTCATGCCGAAGCTTGGCATTTTGAAAAAGAGAGGGACTTAATAAAGGAAATATTAACTACAAGTAGGCAAGAGGAAGAACTATGGAGATTAAAATATCAAATTTTATAGCTCAAGGTAGGAGATCAAAACATCTCTTTTTTCCATAAGTAGGCCAAAGGTTGTGAATTGAGGAATAGAGTCACAAGTATATGTCTTGAAGGAAGGCCCAAGATATCCTCCTTCGAAGAGATTAAGCAAGAAGCCTTCTTACATTTTTAAGCCCTCTACTGCGAGGAAAGAGTGGTTGACATGTCACAAGCTCAATATTTCCTTAGTTATGTTCCCACCCTTGTGTCAGACTCTGATAATATGTCTCTTGTCAAAGAAAAAGATGAACTTGAAGTCCTTGATGCAATATGGGAATTGGATGCCGAGAAAGCCCTTGGACCTAATTTTCTATAAGTTTCTTCAGGTATTTGTAGTTTTTAATAAAAAGGGATTTGTTACGGATTCTAAATAGCATGAGGAATAAAAAAAATATAGGTGGAGCAACTAATTCCTTGATCAGGAGCTCAGGACCAAGTGTCGTAAAATGGTCAAAAAATGAAAGTGCTCAGAACTAGTTCAAACCTGAACGAACAGATAGAGCTCGTCCTCCTGATTCTGGCGCTGCAAATGGCTCGGAAAACAGTCGCCGTATGAGAAAGTTATGCCAAAAACAAAATCGCTCAAAGACTCTTAATTTTTGAATTTGTTAAAAAAATTAAAAAAGAATATTCCATAGAATATTCTTTTTGGACAGCGAATCAGAATCTTCCATGTGGCAGGCCCGGAGGTCGCCACGTGGCCCAAGGTGACATCAGCAACTATGGGCGCATATGGTTAAAAGTTGGTCAAGCACGTGGTTTGAACACACGACCTCCTAACTAACACTACAACGCTACCAATGCACCAAGCGGATAGGACTTGTTATGTGGGGGGCATAAACTTACTTTAAAGTTTGATTTTGTGTTGGCGGGGCCCGAAGGGGGCCAGCCCCCATACACGTGACCTCCGCCATTGAACCCGGGGCTGTAAACCCTTAACCGCTGGCACGCTATTCAATGCATAACAACCGACACTCCAACACATTCACATGCACACTAACTAAAACCCGTAATAGGCGGTCAGACTGGCGGAGGAATTGGGGGAGCGCCAAAATTGGTGGGCCTATCTGACCGTAACTAAAGTTATGTGGAGTTTTTCTAGGGGCAGACTGGAGAAACTTTAATGAGCCATAACTTTGGCTAGGAAAGTCCGTTTTGGACGATTTTTTTTTTTGATTTTGGGTATCTTCGACCTTTTGAAGCCATTGGCATAGGTTTCACAGCCATCTGAGGTCATTTGCAGGTGTTTTAGCTTCATGGAAGTTCCAGGAGCCACAAAGGCCAAATCAGTTTGGGAACTGCATTGGGAATTGTGCAGCCATTGAATGTGGAACGAAGGTCATTCCTGAAGGTTTTCAGAATTTTGAATCTATTTCTACAGCCCGTTTTGCCTGTTGAGGCATTCTTCTCACTGTTTAGCTTCAGGAAAGCTTTCAGGGCCACTAGGGCCATTTCAGTGCTTGAGCTGTTTGGGGGCTATGTTCATCCATTTTTGGTGATTCAAAAGCCAATGTCTGCTATTTTCGACCTTCTAAGTCTAATGGCAGAGGTTTTAGAACCAATTGAGGTCATCTTCACCTCGAAATTCTCCATGCAAGTTTAAAGGGCCACTAGGGCCAGTTGGGGAAAGTAGTGTATAAGGTACAATTTCACTGTTTAGTGTTTGGGAAAGAGCATGTTTAGCTAATTCCTATCTTCTGATTCTGTGTTTACAGTCAGATCTGTCTTTCGATACACTCATATTCTTGTATTATCCTTTGTAGCATTTTTAATACAAGAGGACAAGCCTAGTTGGAGAGGCTTGGTCTAGCAGATGTAGCCCAGAGGGGGTGAACTGCTTTATCATTTTGACGTCTTTATTTTCTGAAGATGATATGCTAAACAAAACTGATATAAAGTGTTAAACAACAAATATACATAACTTGCATACACACATAATCACCTATTTAGCTGCAGAAAGTTATTTGTCTTATTCCGCAAGACATCAAACTTCAAGTATGTGTATGTCAAAGACTTCTAAGTGTTTACTTTTTTATTTCTTTAGGCAGAGCCTGTAGAGGGCCAGGTAGCCTTTGGAACTCATCCTCTCTTTAGAGGTGACATGTCTGGTGAATGCCCCTATAGTCTATCTCTGTATAAGAAATAATAAGTTTTCACATTTTCAGAGGTCACTTGGAGTGTATAGCTCACATTTGAAATTATGGGAAATGGATACCTTGCACCCTTAAACAAGTACATTCCATTTTCAGATCATTCCTCCTTCCTTGCTATCATCTCAAAAGAGTCAAAACCAATTAACTTCTCCAGGTTTCATCTAATATCTTTATGCAACTAGGCTTACAAAATCCTCACAAATATTACCGCATCGAGGCTAAAGAAGTTATTTCCAGGAATAATTTCTGAAAACCAGGGGGGTTTCATGCTGCAGAGGAAAATCTTGGATAATATCATTCTTGTTCAAGAAGTTATCCATTCAAGCAAGGAAGTTGGGGACCCTGAAATGGTGATAAAGCTGGATATGGAAAACACATTTTATTGGGTAAGACACTCCTTTTTGTTTCTTATGCTTGAAAAATACGTTTTAGTAAGGAGTTCATTCGATGGATAAATGCATGTATTGGTTCTCCTTGGATCATGCCATTGGTAATTGGATGTCCTACTTCTTTTTTTATAGCATCCAGAGGTTTACGACAAGGATTCTCTCTATCACCGCTTCTCTACATACTCATGGTTGATATCCCAAGCTGAAATTTGGATAAAATGATATAAAGAAAACTCGTAGGCTTGAGTATAATGAGGAATGCTAAAGGAGTAAACCACTCCTAATTTACAGACGACACTCTCTTGCGGGGTGGGGGGGGGGCGGTTGCATAAAAAATAATAGTGTTTTGATTCAAGAAGATATTTAACCCATACTTGGATTTGTCTGTAGGAAAGGTCAACAATAAAAAATGTCAAGTGTATGGATGGAATTGTCTAGTTTCAACATTGCAGGAAATCTATAGGATTTTAGAGTTCCCTATTGTTCAGGACTGGAGAAATTTCAAATATCTAGGAATTCCAATATCTTTGAGTTCATCTAATGCTGAAGATTGGGAGGAAGCAATGCAAAAAATAAGGAACAAAATTCAATCTTGGGGTGCATGGTGGTTAAATAAGACAGGAAAGGGGGTTTTAATCAAATCAGCCTTATCCTCCCTTCAGTACATGTGGGATTAGCCTATTGGTACTGAAGGGGATAATCCATCAAATCAATGGCCTATTAAGGAAGTTTCTTTCGCAGGGTGGGAAGAACAATGAAAAACGATTTCATCTAGTGAACTGGGATATGGTCTACCTTCCCAAAGCATTAAGAGGATTAGCAATCAAGGATCTAGGGCTCACGAATCTTGCATTGGGAGAAAAATTATCTGGAAATTACCATCATACACAAAGGAATGGTGGAAAATTACATTCACCGGCAAATACTTCCATATGTCAAGGTTCCTAAGACCTGAAACTGAGCCATTCAAAGATCAAGGTTCAAAGATCTGGAAATTGTGTAAAGAAGTAGCCCCCATCATTATTGGCAATTGGGAAAGTAATATGAGAATGATGTATGAATCCACTTGTGGAAGGATCAAACTCCCATGAAAATGATCACATAGGAAATGATGGAATGAAGGAGATGACCAATTGGATGGTGGCTAAAGGATACAAACTTTTTTCTGACATATCACAATGGGATGACAAAGGCAAATGGATAGGTTGGTTTTGCCCCGATATTCCTTCAGAAATGTGCCAACATTGGATCACCCTGATCAAATCCCTAAAGGGTTACACTCCAATTGTCACCTCTCGATTGGATAAGCGTACATGGATGGGAAGAAAAAATAATATATATTTTGTTAAATTCAGGTATGAATCGATACAAGCATTCCCTCATCCTACTCCAAATAGAATATGGGGTAAAATTTGGAATACAGATGGGATGACAAAGAAAATCCTCTTTTGTTGGGAGTCGGTTAATGAGAAAATTCTAACTGTAGAAAATCTCAAAAAAGGAAATACATAGGGTCCATTTCACTGTCTATTGTGTGAGCGAGTAGAAGAAGACATCCCTCACCTTTTTTGGTAGTTCCCCTTTGCTTTGGAAGTTTGGATATGGGTCTTGGCCTATGTAATGGGTTCGCTACACATACTGGAGAGTTAGAAAGAAATGTTTGTGCACTGGAGGCAGAAAATTTATTGGCAGCAAAAATTAGATTCAATGGTAGTCATAGTCTAGATGGATCTCCAAAAGTATCTATGTTGGGCAATCTGGATCACTTAAAATGAAGTTATCTTCCAGGCCTCCCACCCAAATCTTGTTTTCTTGGCCTCGAAAGCCCCATAATTTCTCTTTGAGACAATCTCGGTGAGAGGATTTGATCCAACAGAGTTCAATGATTTATTAGCAAGTGAAAAGGATTGGCTCAAACTTGATCAAGTTTCAGATCAAGCTAGTAGCTTCAACTACAAACATACCGATAGAAAAAACTATTCTAATAAAATGAACAGTGATGAATTTCAGAGTTGCAGGAAAAATAAAGGTCAATATTCACTCTTCTTTAATGGAGCATCGAAAGGTAACCTAGAAGCGACAAGAGCAAGAGGGGTTATATTTCTCCCTGACAAAGGGAGATTCAGTTTGCTTGGGGATTAGGGGATTCAACTAATAATAGGGTGGAATACTCAGCTTTATGGAAAGGCCTATAATTGGCTCTTTCTAGGTGTATTCATCACCTATCAATATTTGGGGTCTCAATGATAGTAATTCAGCAGGATAAATTTGATAGGGATTATGATTGGTTCCAAGCTCCCATCTTGCAAATAATTAATCTTCAATTGGAAAAAATTTCCATGTTAAAAGACACCTTAATTATGAGGCATATTTCTTGGCCAATAAAGGAACCACTTTGGATCAAGGAGAATTGGTCCTGGATGATAGGGTTCTTATCATGAATCATTTGCCATTAAAACTAAAGGGATGTCTCAAGGGATGATAATAATCACAGGAGTAATGGTTTGAATTAATGGATGGGATGTCATCAGTACCAAGGTACAAGCATATTATGGGCATTAGATAAACAAAATAATTACCCCTATGTTCCAAATAAGAATAATTAGTTTTGCTCAATGGGAGAAGGACTCCACTTGGAATGCTTACGCAATGAACCGTTTACCAAAGGACAGATGGAGAATAAATCCCACTGCTAAGGAAAATGTGTACACAAGCATAATTTTCATCACATTAAACCCTCTGAAGCTCGCATGCTTGCAATCTTTGATCTCCTTGACGAATGTATCTTCTTGCAGAATGAGTAAATTGGCATGGGATCCTCTTGTCTGACTATTGTATGTGAGGTTGACTGACATTAACACATAAAAGGACCTAAAGTATCAAGCAATTTAGCTCACTATGGTTATAAAATGAGCCAATTCAAGCACACCAATGTCAAATTAAACATTAAGGTTCTCATTCACCAAGGAACCGGGTTATTTTGGAGTGATAATTTAGAAATGTCCAGTCAGATGAGCATAAGTGCAGAGGAAATAAACTTTCAGATAGCTCAAATGCCCGTGTCTATAGAATTCCTCCTTTCAATGACCTCCAGGCTTAGGGAAATGAATCTGTCAAAATCCCGTACCCAGTTTGGTCTCTTGTCTCAGAACCTCAACTTGTTGGAGTTGAAGATGGAGAGGTTGCAATTATAGGTCGAGATGTTGAGCTTCAAACTAGACAATATAGTCCCGATGGAAGCAGAAGGGTGAATCATGATCAACAATGGCGATTCAGAAGACTTTGAGGTGCATATGGAGAAGACGTCAGGCACACAAGAGTCAACAGAGGATGAAGGGGATTTAGGACTAGAAGCATAACTTCTTCAAAATAATTTTGGAAATGATGGGTTATCTGAAACAAATGCTCCAGAGGACTTTAATGTAGGCTGGTTGCACCTTTAGCTTTTATGATTTGTAAATACATAGCAATATTAGGTGTTTTTTGGAAACTGTATAAGGCGAGTCTATTTAGAATAATGGAATTTGAATAAGGTGTAAGTCAAGTTAAGTTATTTTGGATCTTTGGGTTCTATATGAATGATGATGTAAAAGCTATGAATGATTTTGGATGATGTTTTTTCCTCCATGGAAAATATGTAAATTTCATTATGAAAATAAAGAAAACTACATGTTGTACGGGTTGCATATCAAGCCAAAATGTGACTGTTGTGTGATCAACGATCATCTAGTAGTCTATAATAACTTCTATGATACGTATACATATATATAAATGAAAACAGGTCTAGTATCTGTGATGTGTTCATCTGCTGAGAAAAGTCTAAAATTATCATATACATATGATATCCCGTCCGATAGTGAAAAAATAAAAAATATATCAGGAAGGCCCTTGCTATGCTACTGTGTTATGTTCTATCTCAGTGAATGGTCGGTGATATTACTGATAATGATCGTGCCCAAATTTCTCTTTCACACACCAAGTACCAAACTCTTGTTGCATGTATTCCTTTCCCTGTATATATGTTGGCAAGATATGGAGTCAAAATGAAATTTAAGCATCATGATTTCATCTAATATGTTGTGAAGAGTGCGTGTGTGACAAATATAGTGTTGATTAAACCAATCCACAACCAAATTTGAATCACCAAAAACCTGTAGATGCCAACAATTATTTTCAATAGAAAATAGTAGGAGTAACTTGAGACAATATAGTTCAACAAAGTCATTGGTGCCCTGCCCCAGTCTCGCTTTAAGTTCAAAATGATGATATTCTGATATATGAAAAATTGCTCCTCCAACACATCTTCGATGCTGCGGAGCACCGTCAAAATAGGCCCATGGTTTTGAGAGGTCAATGATTTCCTCAATGATAGTACAAGGACATTATGATAGATCCACGTCAGGGATGAGACTATAAATGTTAATAATTTGTGCACTAATGGCTTCAGGTATGAAGGCATTGTCTTGGAATATTTTACGATTTCTCCCTATCCATATACCTCAACAAGTGAGGAGTGGAATGTTCCACAATTTTTTGGGGGTGGCATCATTCCACCATCTCTGCCAAGTCAGACTGGTATTGTACCCCTGCCATCTGATAGCAATAGAAATACCTTGACATACCAAAATTCAGACCCGACTGGCTACTTGACAGGATAAAAATAAGTGTTCAATGGATTCCTCAGCTTCTTTGCAAATAACACACCAAGATGGACCTTTGAAGGATACTTTTTCAAATTTTCACCCGTGGAACTTTTATTTTCTAGAATTCACCATAGTAACATCCTGGCTTTGGCAGGGATCTTCAGTTCCTAGAGATCTTTCCACCACCAAGGTTTTATTTCAAGTTCTTTTGCAGCAATGTAATATATGTATCCCGATTTGGTTGTATAAATGCCATGCTTTGAGTGTAGCCACAATAATTCATCCTCCTAATTAGGTATCTTAATATGAGATGTAGATAATGCGCGTATGTAATCTTCCCAGTTCTGGTGCCACTGTACTGGAATATTTAGTACTTTGGCAGATAACAATTGTTGACCCCAAATAGACATTTGATCCTTGTTTGCAATCTAATTTAAGTATTTGATCCTATGCAAATACAAGAATGCAATCACCTCCTGGGGAAGAAAGTGTTCGTTATTGGATCTCGACCATGGGTCCATCCAAATTATGACCTAACAACCAGATTCGACCCGCCAAGCAAACCTGGATTGTATGATGCTGAAGGATTTCAGGATAACCTTCCAGATTATAAAGATGTTGAGGCGATTTTTATTTTGTAGCCTAATCCAATTAGCTATAGAGAGGGGAAAGATGTATTTTCTAGTCACCACTTCAGACCAAAGACTATTAGAAAAGCAAGATAAATATTTAATGCCCCAACCACCCCATTATTTAGGTAGGGAAATTCTATCCCATCTAACCTAGGCAAAATTCCACCCTTCTTTAGATCCACGCTAGAGGACTTTGCAACAAAATATGATATTTAGTGTGATTTTGGGGATCCATTCTAAAGAAATCCAGAAAACTAGTATGGCTTCGAGGATGGATTTGATGAGGACCAGTCGACTTGCCCTGGACAACCATTTGTGACTCCAAATTTTTATTCTTTTCTCAATTTTAGCTACGAGCCACATCCAGTCATCTTTTCTGTAGTCATTTGGTTTCAGATGGAAACCAAGGTATTTTATACCATCATCTAGGGGATTACTTTGAAAAGGAAATAATCCCATCTATGGTTGTTAGACACCATACCCATCACCTTACAAAATAAATCTAGTAGTGCTTTGAATTCCATCGAGTCATTACATGATCCATCAAGAAAGATCAAAACATCATCTACGAACAATAGATGAGTGAGGATCTCCCTTGTTACCTGAATACCTTTTAGGGCACCTCTCCTTTTTGCGTTAGAAATTGATCTACTCAATCCTTCCATAATCAAAATAAATAATAGAGGGGACAAAGGGTAACCTTGATGAAGTACCCTCTCAACATGAAAAAAGTATGAAGTGGGACCATTGATGAGAATTGCAAAAGATGCAAAGGTAATACAACACATAATCCAATTAATAAAAGAAATTTGAAAACCTAGATGTGTAAGTAACAATCTGATGTAAAGCCAACTTTCCCTGTCAAAGGCTTTTGAGAGGTCTATTTTAAGGATCAAGCCCTTAATTTTTTTGTTTTTAAGCTATGTAGTCCCTCTTGAGCTACACCAATTTATTCGTGGATTTGACGATCCTCCAAGAAAGTGAATTGTTCCTTTGATATATGGCGAGATATAATCGGTTTGATTCTATTAACAACTATTTTTCCCAAGATCTTGTATATGATGTTACAAAGTTAGATAAGCATATAATCGTCGAACATATTTGGATTTTCAGTTTTGGGATGAGTGCGATGAATGTGGAATTAAAGGCTCTGTAAATCTGATCAGTAGTACAACATTCCTCAACAAATTTTAACAAGTCATGACCGAGAAGCTCATAGAAACTGGTATAGAATTCGACAGTCCACTTGTCGGGTCCTAGAATTTTTTCCTTCTTGAACCAATGTAAGACTGCCTCCAATTCACCTAAAGATATTGGCTACGACAATTCCTCATTATCCTCCTCATTAACAAAACTAGGAAATATTTGAGTGATGTTCATAATTTCCCCTAATGAGGCCTCTCTGGGTGTAGTGAAGAGGGATTGAAAGTGTTGTACACCCATCCTAGCCAGGTCCCTGAAATTGGAAACCCTATGGCCAGATGCATCTTTGAGGGACCAAATGGTATTGATCTCTTTCCTTCCTTTCACGTATTGTTGAAACAACTTAGTGTTGTCATCATCAACTTGTATCCATAACGCCCAGATTCACAACACCTAGATTTTAAGCCTTCAGGTTTCTTACTTTTCTTCCAATAATATTGTCTTGTCCATTTCTAATTTTATGAGGTGTTACTTTGATCTATTATATACATAACCCCTACCTCCAAGCTTTTAAATCAACTGTAGTTCTGCTCATTCTTCTTCAAATCTTCCTCATCTCTTAGTCGTTTACCCCTTAGCCATTCCAATGTCTTCCTTTTTATTTTATTTAGATTATCATTAAATTGAGATGTCATCGATTGATCCTCCCTATATTCTCAAGAGTGCCAGTTTTTAGTGACCAAATTCCTAAACTCTTCTTCCTTTAACCAGGTCACGTTGAATTTAAAGGGAGCTCTCGGCTTATTGATATGACTTTCCAATTGCATGTATATGGGGTGATGATCAGAAAACCCTCTCCTACCCATTGCTTGAACAAAGGGAGGTGGTCCAGCAGGGGTTTCCGAATAAAGAAGCAATCCAACCTTTTAGCGATCATGTTGTCCCCTACCCGACAATTTCTCTAGGTGGGATGAGACCTTGCCAGATCAATGTCAATAAGATGATGTGTTTCAAGTAATTATGAGAAAAAATATGAGAGGGTGTCCACGTGTGCATGAATTCCTAACATTAAGCTCTTCCTATGGAGAAATTAAGGTCATCTCCGATTATTAGGTGATCAAACTTCATGTTTTAGCATTTTTTGGTTTTGGTAAGTTAGAATCAATTAGTCAAAAAATGAAAATATTTTTCAAAAAATGTTAAGCTAGGATATGGAAAAAAAGAATATTGAATAAAAAAAGTTAGGAAATATCTTGATAACATGTCCATATCAAAGAAAATGTTAGGATAGATGCCCTAAAAAATGAAGGCAAAAATAAAATGTTAGGTTAGAGAGAAAAGAAAAAAGCAATAAACTCTGAAAGTGTGCAAGTCCAAGTGCCACTACTTTTACTTTATTATGCAAAATAATGGTTGTGTGCAGCTTGTCATAAATATCACAACCCATGACAATCAACTAGTTTAATCTTGACTAGTTCATGCTCTAAATTTCATGTTTATAGTTAGAGAATAAAGATCTAGCCAAACTGCTTAATCTTGGCAGATCAATAGTTAGGTAGAGAATAATAAGGAGCTCATCAGTATAATCTGAGCCCTTGGATGTTATAAGGTTAGAATTAGATAGTTTGATTTTCAAAAGAAAAAGGAAATAAAGGGTCTTCTTTCTTAAATGCACCCAATTAAGCGAAGAAAAAAGGTTAGGGTAAGTAAAGGGTAGGTAGAAGAAAGGTTGTAGAAGTACAAAGTTGATTGAGGCATAAGCACATTTATCATGCTTGATCATGTGTTGAAGTGTGCAGGAGTAGTTATGAAGGTGAAAAGATGTTCATAAGTTGATTTGGTTAACTTCCCCTCATTTCATTTCACCCCCCACTACATACTTAATAATTTTCTCATTATCCCATCATTTCCTAAGAAAATACCATTTTCCCTTCATTTTCACCTTTACCCATTGGTTTCACACATTTTCCTAGCAATTTACCCTCCAAACTCATTCCCCTACCTAAAAATCCCTTTTCCCTAGTGTGAAACCCATTCCCCTTTGAAGAAATCACTTTCCCCTTGTAATTTTCCTATTTTTCCTAGAAAACGCATAATACCCCTTATCCTAACTTTTATTCCCCCTTCTGCTTTATAAAATTTAACTCCGCCTTACCCATAAAACCCCTTTTAACATAAGTTTTATTAAACCCCTCATTACTTAACAAATCTTTGTAAATCATCCTTTTCCTGATATATGAACTCTTTTTACCCATCACCCTTGATGTGGTTAATAAACCCCGCCAGACTTCAACTCTGGTCCCACTCCTAAACCCATCACGATATGTTTAAACATCGCTTTATTCAATAAAATAATTACAAATCCTTTGTAATTAACCCCTGGGCCCTGCTAATCTTCGCCAACTGTCCTCCGTGTAACTCCACTGCACAATAGCCGTCAGATCATCCGCTCCCAGATCCAATGACCCATAGCAATATCACACACTCCCGATATCCTAGCTTTACCCGCCTAAGAGCACACAAGATTCGTGGTTTTTCTCGGTCGTTAAGACAACCCCAATACCCGTACCTGAAGCATCACATTCAATCACAAAAGATTTGGTGAAGTCAAGTAGTGCCAATATTGGAGTGGAACACATGGCCTGTTTGAGAGCCATAAATGCCTGTTGTGCTTCATCTGTCCAGAGGAATGAATTTTTCTTATGAAGGTGAGTGAGGGGTCTAGCAATGTGACCATAATTGCGGACAAATTTGTGATAGTAGTCGGTGAGACCCAAGAATGCTCTCAAACTCTTCAAGGTCTTTGGTTGGGGCCAATCCTGCATTGCCTGGATCTTTTTGGGATCCACCCTGACACCATCACGCCCCACAATGTGGCCCAAATACTCGACTTCTTCCATGCCAAAAGAACACTTGGACAATTTGAAAAATAATTTATGCTTCTGGAGCATTTGCAAGAGCAGGTCTACATGCTGAAGATGTTTTTCCCAGGTGAGGCTGTAGATGAGAATGTCATCAAAGAAAACGAGGACAATTTTTTTGAGATATGCTTTGAGCAGGTGATTCACGAGGCTCTGAAAAGTGGCTGGGGCATTACAAGGACCAAATGGCATGACCAGGAATTCATAATGACCTTCATGAGTTTGAAAATCCATCTTGGGAATGTCTACTTCTTTCATGCGTATTTGGTGATAGCCCGAGCGAAGATATAGCTTAGTAAAGAATTGAGCACCATTTAGTTCATCCAATGAATCATCAACAACCGGGATAGGGAATTTATCTTTGACTATAAGCTTGTTGAGGGCCCTGAAGTCTGGACACATGCACCATTCCCCATTTTTCTTGAGCACCATGACCAAAGGTGATGAATAAGCACTAATGCTAGGACGAATGACACCGGCTTCCAAGAGTTCCTTGATGATTTTTTCAATTTCATTCTTTTGGGAAAAAGGGTATCTATATGGTCACACCTTCGGTGGTTGTGCCCCTAGGACCAAAGTGATGCTATGATCATGTTCCCCTCTAGAGGGTGGAAGCTCGTGAGGTTTGTCAAAGGCCCGTGGGTGGTTGTTTAAGACTTGTTGCATCTCAAGATGAATATGAATAGTAGTGGGGTTGATGGCCTGGATGGCATTAAATTGGACGATAACTACACGATGGCCCTTTTTAATAACTTTTCCATTCAATGCGAGTTGATGATAGAAGGAGTACCTCCTTGGAGTTCGCGAAGGGTATGTGTGTGGTCATTCTGCTTAAAGATCATATATAACTCCTGGAAATCTATTGTGATGGGGCCTAGTGTGCAGAGCCATTCAGCACCCAAGACAATGCCACAACAACCCATGTTGACGGAAAAAATGTGGGTCTTTAGGTGGTAATCTCCCATCTGAAGTTTGATATTTTCACATCGACCTTTGCATTTCATTGTCCCCCCATCAACAATCTGGAGCTAGAAAGTAGAGTCTGCTCTAACAAAAAAATGAACAGCTTCTGCGACTCTATGATGGATAAAGTTATGCATGCTGCCACTATAAATCAATACTAATACCAGGCGATGTTTAATAAAACCTCTGATTTTGAGAGTTTGGAGAGAAGAAATGCCTGCCAAAGCATGGAGCGAGATAACTGGTTCTTCTGGTGTAGTTGGGAGCTCATTGTCCTGCTAGTTGTCCTCATCTTCCTCCTCTGGTCCCTCACAGGGTGGGGCTTCCTCAAATGAACTGTGATCAATAGCATCAATTTGAAAGAATTTGGGTTCCTTGCATATATGCCTCGAGGAGTATTTGTCATCACAGTAGTAACACAATCCTTGCTTCCTTCTTTCAGCCATTTCTGCGGGGGACACCTTTTGAACCTTAAGTGTTTGGGTAGTGCCCTGAGCCTGGGTGGGGCATCCCTTGGCTATAAATTTGGACGAGGTGATTGGGCCACTAAAGCAAATTCCACTTCGATATCCTTTGTACAAGCTTCCATCCATGTGGCTAGGTGGTGCATGCAGACGTGGGCTTGGATGGCTTCTTTGGGATCACTTATAAAACATTCCAAGTAGAATTCATCTCCTAGACCTACTGTGTAGAAGGCCAATTTCTCAAAGGCTTTAATATAGTAATTTATTGTGCCTGCCTGTCTGAGCTTAGTAAGACATCCCAAAAAATTAGATTCATGGTCAAAGCAGTCACAAATGGATTTTGTGAACATCTGCCAAGTAATTTTCCTTGGATAGCATTTATGATGCCATTGCCACCATTGCCATATTTCTTGGTCCAAGTAAAGGCCTCCCACACGTAGTTTAGTTTCATCATCTACGATGTGATTCAGAGTGAAATATTGTTCCATTTGTTCTACCCATATTTCCAGATTAGAGCCATCAAATTTGTACATGTCCAACTTGGGAGGTTGAGGGTGGGAATGTTGGTGATTTCCATGGAAGTGAAGATGATGGCTAGATTCTCCTTCAAGGTCTTCATTAAAACCATCTACCTCCGATTGTAATGCTGACTTGCCCTTTATGACTGTGGCTATTAATGTCTTCAGCTGATCCATTATCCAATCCAATTTTTTTTCAATGGTCTCGATCTTTTCATTGGCCATGGCTTGAGCTCTGGTTTCTACCATACATAGATCCAAGTCACTTGTCTTCACTTTGAAAAAAATTGGGACCACCTAAAAATTGACGCTGACAAGTGAATGGTACCACTGCGCTCAGCTCGTTGTCCTAATTCTTATGGGCTAAGTCCCTTATAAGCATCCTGGGCAGAGTTTTACTCCCCGCTTATCAACATTGCAGTAGCCAATTTCCAAAAAAGTTAATCCTGCCCAATGTCTTGCAAGAATCGCCCCAGGGTATAGGAGCCACAAGCCATCCTACACAAATGATCAGATCTATATGCAAAACCCTCAACTGTTGAATGTGAGTTGGACTGCGGCAGTGACTGAACCCCAGCTGCTAGATCTGAATGGTATTGTGGCAGTAGACCTTGAACTGGTGGATCTGATTATTGCGGTGGCGACAAAACCCCAATTGCTAGATATGATCTGGAAAAGAAGATGATGGGAAATCTTCAGAGAAACGAGGGAACTATGGTCTCAAGGAGTGTCAGGTGCTATAGATTGCAATATACATAAGGGTCCAACAATAGTACTCGACCCAATATTTCAGGGCAATAACTAAGGAGGATCAATCGTACCCTTAGCCGTACTACCCGACTATCCTATCGTACGTGTGAGTAATCTCCCCGAGGCTGTTCTCGGCGTACTGTAGTAGCAAGACAGACGATGGTTTATCTACGTCGAGGTTTCAGGTGAGCCTAGGGGGCTTTCGATATACCCAGAGGGTACGTGGAAGATAGTCTGTGCACAATTCTGTCTAATGTGCTACTACTCGAAGGGATACCCACAGGGTTACAACGGAGTCCAACAAGCGTGAACACCTCTTGTATTTCCTACGTGCATACCTCCCCAAATCTGCAGGTTTATGCACTCAACGATAGATCTCGTGGTTTAAAGACGCCAGAACATGTCTCTAGCCAAAAATATTTCTGCTAAAAATGGAGATACCACCGGCCCTAGAAAGCGCTCTGATACCACTTGTTATGCTCTTGACCTGCGAGAAGATGCCAAAATACCAAATATATAAAGAAACACAACCCAGAACACATAACAAAATGAGAAATAATAACATGTATTTTATTGTTCAGAGATGAAAGCAATGTTCACTTGCCTCTTCGAGGGGGCAACCTCCAAATAGAGCAGGGCTCGATTACAAAATAAGACACGAATCTCCTCAATGGGAGTCTCTATCCTTTATATCGGATTCATACATGCAATACCATGGTTCTATTAATACCATCTATCTAATACCATGGCTCATTTGAAACTAAATGTGGTCCCTTTCTTTAAATGCGGGTCAACCACTTACAATTATTAATATGGGCTTTATTGACTCTTTACTAGCTATAACTATGACTTGACCCTATTACATAAATGAGGGGGTTAGGGTTGGACCCTAAAAAGCTTCCTCATACAATGTCTGAATGAGGCGATTCAAGCATCGTTGGAATTAACACAATGAGATATACGATTTGGCATCAATTTAGGGATAATTTGAGCACTTTGATTTTTGAGCATATTTTTGATCCCCTAGATCATTCCTCCCCACTGGAAGCTTTTGGATTGCCACGATTATGTTTTTACTTAGTAAGTAAGTGATGGTACAACTCCCTCACTTTATTAATCTCAATACACCTTTCTTCAGTTGGATTGGTACCTTTGAGTCCCACTCAAAGATACTCCACATTACCTCTGCATGAAGTCCTGATTCTCCTGTCAAGAATTGAGTCTCCTGCAACTAATTTAAATATTCAAGATTAAAATATTATATCGATGGAATCTGAACATTCTATTCTTGATCATTAATCATTGGAGGCTCATACAATCTCAATTTTTCCATGTTCACAACAAAATAAATTTGCATGTAAGGTGGAAAATCTAATTAGAAAGCATTATTACCAATCTTCTCCAAGATTTTGAAAGGACCATATCTGATTGGCTTGAGATTTTTACCTTCACCTTGTAGTATTTCCTTGTTAATGTACAACCAAACTTGATCTCCACTTGGATTGGCACAATTATAGGCATGCTAGATGTAATGCAAATACTCATCCCAAAGTTTAGGATGTTTACCACAATATCGTTGAAGGAGATGTACTACTATTCTATTCACTACTTCTTTCTGGCCGTCGGTTTGTGGATGAAATGCGGTGCTCTTCTTCAACTTGGTGTCCATGAGTTCCCATAAACTTGACCAAAACTTACTGACAAATCGAGAATCTCGATAAGAAATAATAGAAGTGGGTAACCCAAAGTGAACCCATACATTTTAGAAGAACATCTTTGCGGCTTGTTTAGCTGTAACCTATTTCTTACATGGCATCAACACACACATTTTGCTGAAATGATCCAAAACAACATATAGATAATCACGACCTTTCCTAGACAATGGTAGTCCCCCAAAAAATCCATAATAATACTTTCCCAAGGATGATAAGGAATGGGAAATGGAGTGTACAACCCCAATTTCCTATTACTTGGCTTGTTAGTAGCACACATGGAACATCCTTTCACATATTTTGAAACAATTTCATTCATGTGAGGCCAATAACAATACCTCTGAATTTGAGAAACTATTTTTCCTACACCAAAGTGACCAACAATAAGAGAAGTGCGGGCTTCCCTTATGACATTGACTCTTTCACCCTGTGAAACACAAAACTTTCCAAGATGATACAACAACTTATTATGAACATGATAATCCAACTCTTCAACACGATTGCCTTGACTCAAAGTTGCATAAGCATATTTAAAATATTCATCTTGAGCATACTGTTCAATATAAATTTCATTCATGATCGAGTTATGCTTAAGAATAACAAATGAATTAACAATAGGCCTTAATAACACATCTGAAACTTTGTTGTATATAACATTCTTATACTTGATTACCAAATGAAATTGCTGTAGGAATCCCATCCACCTGAAATGTTTAGCTTGTAGTAGCTTGGTTTGAAATTGTAAATATTGCAAAGGTTGATGCTCAGTATGTGTTAGCACTTAGAATGAACCTCGAGGCTGAGAAGAGATCACTCTGAGGTAACCACAAACCAAACTTTCAATCTGGCATCTAGCCCTGCCAGACCAGAGAGGGCTCTCTCTTTGCCAACAAAATGTGGCTGTGATAAATGAATTTTAGGCTATCTATAGAGTGCAAGGATTTTTTTAAAAGGTTTTTTGGGTCGAAAACAACAAGAGAAAGGACCATTGGGCTATGGAGTCGATGCCAGTTTTTGGTGGAAAACTTGGGGCAAAGTAAGTGCAATGTCCAGCCAGATAAAATATTGTGAATGAGAGAAGAATAGGGGAGAAAGCCCGCTGACCTGAAGGCATCAAATAGGGGATGGATCTATAGTAGAAGTGTTATATGGAAGAAAAACACAGGGTTGCTCAATAGAGCATCTAGCAGAGGATGGATTCTGCAAAGACAACCACTACATTTAACAACAAAATAATCATGAAAGGAGCATCATGTACAGATGAATTCCTAACACATCTCTTAGATAATGCTGTAACAAGGCAGAAAAACAAAATATGTAAGTGAATTACAAGAAAAAAATACTAGACATTAACACCGTGATGGATCCCAGGTCGAAAGGGCAAAAACTGCTTTATTAAAATAATATTCAAAGAAATTTTACAAAGTCCAAATGCCTCTTCATGTTGCAAAAATCGAACCATTACATCTTTAAACTAATCCTATTTATAATATTATAAAATCATTTTAAATTTCCTCAACATAGGAAATAAAGAATAAAAATAGAAATTGATCCTAAAATCACATCATAAAACAATATTATAAACTAAAAAATCTTAAATAAAACTCTCCTGAACTATGGCAAATAGAGTTTTTTGAAAACCCAAATTAAGTGAAGGTTTTCCAAGTGGATTAATATCATTGTATCCACTCCTTTAAGTGTGGAACTATATTCCACAAAATCTTCCCTTTGACTACCACCTTGCACCTGCCTGCACCAATCGTGGAGTTGTTTGATCAACCTGTTGTTCTTGTTCCTCCTTGGATGTTCTCTGATTGCCATTTGTACCCAGAATTCTGCGAACTGTTAACTTGTACAACAATAACTGTAATGTAATCACTACAAATGTCATACTCCAGCCATAACCGATATAATCCATTAATAATTTCGGCACAAGCATCGTAAGAATCATCGAATTTGGCAACATCAACCACCGCTTGACTGGAGAAAAACTCAAAGACTCCATCAATGAACTCAAAGACTTGATCACAAGCAATAGAAACGGGTAGGATCACTAGAGAAGTCCACTGCAACAAGATCCTTTCCATAACCACGGATTTGCTACAATTGTCTGACCATTTCCATAGATTTAAAACACTACAAGCATTCTATATCACCTCTGAAGACAAACTTTACAAACTCAACAAACCTGTATGTACATACCAATAATGATTGCGCTCAAACAAACTGGTTTTCTGTCATTAGTATACCAATTTTTGTATTTTAATAGTTCACCCCCCAATCAACAAATGTCGCAGTGTCGATTTCCTTGTGTCCCAAGGAATCTAGTTGTCTTTTTTCCCAGGTAAAGTGTCCTGCATCTGAATATATCCCGAGCTTGAGACTTTTGCTGTATACATAATCAACAAGGGCTTTGATATCAGATGGGTAATCTTCCATCTTTATCTCGCTTGAGCTCCCCCCAACAATCATCTATATTGACATTTTCATAACCAAGTTTACTGAGCCCAGTTTAGATCAACGCATCAATAGTTTCTTTCATTACTTTCTCACTGATATCACAACCAAAATGATTCCAAGAGTTCCACCCCATGGAGGGTGTCCTACCTAACTCATTGTCTAGCAGACTTCTTGGATTAGAGCCAGCGTGAGCGAAAGAGCAATGCGAGACCGAGGCCAAGGTGAAGAAGAAAACAAGTGACATGAATGCCATGGTTTTTGTTTCTGGAAGGGAAGAGAAAGAGAAATTATGATTTGAAATCTCCTAATATAGAACGCACTGGCCGGCGCATAGTGCTTTTGGATGTACTCTGAATTTATGAAACTAATCGAAAAGAGTCCATTAGCTGATGGCACACACTGAGTTATGTCGGGAGCCCTTTTGTGGTAGAGAGTCCTCCTTGGTATTTGTCTCTATTTGCTGCAGCTTTCTATCATTGATAAGAGCAACAATAGTCTGAGCCTTCCTTCTAACATTTTGTCCTCTTCTAAAGCACACCCATGATCATGAAAATTTCTAGTAGCATTGCAATATCGACCATCTTCGATCCATGAGGGCCCCACTCGTTGCATCAAGGACCTTCTACTCAATTACGAGCAGCTTCAGAACTTTGTTTTCTAGAATGGCCCTGCATGAAATGCCAAAGGGCTACGTGCAGTGCCATAGTCCAGAAGCACAACGCCATAGCCAGGAGTGCAGCACCATAGCCAGGAGTGTAGTGCCACACTTCAGATTGGCTTGGCTTTTGATTTTTTGACTTGGCTTCAATGTTTTGACTTGTGTGTGTTGTGGATGCAGGGGCACTGAGATTTGGAGCTCAGTTGGGCCTTCGTTTCTCAATTTTTGATGCAGGGCATATGGAAACAGAGCAATGCCATCCCAATCAAATGCTTGGATGGTCTGAAGTCCAACTTTGTTTTCAGAAATGGTGTACTGATTATCCAACTTTCCAGATTATTCTATGCAAGAAAACTTCAAGGAATAACGTACATATATGGAATGCACAATGCTATCGAATAATCTCATCTGATATTGCAGCCCCTTGTTTTTCAATTTATTTCTTCTCGATAACCTCAGAGGAGATTTTATCTACATCGGGAGATGGTTTGAAGGTTACTCCATCTGCCTTTTGATGGATTTCAAGAGCTTGTAGCGATGATGTTTCTTTTAAAGTCAAATCAGAATCATCCTCTTTCAAAGAAGCATTTGCATCTTCCTTTCATCACCTGAACCAATCAAACTGTTTCTGGACACCTAAGAGGGGCACCAATCTAGAGAGTCTTTGAAAAGAGTTTTGAACAAGACCTAGACCCAGTACCAATTGTTCACCTTCATTTGGCATTGCCTTTTGCAACCTTGGTTCCTCCACATTTGATCTATTAGCAGCATGTGCTGAAGAGGAATTAAAGGTAGTACTTGGAGAATCACCTTCTGCTAGTTGTTCAATATAATGCTGAGATAAAATTCGAGGTACTACATCTTCTGGAATACAGTATGTCCTAAAATGTTGTTGCCACCCACGCCTATGAACATATTCTCTCAAAGCAACATTTCCAATTGGAGGCTGTGAAAATGTAATGGACTTGACCTGAATACCATCCCCACCTTTTGCTAATGAAGCTGACATAATGGCCCTCAAAATAGCAAGTGTTGCAAGCATTGAAACCGCACCACCCAGGGAATGCCCACAAAGTACAAGTTTTAGACCACATTTCTGTGCAAGTTTATATAGCTCCACTGCAGGTATACACTTAGCACGGGCAAGAAATCCTTGATGTGCAACAGGTTTAAATCCACGTTCCAATGAGTTAGTTTGTGAAAGGGGTTTCCCTCATATGATGTCCCTCTCAACTTACTAGTACTAGTGTCTGGCCTTTCTTTACTTGATTCACTTTCATCACTTGGTAAATTATTTTCATTGGTGTTTTCATCAAAGATAGCTCCTTGGAATATGTTTGCATTTGCTATGACATCCCTGTACTGCTTTGTTCCAATAAATGAAGTGAAAAGAGTGTCACCTGAATTTGCTAATAAATACCAAGTGACTAATGCCATCATCAACACTCCAAGCCACAAATAGAAAAAAACACTTGCAAGCCACAAATAGAAAAAAAACACTTGCACTGCAGCCATTATACCAGCTGATTGTTATCCATTTCACAACAAAGAGAAGACACTGCTCCTTCATTTTTCCAGCCATGCTACTCATTATTTCTTGATGAAATAATAAAAAATCTTTATGATAGCCTTTATGATTGATAAACATTCAAATGCTGTGCAACATAATTACTTTCATTAAATTAACATAATTCTCATCCATTGGTAACCCTGCAACACTGAAGCAACCTTGATCATCTTCTTTGCACCGCAAGCCCTTCTATACATAGTTTCAAAAGAATTTCTAGGCGAGATGTTATCACTGCAGACAAGTACTTTGTTGGTGCCCAATTTAAACAACAACTAGTTGGGACAACAGTCTTCCCCTCAAACGAGCAACAATCTTCATTTGACCATATCTTCTGATCTAGGAGCCGGTTTTTGGAGTGTGATATACCGTTGGAAAGCTCTTTCCGAGTTGCTTCTGATGGACACACTTATGACATGTTTTATGCTAAATATAATGTGAAAAACATCTAACAAAACCAAACATAGTAAGAGGCCCATTTTGATCACTGAAGGAAGGCCAAAGGACTGACTCTAACAGTGGCGCCATAGGGATGGTAGCTCCTTGGAGGTGCCAAGAACCACAGATCTTTGGGAACTTGTAGATTAGTGCCTCATCCATTAGGCAATACGGTCAAACAATTGCAAACCCAAAACAACTCATACGAATCCAAAAACATATATATACTGCAACCTATACATTTGGAAACTAAAACAAATACCGAAATTTACTAAAATGCTGCTTTAGGTAGCTTATTTATTTACAAACCTATCCTACCCTACTTTGCAGCCAAATCAATAAATCAAGTAATGCTATAATGCCAGACCAACCTATCAAGCAACTGTGACAATGATGCGGTTGTTTGATGGTTTTTGAACCAGAACATACTTGGAAATTCTACTAGTAATATATACACATAATACTTCTGACTCTGGAAAAGGAAATCTGGTTTTTCATTCAACTTAAGAAAAGATTCCATATATGCTGCTATGGGATCATAAAAACCAGATTTTATTTGCTGCCCCAACTCATTAACATATGATCTTGGCTGGAAATTGTCACATAAATCATAACATCCTTCAATCCAACCATCCGAGGGCAACCTTACCTTTTCTTCTTTGGGATGAAGGAGAGTTTCCAAGAATTGTTTAGGGTCTTGGAAATCATATGATTCAATTTGAACGTCCAATAGTTCAAATTCATTTTCTAATATTTCAGCAACTAAACCAAGAAAACAATTTTTACCTTCAGGTGCGAGTCAGTTAGATTTCAAACAACGAAATACTGATGTCGAGAAATTCTAATCAATCTGAAAATTTGCTAACTCATGCCTTAAAGTCAATAATATTTCACTAGATAACGGATTTGCCACATTCCCTGTCATCGGTGATTACCATCAACGTTATGAAATTTGGACTTTGGCAGCGAAGTCGCTCTGAACTTTGAAGCTCAGGATCTTGAACAATGGAGTCATTAAGTAGATGATTTCAGCCTTTATATGTGTCTGACTGCTGTCCACCATCAACAATAAGATCTGCAACTTGAACAATATTTCCTGGAGAAGATCTGTCAACTCATCCCCGACAACGATGCCAAAAAAATATTTTGAAACATTTTCATTCATGTGAGGCTAATAACAATACCTCTGAATTTGAGAAACTATTTTTCCTACACCAAAGTGACCAACAATAAGAGAAGTGCGGGCTTCCCTTATGACATTAACTCTTTCACCCTGTGGAACACAAAACTTTCCAAGATGATACAACAACTTCTTATTAACATGATAATCCAACTCTTCAACACAATTGCCTTGACTCAAAGTTGCATAAGCATACTTAAGATGTTCATCTTGAGCAAACTGTTCAATATAAATTTCATGCATGATTGAGTTATGCTTAAGAATAACAAATGAATTAACAATAGGCTTTAATAACACATCTACAACTTTGTTGTTTATAACTTTCTTATACCTAATTACCAAATGAAATTGCTGTAGGAATCCCATCCACCTGAAATGTCTAGCTTGTAGTAGCTTGGTTTGCGATTGAAAATATTGCAAAGGTTGATTGTCAATATGAATAATAATTTCTTTACCCATCAAATAATGCTTCAATTTCTTCATGATTTGTACCAAATCATACAACTCTTTATCATAAGTTGGATAGTTAATTACTACACTGGTAAAGGTTTCAGCATGATAAGATATTGGATTACCATGCTGCATCAAAACTGCTCCCATAACATATTCACTTTCATTGGTTTGAATTTCAAATGGTTGCTTAAGGTTTGGAAGTGCTAGTACTGGTGTTGTACTGATTTTCTCTTTCACAGCGTCGAAGGATTTCTAGAGCTTGCCTCCGCACTAAAAGACAGGTTTCACACACATCAAAGCACGTAATGGTGTTGCAATGAGTGAGAATTTAGCGATAAATTTTCTAAAATTTTAGGTTGCTCCCAAAAAGCTCCTAACTTCTATTAAATTATTGGGTTTAGTCCTGTTAGCGCTTGAAATTTCACCTCAGGCTGAGAAAGGCAAACTCCAAGGCAACATCAAACCACTTAGCCTCGTAGCTAGCCCTACGGGGCAGGGGAGGGCTCTCTCCGGTATATCTCGACAAAGATCTTCAAAGGGCGGAGATAACCAATAAAGAACACTGATTTTAGGCTAGTAAACTGATAAAAGGTTTGATTTGAGATTTTTGGGATTTTGGTGGAAAATCGGGGAAAGGCAATTTTGGGTGTGGGGATTGGACACAGTTTTTGCAGGGGGTTCTTTGGGGCAAGGTAGGAGACTGTATTGATGCCTTTGAAAGAGTCAGATGGGCAAGAATGACTGGTGAGGAGCTAAGGAGAGCAAGTAAACACCTTGATTTCTCCTTAAACAGATGAAAACATTGATACTAAGCAAACTTAAAAGCAGAGCATGGCAATCATGAATTCTACTTTAACACTTCATTTGCCTAATTTGCAAAAGGAAAAGTAAGAAGATGATTCACATAACAAACTTACAAGTACAAAGAGAAACACACCATCAATACATGTAACCACAGGAATCCCAAAAAGGACTGCAAAACCCTGGTCTTTCTTCCTTTGCCAAAATTGCAGAGATACAATGAGTAATACAATAGAAGCTTTCTCCCTCAAGAGTCCAACCTCTCCAACCTCTCCAACCTTTGAAAATGATTGAGAAAATACATAATATAGGCAAGCCAACCTCTTTCCTTGCCTCTAGGGGTCGAGCTCACTATCGTAGGAGTTGTTTCAACCAATTCTAAATTGAGCACTGAAAACTAGGCAGTCAAAACAACTTGCCTCTATAAGCTAGGAAACCAATTCATTCATTAAATTTTTGCCTATCTCATGAATGAATCTTCTAGAAGAGATAAATAAGTGTCAAAATATCATAAAATTACATCATTTACAACAAGGAGGATCAAAATCTACTCCAAAAAGTCAAATCCAGTCAAAACTGCGTTTTGCTGAGCTGTAGGTGAATTTCTGTGAAAACTGCCCAACACGTCGCGCCCTGATCCTGAACACGTCGCGCGCCTTTGGAGCTGCTTTTGAGGCACTTCCAGGTGTCCAAATGAGGCAAAAGTGGGCTTGTTGGAAAGGTCTGGATGTCTACTTTCCAACCCAAGTGGAATTTCTGAATTTGGTGGCCATTTGCCCCTCCAAAATTGCAATCTCCCAAGACTGCTTCCTGTGTGTCAAAAAGGTGGCAAAAAGTCATTTTTTGCTTGTTTTTTGACCTTCTGGAGGCTCAAAATTTGATGAAATCTCTTGGTAATTGCTGAGCAAGTGTATCTTTGCATGAAAAATCCAAAAATGCTGAGTTTTCCCGAAATGGAGTTGCCCATCGAAAAGGTCGTGTGCGGCGCGCGACGTGTTGGGGAGGAAAACCTGTGTTTGGCACACAAAATTCACAATTGACAAAATTTTCTCCAAATTTTTTGAAATTTGGGCTGGGAGTCCCAATCAAGTACCATTCTTAGTCAAAGAGGCTTTGGCCAAAATTTGGAGTGGATCGGGCCTTTTCCGTCGTTTTAGTGCCTTGGCCAACCTCCTTGGATCTGGCGATTGTAATTTTGACATTTCTCTAAAACCATGACACCTGTGAAAAAAGTGAAGGAGGTTTTTCTTCTTTAACATGTTGTGGACAAAAACCTCTCTCAGGTTTCCAAAATTCATCTTCTATTGCTCTGAAACATCATTTGAGTGCAACGTATCCCGATGTGTGGAACAAGGGATTTTGTCGAAATGAAGCGAAATGAAGGGGATAAGGGGCTTCTAAATTCTTGAGGAAATTTTTGGGAGTAGGGAGGGATGTTAGGAAGCAGGGGAAAGTGGAATCACGGAGATCGAGTGAGGGGAAGGGGTCCAAAAGGGCAAAACACAGGCCCAACCTACAAAATTGCCAGGTTGTAGCAAGAAACTAGGGTTTGTGCGAAAATGAGGAATTTGGCGGATCTAAGGGATGCGAAGCATTTAATAAGGTACTTTAAGGATAGGGGAAGGTGTATGAACATCAGGAAACAAGTTTTGCCGATGATTCGACCATCCAAGAGAAATTGCCTTCAAAACCCTAGGAGAGGCAAATGAACCTTGCCTAGGCGCAATTGAAGCATGAACAAGGTGTAAAATGACTCATTAGACACTGACATGATAATGAAAACCCTATGAATGATGATAAACTCAGCTGAATAGTGACATAGACCGACATTTGGACAACTTTAGAAGGAGTGAAAGCAAACCCTAGACCTAATGCCTAGTGACCAAATTTTGCTTGAAGACTTACTGAAATGACAAAATTTGACCTGGACACTTCAAAATCACTTTGTAAGAGCACGTTTGATCACTGGAGGAAGGTTGGAAAGACTGACACTAACATTGGCTCCAATGGGGATGGTAGCTCCTTGGAGGTGCCAAGAACCGTAGACCTCTGGGAGAGCATACCAGTGCCTTCAACCATTGGGCGATGGAGTCATTATTTGAAAAACAATACAAGACTTTGACTCATTTATTGACTGAAACCTGACTCAAGCCGACACAATTATGAAACCTACATGACTGAAAACTGACTCACAAATGACTCATGACTGACTTAACTAAAACAAGAACTTACAAAGCTTATTAAAGGGCAGCAGTCCATCAAGATTTGAAATCATGATGACAACCACCTGTGTTTCTTACAAGACAATATACATCAAACTATATCAAAATGCCAATGCAACCAATCAAGCAGATGCCTTCTTGATTGATTCTCCTGATTAGATCTTCTGGTCAACAATACAAACCTATCACTGGGCATCCAAAAACATAGTTGACCATGGCTGCAACAAAACACTGTAATAAACACTTTCACTGCTGGCTGCAACAAACTTGCTAGAGGATCGTAAAAAACATGAAGATTTGCCATTGCCACCTCCTGCTGAAAGATCAAGGTGTCCTTTGTTTCAAATTCTGATCTGCCTTCATCATGTGCTTCAGTAAAAGTATGCTCATGGGCTTCAAAAAACTCTGAATAGGTAGATGAGCAGATCTCCTCTTGTAAAAACATTTCAACACATGAGACATATGAAGAATCTGAAAGGTAATCCTGTATGCTATGATCTTCTGTAGTCTGACAATATGGTAGGTCATCTTCATATGATATGATAGCCGGATTATCATCTTTGTGAAGGAAAACATTATCTGTTTGCTGATCTACAAGACAATCATCTTCTTCAACAGAGGAAGAAGTTTCCCCAACACTTTCCTGACTATGTGTGCATTGCAAATCTGCTGTAGCTTGGGCTGTAACAAGACCTTTGAAAAGATGATCTATCTCCTCTTCAGACAAAGGAGACAATGCCTTTTGTTCTCTTATGCTTAAACAGTAATTATCTTCATATGATAGGGCACTCAAACTATCATTTATTACTGAGTTATTGAAAGGAGATTCATCACTTACTTGCACAAAGATCTCACCTTGCTGTTCATGAACATCTGAATCCAAAACTCTGTCTATGATCTCAACAGTAGAGCTCTCTTTGATGGGCTTCAGCACAAGATATTCCTGGTCATCATAATCTAAATGTTGTTCTGAAGTAGTTGTCCTAACATTATCACATTCTGCAATCTGGTCTTCTTCTGTGGGCAGATCTGAAACAAGCTCTTCTCTTTCATCATCTTCCACTATATGACCATCTTCAGCCTGCTGATCTTGATTCTGCTGCAAAATGTCCTGATCATCTTGATGGGAATTCTCTAAGTTTTCTTTATGCTGCTGAAATGGATTTTCGTACAGGGCCTCCATGATTTCAACATCCATAAAATTATCATCTTCATAATATTTCTCAAGGCTTTCAATAAAAGTAGAAGCATGTTTGCAACAGTCATGAACCAAATTTAATGATGGATAAGATGCTTGATATCTTTCAATGAACAAGGCATGAAAATCCTTTAAACAGTAAATACAGGCCTGCGGCAAATTTTCATACCATGATTGGGCTTTACCTTCCAGAGTGGCCAAGAATAACTTCATCAAGCAATCTTCAGAAAAATCAACCTTCAACTTGCGAATATGCATATGAAATCTAACTAGATGTAAAGCAGCATCCTTCTTACCATCATCATTAAATGTAGGCAAATTCCTTGACCAATCTACCTTCGGAATTTTATTTGGAAAACCAGGGATGTGATCTCGGCTCATGGGAGCATATCTTCTTGCAACCCGATCCATTTTGAAAAGCTCAAAGCTACTAATCTTCCTGCAGTGAAGTCACCATGAAGCATTGATCTCTGGAGTTTTCAGTGAAGGAGTCGCCAGTGAATGATTTCAGCCTGTGAAAACTCTTAACTAATCATCCAAAAGTTCAGAGTTTGCAAATAAACTGGGGTAAAATGCAATCGAAGTGGCCATATTCACAAGCTCACGGAGATTGACTGAAGCAACGTTTATCTACTTGCGCTTATGCAAAGCAAAAGCGTTTCGAAGGCTACTTGGCATAACTTCAGGCTCCATCTAAGACTTATGAAACAAACACATCAATCCACAAACAAGTTTGTTCTCCCCAGTATGGTCGCCAATATGTTAGCGCTTGAAATTTCACCTCAGGCTGAGAAAGGCAAACTCCAAGGCAACATCAAACCACTTAGCCTCGTAGCTAGCCCTACGGGGCAGGAGAGGGCTCTCTCCGGTATATCTCGACAAAGATCTTCAAAGGGTGGAGATAACCAATAAAGAACACTGATTTTAGGCTAGTAAACTGATAAAAGGTTTGATTTGAGATTTTTGGGATTTTGGTGGAAAATCGGGGAAAGGCAATTTTGGGTGCGGGGATTGGACACAGTTTTTGCAAGGGGTTCTTTGGGGCAAGGTAGGAGACTGTATTGATGCCTTTGAAAGAGTCAGATGGGCAAGAATGACTGGTGAGGAGCTAAGGAGAGCAAGTAAACACCTTGAGTTCTCCTTAAACAGATGAAAACATTGATATTAAGCAAACTTAAAAGCAGAGCATGGCAATCATGAATTCTACTTTAACACTTCATTTGCCTAATTTGCAAAAGGAAAAGTAAGAAGATGATTCACATAACAAACTTACAAGTACAAAGAGAAACACACCATCAATACATGTAACCACAGGAATCCCAAAAAGGACTGCAAAACCCTGGTCTTTCTTCCTTTGCCAAAATTGCAGAGATACAATGAGTAATACAATAGAAGCTTTCTCCCTCAAGAGTCCAACCTCTCCAACCTCTGAAAATGATTGAGAAAATACATAATATAGGCAAGCCAACCTCTTCCCTTGCCTCTAGGGGTCGAGCTCACTATCCTAGGAGTTGTTTCAACCAATTCTAAATTGAACACTGAAAACTAGGCAGTCAAAACAACTTGCCTCTATAAGCTAGGAAACCAATTCATTCATTAAATTTTTGCCTATCTCATGAATGAATCTTCTAGAAGAGATAAATAAGTGTCAAAATATCATAAAATTACATCATTTACAACAAGGAGGATCAAAATCTACTCCAAAAAGTCAAATCCAGTCAAAACTGCGTTTTGCTGAGCTGTAGGTGAATTTCTGTGAAAACTGCCCAACACGTCGCGCCCTGATCCTGAACACGTCGCACGCCTTTGGAGATGCTTTTGAGGCACTTACAGGTGTCCAAATGAGGCAAAAGTGGGCTTGTTGGAAATTTCTGGATGTCGAATTTCCAATCCAAGTGGAATTTCTGAATTTGGAGGCCATTTTCCCCTCCAAAATTGCAATCTCCCAAGACTGCTTCCTGTGTGTCAAAAAGGTGGCAGAAAGTCATTTTTTGCTTGTTTTTTGACCTTCTGGAGGCTCAAAATTTGATGAAATCTCTTGGTAATTTTTGAGAAACTGTATCTTTGCATGAAAAATCCAAAAATGCTGAGTTTTCCCGAAATGGAGTTGCCCATCGAAAAGGTCGCGCGCGGCGCGCGACGTGTTGGGGAGGAAAACTTGTGTTTGGCACAAAAAATTCACAATTGACAAAATTTTCTCCAATTTTTTTGAAATTTGGGCTGGGAGTCCCCAATCAAGTACCATGCTCAGTCAAAGAGGCTTTGGCCAAAATTTGGAGTGGATCGGGCCTTTTCTGTCGTTTTAGTGCCTTGGTCAATCTCCTTGGATCAGGCGATTGTAATTTTGACATTTCTCTAACACCATGACACTTGTGCAAAAAGTGAAGGAGGTTTTTCTTCTTTGACATGTTGTGGACAAAAACCTCTCTCAGTTTTCCAAAATTCATCTTCTATTGCTCTGAAACATCATTTGAGTGCAACATATCCCGATGTGTGGAACAAGGGATTTTGTCGAAATGAAGCGAAATGAAGGGGATAAGGGGCTTCTAAATTCTTGAGGAAATTTTTGGGAGTAGGGAGGGATGTTAGGAAGTAGGGGAAAGTGGAATCACGGAGATCGAGTGAGGGGAATGGGTCCAAAAGGGAAAAACACAGGCCCAACCTAGAAAATTACCAGGTTGTAGCAAGAAACTAGGGTTTGTGCGAAAATGAGGAATTTGGCGGATCTAAGGGATGGGAAGCATTTAATAAGGTACTTTAAGGATAGGGGAAGGTGTATGAACATCAGGAAACAAGTTTTGCCGATGATTTGACCATCCAAGAGAAATTGCATTCAAAACCCTAGGAGAGGCAAATGAACCTTGCCTAGGCGCAACTGAAGCATGAACAAGGTGTAAAATGACTCATTAGACACTGACATGATAATGACAACCCTATGAATGATGATAAACTCAGCTTAATAGTGACATAGACCGACATTTCGACAACTTTAGAAGGAGTGAAAGCAAACCCTAGACCTAATGCCTAGTGACCAAATTTTGCTTGAAGACTCACTAAAATGACAAAATTTGACCTTGACACTTCAAAATCACTTTGTAAGAGCACGTTTGACCACTGGAGGAAGGCTGGAAAGACTGAAACTAACAAGTCCAATTCAAAATGACATCAACTTTGGAGGGATCGATCTTCAATTCAACCCCTCCTACAACATGACTCAAATAAACCAAAGAGGTTTTCCCGACTTCACATTTGGACATATTCAAATATAACTTATCCTTTTTCATGACATCTAAAACTTGTTTCACATGCTTGACATGCTCTTCACGAGTCTTACTGAAAAACGAAATATCATCTAAGTAGACTATGCCAAAACCATGAAGGAATTTTCGCAACACATCATTCATGTCAGGAAACCAACTCACAAAAAGATAGAAAAGATAGATGAACGCCTTAGAATTCAGCCTCTTTGAGGGGGAAACCTCCTTTACATTACACAAATGAACAATTCTTGGATGATACAAATGACAAGACCTCCTTTTTATATATAGGAGTCTAAGGGGTCATAATATAATCAGAGCTGACATAACAATAATAATGTAAGAGCACAATAATAACAATAGTGGGCTTCTATGGGGCATAATAATAACAATATGGGGACTACATGGGCACAACAATATAGTAAGGGGGCTATACTAATAACAATAAGGGGTTACACTAGTAGTATAGGGACCTAACATGCCCCTCTCCTTGAAAAAGTGTTTTCCTCAATGCTTGAGTAGTTCTTCATTCTTTTGTATAAATTCTTGTCTTCCAATGTGGAATCTTTAGTGGGTAAGTTCTTCCACTTGATGAGATACTTTGAAATTGATTTATTTTGTAGCTGTCAATTTCTCAGTTCTGTGACTGCTTCAGGTTCCAATATGGTTTTTCCTTCCTTGTCAAGTTCTCATAATACTGTTTGAACTGGGATCTTCCACAAATTTTGAATGAGTTCCCACTCCTTTGGGCATATGGATATCTGTAAGGCCTGATGTTTGGAGGAACACTTCCTGGAATCAAATCAATAGCATGATCATGATCATGAATAGGTGGGAGGCCTTTGGGAGTCTCAAAAACCTTGGAATGATTGTGCAAAACATTTAGGAGATATGGAGAAATACATGATTTTGATGTGGGATCCTCTAGTGAACATAATTGTGCAATTACGCCCTGTTGTTCTTTATTTAGAAGCTTTGTCATGCAGTTAGAGTTAATTATAATTCCTAGTTTCCCTTCGATACTCCTCAATTGAACTTCCTTTCCTTCCCAAAAAAATTTCAAGAAAATTTCTTGAAAATTAAAAGCTATCGTACCCAAGATTGTAGCCATTGGACTCCTAGTAAAACAACTACACCCCCCATTAAAATGGCAAGCATTGGGCTATTCAATACATATTCTCCCATGGATAGCTTGATATTATGGCACTTTCCAAAGCAATTTATGGTTCCTCCACTTGCAACCATCACTTGACACTTTGGTGCTGGATATAGGAAGCAATTCAATTCCTTGGTTATCTTACAATGAATAAAATTATGGGTACTGCCCGAATCAATCAACACTATTACCTTTTTCTTCTTGATATGTCCTTCTATCTTGATAGTTTGAGGAGTGGTAATTTCTTCCAATGCATTACAAGATATGGTCGGATTCATTTCTTGATGCTCGATGTGATCTTTCACTTCTTGAACATTTTTCTTCTTGATATGTCCTTCTATATTGATAGTTTGAGGAGTGGTAATTCTGGCCAATGCATTATAAGATATGGTCGGATTCATTTCTTCTTTCTCGATGTGATATTTCACTTCTTGAACCTTTTTCTTCTTGATATGTCCTTCTATCTTGAGAGTTTTAGGAGTGGTAATTCTTCCAATGCTTTACAAGATATGGTCGAATTCATTTCTTATTTCTCTGGGGTGAGTTCCTGGTGTATATCCTTTTCTTTTGATGTTTCTTGATCCTTTTCTTCCTGCTCTTCATAATCTATGTAAAATAATTTCTTCTCAGCACACTTATGACCTTTAGTGTATTTGCTATCACAATTGTAACAAAGCCCTTTTTCTCCTTTTTCTTCCAATTGTTGTGGTGTAAACCTTGTAGGTTGTTATCTCAAAATCAAGCCCTGGAAGGCTGCAGACCAGGAAGACTTCAAGTAACTGTTTCAAACCAATCTTTTGACTAAGGCTTAGCCTCCTTAGCCTGAGAGGGCTCTCTCAAAGGGTTATTGATTTTGATTAAGAATAAGATGGCTAACTCTTGTGAAATAACATTGACAAATATGAAGGCTGGACAAACCTTAAACTAATTTCCATTGGGCCTATGGAGTCAACCATACTTCAGTAAATAATGATACTGCCTTTGCATAGAAGTCAGGGCATTTAGCATTTAGATGTTCAGAACACAACTCATATAAAACCACAGTTCATACATGCATACAGGAAGTCAGAGCACAATCAGTGAATTCTGAGTGATTATACATATATGCAACTGTAAAAGACATTAAGGAAAGAATAAAATCACACATTCTAAACATGGAAATCCCTCATGAATCCTGAGAAGAAAAACAACCAACTTATATTACTGAACTCTGTCTTTACATAAGCCAAAACAGTCCTCTGTTATAAAATTTTCCAACCTTTTTTACATTGCTGTTTCAGCTATATATAGAATCCTTATTCTAACTAATTCGAGCTTCCTCCTCCAGCATGAGGGGAGTCGATAACTACCTCTACTGACACCTATCAGCTATTGAACTAACTAATAAATACAACTAAAGTGCTGACTGGAGTTTTTAAAGAGTTCTAAATTAACTATGACTCTAACTCCATTTTCCATGCATACGGCTTCTCCTTGTTCTTTGACACCTGGTCCTCTTTCGATTTGGCTGAGCTGGATATTTAATACTCCATATTGACCTTGAACGTTGAATCTTCTAACTGCTCAGAAGTATTAGGAGATTTTCCTTGTTTCTCGGCTTCAGTTCTTCTCAAAATGCTCGAATGTACAGAAGCATGTCTTCTAGCTTTTAATAACCCAAAACATGGAACACTGCCACGTTCTTGATGTGCTGTGAGCTTCATCGATGGACATGTGTGCAGGCAAAAATTCCTTGTATTCACATCATTTGATACCTCTTGAACGGTGATAAAGGGACTTTATGACAAAAATCCAAAATTGGATTTGAATATTCAAGCCTTTAAAGCATCCACCTGTCTTGATTTGATTGACTATTGTTGCTCCAGCTGATGTCTTGCATACCCTTTGGCATTTCCCTTTCAAACTCCCGCTCATAATACAAAACTGCATGTCTGTGTTAAAATCATCACTTACAGCAGTTTCGTAGCGCACTACGAAACTGCTGAATTATTTGAAACAACTCGCCTTTGACCCTGAATTTTTATCACCCAAATATCTGGTTGCCAAAAACTCCCTTTGACTTTTCATATGTTATAACAGGGATTTACATTTCTTCAAAACAATAAGACTAAGCAAATTTGACAAAATTTGGAACAAAACCTTTCTTGAAGAGATAATTCATTTAGCAGGTAACTGGCCCAGCTGTATCTTCAGGTCTTCAATCTTCTTCTTCAGAGCTTTATTCTCAGCTCTTAATTGCATATTTATTTTTCTAATGAACTGGGCCTCTTTGATGGCTGGTACTGTCCATGTGTGAAATTATGCATGGCCATCAACTACTGAATTCAACTGGTTTTGAAAGGTTTCAGTCCCACCCCACAGAGCTTTACGATAATTTGTATACACGTCTGCATGTTTTCTAACTGCTTTCTTCAATTTGGCAATCTCATATTTAGCTGCTTCTAATTGGCTCTTTATGACTGCTATATTATCTCCTTGAGATGTGATGACTGTTCTGCTTGTATCATTTTGCCTAACTTTCCCGATTTCCTCTATTTTTGACAGCGCTTCCTTTACTTGCTTCCTTGTAATAGGTCTTCTGGGTTTTAAAATGAATTCTTCACCTGGTTCATCGAATTTAAGCTTTTTTGAGGCCTTAGACTTCTTGGTACCTTCTTGTGGTGACTGTGTCAAATCAATATGGACTGGTTCAAACTGCTCGAATTCAATGGCCTGTAATAAATCATTCAAGCTTGCCTTGGATGTTGGGCTTTCTTCAACAGCTATGGCTTTACCTTTTTCCTTATTTATCTGGCTTCTTGTCCTTACCCTTGAGACTGCTTCAGCTCTGCTTGTTTCAGGTATAGTCTTCTCATCCTGAGTTTTTCCTTTTGCTGATTACTGAGGTTGATCTTGAATGATTAGTGGCTTCACTGGTTTCCTTTGCTGTGACTTGATTTGCTTCTTAGCTCTTGCTTCTTTTTGGAGCTCAGCTATTGTGAATTCTTTGGCTGGTTGTGGAGTAAGGCCAGTCTTGCTTTGGAATCCAGCCATGAAAATAAACGAATTCCAGTCTCTGCCTATCTTTTGAAGGCCATCCAAAACTAGCAACTTGATCAAACCATGATGAAACAAAGAGGTTTCACAGTCCTCTTTCCTTAACTGCACCTTGTCACACATCTTACTCAGACTGCGAAACAAATAAAAAGGAATGTCTATGGAGACTTTCCCAGTGAAATGCAGAAGCAGTTTGAAATGATAAGAATAAACCTTATTGTACCTTCCTTCACAGGTCAAATATTTCTGTATGCAGGTAAGAAGAAGAGCGTAATGTTCCTTGACATAATTTCTGGGCACTGCTTTTGTTAAGTCTTCGTTTACATATGCCTCCTTTAAAAACTCTTTACAAGGGTTCATATCAAACTTAAAATTTTTAAACCATTCTTCCCGTCCTCTTGGGATCTCTATCACAGCAGATATGGCTTCTGGAGAAACTTGGACTTCTAGCATAGCTATCTTTGAATTTAAACCAGTGAAGTTTAGCGCAAATTCTTTAGTTACCTGCGCATGTCCTCCTTGTAGCTTTTTGCAAAAGTTCCAGCACCCGGCATCTTTGAACGCTTTTTTCACGCCTTCATCCCTCAAAGCTATGTCCAGGCCCTCAGGTTCAGTCCTCTGGCATTTACCGGATCTGTGCTCTTTTCTCTCCATTTTTTCCTTCGAGATCTTCACACACAAAATCTAACAGCTCCGGTTGAAATGGTGATTCAGCTCTTTTTAATTCAGCCTCGCTTGTAATCAGGCTCGCTTGAAATCAGCCTCGCTTGAAATTCAAATTCTTTCATTGAAACACTTCAATACATAATCACAGGCATATTTGTCACTCATGCAGCACTTACGACCATCATTAAGGTCTGTGCACGGTAAAATCTCTTGGGAATGATATTTCTGTGCATATTAACAGATCTATTGGTGGGGTAGTGGCAAATGAGCGTTCAAACATGAAACGAGGGGTACATAAACTGACATGAGTGTACACAACTGGTGACTCACCTATCGGACTTGACATTTCGGGAAAGATTCGCTGCGAAATGCACGAATCCATGATTTCGCAGCGCTGTTAGTTTTAAATTCTAATGATGCGCTGCGAAACGACTTAATCATGACGCGCTGCGAAATCGCTTAACCATAATTGCGCTGCGAAACTGGCAAATGGGATTACGCTGCGAAATCACTAAAAGACACGGTGACTTGGATGTGACAAGACATGGCTATGGAACAATGATGGGTGGAGGAGAACCAATAGGAGTCGAGTATGGTTTGAGTTTAAAACTTTAAAACTCCAAATCCTAAGTGAGGAAAAATAAAATGAAATCAACTTAACACGGACCTTTGTCATCGGACTAAGACAAAGGATTATATGCATCAAATTTTTTAGTTCTAAGTGATAACATAGGTTGTGGAAGGCTAGGAGAAAAAACACTTCCATAATTATAGTCGTGAGTGGTGGGATTCCTTGCCATAATTTCGCTTTCAAATTTTCTTGCCAACCTGAATGCCTTCTCCAATGAATCAGGTTCCCAAAGACGAACCTCCTGTTGAATGTTATCCTTTAAAGTCCCTATGAAGACATCAACCATTTGCTTCTCTAGAATATAATTTACCCTTATATTAAATTTTTGGAAGTCGTCAATGTGCTCTGCCATTGAACCCTTTTGTTTGAGATTTGCCAATTGGCTAAAGAAGGTGTTTCTCTTTGTATCCTCATAATGTGCTATCATTTCCTTCGTGAAAATTGACCACATGACAAGTGGTTTACGAGAACAAAGCCCTTTATACCATAAAAATTGATTCGATTCTAAATAATTAGATGCAATACATACCTTTTGTAATAGTGGTACACCATGTAGATCAAAATATTTCTACATTTGTAGTATCCAATTTACCAGATCCTTGCCATCAAACTTCCTCATCTCGCTTTTTCTTGATTTTAGGAGCTTGATCTTGAAACGACTGTATCTCTGTAATTTCAAATATTTAAGGTCTGAAATGGTCTGCAATAGCCCTATGAGTTCTCTTTCTAATCCCGCAAGTCTGATCAATATTGGATTCTCCAAGCAAGACTTATGTCAAATCTCCCATGATGACTTGATTATAGATTGGTTCAGTAGAGCGCACATGTACGAAGTGCCACGTGTCACTGTTTCACCATTAGGACCTGAAAAAGATACACAGACAACTAAAGTTTGTCCTCTTTCTTCCACTTCTTACGAAATTTCAATTTGATGCTCAGAGAGAAAGTTATGATGATTTTCCCAAGGTCACTTGTTTAGGATTTAATTTGGGTGTCTTCAAAAACCCTAACTTCCTCAGATCATATATCCACAAATATAGTGAGACAAGATTTGAAATTTGGACCCGAGGTTCAGATCGATTTCTTCTCAAATGGTTTTTTTTTTAGCTTCTAAAACTTTATATCAAAAAATTTATAGCGAAAATTCCATGATGATGTGTTTTAGATGAAATTCTGGAGCTTGCAAAAAGCCTAACTTCCTCACATCATATCTCCGAAAATATAGCAAGACAAGATCTGAAATTCGGACTCAAGGTTCAGCAAGAGTTCGCCTCAAATGGGTTTTTTTTAGCATTTGAAACGTCACATAAAAATAGTCATAGCTAAAATTCCACGATGACCTGTTTGGAGCAGCGAAACCTTAGAATCCAAAGCTCTGATACCAAATGTTATGAAACCAGCTCACAAAAAGATAGAAAAGATAGATGAATGCCTTAGAATTCAGCCTCTTCGAGGGGAAAACCTCCTTTACATTACACAAATGAACAATTCTTGGATGATACAAATGAGAAGACCTCCTTTCTATATATAGGAGTCTAAGGGGTCATAATATAATCAGAGCCGACATAATAATAATAATGTAAGGGCACAATAATAACAATAGTGGACTTCTATGGGGCACAATAATAACAATATGGGGACTACATGGGCACAACAATATAATACAGAATTGTACTAATAACAATAAGGGGTTACACTAGTAGTATAGGGACCTAACAATTCAAAACTCTCATGAATGTTGTAGGTGCATTAGAAATCCCAAATGACATAATTAACCATTCAAACAAACCTTGTTTTGTCTTGAAAGAAATTTTCCAAATATCATATTCAACAATCCTTATCTGATGATAACCACTTCTCAAATCTAACTTAGTAAGTTAAACAACTTTCTTTAACTGATATAGAAAATCATCAATGCGAGGAAGAGGATAACGATTCTTTACTGTGATCTTGTGCAAAGCTTGAAAATCCGCACACATTTTCCATCTACCATCTTTCTTTGGAACCAAGACAATAAGAGACCCACAAGGAGATGTGCTAGGCCTGATGACTCCTTTTTCAAGCAACTCTTGAATCCACTTCTTGATCTCTGCATTCTTGAAAACTAATACCAATATTGGAAGTGGTGCATCGTACTGCAAGTAAATCTCATGTTGGATTCCTATTTTTGGAGGTAACCCTTCAGGTTCCTGAAACATCTTGTCATAAGTGTTAACAACTTCAAATAGTTCATGATTAAGTTTAGAATCACATCCTATGAAAGCTTCAGATTCAACAACATATTTAACTTTAATAATCAACAACACAAAATTCTTACTAACATTTACAAGCCTTTTCATCTGACCAACACTAGCAAGAGATAAGTTCATATTCTTGCAATGTGCTCTAACAGTACACTCAACTCCATATTTAAAAAGATGATTTTTGTTCTCATGGTGATAGAATATGGATTTTCAGTCATACAAGTATGGACTCCCTATTACAATTTTGCAAATATCAAGTGGTACAACATCAAGCTCTACCTCATCTATAAAATTAACGACGATGGTGAATTTGAGTTTACATTTTCTTTTCACTTGTAATTTGGCATCATCACATATCCAACCCAAAGGGTAAGGTTTAGTATGGGGTGTAGTTTCTAAATTAAGTTTCTTAACAATTGCTTTAAAGATAATATTGACTTGGAATCCATTATCAAATAATTTGTCAACTTTTGTATGTTTTGTAATGACCCTGATATGAAAAAGATCACTTCTTTCTTTATCATATTGAGATTCAAAAGGCTTACTAGAAGAACTAGTAATTGCATTATAAGATATACCTTTGATTCCCATGGCCGTGATTTTGGTTTCATCACCCGAATCAAATCCTAGATCTTGTTGAGTTGTTGCAACAATCCTTTTCTTCCCCTTGTTATTGAACTTCTTTGGTCTCATTTATGGATGTAATTTCCAATAGTGATCTTCATCATGTCCTTCTTTTGAACAATGTTTATAGGTAAGTTTCTCTCCCTCTTTCTTGACAATAACATTATTTTTGTCTTTTCCTTTAAACTTCCCATTTCCTTTGTCTCCAGATTTGAAAGGTTTCTTGCAAGTCTCTTGAGGAACATTCTTGCCTCTTGATTCTAAATGAGTTTCTTGAACATATACTTCATCTAGATTGGCAGGATTAAACATAAGTATGTATCAAATAACTATGTAATCCACCTATGTATTTAAGGAGAGTATCTTGTGAAACAAATCAACACCCAAGATTAAAGCTCTTCGTCTAAATTCTTGTGTGTTACTTTGGACATTCTGACTTTTAGCTCGTCTAAATTTTTTCCAATCCATAATTTCTTTTTGCATGTAAGCTAATGGATAAAATTGCCTTCTTAATCCAAAGATAAAATCATTCCTAGAATAGATAATTTTATCACTTTTATTCAAATCTTCTTGAGTTCTAGCCTCCCATCAGACGAGGGCTGCACTTTCCAATAAAGAGAAGCACGCAGGATCTTTGTAACATCATCATCAATCTTTTGAATCCTGCAATAAACTTCAATTTGACAAACCCAATTATCCAAATTTTCAACATTTACTTCCCCATTGTACATAGGAAATTAAAACTTGACATCAACCTTAATCAAAGGAGACTTAGCGTGCCCTTTTGGATATGGAGGAGGAGTAGGTCTATCAGATGAAGGAGGTGAATAAGGAGGTGAGGATGGAGGTGTAGATGGAGGTGAAGGAGGAGGCGAGGGTGGAAGCTTTCTCCCATCACCATCATTTCCTTTTGGTTGACTTAAACTTTCTCCTTGTGATCCGAAATGGATACTAAATTAAGAAGAAAAGGTATTACAGACTCATGTGCAGGAAAAGGCCTATATTATTTAGTGCAACGGATCGAAAAGATTGCAAATAATATAGACAATGAACAATTATAAAGCATAATAAACACACATCAACACAATCAAAATAATGAAGGAGTTCACCAGACCCCTGGCTACATCTCCTTGTTTTGGGCAAATTTAGTGTTTCTTCAAACACCTAACCCTCTAGACCTAGTAGCTAGTCTAGAAACAACAAACAAAGTAATTCATTGCTTTTCCTATAATTAACAGATAAGAGAAGGAAGAAAAGGAACCAACCTGTAACTTTCGCTTGATCCCTCTCTCCTTTGACCGATTTCGCCGCTCCTTTCCGTACTTAACTCACTTGGAAAGTACCTGCACACAAGCCGAGACAGAAACCCATCAAAGCATACAATAATGATCTGTTAACTAAACATATCATAGAATCCAGAATATGATACACATCATATAAACACATAAATGGAAAAAGCTTATAATTCTTTATTTGATAGAAGGAAAGATTACAATCCATGAAGATTCATGCTCGATTCAGTGTCATCCCTCCAGCTTCAAACCCTTCTCTCCTCATGAAGCAACAATTTGAGATCATTACAATACTCTTACTAATCTCATTCAAAAAACATTTCATTAACTCAAGAAATTCCAACCTAGACCAACCTTTGAATACTTTGTCAATTTATCGCTGAATGGAGGAGGTTAAGCCATTAATGGCCCTCATGAATGCTTTGCCAAAATTGGGAGGTGGTTCCATGGAGGAAGGGATAATGGATTAAGGTTCATTCATCCTCTTCCTCATCCAAATGCGAGCTCCATCCATCTGGAAACTTCCAGAAGTATCCATTGGATGAGGAATCCAATGGATTCATTTAAAAAATTCGATGAATCTCGCTCAGCGCAGGTGAAACAAAGGCTAATTGTGCTACATTGCACCTAGCCAGTGCAGTTCCTGCATTGCAATGTAGCCTGATAAAGGGCCACCTGCGCTGATCTCCTTAGAGGATTTTTTGGATGAATGGTGACATGGAAACTCTTGGGAGGCAAGCATGATGTAGGTTGACTTCATTAGGGAATGAAAACAATTGTATTAGGGATTGATGGACCCTAATAATACGGATATGGAAGTCGGGGTTGATGTGCCCAAATTGACCTGTAACAGTTGCCCCCTAAAGCATGAAGTTAAAAATAAACATGTCGAGTGAGATGCTTTACCACTTGGAGAGAAGGTTTCAAAGTGGAAGGTGACCTGCATCAATTACAATACAAATATCATGATAATTTGATTTTTTCTCACGAACTAGTTGAGGGAAGGCATACCCATGCTCAGCTTATAAACTTTCATTACATGTACAAATATAGTCGTCTACAGATATAGACCCATGAATGGATGACCATGAATGTAAGGCCATTTGTACATTTGATATAGTACTCTTGAAAATATATCGTAGCCTGGATGGATGAAACTAGATCTGGGGTCTTCAATCTCGTCCAATCTTTCTCTCAATGTACAAGTCTAACCGTGTGAATATATGATCTGAAGTCGAACATGGAGAGACATCATTTGATTACCAATCAATGATGTAAGTTGTTAACAGACGTGAGAGGAATCACCAATAATGATAATGACCCTCAAGGTACTGCAGTACATTTTGCAAGGTGTGAATAAATGATTTGATGTCGAACACCATATGAAGTCTTTCGGTCGAAGGTCATTGATGTCAACCTATTTCCGGAAGAGAGAAACCTACCATTGATGTATGCAAGTCTCAAGGTATTGAAGGGGTGTTTCTAAGTCAACTTCTTGGATGATGTGCTGATGTCGACAAGCAGTGACTTGTCGCAGGAGGGCCCTGATGTATCCCACATCAATGACACGAAACGAGGTAAATGATTTTGGAGATGAAACATCAACTGACGACACAAGGTTTAGGAATGGTGGGCATGAAAATGAAGGTTTACTGTATTGTAAAGGATGAAGTTTTGAACTGAATGACTTCTCTTGAACATATTGGTGACACTGAAGTGAATTGGTACCATTGACCCAAAACAAAGTGATGGATGGTATGATAGACCAACGGTGTGATAACCATCAAGCTGAATGACCTAACCCACATAGTCATGGTGAAGAGGTGAAAGTGTCATGTTCAAGAGCGACCTACTACCATAAAGTTTTCCAACTTTTTCCCATTTTCCCCAGTCATTTCTGACCAGTACCTCTTTATTTTTATCAAGCTTGAGGAGGATAACATATGCTTGTTGTATTATTCCACCCTTCGGGTGAATCCATCGCTATTTGATGTTTTAACGAGTCTAGCGAAGGTGAAACTCAGTCTTGTCTAGATGGACAAGTTTGTCGCTATCTTAATGTTTTTAACGAGTTTAACGACAAAGATAACTCGGTCCTTTTCATATATAGAGAGTTTGAAAAGGGACTAAAAGGAAACTCCACAAGTTCTTTTTCAAAAATTTGTCTCTCAAGTCTGAAAAAGCATAAAATAATACAAGAGAAAACCTATTGATTATGTTCGATCAATGAGTACCTTTTTAATAGTTAATCTATCTTAACCCGAAGAAGGGTTAAAACTATACTGAGTAGATATCGATTCTAATCCGTTAACGAGCTAGAAACGACAAGCACTCAGCAATCTTTTCATGTTTAGAGAGTTTGAAAAGAGCTTAAAGAGGACTCGATTTTGAGGAATGAGTGGTGTCTAGGGTTGCAACTCGTTTCGGTGATGTTGGAACTTCTCAAAACATATTGATTGATGTGAAAAGGATGGCTAACAAGACCATTCATTGCAACTGTTCCTCAAAAAATGTAAAACAATCAAGTGAAAGCGTATGATCGGCCAAAGGGATGGTGGCGATGGAATGAAAACAACCAAGGCCCATCTGATGAAAAGGCTGATAGAATGGCAATCACGAGGGTTAAAAATGGAAATGGGCTCATTTTTACACAAGCTTGAACCATAGGGAACTATGCTTGGGTTCGTTTCATGTTTACACAAGCTTGAAACGAAAAAACTATGCTTGAATTCAATTTCATTTTTAGACAAGCTCGAAATGAAAAACTATGCTTGAAAATGGTTTACATGCCCCCAACATGATGAAAAGGAGAGTCTCCTGTAACCAGATGGAAATCACTGCGGTGAAGAAGGGTGGTTATCCAACATCTTTTTGGCTTCGTCCAGATAGGGACAAAGGTGAATGGGGTGATTCCCTTCACATAACCTACAGGCAAACTAAACTTTACCATTATGTGCATGACCCCCAAGCTTCATTACATTCACCTAAGTAGACTACTCATGGCTATCAAGTGGATGGAATGAAGGTTCTTTTACGAGATCAAGTGAAAGACTCGACTGGGATTTTATGATATCTAACCAAAGACTCGACTTGGAACTTGGGACCTTGTTTCATTTTTTTTAAATGAGCTTGATACAAGACAAGGAACTTTGCTCATATTCCTTGGTTTCATTTTTTAATGAGGTTGAAATAAGACCAAGAACTATCCTCATGGACATATTTCATTTTTTTAACGAGGTTGACACAGTAAAAGAACTATCCTCATACCCTTGGGTTCATTTTTCAATGAAGTTAACACAAGACCAGGAAGTATCCTCATATTCCTTGTTTCATTTTTTAATGAGGTTGTCATAAGACCAAGAACTTTCATCATGAACCTGTTTCATTTTTTTACGAGGTTGACATAGTAAAAGAACTACCCTCAGATTCCTTGGTTTCATTTTTTAACAAGGGTGACACAAGACAACGAACCATCCTCGGACCCTTGTTTCACTTTTTAACGAGGTTGACACAAGACAATGAACTATCCTCGTACTCGTTGTTTTATTTTTTAATGAGGTTGACACAAGACAACAAACTATCCTCGGACCCCTTGTTTCATTTTTTAACGAGGTTGACACAAGACAACGAACTATCCTCGAACCCCTTGTTTCATTTTTTAATGAGGTTGACACAAGACAATGAACTATCCTTGAACCCCTTGTTTCATTTTTTAACGAGGTTGACACAAGACAACGAACTATCGTCAGACCCCTTGATCACAACTCATAAGAGGCCATGAAGGAGAGATCTAGTTCCAATGCCCCCCGTACATGATGTACGACATCACTGAATTGATTGTCATTCGATGTAGGTATGGAATAGGTTGCCACATAATTAACCTGTGGCAAGGATGATACAATTGGTACAAAAGGACCACTTAGGGAAGATGGTTGACTAGGAACTATATTTGGACGGGGAAATGAAAGCTGGTCAACGGTGACAATTCTGCCTTCATGCGGGAAACAAATCACTCGAAAGAGTGTTGAAACAATAGCTCCCATGTCATAAACATAGTCGCGCCCTAGAAGTAAATTGTAATCTAAAGGGTCTGGGACTACCATCACATTCAGATAAACAAATTTTCCTCTCAAAGTAATGGGTAACAGAGGGAGGATCCCTAATGGTCGACTCATTCCTCTGTTAAAAGCCAACAGATTCTGGGTAACTGGCACAAGTGGCAGTGAACCAAGCGCTTGCCAAGCAGTTGAGGAAAGGATACTCACTGATGCACCCTCATCTATAATAGTGCCAGATACAGTCATATTACAAACTTGTACTATGATCTTGAAAGGCCCATAGGAAGGAAGGTGGAATCTTGCCAGTCGATTCCAATCAAAGGAAGTGACTAGACTACTTGGAGGAGGTATCGTAGAAACGAGAGAATTAACCCCTTGAGTTACGATAGCGGGAGGATTTTCCTCCTGTCTTGATGGAACAAGAGGACTGCCCCCAAGCTCATTTGAATCTAAAGAAACAAAAAGAACCTGAGTGGTATCATGTTCACTGTTATATACCTAGGGGGGATAACATGGGGTACAAAGGGAGGTACCCAAGGGAATAATATAATAATGGGATGGGCCATAGTAATAAATGAGGTGGTTAACCCATATCATGTAAGGGACCACAAGTAGTTAGTAATAATGTAATGGGCCCATGGTATTAGATAGATGGTATTGAGGGAACCATGGTAATGGCCCATGGTATTATATGTATGAGGCCTATAAAGAGGCTAGAGACTCCACATTGAGGGATGTCAAGGATTATTGTATGAATAGGCATATGGCTTGTGGAGTGTTCTCCTTCCTTAAGGAGTGAATATATGGTGTTGCCCTACCTTAAGGGTTTAATCAATAAAGTGAATCATTTCTATCTATATTTAGATCTTGTTATTTCTTGGGTTTATTTGCATTGTCTTATATTTTCATATCAGATCTATAACAAGTGGTATCAGAGCACTTTCTTGGGCAAAAGTGGAGATTTTTTTTTTTGCAGGAATTTTCTGGGGTAGCAAGTTTTCAGATCAGATCTGTACATTTTGGGGCAAAATATATAAAATCTAATTGCATATCTAGATTCTTTGTGAAAAAATACCCGATTTCAAAAAAAAAATCGGCAGAATCAGAGTCCGGATGAGGGAGATATCGCTGATCTAAAAATCAGTGGTGTTGCAGACAATTTCTTGGGGCAGCGAGTTTGCGGCATAGATCTGGACGTTCTGGTGCAAAATTTGCAAAATCTAATTGCAGATCTAGATTATTTGTGAAAAAATACCCGATTTCAAAAAAAAAATCGGCCGAATCGGAGTCCGGATGAGGGAGATATCGCTGATATAAAAATCAGTGGTGTTGTAGACAATTTTTCGGGCAGCGAGTTTGCGGCGTAGATCTGGATGTTCTGGTGAAAAATTTGCAAAATCTAATTGTAGATATGGATTCTTTGTGAAAAAATACTCGATTTCAAAAAAAAAAAACGGCCGAATCGGAGTCCGGATGAAGGAGATATCGTTGATCTAAAAATCAGTGGTGTTGTAGACAATTTTTCGTGGCAGCGAGTTTGTGGCGTAGATCTGGACGTCTTGGTGCAATATCTGCAAAATCTAATTGCAGATCTGGATTCTTTGTGAAAAAATACCCGATTTCAAAAAAAAAAGTTGAATCGGAGTCTGGATAAGGGAGATATTGCTGATTTGAAATCAGCTATTTTTCAGCCATTTTTTGTGACGGTGGGACAGTTGCAGCGTGGATCAGAAATTCCAGTGCCTAGATCGGGATTTCTACCACATGGGAAGATGCATAATGGTTGTTCCATTTCCGCAAATAACTCATAATAGGGATTCTAAGCAATATTGACGGAATTGTGGCCATTTCAAACTTTCGCCAAGTAAGTGAATTTTTTTCAAAACCCTCTTCATAGCGGTTCTATGTTTTACAGGGAAAGATAATGGTCCTACTATTGAAGAATACATAGAGAAAACTAAGTCGGTATGGGAAAAAAATTGGAAGGATTCAGTGTGGCTTAATTTCAGAGATGAGGCTCATAAATGGTATTTCTCACTTGACGACAAGCAGTTGTCCAAACTTTCAGATGCAGAATTTGAAAGAGTCCTTTTAGACAAATGGTCTCAGACTAGAAAAAAGGAGAATGAGACACGTAAGGGGTTATTTTCTACGGGTGTCTCCTTATTGCAGGTTCATGGATTGATTCAGAAGGAGAAAATCATTGTATCTATAAATCCTAGTTGCAAGCATAATTTTATGAATGTTAATTTGGCAAAAAAATTGCAAGTTCCAGCAAAATACATTGAAAAAACACAGGTGGATGATGAGGATGTTCAAGTGTATAAGGATTTGAAGATTTCTATGGATAAGTATGTGTTGCATGGTGATTTTTATACTTCAGAGATGGATAATATGGATGTTGTTTTGGGATATCCTTGGATGGAATCCGTGGGTACTATCAATATTAATGTGCAGAAGAAATTTCTGAAGCTTTGGTATAAAAAGAAGAAAATTACATTACAGGATATTTCCATCAATAAACATGTAGAGTCCATTAAGGTTGACGCAGAAGATGTTCCAAGGACTAACATATCAGATGATGAGCCATTGATGATCGACAATCAAACACAAACAGAGGCTGAAGCAGAAAAGGATACAAGTGTTGATACATCAGATGAGGGCTCAGTGGTTGAAGTAATATTGGAAGATAAGACACCACAGCAGGGTGAATTAAATAAAAAGACACTGTGGGTTAAAACTTCAACATATCATCACCCACATCACCCCGCAAGAAAACAACCAACAAAATGGCAACCAATTAGCGACAAGGACAACAACCCCCGCATGACAGATAGAGAGGAGTGAAGATCCACCTACTACACATCAACATAGAAGATCTGCCACGGTAAACTTCCATCTCAAGCGAGCGAGGCACCAGCGAGATCGAGGGTTCACCTTTCTCTTGGATGGCTAGATGCACGTGCATGGTACCAGTGGACTACTCTTTTGAGTAGATCTTATTATTTGTGTTCTTCTCATGTTTCGGGGACGAAACATGTTAAGGGGGGTGGAATGTTATATACCTAGGGGGGATAACATGGGGTACAAAGGGAGGTACCCAAGGGAATAATATAATAATGGGATGGGCCATAGTAATAAATAAGGTGGTTAACCCATATCATGTAAGGGACCACAAGTAGTTAGTAATAATGTAATGGGCCCATGGTATTAGATAGATGGTATTGAGGGAACCATGGTAATGACCCATGGTATTATATGTATGAGGCCTATAAAGAGGCTAGAGACTCCACATTGAGGGATGTCAAGGATTATTGTATGAATAGGCATATGGCTTGTGGAGTGTTCTCCTTCCTTAAGGAGTGAATATATGGTGTTGCCCTACCTTAAGGGTTTGATCAATAAAGTGAATCATTTCTATCTATATTCAGATCTTGTTATTTCTTGGGTTTATTTGCATTGTCTTATATTTTCATATCAGATCTATAACAAGTGGTATCAGAGCACTTTCTTGTTATAGATCTGATATGAAAATATAAGACAATGCAAATAAACCCAAGAAATAACAAGATCTGAATATAGATAGAAATGATTCACTTTATTGATCAAACTCTTAAGGTAGGGCAACACCATATATTCACTCCTTAAGGAAGGAGAACACTCCACAAGCCATATTCCTATTCATACAATAATCATTGACATCCCTCAATGTGGAGTCTCTAGCCTCTTTATAGGCCTCATACATATAATACCATGGGTCATTACCATGGTTCCCTCAATACCATCTATCTAGTACCATGGGCCCATTACATTATTACTAACTACTTGTGGTCCCTTACATGATATGGGTTAACCACCTCATTTATTACTATGGCCCATCCCATTATTATATTATTCGCTTGGGTACCTCCCTTTGTACCCCATGTTATCCCCCCTAGGTATATAACATTCACTGTCTTCAGAAAAGGTACGATTTGATGAAGGTGAAATCGGGTCAACCGTTACCTCGACCTGTTGATTTGGGTCGGGTATAGACTTAGAGGATTCACTTTCAAAAAGAGTGGGTTTGACCGACGGTTGATTTTGGTCAGTCAATTCATCAACTAGTGAAGGATTTAGGGAGAGTTTCCTGTAACTAGATCGAAGTCATTGCGGTGAAATAGGACAGTTATCCAACACTTTCTTGGCTTAATCCAGATAGGGACAAAGGTGAATGGGGTGATTCCCTTTACATAACCTACATGGAAACTTAACTTTTCCCTTCTTTCCTTGAACATTACTACCACTAGTTGATGGTGTGTCACCAACATGATTTCCAAAAGTTGATGACACAGGATGGTGTGAACGAGAAGACCATTCTTCTAAGATTTGAGGAATATCAAGACAATTTCGAAGAAGATGGTCTCCCGCACAAAGTTTGCATGGATATCGAACTTTGTGAGGCTTGACAACAGGTTTCTCATCAGATGTTGCATTCAAAGCAATGGTTGCTTGGTTGCCCCTTTGCTGAATTTGCTTCTTCTTCTTCTTCTTCCCTTTTTTCTTCTTCTTATCCACCTGGTTACTAGTACCAATACTTTCACTAGGCGGAGAAGAAGAAGGGGAGGAAGAAACAAACGAGGAAGAAGGCAAAGGGTCAACTTTAGGATCAACTGGAGGTTGATTTTTTCCAGTTGGAGGTGTACTCGATTACGGATAAATCACAACATTTTGAACCAAGGAGGTTGAAAACAACCATACTGGCAAGCCAATGGTAAATCCCAAAAAGAACAATGTAGCCATATAAGGAGCACCAATATTTTCGAAAGGAGGAAAAGGACTAGGATTCCCATCAAAAGGAATTCCTTGATCGGTGGACTCCAGATTTTTTGCCATATGTTTCAACCTAAGATCAACTAAGGAGCGAGTGTGGAGGATGTTATCCATGGTCAATTAATTTTTACGACACTAGAACACAACTTTTCTTTTTCATTTTTAAAGAGTCGAGAAAAAACAAAAGATGACTCTAGCCACTTTCGATGTTTAATGAGCCTGAAAGGACAAGTGCTCAGATGATCCTTTTCTTTTAAAGAGTCGAAAAGGAATGAAAGTGACTGCTTTGGAGATTCTAGACAAGAGGGTTTACCAGACAAATCACAAAATTGCAATATACACCTTGGTGATAAATGAAAGAGAAATTACCAAGGACTTTACGTACGACGGTCAATCTTCCCGAATGCTATGTTCGGTGTGTTGTGATCGGTAAGGCGGTAGACTCGACTTCCTAGGGATAAAGTATTTCAACCTATTGGGGTCTTCAACATATACTCGACGGTATAGGGAGCACAAGTCCATACTAGTACTTATCGAATCATAGAGGAGGAATCACCCAACTTCAATGAAAACGACAACCACTAGGTTTTAAGATGTTGGAACATGTCTCTAGCCTAGACCTCTAGATGTTTTTGTTAAGTTCCAATGCGTTATTAGGTTAATTGATGTAAATTTTAGGTTGATATTGCTTAAAATTTGCCTTTGAAGGTTCACCACGAGATGTTTTCTGAAATTCCTAAAAATGCAACTAGAATGAGAAGCACTCTTTCCATTTAATTTCAACAATGAAAATCATAGCTATGAGGGATAGAGCATACAAGTACTTTTTGAACAATCAACAAAGAGCACAAACTAGATGCAATTCCCTAAACCATTCCTTTCAAGCATTCACAAAATTTAATATGCACAATGCATGTTTTTCTTTTCAGTTTCTCTTAATGTGAATGATGCAATAAGAAAAACTAATGCACAAACGATTCAAAACTCTTTTCATAAAAAATGACGATTTGTGACAATTTCTTTTAAAGGGAAAGGAAGACTATACGATACTTTTGATTTTAAAGAAATGAAGATTTTCGACACTTTAAATAAAAATACAAATCAAATGCACACATCAATCAATCGATCTTTCATGAATGAAGACTTTACGACAATTCAACTTTCGAAGGAAAAGACGACTTTACGACACTTTCTTTCGACAAAGATCAATTGACCAAAAACTAACTTTGACTATAGACTCATAATGATAAAGAAAACATTAAAGAAACATTAATGAATCCAATCAAAGTAGGGCTGGCTGGCTAAGGAGATGAAAAGACTGTTTTAAGAGATAAGACATCATTGATTTTCAGCAAGCAAGCAATCAGAATAATTTTGGCAAAAACTCAATCCAAAGGTGGGAATTTAACCTAAGGTTGATCAACGTAGGTCACAAAGGAGCTAACTGTGCTACAGAGCACTGTCTCTCACTAAATATTGTGCTAATTTCAATGATTTCAAAATTGAACAGTGCAGGCCAAAGAGGGAAAAACTGCGCTGATTAAAATATTCCTTTGTTAATCAACGCAGGTCAAAGAAGGCCTAAGTACGCTGCAGTGCACTATATCTAAGGCTAGCCTGCACTGATTCCAGTGTGGCCACTCAAGAGTCATCTAACCTCAAATTTTGACCAAAATTCAATGCAAAAGGCTGACTTTCAACAAGTAAAGTATGTCAAGGTGTCTAAGGAGGTGGATAAGCTACTAAAAGGGCTAAGATTTCCCCAGCGGAGTCCCCAGTATGGTCGCCAATTTGTTTTGGGAAAATTTAGTGTTTCTTCAAACACCTAACCCTCTAGACCTAGTAGCTAGTCTAGAAACAATAGAAAAAGTAATTCGTTGCTTTTCCTATAATTAATAGATAAGAGAAGGAAGAAAAGGAACCAACCTGTAACTTTCGCTCGATCCCTCTCTCCTTTGACTAATTTCGCTGCTTCTTTCCATACTTAACTCGCTTGGAAATTACCTGCACACAAGTTGAGATGGAAACCCATCAAAGCATACAATAATGATCTGTTAAATAAACATATCATAGAATCTAGAATATGATATACATCATATAAACACATGAATGGAAAAAGCTTAGAATTCTTTATTGATAGAAGGAAAGATTACAACCCATGAAGATTCATGCTCGATTCAATGTCATCCTTCCAGCTTCAAACCCTTCTCTCCTCATGAAGCAACAATTCGACATCATTACAACACTCTTACTAATCTCATTCAAACAACATTTCCTTAGCTCAAGAAATTCCAACCTAGACCAGCCTTTGAATACTTGGTCAATTTATAGCTGAATGGAGGAGGTTAAGCCATTAATGGCCCTCATGAATGCTTTGCCAAAATTGGGAGGTGGTTCCATGGAGGAAGGGATAATGGATTAAGGTTCATTCGTCCTCTTCCTCATCCAAATGCGAGTTCCATCCATCTGAAAACTTCCAGAAGTATCCATTGGATGACAAATCCAATGGATTCATTTAAAAAATTTGATGAATCTCACTCAGCGCAGGTGAAACAAAGGCTAACTGCACTGCAGTGCACCTAGCCAGTGCAGTTCCTGCATTGCAATGCAGCCTGATAAAGGGCCACCTGCGCTGATCTCCTTAGAGGTGTTTTTTGGATGAATGGTGACATGGAAACTCTTGGGAGGAAAGCATGATGTAGGTTGAGTTCATTAGGGAATGAAAGGAACTGTATTAGGGATTGAGGGACCCTAATAATATGGATCTGGAAGTCGGGGTTGATGTGCCCAAATTGACCTGTAACACTCCTGGTCCAAGCTTTTAGTGTTGACCTCTATATTATGTCTTTAAGAGCAGAATATTACAACCGTGAGCTCAAATAAAGTCTCAAAACAACAGTGACAAAAACAATAGGGGATTTACTCGAAATCCTCAAGTCTACAAGAGCACACAACCGCTTCCTCTTGCTCTCTGTCTTCTGCTTTCTCTTTCTCTCTCTGTCCCACTCTGTTTTCCATTGGATGGATTTTAAGCCTATCAGTGTTTTCTGTTTGCCTCCATTTCGGGCTCTCTGGCTCCCAGCCGCTGTCCCTTCATCTCCCTGTTGAGCGTTAAACAATCATAATGATAACGCTCAAGGCATTGAGGCCACCTGGTTACAAACGAAAAGGGCCACTAGCATGGGTGAAATCCATAGGAATACACTTCTCTGTTTACACAGAGAAATACACAGGAAATACTCTAAAACGGTGGCAAATTTGACCAAGCTGGACTTCAAAAGATATCAAGTCCGCCCTATAATCCTCTTGGGTCTGCAAGTCACATTGGCTATGGGTCATAATCCCTTTGTATTCCACACCGTTGATCTGCCTTCAATTCGACGGTTCACATCCAACCCGAAACATCAAGCAGTCCGCTCAATGTCCACTGTTGATCCACTATCTCCAAATCAATGGCTGGCAGTCATTTCGGGTGGCCCACTTGCATGGATATTACCTGCCCAAAAAAGTGGTTTTCTCTCTCTTGCAGCGTGCTACATGTCGGCTGGTGTATGGAATCGGGTGAAGCCCTTCCAATACCACTTACTGCTTGAAGCCCGTCCGAAATACATTTACCACGGAACTCAAATCCTTTGTTGTTTAATTCATAGCTCTTTCGGGTCCGCTGAAAGCCTTCCACCTATGTTAAGTCCTCCGTTTTGGAATCTGCGATGCGATATCTATAATCTTCACCGTTGATCTGCGTGCTCGATCAATGGTCCACGTTAAGTCACCGATTGCAGTCGTATTTCCCTTAGGGCTGCCTCCGATATACTCCGCTGGCCTCTCCCGATGTGATATCCCGATTTAATCTGGGCCGTTGATCTGTCCGATCTGACGGCTCCTGTGCAACGAGACTTTACTCTCTGCTTCACTCTATTTTCTGCCATTCCTTAGTGTTTTCCTCTACGATCTCTATTTTCTGATAGTTTAATATATATGAAGACTTACATTTTTAGAGGGTTTAAGATCCATTTTGGATCACGCCTTCCCACTCAAAATCTTTTGGACCACCAAAAGTTGGTTTTAGGCATCGATCAAGTGAGGATAGTACTCCTTCACCTGTCTAACTTCTATCCATCGTGCTTTGCTTGGATTTGAACATTTGAGTCCCACTCTCAGGTACTCAACATCCCCTTGATGTGTAGTTCTTACCTTCCTATCTAGAACTGTGTCCTCTTGTAACTCATTGAGATACTTAGGCAACAAATCCCCAATATAAGGCAACTGAATTTTCTCTTTAGGATCCTCACTCAATGAAAGTTCATACAGTCTCAAGTTTTCTGCATTAACGACTAAATATATTTGCATATAAGCTGGAAAATCATTTTCACCAATTTTATAAAGTATCTTGAAAGGTTCATACCTTATTGGTTTTAGCTTCTTACCTTCACCCTGCATTCTGTCTTTGCTGATATACATCCAGACTTGATCACCAACTTGAAAAATATGTTCAGCTCGATGCTTTTCATGTCTTGCCTTGTACTTGGCTTGACTTCTTTCCAGTTGTTCCTGTACTACCTGGTGAATTTCCTGGATTTGTTCAATGAACTTGGTTGCTTTGTCCACATCACTGTGTCAATCACTTGCTATGTCTTTACCAAAGACAAAATCCAATGGAGACTTTGGTATAAAACCAAAACAAGTCTCAAAAGGAAGTCTCTGAGTAGAAGAGTGCTTGGCACAATTGTAAGCATGCTGCACATAACACAAATGCTCATCCCAAAGCTTGGGATGCTTGCTGCAATAGCCTCTGAGCAACTGGATCACTGTTCTGTTGACCACTTTTGTCTGACCATTTGTTTGTGGATGAAATAATGTGCTCTTCTTCAACCTGGTGTCCATCAACTCCCATAAACTTGACCAAAAATTCCCAACAAATCGAGAATCTCGATCAGATACAATAGAAGTGGGTAACCCAAAATGAACCCATACATGCTGAAAGAACAACTTTGTTGTCTGCTCAGCTGTAACCTGCTTATTACATGGTATCAAAATACACATTTTACTGAACCTATCCACGACAACATACAAATAATCATGAATCTTCCTAGATTTTGGCAATCCCCCCAAAAAATCCATGGAAACAATTTCCCAAGGATGAGAAGGAATTGGAAGTGGAGTGTACAAGCCTAATTTTCTATTACTGGTCCTGCTTGTAGCATACATAGTACACCCTTTGATATATATAGAAACTGTCTCATGCATTCTTGGCCAATAACAGAACCTTTGCAATTGTGCAATTGTTTTACTTACACCAAAATGAACTGATATGAGAGAAGTATGTGCTTCTCGAATTATGTTAACTCTTTCAGTTTGTGGAATGCATAACTTTCCCAAATGATATAAGAGTTGGTCCTTCACATAATAATCCAATTCTTCTACTTGCTTTCCATGACTTAAAGTTGCATATACATATTTAAAATCTACATGTTGAGCATATTGTTCAATGTAACTTTCATGCATTACCGAGTTATGCTTAAGTATAATAGATGCATTTATGATTGGTCTTGATAACTTGTCTACAACCTTATTGTGTATGCCCTTCTTATATCTGATGACAAGATGAAATTGATGTAGAAAACCCATCCACCTATAATGTCTTGATTGCTGCAATTTAGTTTGTGAGTGCAAATATTGAAGTGGTTGATGATCTGTATGTATGATTGTTTCTTTACCCATTAGGTAATGTTTCCACTTTTTCACACTTTGTACTAATGCATATAATTCTTTATCATATATAGGATAATTAACTACTGCAGAAGTAAATGTCTCAGAATGATAGCATACGGGTTTTCCGTGTTGCATCAACACTGCCCCCATGGCATAGTCACTGGCATTTGTCTCAATCTCAAATGGATGTTGAAGATCTGGCAGTGCTAGTACTGGTGTTGTATTGATTTTCTATTTTAAGGTGTCGAAGGCTTTCTGCTGTTTGCCTCCCCACTTAAACACTTGTTTCAATCCTGTTAAATCATGTAATGGAGCTGTAATCAAAGGAAAGTTAGCAATAAACTTTCTCCAGTATTGTGCTGCCTCTAGGAACTCCTAACCTCTATAGCAGATTTGGGTTTAGGCCAGTTCATAGTGACTTCAACCTTAGAGGGATCTATCTTCAATTCACCACCCCCTACAATATAACCCAAATAATTTAAATATGTTCTGCCAAATTCACATTTTGACAGTTTTACATAGGTTTTTTTTTTTTAACATCTAAAGTCTACTTCAATGCTTTACATGGTCTTCCTATGTCTTACTAAAAACAAGAATGTCATCTAAATAAACAATTACAAAATCATCAATAAATGGTTTGAGTACATCATTCATGACTCTCATAAATGTAGCAGGAACATTAGTTAAGCCAAAAGGCATAACCAACCATTTATACAGTCCTTGCTTTGTCTTGAAATAAGTCTTCCATGCATACTGTTCTGCAACTCTGACCTAATGATAACCACTTCACAAGTCTAACTTAGAAAAGTAAAATGCTTCTTTCAATTGATCTAATAAATCATCAATACGAGGAAGAGGATAACAATTCTTGATCGTTATTTTATTTAGTGCTCTATAATCAATGCACATTCTCCACGAACCATCTTTCTTTCTCACCTGCACGATTGGAGATCCACATGGTGGTGTGCTTGGTCATATAAACCCTTTATCGAGCAACTCTTGTACCTGCTTCTTTATCTCTGCATTCTCTAAAGCTGACAACCTGTACATTCCAATATTAGGTAATGGAGCATTGTTGAGATTTTCTGTTTGGAGTAAAATAGGCAAAAATCTCTGTAGGTGACAACAATAGAAATTCAGTTCCTAGATTAGCTCCAGGTTGTTGGGAGATGATTAATGCCTCCTATATTTGATGTGAGTGAGTTAATGAGGTGGTTAGATTCTTTTTGCTATATAACAGGCAACCATTCGGATTGTTTGCTATGAGGGTGAGAGTTTTGTGAGGATTTCATTATGTAATCTCATGTTTGATTAATAAATTGCCGATGCCTATGTTGTGTGGACGTAGCCCAGATTGGTTGGGTGAACCACGTTAATTCCTGTGTCTTGATGTGCTTGATTTATCTGCTGTGTATTTGATTTAATTCAGCTGTGCATCTGATCTCCAACAAGTGGTATCAGAGCAATGTTGGAGTGCTGGAGGTGTTGAGATTGCCTGCTGGACCGTTGAGATTAAACCATATCGAATTGCTGCGGGTGCGTGTTGTTTGCTGTGGCGCTGGATCGTATTACAGTGCAGCTGTGTCTCACTGTGCGTGGAGCTGGCTGAGCCTACGTGGAGCTGGTTACCTGCGTAGAGGCGTTCCTGTGGCGCTGGATCGTATTACAGTGCAGCTGAGCATTTCATTCATTGCTGGTGTGTACTCCAGCGTCGAGTTTGGTTTGTTAATGCTGCTGCGTGGAGCGCTGATGAAGCGTCTTTCCCGAAACTGGTATACGTGCTGGAGGTGGAGCGCTGGTGGATGGTGGATCATTTGCTGGTAGCGTGTGAAGGTTGTGCGCACTGTTGCTAATTTCCGGAGCGCTGATATATGACCTGCGTTTGGTGCCGGAGCGATGATATATGACCTGCGTGCTGTGTATTACGTGCTGGAGTGCTGGAGGAGCTGTGTATTACACTGGTTGGGCGTGGCAAAGGCATTGTTGGGTAGGTCCAAACTGCCTTCCCCCGTGACAGATGATGAGTGGAATGAATTGGATGGCAGAGCCTTGAGCGGAATTCGGTTGTGTTTGGCTGATGATGTTTTATTTAACATCGTGTCAGAGAAGACTGCAGCTGGTTTGTGGACGAAGTTGGAGAAGCTGTATATGACAAAATCCTTGACAAATCGGATTCTCCTGAAACGGCAGCTTTACGGTTTGCGGATGAAAGAAGGTACCTCGATCACTGATCACCTGAATGTTTTTAATACCTTACTGGTGCAATTAGACAGTCTAGATGTGAAATTTGATTCAGAGGATAAGGCAATAACTCTATTGTGTTCATTACCCGAATCCTAGGATCACTTTGTTACTTCCATAAGCTTTAGTACAACAGACATTCTTGAGTTTGACGATGTTGTTGGAGCCTTGTTGTCTGAGGAGACGAGGAAGAGGTCGAATGCAGACACCTCTACGTAAGAGGTAATGATGGCCAGAGGTCGCTCAAGAGAGAGACACTCCGGGGCAAAGCATAGCGACTCTCGTTCAAAGTCCAAAGGAAAGAAGACAAAGGTGAAGTGCTGGCATTGTGGCAAGGCTGGACATCTGAAAAAGGATTGCTGGAAGTGAAAGCAGGCTGCTAAAGAAGGCTCTTCGACAGAAAAGAAGGAAGCCAACACCCAGATATAGGTTCAATATCTGGTTCAGGTATGAGTGATGAGGTATTGTCTGTTAATGTTTCAAAACATGATCAACATTGGTTGTTAGATTCCGGGGCATCTAACCACATGTGTATTCATAAAGATTGGTTTAAGACATATAGATCAGTTGATGATGGAGTCGTGTACATGGTAATGATGTCACTTGCAGTATTGTTGGAATAGGAAGTATACAACTGCAAATGTTAGATGGCACAACCAAATTGTTAACTGATGTGAGACATGTACCAGATCTAAGAAAAAATCTAATTTCATTAGGAGCACTGGATACGAATGGATATAAAATTGTAATTCAAGGTGGAGTTATGAAAATCTATAAAGGTATTTTACTAGTGATGAAGGCTAAGAAGGTAGGAAATCTTTTTCAATTAGAAGGTAGAACTGGGTCAGATCATGTGTCGGTGTCTGAACAGGACAGTAGTTCCATTCGCCTATGGCATCAAAGGTTGGGCCATATGAGCGAACGAGGGTTGAAAATTTTGGCTGACCGCAAGTTACTTCCTAATCTAAGATCTGGAAAGTTAGATTTCTGTAAACATTGTCTGTTTGGTAAACAAAGTAAACAAAAGTTTAAAACAGGCAAACATACTAGTAAAGGCATACTTTATTATATCCATTCAGATGTTTGGGGTCCAGCCCCTACAGCGTCATATGGTGGCTCGTCATATTTTGTATCGTTTATTGATGACTTTTCTAGAAAAGTGTGGGTCTACATGTTGAAAAGGAAGTCTGATGTTTTTACAGTTTTCAGGCAGTTTAGAGCATTGGTAGAAAACAACACTGGTATAACTATTAAATGTTTAAGAACTGACAATGGTGGTGAGTTTTCCTCCAAGGAGTTTGATAGCTATTGCAAGGATGCAGGGATTGAGAGACATAAGACCACGGTTTATACTCCTCAGCAAAATGGAGTTGCTGAACGCATGAACATGACTCTTCTAGAGAGAGCAAGGTGTATGCTGAGTAATGCCGGGTTGCAAAAGGAGTTGTGGACAGAAGCAGTGGCAACAGCTTGTTATGTGATCAACCGATCTCCATCAACAGCGATAGGCTGCAAGGTTCCGCAAGAGGTATGGAAAGGACACCCTTGTGACTATTCTAAACTTAGAGTGTTTGGTTGTGAAGCATATGCTCTAGTGCCTACACATCAGCGAACTAAATTAGATCCAAAGTCTAAAAGGTATATCTTTGTTGGGTATGGTGATGGAACAAAGGGATATAGATTGTGGGATCCTACTACCCGCAAAATCATCATCAACAGAGATGTAAAGTTTAATGAATCCTCTCTTGTACAGTTAGATGTAGATAGTAGATTGAAACAGGATGATGTATTTGATTTCCAGCACATTCAGTTTGACAACATTTCTAATGATAGTCATAACGACCATAGTTCAGATTCTAGTCATGAACAGGTTTCAGAATCAGATTATGAACAGGGTTCAGATGGAGGTCATGAACAGGTCTCAGATGGCGATCATGAAGAAGTTCCTACGGATGATAGACAACCAATTGTGGAAGCACCAGAAACATTCCTAAGGAGGTCTACAAGGATCAAACGCCCTCCGAGAAGGTATGATGATCATGTTACTTCAGTTGTTTTGACCGCTAATGATGATGAACCTTTGTGTTATCAGGAAGCTGTAGAAGGTTCAAATAGTGACAAGTGGAAAGCAGCCATGAAGGACGAAATGATGGCCTTAAGTAAGAATGGTACATGGGATCTGGTTGAGCTTCCGAAAGGCAGGAAAACTGTGGGGTGTAAATGGGTTTTCAAGCTGAAACGAGGTGTGAATGATACGGAAGACAGGTACAAAGCACGGCTGGTTGCAAAAGGGTTTTCTCAGAAAGCCGGTATTGACTTTCATGAGATTTTTTCACCAGTGGTTAAAATTGTTTCAATTAGAATTGTGTTAGCATTAGTGGCTTTGCTTGATTTAGAGTTGCAGCAGTTAGATGTTAAGACTGCATTTCTACATGGTGACTTAGATGAGGAAATATATATGGAACAACCGGAAGGGTTTGTTCACCATCGCAATGAGAAATTTTTCTGCAGGCTCAAGAAGTCATTATATGGCCTGAAGCAGTCGCCTCGACAGTGGTATAAGAAGTTTGATTCTTTCATGTTGAGTCAGAAATATGTTAGAAGTGAATATGATCATTGTGTTTATTTTAAACAGTTGAATAATGACATATTCATTATCTTGGTATTGTATGTTGATGATATGCTTTTAGCAAGCAAAAGCATAGAAGAAATCAACAGGTTGAAGGCTCAGATGGCAAGGAAATTTGATATGAAAGATCTAGGAGCAACAAGACAAATTTTGGGCATGGAGATTTTCAGAGACAGGAGCAATGGTAAGCTATGGCTATCACAACAAAAGTATATTGAGAAAATACTTTTGAGGTTTGGTATGAATAATGTGAAGCCTGTTTCAGTCCCTTTAGCTTCCCATTTTAAACTTTCTTCGAGTTTATGTCCTAATACAGATGAAGAAAAGGATTATATGTCTCGAATTCCATATGCCAATGTAGTAGGGTGTTTAATGTATGCGATGGTTTGTACTCGGCCAGATATTTCACATGCAGTTGGGGTTGTCAGCAGGTACATGGCAAATCCGGGTAAAGAACACTGGTCAGCAATGAAATGGGTGCTTCGGTATTTGAGAGGCACAAGTAGTTATTGTATCACTTACAATAAGAGTAGTAAATTTGTTTGCGGATATGTTGATTCCGATTTTGCAGGTGATTTGGATAAGAGGAGGTCAACTTCAGGGTATGTCTTTACTCTTGCAGGTGGAGCTATAAGTTGGATGTCAAAGCTACAGAACATTGTCGCGTTATCCACTACTGAAGCAGAATACATTGCTGCTTCGCATGCTTGCAAAGAGGCGGTTTGGTTGAAAGGTTTGCTTGGTGAGTTTGGTAGGTTACAGGACAACATCAGGTTATTTTGTGATAGTCAAAGTGCAATACATTTGGCTAAGAATCCGGCCTATCATAGTAAATCAAAGCATATATCGGTCAAGTATCATTTTGTAAGACAGGTTATCACTGAAAGTGGAGTCTCTCTTGAAAAGGTGCATACAAAGGAGAATTGTGCAGACATGTTCACGGAACCAGTTTTGTTAGAGAAGCTACGCTGGTGTTTGGCTTCTCTTGGCTTGCAGAAAAGATAAAATAAGAATAACAGGGCATCAGGCTAATTGTTGTCAAGGTGGATATTGTTGAGATTTTCTGTTTGGAGTAAAATAGGCAAAAATCTCTGTAGGTGACAACAATAGAAATTCAGTTCCTAGATTAGCTCCAGGTTGTTGGGAGATGATTAATGCCTCCTATATTTGATGTGAGTGAGTTAATGAGGTGGTTAGATTCTTTTTGCTATATAACAGGCAACCATTCAGATTGTTTGCTATGAGGGTGAGAGTTTTGTGAGGATTTCATTATGTAATCTCCTGTTTGATTAATAAATTGCCGATGCCTATGTTGTGTGGACGTAGCCCAGATTGGTTGGGTGAACCACGTTAATTCCTGTGTCTTGATGTGCTTGATTTATCTGCTGTGTATTTGATTTAATTCAGCTGTGCATCTGATCTCCAGCAAGCATTTTGCTGCAAATAAATATCATGTACTATTTCTTGCGTGGGTGGCAGACCTTTAGGTTCTTGAAATAGAACATCATATTCTGAAACTACTTTAACTAAATCAACTTTCTGTTTAGAATCACAACCTTCAAATGTATTGGATTTATTAGGATTCTTTGCCTTTACAACCATTAGTAAAAACTGCTTACTTGAATTCAAAATTCTTTTCATCTGTCCTGAGTTTATGAGAGAATAGTTACCTTTGAGTTTATGAGCTCTTACAATGTATTCTATTCCATTTTTAGTGAGTTGATACTTATCCTCAGCTCTATAGAAAATAGTTTTCCTATCATACAAGTATGGATTTCCCAAAATAATACCACATATATCCAATGGAACTATATCTAGCTCAACCTAATCTACAAATGTTGATCCAATAGCAAACCTAAGTTTACATTGTCTCGTTACTTGTAGCTTTGTTTTATCACACACCCAACCTAATGGATATGGCTTCTCATGAGGTTTTGTTTGTAATCCCAACTTCTTTACAATTGTTTCAGAAATCAAATTTACTTGTGATCCACTATCAAATAAAGTATCAATCTTATTGTGCTTATAAATCACTCTAATACGATAAAGCTCATTTATTTCCTTCTCATTATTTTCATTATCAACAGATTGTGCAGAATTACTTGTGGATGCTTCAGAATATTTACCTTTAATACTTGTGGCTGTAATTGTTGTTTCATTGCCTGAATCTGATCCCAAGTCCTACTGAATAGCAATAACTTTATTTTTCTTCTTACCACCGAACTTCTTAGGTTTCAGTTCTGGATGCAAAGAACAATAGTGTGCCTCATCCTGTCCTTCTTTCTTATAATGAGTGCATGAAGGTTTATCCTTCTTTACAATGTTTTCTTTCCTCTCCTTCCATTTCAGTTTCTTCTTTTCCTTGCTCTTGCTTATAGAAAATTTATATGATCCCCCAACCTCTGGGTTTACATTCTTACCTCTAGCTTCTAGATGTGTGGCTTGAACTGATACATCATCTAAGCTAGTGGGATTAAACATGAGAATAGTATGCTTTAAATAGCTATGAAGACCACCTATATACTTCAATAAAGTCTCAGGGGAATCTAATGATATATCTAGAGCTAAAGCTCTCTTTCTGAATTCCTGAGTATAAATCTATACACTTTGACCCTTCAACTGACGAAGAGTTTGCCAACTCATCATTGCCTTCTGCATGTAAGCTAAAGGATAGAATTACTTTTTGATAGTAGAAACAAATTCATTCCAGGTAGAAATGATTTTACCATGTTTTTGCAGATTAGCTTGTGTCTTGCCTTCCCACCATACTAGTGCAGTTCCTCCAAGTCGAAGGCTAGCTAGTTGAATCTTCTTCCTTTCTGAATCAATGTTATGTACCCTGCAATATACATCAATTTGTCTTATCCAATTGTCTATCTTTTCTGCATTGAGTTCTCCATCATAAATTGGCAAATAAAACTTCACATCTAATTTGATTAAGGAAGTTTTCTTCTTCTTCTTCTTAGAAGAGCTAGAAGATGATGATGACGAGGATGATGATGTAGGAGATGGTGGAGGAGTCATTCCTCCTTATCCTTTGCCTTCTAGAGGGGCAACTAGAAAAGGTTCCTCTCCTCCTTTGTCTGGTTTAGGTGTTGCAGTGCTTTCACCTCGACCCTTCTTAAATTCCAGATACATCTCTTCCACCATGGCTTGGAGTGTCTTAAAACTTTCTATAAATTGGGATTATGATCCCAATGGAGCTTCTTCTGCTATTCTCCTCTGAGGATAGACTCTTCCAATCTCTAGATTAGCATCAACAAGTTATCCTTCTCCTAATCTGAGCTTTAATCTAGTTAGCATTTAAAATCCAACACAAGCTTGTCTAACATTAATAAAACCAAAACCAAATGCTCTGATACCACTTGATCGGAAATGGATACTAAATCAAGAAGAAAAGGTATTACAAACTCATGTGCAGGAAAAGGCCTATATTATTTAGTGCAACAGATCAAAAAGATTGCGAATAATATAGACAATGAACAATTATAAAACATAATAAACACACATCAACACAGTCAAAATAATGAAGGAGTTCACCAGACCCCCTGGCTACGTCTCCTGGTCCAAGCTTTCAATGTCGACCTCTATATTATGTCTTTAAGAGCAGAATATTACAAGTGTGAGCTCAAACAGAGTCTCAACACAATAGTGACAAAAACAACATGGATTTACTCGAAATCCTCAAGTCTACAAGAGTACACAACCACTTCCTCTTGCTCTATGTCTTCTGCTTTCTCTTGCTCTCTCTCTGTCCCCCTTTGTTCTGCCATTGGATGGATTTTAAGCCTATCAGCGCTGTCTGTTCACCTCCATTTCGGGCTCTCTGGCTCCCGGCCACTGTCCCTTCATCTCCCTGCTGAGTGTTAAACAATCATAATAATAACGCTCAAGGCATTGAGGCCACCTGGTTACAAACAGAAAGGGCCACTAGCATGGGTGAAATCCCCGGGAATACACTTCTCTGTTTACAGAGAGAAATACACAGGAAATACTATAAAATAGTGGTAAATTTGACCAAGCTGGACTTCAAAAGATATCAAGTCCGCCCTATAATCCTGTTGGGTCCACAAGTCACATTGGCTACGGATAATAATCCATTTATATTCCACACCGTTGATCTACCTTCAATTCGATGGTTCGCATCCAACTCGAAACATCAAGTAGTCCACTCAATATCCACCATTGATCCACGATCTCCAAATCAATGACTGACAATCATTTTGGGTGGCCCACTTCCACGGAGATTACCCGCCCGAAAAATCAGTTTTCTCTCTCTTGTGGCATGCAACGTGTCGGCTGGTGTATGGAATCGGGTGAAACCCTTCCAATAACACTTACCGCTTGAAGCTTGCCCGAAATATCGTTTACCATGGAACTCGAATCCATTGCTGTTTAATTCATAACTCCTTTGGATCCGCTGAAAGCTTCCTGCCTGTGTTAAGTCCTCCCTTTTCGAATCTGCGATGCGATATATGTAATCTCCGCCATTGATTTGCGCGCTCGATCAATGATCTATGTTAAGTCACCGATCGCAGTCATATTTCCCTTAGGGCTGCCTCCGATATACTCCCCTAGCCTCTCCCGATGTGATATCCTGATTTAATCTGGGTCGTTGATCTATCCGATCCGACGACTCCTATGCAACGAGACTTTACTCTCTGCTTCACTCTGTTTTCGGCCATTCCTTAGTATTTTCCTCCGCAATCTATGTTTTATGATAGTTTAATAAATATGAAGACTTACATTTTTAGAGGGTTTAAGATCCATTTTGGATCACCTTGAAACCTTGTTGTCCTCTCATTGTACAACACTTTCACCATCTCAGATATATCATAGAAAGCATTTCTAAAATCTCTCTCATCCTCAGACATCAACTCTTGTCCTTCTTCATGTGCTGTGACTAGTGGAGTTTGTGACCTCTTCGAACCAATTTGAGGGTTTAGTTCTTCAAGCACTCCTCCTCTTCTCAATTTAGACCTTGTAATCATCCAAGAAAATAGTTGCAAAAACTGTCAAACCCTCACAACAACCATGCTTTGATAACAAACCGATCTGAAATTAAAATTGAAGGTTTCATATAAATTTTGCAAGCTAGTTTGTGTTTTATGGGAAATGGATCAAAATTTCAAAAACACACAAACTATGTTAAATTTTGCAGATTATAATAATGAAAAATAGACAATAAGCAACATCATAAAACAACAATTTGATGACGAAGTTCACCCCTCTTGGGCTACATCTTTGGGTCCAACTTCCAATGTTGGCCCTTTTAAATTATATGCTCAAATGTGTAATTAAATCAACATACAATGCTCAAATTGTAAAAAAAAAAACACTGCCATTGTGTCCAGAACACCAAAAAACCCTTATGTAGGCAATTACTGGGCTCAAAAAAGCTGAAAAATGGCCAAGTTAGGCCTCCTTCTTCATTTCCTATTATTTTTTTTTGCAAATTCATTCCTTTGTCAGAACTAGCAACATAAATATGCTTTGGTGACATTGCACAAAAAAAATTCGCAACTGTTTGGCCTCGAAACCCGTTGTGTTGGGTGCAATTTGTCGGATGGTTAGTTAGCCTCTTCGCCCCTATTCCTCCACCCTTGGTTAGTCATATGGCAAACAATGTGACCACAGAGTGCAGGCTAGAGGCCACGTGCCTGTCGACCCCCGTTCATGGTCGCATAACATTTGATAGGATCATGGGTTGGGCGCGGGTAGGGTGCCACGCACCCGCCCCTCTCCGCACTTGTCGCCAACGATTTCGTGATATAATAGAACTTAGGGTTAGGGCCATATGTCCCACCCCTTCCGCCTTTTCCCACAGACATGATACCACCATAGTACCTTCCCCCCCAATGCGCCAACTAGTTAAATTTAAATAAAACTTAACTACATAGATATAACAAGTGGTACAGTGGCATAGGGGTACAATGTTCGATTGTGTGTTGTAAGGTCATGGGGTCGAATCTCGTGGAGGATCATTCAGACCTCAACCAAAATTTTCACAAATTTCGAAGGCCATGTGGCGTCATAAGTTTGGCCTAAACCAAATCCCTTCAACCAATAGAAACTCGCCACTTGTCCTCACGGGATTATCCAATCTGAAAATCATACAGTGCAATCACCCTAATGATGTCAACACCATGTCAGTGTATAGACTACCACATGGCATCGGTGCACTACCCATTCAACCCTGCAAGTTGACTTTTTGCTAAAAACTTCAGAACGCAATAACTTCCTCATATGATTTGGCCGCGATTTCAGGAGAATTTGAGCACTTTGATTTTTGAGCATATTTTTGATCCCCTAGATCAATTGCTCCAGCGTAATATGTTTCAAAGCAATTTATGTGGAACCTATAGCCTAATGTGATTTGGTGCTATCCATCTTATTAAATGTAATTTTTTTGAGTCGATAGCAGCCACAATAGAGTGTTAAACGATTGATTGAGAGTTGGATTGTTTATAGGGAAGTGATGCAAGTGATAGTGCATAAACATAGCTAGGAAGAGATAATGACTTACGAAAGGAAGTGTTATGTGTTGTTACTACATTGCTGTTGTTAGATCAGAGTTGACAATTTATTTTTAGTATTGGTTGTTGTTACAAGAATATTGTTGTAATGACTTTGATATGTGAGTCTTGTGAATGGCAGTTAGCTAAGGGGAAGATGTTGCTAATGAGAGTGAATTATTGTGATCTTGCTACCGAGTTTTCCAGTGAGATGTTTTGCCGATAGATTGTTGATGATAGTGTTGATGTATGGAGAGGGCTTGGTGATTGTGAAAAAATGTTGATTGTATGAGATAATTAGAGAAGTAAGCTATTGTTGTTTTGTTTGGGGTCTAGTATGAAAATTTTGAAATGAGGCCCTAGAAGAATAGGAGGTTGTGGCCTCCAGGCAAGTGGTGGCTTACTAGAGAAGGGGTAGTGGCGCCTTGCTGGTGGTGGTCAGTTAAAAAATTGTAAAAAATGGTTAATTGATTAATAGAATTTAAGCAGAGCAACAACAATAAGAATGGTGGTTTTTGATTCGGAGGGGGTTTTGCACCAGATACTCTTTTGTCTCCTTGTGCATGATTGTATGTTGATGACGTTTCTTCAATATGTTTACATGTTTGATCTTCTGATTAAATGTTGCATATTATTGCTTAGATTAATTTTCAAACAATTTTAAAAGTTAACAAACTCTATCACTATTGATTCACCCCGCCCAGGTAGTGAGATGATTCCAACAGTCTTTGGTGTGGTTTCTAAGGTGGATGGCCAAAAACAATAAATTTTCTATATCTAAAAATTTGTTATTGAAATGCAAGATCAACTTATATAATAAAAAATGACGTAGTCTAACTTATAGACGAAATGGCCTTTTCACTAGAATCCAAAGATACAATGTCAAGCAAGATTGTGATTTTTTATTGTTTAAAACATATTTTCGAATGCATAAATGGATTCAACACCTTGAAAAACCTTTGGGGCACTTGAATTATACATATTAAACAACTTAAACTCAATTTTTTAAAAAACTCTACCGGATTTTGATTAAAATTAACCATCCTAAAAATGATCTGAAAAAGGCCATTCCATCTATAAGTTAGACGACGCCTAAAAAAATCATAAATAATTATATTTATTTATTATAAATAAATAAATACTATAATTGAACTTGTATTTATTTTTTTCAGAGAAAAAGACACCCATAATTTTATTTATCCAAAAATTGAAGACAAAATTGCATTTTCTATATGTTAAAGGCATTAGAGGAAAAAATGCCTCATGAGAAGAAGAAAACTCAAGCACAGGGCACATAAAAATCGATCCCCCTCGGCAGAGAAACAATAAAAATTACAGAAAGACCCCATGGGTCGATAGATAAAAGACTAAAAATCAAAACCATGGAGCCAAAGTACAACTCTGGGTGGACAAACAATAATAAGGTTGAAAGCCCCTAGAGACAAACCAGGCTATGAGCGATCCATATTAAAATAAAACAGGGCCTAGGTTGTCCTATAATCCCATACAATGAGCCCTAAACCGGGCATTAGACATAACCTAGTAGGGCGACAAACCCCAACGAAACCATCAACAACACTGTAGTAAGCAACTACAAAAACGTCACTTGGAGATGGAGAACATGTGACAACGACAAAGAAAAAATAAGGTTGTAGGGCAATGACATGATACCACATCCAAAAAGAAATCCCATGCAGATCCACAATAACATCAGGAACATACTAGAGGAAAGGAAAATGACAACAGAGCAGAACCCACAAAGGAAAAGGGACCCCGATGAGCGGAGCACAATGGACCATAACAAAACCACCAACACCCTAGCACGTCACAAGACCGACGAGAGCACTAACACAAGGTGACGACGACAAAACCAATGGAAGATGAAAGCCACGACATCACAAATAAGGTGGAGGCAACACGAACCAAAGGGAAAAGGTAGCTAGGGTTCTCCATCCACCAAGCTCTCCACTTGAATTCATAAATATAATTTTTTATTGTGAAATCCTCCAACAAAATTTATTTTTAGTAATGAAGATCCTTTCCAAATCTAATTAAAAAATACAATATTATTTATGTTAAATAATTCATTATTAAAATTCAATAATCATGAAATTAACATTTAAACATATTTTCACTTTTATATTAAAAAAATTAGAAAATTTGGCATAACTAAATATTAAAAGCTAATTTTGAAATAAATATACAGTGTGATGTGTGGATGTGAATTTAAACCCATAAAACCCCATTGTATAAATTCACACTTTTAATAATAAGCATCCACGGGTTAAATTTGATACTTTTTGCTTGCCACATAGGGAGAATTAAACTACTCGAGGAGCATCTAAGTTTAACGACGTGTCACACAATCTTGGTGATAACATCCCAATAGTCGGTAAATCATTCTTCCATCCAACATTAAGGCTAGCCCAACCCAAGCCCAATATAAAAACCAAAGCCTTCTTGGATTCACACTTAGTAATTAATTTCCTCCAGTGATTGATCAGAGGTTAATCCCTAGAGAAGGTAGCTAAGAGTTGGAGAATGGAAGCATTGATCTAGAGCATCAAGAGATTGATTAGTTTTTATGACTAAATAACTACCCACCATTCAAGAAGATCGTGGAATAAGGTGGCAAGTTTGCTTACCAATCTGGGTTGTCAAGGAAGAGAGATGGATATATATGATTATTCCCCCCTCCCCCCCCCCCCCCACGTGGACTATGATTGGAAGGAGGACCTCAATCTTTTGTTGGCAGGTGATGTGTGGCTCCCTAATGGGGGTATTATAATGGGAGACGAGGAACATGGGTCATTGGTTCCACCACTCTTGGTGTATTAAGAGGCATTTTGTTAGGTCCCTATAATACTAAGAGGCATTTTGTTAGGTCCCTATAATACTAGTTATTATTTTTGGGTCGGCTGGGTTATATTGTGACTCCTTAGACTCCTATATATAGAAAGGAGGTTTTGTCATTTGAATCATAAAAGAATCATTCATTTGTGTAATGTAAAGGAGGTTGCCCCCTCGAAGAGGCTGGATTCTAAGGCGTTGATCTATCTTTTCTACCTTTTTGTGAGATGGTTTCATAACATTTGGTATCAGAGGTTTGGATTCTAGGGTTTCACTGCTCCAAATAGGTCATTGTAGAATTTTCGCTATAATTTTATTTTATTTTATTTGATTTTATTTTTTTGCGACGTTTCAGAAGCAAAAAAAAAAAAACCCATTTCAGATGAAATCACACTGAAACTCGGGTCTAAATTTTAGATCTTTTCGCACTATATTTGCGAAGATATGATCTGAGGAAGCCGACCTTTTTGAAGACTCCTGAATTACATTCCAAACAGGTGACCTGGGGAAAATTATCATAACTTTCTATCTGAGCATCGGATTGAAATTTCGTAAGAAGGTACAGAAAGAGGACGGATTGTAGTTTCTTGTGTATATTTTTCAGAGCCAAAGGTCGAAACAGGGACACGTGGCACGTCATACAAGTTTGCTCTACTGAAACAGTCTATAATCAGGCCACTGTGGGAGATTTGGCATAACTCTTCCTTGGAGAATCCAATTTGGATCAGACTTGTGGCATTGGAAAGAGGACACAGAGGGATACTGCAAATCATTTCAGAATTAGATGATTCGAAATTACAGAGATACATCAGAGGCAATATCGAGCTCCTACAAAGTGAAAAAAGGTGTGTAGATTTTTTTAAATTTTTGCTTAAGCTTGGTTTGAAAAATTATTTTGAAGGAATTCAAAGGGCATAGTAGAGCATTTTTATCGGTAACTGATGCCTCGAGGAAAGAAAATGTAAACACCTAGTAAGCAACCTGAAAGCTCTAGCATGACTCATGAAGAAGAGGAAGAAATGCTACATGATATATCAAAATTACAAGACCAAGTGCAACAAAGGTCACTCTCAAAAAAGCTAACAGAAGCTAAGATAAATGGCATGAATCTAAGATAAAGGGCGTGGAAGCTAAGGTGAATGGTGTGGAAGCTAAGACAGACGATTTGAAGATAGATTTGAAGACAGGCATGGCAGATTTGAAGACAGATTTGACAAATTTTCTACAAGAAATACTTACTAATGGTGAAAGGGTAGTAAAGGAAACTCATGATGCGAACAAAAGAAATGTTAATCATGATTTCATAGACCCTAATGTTGGATCGAAGACCCACCATATTCCAAAAATCAATATGAGGATGTTTGATGGCAAGGATCCCGCAACATGGATATTATATATGAAGCAATTTTTCGATCTCAATAATGTGCAAAACACACAAAAAGTACGTATTGCAACTTTATATTTGGAACCAAATCAGTTTGTATGGTATCAATGGTTTTTTCTCTCGTAAACAAATTATCACTTGGGCAATTTTTACGGAATAATTGACAGCACGTTATGAGGATACAAAAAGAGACACTTTTTTTAGCCAATTGATAAGTCTCAAACAAAAGGGTTCAATAATGGATCACATTGAGGAGTTCCAAAAATTGAACATAAGGGTAAAAAATATTCTAGAGGAGCATAGGATTGATGTGTTCATAGGGACTTTAAAGGATAATATCCAACATGATGTTCGCCTTTGGGAACCTGATTCATTAGAGAAGGCATTCAGGTTATCAAGAAAAAAGGAAAGCAAAATTATGGCAACCAAGAAGCATACCACTCACAACTATAAAGATGGAAGTGTTGTTGCCCCTAGTCTTCCACAACCTATAAGGTTGACATCACAACAATTGGAAGAAAAAAGAGCAAAAGGGCTTTGTTACAGTTGTGATATAAAATACACTAAAGGTCATAAGTGTGCTGAGAAGAAATTATTCTACATAGATTGTGAAGAGGAAGAAGAAAAGGAGCAAGAGAGGTCAAAAGAAGAGGATATACTCTAGGAACAAAGCCTAGATAAAGAAGAAATGAATCAAACCATATCTTGTAATGCATTGGTTGGAATTACCACTCCTAAAACCATCAAGATAGAAGACAAAACAAGAAAAAAAAGGTAATAATGTTGATTGATTCAGGAAGTACCCACAATTTTATTCATTGTAAGGTAGCAAAAGAATTGAATTGCCTTCTATATCCAGCACTAGAGTGTCAAGTGATGGTTGCAAATGGAGGAACAATAAATTGCTCTGGAAAGTGCCATAATATCAAGCTATCCATGGGAGAATATGTATTGACTAGCCCAATGCTTTCCATTCCAATGGGAGGTGCTGATGTTGTACTAGGAGTCCAATGGCTACAATCCTTGGGTACAATAGCTTTTAATTTTCAAGAACTTTTCATGAAATTTTCTGCGGAAGGAAAGGAAGTTGAATTAAGGGGTATTGCAGGGAAACCAAGAAAGATAATCAACTCTAATGGTATGACAAAGCTTCTAAAAAAGGAACAAAGAGGTGTAATTGCACAGTTATGTTCGCTAGATGTTTCCACATCGAAATCATCTATTTCTCCAGATCTCCAAAAGTCTTGGACAATCATTCAAAGGTATTTGAGACTCCCAAAGATCTCCTACCTATTCGTGATCATGATCATGCTATTCATCTAATTCCAGGAAGTGTTCCTCCAAACATCAGGCCGTACAGATATCCCTATGCCCAAAAGAGTGAAATTGAATGTATGGTTGCAGAAATGCTAGAGGCTAGTATAATTCAACCTAGTCAAAGTTCTTTCTCTGCTCCAGTAGTATTGGTGCACAAGAAGGATGGATCATGGCACATGTGTCTGGATTATAGGGAGCTCAACAAGCTCAATATTAAAGATAAGTTTCCCATTCCTGTCATTGATGAATTACTAGATGAATTGCATGGATCAATTTACTTCACCAAGTTGGATCTTCATTCAGGATATCATCAAATCAGAATGAAGACTGAAGACATCCCGAAAACAACATTTAGAACTCATGAGGGTCATTATGAATTTTTGGTCATGCCTTTTGGCCTTACCAATGCACCTTCTACATTTCAAGGTTTGATGAATTCCATTTTCAAACCCTTCCTTAGAAAATTTGTGTTAGTATTTTTTGATGATATACTAATCTACAACGTCTTGGAAGGATCATGTTGAACATGTTGATAGGGTGCTACAACTATTGGAGGACAAACAATTATATGCAAAAAGATCCAAATGTTTCTTTGGAGTACAAGAGGTGGAATATCTGGGTCATATTGTATCTCATGAAGGAGTTAAGGTAGACCCTAGCAAAATTAAAGCCATTAAGGAATGGAAAATCCCCACATCCACAAAGCATCTGTGAGGATTTTGTGGGTTGACAGGGTATTATCGCAAGTTTGTTAAGAATTATGGGAGAATAGCAGCACCTCTAACAACATTATTGAAGAAAGATGCATTTTCATGGACTCCAGAAGCAACAAACGTCTTCGAACATCTTAAAGAGGCAATGTGCCAAGCACCGGTCTTAGCTACATCGGACTACACAAAAACCTTTATTGTGGAATGTGATACTTCAAGAAATGGAATTGGTGCTGTTTTAATGCAAGATGAAAGACCCATTGCTTTTGAAAGTCGTCCAATCAAGGGAAAGTTTTTACACAAAGCTATTTATGAGAAAGAAATATTGGCAATACTACATGCACTTAAGAAATGGTGACCCTACCTAATGGGAGACACTTCAAGGTAAAAACGGATCATGATAGCCTTAAATACTTTTTAGAACAAAGATTATCCTCTGAAGAACAACAAAAGTGGGTCACAAAGATGTTGGGTTATGACTTTGAAATCATATACAAATAAGGGAAGCAAAATGTGGTGGCAGATGCACTCTCAAGAAAGGATGAGGATGTGGAAGCATTGTTGTGCACCATTTCTATTATCCAACCAGATTGGATAAACGAAGCAAGGGAGGAATGGAAGAATGATGAAGAAGTGTGGGCACTTATTCGAAAGTTACAACAAGATTCCAAGTACATCTGATACATTTAGCTAGCAAAATGATTCGTTATGGTACAAAGATCACTTATACCTCTGTAAGAATTCCCAACTCAAACAAAAGATTCTTATGGAATTGCACACTTCTCCCTTAGGAGGGCACTTAGGATTTTTAAAAACTTACCACAGGGTTAAGAAGAATTTTTTTTGGGATGGCCTTAAATTGGATATTCAAAAGTTTGTGGCGGAATGTTTGGTTTGCCAACAAAATAAAGTTGAAACAATTAAGACCCGAGGTCTATTAAAACCTTTATCCATTCGAAGCCAACGTTGGGAGGAGGTTTCAATGGATTTTATCATAGGTTTACCCAAGTCTGAGGGAAAGAGTGTCATCATGGTGGTAGTTGATAGACTTACCAAGTATGCACACTTTTGTGCATTATCACATCCATTTAAAGCCAGTACAATTTCTACTACATTTATGGAAACAATTCGAAAGCTACATGGAAACCCAAAAATTATTGTAAGTGACAGAGATCCCATTTTCATTGGAAATTTTTGGACAGAATCATTTTCTTGTCTCGGTACTCAGTTAGCTCATAGCTCATCTTATCATCCTCAATCTGATGGGCAAACTAAGATAGTAAACAAATGCTTGGAAGGATATCTTCGTTGCTTTCTATTTGATAAATAGACACAATGGGTCAAATGGTTGCCTTTGGCTGAATGGTGGTATAACACTTCCTTCCATATAGCAACAAAAATGACCCCATTTATGACACTTTATGTATATCAACCACCATCCATCACATCATATTTAAGAGAAAATTCTAAGGTTCAAGCAGTGGAACATCACATCGAGCATCAATAACAAGTCTTCCAACTCTTAAAGGATAACCTCGTGTTGGCGTAGAATAGAATGAAACAATAGGCAGATCAACATCGTAGTGAAAGAAGTTTTGATGTAGGTGATTGGGTATTCATCGGCTAAAACCATATAAACAAATGTCCCTCAAGCAAGCTAAGAAGGATAATAAATTATCACCAAAGTATTATGGTCCATACAAGGTGTTGCAAAATATTGGTACTATGGCATACAAATTGGAGCTTCCTGCAGCTTCTCAAGTGCACCCAGTTTTCCATGTTTCATGTTTAAAGAAGGTTATAGGCGACAAGCTCCCAGTTCAAACAATATTGCTAGAACTTGACGAGGAAGGAAAAATTATATTGGAACCGGAAGCAGACACAAAACCAAGAACTCGACAGCTTTGAAATCGATCAATTTCAGAGTATCTCATCAAGTGGAAGAACTTATCCGCTGAAGATTCCACATGGGAGGATGATAATTTTATACAAAAGCATATAGAACTACTCAATCATTGAGGACAACACTTTTTTGAAGGAGAGGGGCATGTTAGGTCCCTATAATACTAGTGATTACCCCATCACTATTGTAGTTGTATCCCTTATTAATATTGTTGTGCCCCTATTGTCCCCATATTGTTATTATTGTGCCCCATAGAATCCCTCTATTGCTATTTTTGTGCCTCTATATTATTATTGTTAGGTCGGCTGGGTTATATTGTGACTCGTTAGACTTCTATATATAGAAAGGAGGTTTTTTCATTTGAATCATCAAAGAATCATTCATTTGTGTAATGTAAAGGAGGTTGCGCCCTCAAAGAGGTTGAATTCTAAGGCGTTGATCTATCTTTTCTATCATTTTGTGAGCTGGTTTCATAACACATTTAATGGAGGTGATACACACTTGGCACATTGCATGCAAATATCTAGTTGACATGATGTTTATGAGGTGATAAAGATGGTATTCGAAGGCATTTACGAAGGTAGGGATGGCGGAGCTAGGGTTATTCCATGCTTCTGGATAAGGAATGGAGTGGTAGTCGTTGGTGACAATTCTTTGGGGAGCGAGGTGGATCACCAACTTATGTGGTTGTGGGATTCCATAGACCTTGTAGTGAGCAAGTTTTCATTATAGAGTGAATCCCTAGAGTCCTGTGCTTCCAAGTATTGGTCACTTGGTAGTATTTTGTGAGTTTGATTGCGTATAGGTGGGGAGTTGACGAATTTGTATGAGGTTTTATTGCCAACGATTAGAATTGGTAGGACTTGTGTCTCTCTTTTGGACCTGTTGCTTTCAGAGCAGTTGGGTTTGCATGGTTTTTATGTAGGTATAAGAAATTGAGGTCTTATGTCTCAATTAGTGGATAGGTCTTGTTTTCTGAGAGTTAGCTCTGTAAATTTTGCAACCCCGTTGGGGTAATGTCTTCTGAATCCATGTTTGCTTGGTAAAGTTGAAGCGGGTATTTTGAGTTAAGGAGTACTAAGGAACACAAAAAAAAAATAGGAACACAAAAAATTATAGATTACGCAAATAGGAATGCAACAAATTACAGAGATAACCATAAACATAGAGATGTAACAGAAATGATACTTCATTTCATTATTGTAAAATACTGAAATATGCTTACAGACAGATATGGAAATAAACCAGCTCGAGTGATGGTAACTTATATCTGAGAAGAGATGTGGTGGCTACGTGCCTTTGAACTACCTTACAATGAGGCTCAAGGGCCTTTTTATAATTGAACAATAAGAGAAAACCCTAAACAACCAAAACCCCAACCCAAGGAGATGTAACACCAATAGTTAATGGGCCCCGTTGGGGTGAGTGTTAAGGGATAAATTCCCCTAGGGTCTTGGGATGATACCCTAGCAGATCGGAGGTTATTTACATAGAGGAAACACTCATTCCATACAGCCATGATGCTAATATAAACAAACTATACAAAAAAGGGGTGCACCTGAGGTCTTTTTTTGAGAAGATCCAGTTAGGGTTCAAACCCTCTTTGAGTTCCTTTTAGTCCATCAACCTGCAAAACAAACAATTCCAGAAAGTACAACAGTATATTGACCAAGCATCATAAAGAAATCATCTTCATAACATAAGGAAAGGTAGTTAGTTATACAATTAAAAACAACCATTCACATATGAATTATAATATTGACATCATGAACATAAAGAAAATTTGTATCAGGGACAAGACAAATGTTTCTTTTATTATAAACCCCTAAAGTACATAAAGGAATGATTTCACCTGATTCGTCCTTTCGCAGGCTCCAAGCGGAACCGTCCTCCAGATTCGTCTAGTCTCAAGCCTTCAAAAAACTCCTTCCATGACTTACTCCATGATCTCTCAAGTAGAAAGACATCATCACACAAGGAAACAAAGGTTTCCTGTAAATGGGGGAAGTGCTGGAAGCACAAGGATCTTCAGACCTAATCAAGGAAAATCTCAGCAGAGTGATATTTCTCTCTATTCTCTCCTCCCTTAGGCCTTCCCATTGAAGCCTTTTTTATACTTCTCCCAAAGTAGTTTTTTAGTTGGGAATTCATTGGGAATAGTTGGGCCACGAGCACTAATAGGTAATCAGTAGGTAAAACCCACGATCTCTGCCCGAAATTAAGGAGTTTTAATTTTTTTAAAGTGTTTTAAGAGATATACACGGGTTGGGTATACACAGATCCGCGTACACACGCATTTAGCTCAGGGCAATGTCGCGTATAGGGAGTAAAACACTGTTTTTTGAATATTTGGACCATGTCTGGAAGGAGGGTTGCCCTAGGCCATGAGTGCAGCATCACAAACATCAAGAGTAGGTTTGGAGCTATAACAGATGCCCCCTAATATATGAGGTCAGGAGGGGTACATGATGGCCTAAATGTATTAAGCAATTACATGGAAAGGAAATTTGTCAAAAGCTGAGAAGGACTTCACCAGAGTTCAGCCTGCCAAGCCACAAAAGGAGATAAAAAAGAAACAATGTCTAAGGCGGGCATACCCATGCTCATAGAAAGTAAAGCATGTCCTCATATCAAGTACAAGCAGATCCACTAGGTATACAAGTATAAAGAATTGGAAAATACATAATGGATCATCTGATCACGATCGAACAAGTACATGTCTGAATATCACATATAAGAATGTCAATGATGATGAAGAATGAATTGGATCACTGATATCAAAGACTGATCACAAAAGGTACCAAATGAACATGATGGAGTAGGATGGTACTACACTGCAAAGTTAGGTGCCAACATATAGAATGTCGCCGTGAATGACTGCAACATATAAGGTAGAGTGGTATCAACTAGCAGCAACAGGAACAATTGTCAAGTGACCCAATGAATGCTGATGCAACCTGAGGTCTTCACCGGCCGTCGTGGTACATTTCTGCACTAGGGGAATAAATGATCTGGAGTTGACCATGTGAGAAATCATTTGATTACCGGTCCTTGATGTATACTGTTAACAAATACGAGACTACTCACCGATAATGATAATGAGTGTCAAGGTACCCAGTACAATCTAACAAGTGTGAATAGATGAGCTGGAGTTGAAAACTTGTTAGAATCTATCAATTAGGAGACAATGATGGTTTTCCACTGTCGATAGCGAAGGATCTGCCACTAATGACTGCAAACCCCAAGGTACTGCCAAAAGGACTCTAGATCTTTGCCCTAGAGCAATGAGTCGTAGTCGATAGGGAAATATCTGCTAGAAGAAAGGCATTAAGGCATCCTTCATCAATCTAGTGCGAGTGTAACCCGTAGACCAATAATGTGGAAGGAATCGGATGAAAAAATATGTAGTAACCCAACCGAAGCACGTTTCCAGCATACATAGGATGTGGCTAGCACACGGCAGAAACCCTATGAACCAACCAATAATGAAAGTTGAGACAGAGGCAAGGTATCCACCAATAGGGTCAAATGGAAACTAAGGTACTGCATGAATCCCAATGTGTGATAATGTAAGCTGATGTCGAACACAAGGGAAACCACTCAGTCAAAGACCCCTGATACTGATCGATGCTGAGCACAAGGTGATCTATCAATAATGAAAATAGGGCCAGGGTGCAGCTCTAGGCCTGTCCTCAGAGCAAGATGTCGTCGTCGATAAGGACAAGATCTGCCAGCAAGAAGTCAATGGGGACCTTCTCAAACCGGCAAGAATAAAGGACCAATATAGTTGATGTGATGATAGACATGATACTGACAACCAGGGATGGCCGACTGAAAAATGAGTCAAGAGACACTGCAGAGAGGCCGACTCAGGCTAACTTCCCTTGAACAAAAGCACGACTCAATGTGCCCATGTGGCAGCATCTGATGACTGTTAGAAAATTATATATTACGGAGCAATGGAACACATAAAATATTGCAGAAATATGAACACAGAAAACGCACAAAACAAGAGAGACACAGATATACGTGGTTCACCCAGTTTGGGCTACATCCACTCCGAACAGCCAATCCTTCCTTTCTATTATCCAACAAAATGAAGAGACACAACCTACAGCAAATCCGCTGTAATATCCTCTGTTTTCTCTCACAGTCTCACATCTTTGTTTCTCGCTCACAGAATACACATCTATCACACAGCCTCAAATACAATACCCTCATACAAAGAGAGGGGTTGCCTTCTAGGGAAAAAAACCCTAAACTAAACATAAGTTCTACCGTCAAATCATCCGCCTAATGAACGGCCCAGATTGACTAGAAATTACTATACTTTTACAAGGCAATTTTACAGCTGTTTTTAGCTTCGGGGGCGCTGCCCCCGAAACCCCCCGCTAGGGGGGGGCTCCCAAAGGTTGCAGCCACCCCCCCTGGATCCCCCCTACAGCGAACATTTTACGGGCGGCGTTGCCGCCCCCATTTCGAGCTGGGGTCCAATGTGGCGATACCTTTGAATATAGAAGATAATCAGGCTCCACACCCAACAATCTCCCACTTGGAGACTGATTGTAGCAACTCCACCGCTGCTCCATTCGCTGGAAAATGACTCCTATTTGGACCTGGCTGTTTCTCATCTTCATCGTCATCCTTGAAGACCAACTGAAATTGAGCATATTCTTAGTTTCTCCCTGGTTACAACTTTTGTTAGCATATCTGCAGGATTCTGGCTAGTGTGTATCTTTTCCAGCTTCAACTCTCCATCTTCCAACACTGATCGTATGAAATGATACTTGAGTTGTATGTGTTTAGTCCTGGAATGAAACGCTGAGTTCTTTGCAAGATGAATGACACTTTGGCTATCACTGTATAACGTGCCCATATCATGCTCCTTACCCAATTCACCCATAAACCTTTGTAACCAAATCATTTCTTTACTAGCCTCTGTAGCAGCAACATACTCTGCTTCTGTTGTTGAAAGTGCAACAACACTTTGGATTTTTGAAACCCAACTGACAACTGTTCCTCCAACAGTAAATACATATCCTGTAGTGCTCCTCCTGTTATCTCTGTCACCTGCCATATCTGCATCAACATATCCTTGTAGGGAGATGTTTGAACCACCAAAGCATAATGCTTGATTTGTGGTACCTTTCAAATATCTGAGAATCCATTTTACTGCCATCCAATGTTCCTTTCCTGGATTGTTCATGTACCTACTTACAACTCCCACTGCATGTGCAATATTAGGCCTTGTGCAGACCATTGCATACATTAAGCTTCCAACTGCTGATGCATATGGAACTTTAGACATATAATCCATGTCTTCTTGGGTCTTTGGGCACATTTCCTTGCTAAGTTTGAAATGGCTAGCAAAAGGTGTACTAACTGGTTTTGCATTGTGCATGTTAAATCTTTTCAACAACTTTTGTATGTACTCATTCTGAGACAATGTTAATTTACGATTTTTCCTGTCTCTAGTTATTCTCATACCAAGGATTTGTTTCGCAGCTCCCAAATCCTTCATTGCAAATGAATTTGCCAATTTTCTTTTGAGCACATTTATTTCCTGCATCTTATATCCTGCAACAAGCATGTCATCTACATACAACAACAATATAATATAGCTGCCATCATTTTGCTTTTTCAAATAAACACAATGATCAGAGTGACATCTAGTATAACCTTGTTCAGGCATAAACTTGTCAAATTTTAGATACCACTGCCTTGGAGCCTGTTTTAAGCCATACAAGATCTTCTTCAACCTGCACACTAGTTTCTCCTTCCCTTTCACCTCATATCCTTGTGGCTGCTGCATATATATCTCTTCCTCCAAATCCCCATGGAGAAAGGCTGTCTTTACATCTAACTGCTCAAGATGCAAATCTTCAACTGCTACAAGACTTAAAATAGTTCTGATTGAAGTCATTTTAACAACAGGAGAAAATATTTCATCAAAATCAATACCTTTCTTCTGTGCAAACCCCTTCACCACAAGTCTAGCTTTATACCTCTGTTTTCCTCCATCTTCTTCCTTCAGCCTGTAAACCCATTTATTCTTCAATGTAGTTTTTCCTACAGGCAACCTGACTAAATCCCAAGTCTGGTTATGCATTAAGGAGTCCATCTCTTCTTCCATGGCTACCTCCCACTTCTTCCTGCTTTCAACCTGCATTGCTTCTTCATAACATTCAGGTTCATCGGAATCAGTCAGCAATAAATAATATAATGAAGGAGAGTATCGTTCAGGGGGTCTACTTATCCTGGTAGATCTTCTAACACCACTTTCAGGTGTTTCGGGTGCCTGTTGTTGTTGTGGTGGTTGCTGTTGTTGTGGTTGTTGATTATTATTATTTTCAGGCACCTTTACTTTTTCAGTGATTTAATAAAAAACTGCGTATTCCTTGTTTTCCTTTTCCTGTTTCTTTTCCTGCAACTGATTCTTATACAAGACCTTTTCATTGAATATTACATCTCTGCTCCTAATGATTTTGTGATTTTCGTAATCATACAAGCGATAACCAAAATCATTAACACCATATCCAATAAAGGTACATTTCTTTGACTTTGCCTCAAGCTTTGTTCTATTTTCTTTATCAATATGGACAAAGGCCTCACAACCAAAAGGCTTTAAAATACAGTAGTTTACCTTTTTACCTGTCCATGCTTCCTCTGGAACACCACCATCCAAGGAACTTGAAGGTCCTCTATTTATTAGATAAACAGCAGTATCTACAGCATCTGCCCAAAACTGTAAAGGCAATCCTGCATGCAATCTCATGCACCTTGCACGCTCCATGATTGTTCTGTTCATCCTTTCTGACACACCATTTTCTTGTGGTGTTCTTGGAACTGTCTTCTCTCAGCGAATTCCATGCTCTGAACAGTACCTATCAAACTCTTTGTTGCAATATTCACCTCCATTGTCTGATCTAAGACACTTCAATTTCTTTCTTGTCTCAATCTCAACCAAAGCTTTCCATTTCTTGAAAGTATCAAATACATCAGTTTTATTCTTAATACAATAAATCCAAGTTTTTCTAGTTGCATCATCAATAAAAGTAACATAATAACGAGAGCCACCAAGAGATGATACCTGAGCAGGTCCCCATACATCTATATGCACAAGCTCTAATTTTTCATTCTTCTTTTCTTTCTCAACTCTGAGAAATCTGACTCTCTTCTGTTTTCCATAAATGCAATTCTCACAGAAGTCCAAATCAACATTCTTCAAACCCGGCAACAAATTCCTTGAGTGAAGAATCTTCATCCCCTTTTCACTCATGTGTCCGAGCCTATGATGCCATAATGTTGCATCTGCTCCTTTGGAAGTTAAAGCATTAACAGAGTTAGAAATACCATTGCATAAATACAATGTACCAACCTTTTTGCCTTTTGCTATTACCAGGGTTCCTTTGGTGACCTTCCAAGCTTTATCTGTGAAAGTTGTCACACAACCTTCACCGCCTAACTGCCCTGTTGAAATCAGATTTTTCTTTAGATCTGGAACATGCGTTACCTTCTTTTGATAGCCATTGGTTTCCATTCTGCTGTTTTACAAGAACCTTACCCATTCCAACGATTTTACAGGGTTTATCATCACCCAGACGAACTTGTCCAAAATCTCCTTGAACATAGTCATGAAAGTATTTCTTATCAGGTGTGGCATGGAATGAAGCCCCTGAATCTACCACCCAGGAATCAGTAATATTTTCAAAAGAAAGAATCAAAGCATCTTGTAACACCTCAACTGTCACATTTGCTTCATGATTGTTTTCTTGCTGTGCATCTCCTTCTTTTCCCTTCCGAGATCTACAATCTTTCTTTAGGTGTCCTTTCTTTCCACATTTCCAGCACACTATCCCTGATCTGGACTTGGATCTACCTTTCCTTGATTTATTGCGATATCCTGAGCTCTTTCCTCTTTCCATTTTTCTTCCTCTAGACTCTGCACTCAAAGCATTTCCCGATGTCTCACCGGAGCTTTTCCGTCGCATTTCCTCGCTAAGGATAGGACCGACAACATCATCAAACTTTAAAGTACTAGATCCAGAAATGGAGTTACTAATGGCCATTACCAAACCATTCCAACTTTCTGGTAATGAGCACAAGAATAACAGAGCTCTAACTTCATCATCAAAGTTTACCCCTACAGAACTTAACTGACTTGTAACTGTATTAAAATCATTTAAATGGTTTGCAACAGATCCACCTTCCGACATATTCATATTAAATAACCGTTTCATAAGAAATACCTTGTTTGAGGCCAAGGGTTTTTCATATAGTTTCGACAACGTCTGCATCAAACCCTCTGTCATGGTTTCCTTCGAAATGTTGAAGGCGACTGACGCAACAAGGCACAACCGTATTGTTCCGAGTGCCTTTCTATTGAGAAGGTTCCATTCTTCGTCTTTCATACCCGTCGGCATCTTTGTTTTTCCGCCCAATGGTAGGTATAGATCTTTCTGATACATATAATCTTCCATCTGAATCTTCCACAGCGAGAAGTTTTGGCCGTTAAATTTCTCGACCCTAAACTTACCATCTTCCGCCATTGCTCCCACTCGAACCAGGAACCCTTCTTTCCTGCGAGTTTATCAGCCAAATAGACCTTCGGCTCTGATACCAGTTGTTAGAAAATTATATATTACGGAGCAATGGAACACATAAAATATTGCAGAAATATGAACACAGAAAACACACAAAACAAGAGAGACACATATATACGTGGTTCACCCAGTTTGGGCTACGTCCACTCCGAACAGCCAGTCCTTCCTTTCTATTATCCAGCAAAATGAAGAGACACAACCTACAACAAATCCGCTGTAATATCCTCTGTTTTCTCTCACAGTCTCACCTCTCTGTTTCTCGCTCACAGAATACACATCTATCACACAGCCTCAAATACAATACCCTCATACAAAGAGAGGGGTTTCCTTCTAGGGCAAAAAACCCTAAACTAAACATAAGTTCTACCGTTAGATCATCCGCCTAATGAACGTACCAGATTGACTAGAAATTACTATACTTTTACAAGGCAATTTTACAGTTGTTTTTAGCTTCGGGGGCGCTGCCCCTGAAACCCCCCGCCAGGGGGGGGCTCCCAAAGGTCGCAGCCGCCCCCCCCTGGATCCCCCCTGCAGCGAACATTTTACGGGCGGCGTTGCCGCCCCCATTTCGAGCTGGGGTCCTATGTGGCGATACCTTTGAATATAGAAGATAATCAAGCTCCACACCCAACAATGACTTTGTATAAGTTCATCATGCAGGAGGCACGAACGAACCCTCCATATGATTGGAAGATATAACCAATCGGGGGAGGACTAACTCAATAACAAGGTTAAGGCGTGCCTAGGTCAAACTAAATCCCGCCCAGATGGAGGAGACTTTGCTTTGAGTGCTTTGTTCAAGGGCGACATCACTGACTCTAGCTGCCAACAATAAGTGGAAATATTGTCCTGTTCCCGCTCTTTTTTTGAAATATATAATTTTTTTTGTTTTTTTCTTTAAGCTGGAAAAATAATAAAAGAATGCTATAGTACATTGGAAAGAACAAGTGTCGGTGAAACAGATGATCTAGTTCCTGGGATTAGAACGTTATTATGCTCAATGAGGTGAAAACTGGTCAAAGACACTCAAAGGTGTGTTCCTTCCACGGATCAAGATGTGTCAAGTTGCAGAAGGCAAGGGCATGCAAGTTTGATTTCGAAGTAGTCATGGTCAAAAGTTGGCTTAAACACGAGTCCAAGTGAAGCCGGATTAAGGCCAAAAGGGTGCAAATGGTCAAAATGCAATGCAGTAGTACAACTCAACACCAAGGAGCCTCTAAGGTATAAGGCCAGAACGAAGTGAAGAAGTAAAGAAGAATGAGTCTTCATTGCATAAGTCATGGCGGGACTACAGAGGACTCCCGAGCCTACTCAGATCGGAGCAGCATGGGCAACAAATGTCAGTAAGGTGCTAACTACGATGCCCATGAAAAGGATGGTTCTACCATTGTGTCATGATTTTAAAAAATCAGCGAGTGAAGGTGGTTTACGAACCATAACACGATAGGATCGACCCTATGGCAAGTGTATCGACAAATGGAGGCTAGTATGCATAATGCAACGGAAAAATGGTGTCCCTAACCTATATGCCTGTGAGAAAACAATACCTGCCATAATGGGTCAACAGTCATGGAATCGTCTCGAAATTGTCGAAAAAACGTCCAAAATGTCCTGAAAATCAAACTATTCTCGACATTCCAAGCTCCCAAGTTAAAAGTTACATGAGACAAAACAAAATCAAGTTTTGAAACTTTTTGCATTTTCAAAGCCTATAAAATAGTTTTCGGACTCACCATTTTCACCATTTGAGCTTGAGAGCAAAGGATTGGAGCAAAAGAAGCAAACTTTCCCATACGCCAAATTCAACCGTTCAGATCCTTCCAAAATCACTAGGTAACCTTTATACTTGTCTTGCATTCAATTGTGACTAGTTTTAGAATTTTTAATTTAAGTTTTACCGTTGAATATTTTGTCAAAAATTTCACCGCGGTGTATACGCGGGTTGGATATATGAAACCCACGTACACGCGGGCCCTACACGCGACTGTGTGTAAAGGGACCCACGTATATGCTGTGAACATTTCAAACAAAAAAACTAACGGTTTAAAATCATTTTTTCTTCAGGATGCCAGTCACTTGGCGAGAAAGAGAGCATACCTTAGTGGATGATGAGGTCATGAACGATCCCAATGCTTTGGATGCCTTACGGGGATGTGGTTTGCTAAAATTCTTCAAACTGCCGAATATGAAAGCAAACACACGCCTGCTTGAGATGCTCATTCACTACTGGAGCATCGAGGATGATTCATTTATGATTGACCAGATGCCACTCAGGATAGAAGTGGAAGACATTTATTTCATCACAAGCCTTTCCCGAAGGGGAGAGGTAGTACATTCCAGGGGCAGGACACGAGGCAGTCTCTCGATTGAGGACTACGTACATATATATTGCCCGGGACATCCAGAAAAGGTTGGAAGTCAGATTCCAATCAAACATGTGGCGAGTTTATCGCTGAGGATAATCCTGTTTACTATAGCTAGAGTAAACGGATCAGCTTCTTTGCACCAGGCATCACGGCCAGCCATGAGCTTGGCGGTAGATTGTTTGACCACTGTATTTGACTGGTGTACTCCTCTTCTGGCCAGCCTGAAAATCCAGCTTATTTCCATCAAGAGAGGGCAGACCAAAAACTTCGGATATGGGACTATTTTGTGTTCTTTATTTTTTGAGAGGGTCACTGCACTTCGACCTAGAGTACCAATTTCAATCAGCACCCCACGAGATCCACGAATGGGCAGGTGGGCTGACTTGATGAAATGTCTAGGAGGTGGGGACGTCCCACGGACTGCATTTGATGATGAATTTTTCTCCTGGTGGGAGGATCAGATCATTTCCATAGATGACTACCCTTATGCTGGGTTGGATTTCTGAGGGGATCCCGATCTAGTATTACCACCGACCGCAACATGGGCCGACATAGGTAAGTATTTTTATTTTTATGATTTTTTTTGTGATTTTTCCGAATTAATGAATTTTGAAAAATATTTTTGAGAGGATTTAAATGATTGATGTGATGATCATGTTCTAGATATTGGGCCAGTACGACTAGATGAGTTCCCACGGCAAAGACGTCACAGCCGAGGGGCCGAAGAGGCAGCTACAGACACAGAGCGACTGCTACACACAATTCAGCGGCACTCAGTGAGACTCACTCACGGAGTATTGATGGCTGCCGTAGAGGATCTTCCTGTAGATATGCAGCGTCATGTGGTTGGCATGCCACGTGATTGGGTTCGCACTCTTAGGCACGTGGCCAATGCAATAGTTACCTACTTAGCCGCTCATCTTGAGTCGGGGCATTAGATGTACTAGACATGATTATGGGCATTTGAGTCCCAATTTTTGTATATTATTTTGGACACATTTATGTACACTTGAGATGTTTTATGATATATATATATACAGTTCGACTTTTTGATGCATGATTTTATTGTGATGAATGATTGATGTGCCAGTCTAATACTTGATTAGCGATAGAATCAGCTAACCAATTATGAGATCTTGGAATGTACAAATAATTAATGTAAGTAAATGATCTTTGCAACAACCTCACCCTTAAATACTGGTGATATAAACATCGATCCCTTACTCGATAAATGTTATTCAATTGTGACACTATCAATTGTGAATCAAGATAGACTACCAACGAATCAATTTCATAAGAAATGGCTTCGGATAGTAAATTAATGACGACAGTATACTCAGCCATATTATTTGAAGCGGGACCAATGCATACTCTCCTTGACACCATCAATTGACCAGTTGGATAGTAGAGTACCCAAGCTACGGAAGCGAAGTTCCGAGTGTGTCGACTAGCACCATCGGCGAATCCAAAATAGACCAAGTCATCCGTCAACTCCTGCCATAACAGACCAAAAAGTACTGATATAAAAAACTCTCGATGAGAAATGTATAAATATACAAAATGTATAAAGAAGCCATTACCTAGTTACTACTTAAGCAAAGTACTTCTTGAGGTAGAGCCCGTTTCGGTGCTCTGCCAACTTGTTTCCTTCAAAATCGATTAACTCATACGTCCCTTCTTCTAAAACTCGTTTAATAATGAAGGGACCTTACCACATAGGCTTAAACTTTCCTGCCCCCAAGATGTCCTTATCTTGGTCGTAGACCAAGACAAGGTCACCTTCAGAAAAGACTCTAGGGTAGATAGCTTTATCATACTGCGTTTTAACCCTTATGAGCCTCATTGATTGTGGCGGCATCTTGACGTTGCTCATCGAGATGTTCCAAATGAAGGAGGTACTCTTCGAGACTAGAAGTCTCTGGAAGGAGCTCAACAACTAACTTAAGAGATGGAATTTCACATTCGATAGGAAAGATAGATTCCATCCCATAAACTAACTGAAAAGGTGTAAAACCAGTAGCAGTCTTTACGGAGGTTCGGTATGCCCAAAGATCCGATACAACATAAGATGCCAATTGGATCGATTTTTGTCGATTGTCCGTTGCAGGATCATCTTGAGAGTTTTGTTCACTGCCTCGACCTGTCCATTGGCCTGAGGATAATAAGGAGACGAATGTTCCTGGCGGAAACCCAATTTAAGAGCTAATTCAGACATTAGTTGATTCTGGAAATGGCTGCCATGGTCAGTGACAATCTCTCTCGGGATACCGAATCTTCAGATAATCTGATTAAAAATGAACAATGTTGCCATTTCACTATCGTTTTTATAAGTGGGCATGGCCTCGACCCACTTCATAAAGTAGTCTAAAGCCACGATAATGTACTTGCGATTCGTCGCTGAAGGCAGATTACAAGTTGTAAAATCAATACCCCACTTAGTAAAAGGACCGATAGTGACAACAGGAAAAAGAGGAGCTGGATGTGTGCACATCTTCCGAGTATAGATTTGACAGGGGTGACAACATTTGACCGCTTCAACACAATCTTTGAAGAGCGAAGGCCAAAAATAGCCGGCACGTAAGATACGTTGGGCTGTAGCAAGCCCTGAAAGATGACCACCACAAGCTCCACTGTGGCAGTCATTGAGCACTGACTCTGCTTCCTCTAGGGTTAAACAGCGCTGAAGGATTGAATCAACCCCTCGACGGTATAATGTATCACCTATGATAACATAGTTCTTGGCTAGGTGACGTAATTTCTGACGTTCATCCTTAGAGAAAGTAGAGGGAAACTTCGAAGTCTGGAGATAGACAATGATATCTCCATACCAAGGGTCGAGTGAAGAGATGAGGAATAAATGTTCGTCAGGAAAACTTTTCTCATAAATAGTATCCTCTCCACAAGGCAGCTTGGAAATTAGCTCGGTGAAAACCATGTATTTCTTAGACTTGGCGGACAAGAACTCGAGATCAAATTCTTGTAAAATGACTATTCATCGATTATATTTTCCCCCAATCACTCGCTTACTGAGGACAAATTGAAATGGATTGACCGCCGCTAAGACAAAAGTTTTGCGTAGCAAGATATAATGACGGAGCCGCTGGACATCATGGACAGCTACTCAAATAATAAATCACATGCTCCGTGAGAGCATCGTCTTCCTGAACGAGAACCATACCAATGGTTGATTTTGCTACAACGAGATATAAAAGGAAGTCCCTACCATAATCCAGTGGACTCAAAAGCGGGGCAGAGACTAATGCCTTTTTCAAAGCATCGAACGACCGCTGCACAAAGTCGTCCCATACAAATGGAACTCCTTTACGTAGAAAACGCATAAATCCTTTAGTGATCTCGGCATAGTTCACTATAAACCTTCTTAAGAAATTAGCTTTCCCTTGAAGACTTTGAAGTTGTCGAATTGAGGACAGGGGAGGCAACTGAATTATTGCCTCAACCTTGAAGGGATCAACTCGAATCCCTTCATTTGACACGATGAACCCTAATAACCGACCAGATGTAACCGCGAAAACACACTTATTGGGATTCAACCGGATCTTATAAAAACGACATTGCTCAAAAACCAATCGAAGGTGACTAGGATGATCAGTTCTCTTTCGAGAACGAGCAGCTAGATCGTCCAAGTATGCTTTGATGATATGTTTAATGTTGTGGAAAGCATATGACATGGCCCGCTGGAAAGTAGCTCCAACATTTTTAAGACCAAAAGGCATCTTTCTGTATGCAAAGGTACCCCAGGGACATATAAAAGTTGTCTTATGTTGATCTTCAGGATGGATAGAGATTTGATTATAACCGGAAAAACTGTCCATGAAGGAAAAAATCTCATTACCCACACACTCGTCAATAATCTGATCAATAAATGGTGTGGGGTAATTATCTTTGGGACAAGCTTTATTTAGGTCCCTAAATTCAATGCAGACTTGAATTGTTCCTTGCTTTTTATCCACAAGGACTGGATTAGAAACCCAATCGGTAAGAGGAATAGGGTATATAAAACCCGCCTTGAGCAGCTTCTCTACTTTAGCTTTAATGGCTGCTGCTTTCCTAGGATTAACTGGCCGAAGCCTTTGACGAACTGGTTTGGCGTTTTCATACGTCTTGATCTCATGTTGAACTATAGATGGATCAATGCCAGGCATTTCTTCATAAGACCAAGCGAATACATCTCGAAATTCCTTGAAAAGGTCGGTGTAAACTTGAATTTCTTCAGGGGAACATTTGACTCCGATGAAGAGATTCTCGATCACGTTAGGGTTCGTAGAGATGTTTATAGATATCATTTTTGAAATCACCGACATATTACCTTCGGCACGAAAGTGTGCTGGAGCCAAAGGATTTGATACCGTACAAACATCACTAGTAAAGAGCTCAGAGAACCTAGATTCTACTTCCTGCAATGGAGGAAGAAAATATGAACGATGGTGTAAGTCTTCCCAAGGTCAATCTATACCCATCATTACTTCTAGGATTGCTTCTTCAGAAGGTAAAACTGTATCTAAGTAGTCCAAGGTGGAGGTAGAATCAAGGGTCCAGGCCGGGGCCACATCACCATCTAGCTCCTCCTCGGAAAAAGGAGTAGAGTGGTCGTCTGCAGAGTTAACGATAGACTGGTATCTAAGCTCAACTGCAGATATAGGGAATGCCATTCCATTAACTTGTCCTTCAGCTAATGTGGTCGTAGGTGAAGGCAAGGTCCAAGGGTCCAAAAAATAATGAGTTCGGAAGAACTATTTTCGAGGAGACTCCTTAGATGATGAAATGACATTGATTCTAGCGATAGGAGAGGGAAGATCAAAGGTACCCATCAATGAAGAATACATCCCAACTCCTAGATTCTTAGTAGGCGGACGAGGGTTATCCACTAAAGGAACAATAGAGTCAGAGATTGCCTGAGGATCGACTGGACAATAATCCAATTGATCAACCTTAACAATTTTCCCTTCATGAGGAAAGCAAATGACACGAAACAGAGTCGAAACAATGATGTCCATTTCGTATACCCAGTTCCTTCCTAAGAGGAGATTGTAGTCCAGGTTAGCATCAATGACTTCTACTTCAATATTAACAACCTTCCCCCCAACACATATGGGAAAGGCTGGGATAATCCCATGCGGCTTATGAGAATGCCCATCAAATGCAGTCAGGAGGGTAGGTGAAGGAACAGCCGAAGGCAATCCAATAGCCTTCCAACATGATATCGACATGACACACGTGGAAGCTCCTTCATCAATAATAGTGCAAAAAATGTTAATTTTCCGGTATGTAGACTTTATTTGGAAAGCCATATGATGAGGGAGTCACATTTTGACATTTAACATGTTGAAAGTGAGCACTAAAGAGTTAGTTGGAACAACTGCCCCAATCGCCGAAAGTAAAGCACTTCGTTAAGCTGGACATGACTGGAGAACCTCTAAAGCAGACATGGCACATGGACTCTGAGCCAGATCCTCAATAATGGAGTAATTTTTGGCGCCCTAACATTAGGATTAATAGTCGCGCGTTTAGCGGAACCTTTCGGTATCCGTGGCATAGTCTCGACAGGGGGTCGCTCAATATGAAGGTCGATATTTCCGGGAGCAATTTTGTCCTTGGAAGTTTATGCTTCGCCATAATCACGTGACCGAGTGGCCACATGGACATTGGAACCCATCATGAAAACATTTGATGACTTTTCCCCTTCCTGGTTGTCCCCTGAAGAGGTACCAGGGTTTGAACTCGCGCCAGCAAGAAGTTGCTGCCCTTGGGGAAAAGGGTTGGTTAAGATAGCTTGAGAGCTAGAAGTCCCCTGCTACCCTAACAAGCGCTGAGTGTCTTGAATCTTGGGGCAGAGATGAGTTAAATGGTCTCCATTGCATAACTTGCACGGAAACTTAACTTTCTTTTTAGACTCATTTCTACCACCACCAGCATTATTGCCGGATTTATTTGCGTTAGTCTTCTCATCTTGAATCTTTTTCTTACCTCGTCCTTTCTTCTTCCCATTGGAATTTTGATTTCCTTTGGACTTGGTGGATTGGACGGCATTAATTGAAGAGGGTTGAGAAGATGAAGGGTTAGACGATGTGACCTGGTTGTTAGAAGCAGTTTGTAAAGACAACTGCTGCAGTTGGCTCAACAGGTTCACCACATTTGTGTCTACCGACCCAACGATACCATCCGCATGGGGACCTGGCTTCGACTTAGCTATATCAACCTTAGTCCCGGGAGCATCAGGCAAGATTTTTTGTAGAATCCCAGACTGAGAATAAATCAACTCTAATTGCTGGGCTTTAAAAATAGCATGCTCCTCAGAATAGACTCCGGATAGGGAGACATCCTTAGAGATTTCAGGTTGTAAAGATTTCAAAAACCATTCGAGACAGTATTCCGGAGGAATCTCGGCTTTAATAAGCCTCTTTCTCCATCTCCATTCCTAAATGTGGTCAGAAATGTGAGTTGCCATGTCCTGACGGAAATTGGCTAGAAGTTCAGTTCCAACATCATAACGAACGGGCAACTGGAAATGATTTAAGAAAATATTAGCTAAGTTGGCGAAAGATGTAAAGCTTCCCCCTGGCAACTCTATGTACCACTTGGCCGCATTACCAGTCAAGGTGCGTTGAAAAAGTCTCAACCTAATCGAGTCATCAATAAGGGAGTTTGATGAGCACCACAAATGGAATGTGGTTACGTGGTCGCCTGGGTCTTCACCGCCCTTCCCCTCGAACTTTGGAATGTCTGAAGGGAGTTTGGTTGGGACTGGAGGCCAGGCCGGATTATATTTGATTGGATCGTTTGTTAATTTCGTGAGATCTGGCAAGTTCAATGTTGCCAAAAAGGGAAGCCTATGAGGACCTTAGGGGTTCCACCCAAACTGGGCGGAGTTCCCAAAGTTTTGAAAAGATTGGCCTGGATTTTGGAAGGCACCAGGCTACCCAAAGTAACCCGTAGAATCAGCTGAACCAAAAGATAGACCTTGTGATCCAGAAAAACTCGGAGTTTTACCAACTCCGACCAAAAAACCTCCATAACCGGCGAAGCTCCCTCCTAAAGGATTATAAGGAGTCGATAACCCCTGATAAGGATTCCAAGTAGAAGCTAAGGGAGGAATACTTTGAAATGAACTAACTGTGGAGTACAACCTATTCCCTTGTTGGCCTAAAAACGGATTCCCAGTTCCCATGCCACTAACCGCAGGGTTAGTCCAACCTTGAAAGGGATTACTGCTTTGTCCTATGGCGGAAAAAGGCATAGATCCTATCGTCGGGTTGGAATGTGGTATATGACCACTTCCAAAAGGAAAACCCTAAAATGAAGCCGATCCACCCATCATGGATGTGGAGGCACTAAATGGAATTGACGGAATACCCTGTGAATGGGTGCCAAATGGGAAGAATCCAGTACTAAAAGCATTGGCTTGGGAATTTCCACTCGTAGAAGGAATGGAGGTAGACCCAACTAAAGATGTGCTAGAAAAAGACCCAAATAAAGATGCAGAGGGGATGGAAATAGTTCCTCCCCCTTGTACTGATGTTGGAGTCTGCATAGTTGTAGCACTTGTGGTAGAAGCCATGCTTCCAGTAGTAGCCATCAATGGTAAGTGCGTAATATGACCTGGACTTGACGGTCTATGCATCGGAGACCCAATGTATTGTAATACTTCTGGATAACTAGAAGGTAAGGGAGAATTCGGAGCCGCTAACGACTCTTGAAATTCTTCTACTTCTATGTTATCTTCTGATTGAAAGAGATCTCGAGAAAGAACTGGAGTGTTCCTCTCTTGTTCCGCGGAAGTACCAGGCCTGCTTTGAACACAAATGTCCTTGTGAGGAGGATCAATCCTCAATGCGTCAGCGACCATGGGATGAAACCCACTGGCAGTATTACCTCTGCGCCTTCTAGGAGAAGGCTCTAAACTTGGTGGTGAAAGACCACAAAGTCTTCGAGACCATCTGGGTGATCGATTAGCCACTTTGAATTTTTTATTAAGATCTAACTAAAGACTCAAAAAATTGAAAGCTAGTCCAACTAGGAGCACAGAGCACACACTAAAAAGTCCCTAAAAGATATCAGCCAGTCAAACAACTTTCGAGTATTTCCACTCCGGGTGATGAGGACCGGACACCAAAATACAAGAAAGTGAAGTAAGGGGCCTTTTGAAGATAGTATAGGACAATGACGGCCCAGTCGTACCAGCGAAGGTAACAGAGGAAGTTACACTGACCTCCTAACAACAACCTACGCCGGTGCAAGCCCCCAAGCTTCACAAGGGTGCCCTCCAGTAGTACCGTTGAGAGTGATACAACGTTGACCTCAAGTGCCACAAGATTCCCCTCCACAGCCACCTATGTAGATCCCTAGGAGTAGCAACTAAGGTTACCAACTCGTATCGAAAGCCAGGTGGAATAGTCTTGAGGTTAGATCCGACAAGTAGGAGAGGGGGTATCTTTCTGCCTTATCTTCAAAAACCCTCGTGCTTAACTCCCAGATCCAGAGCTTTCCTGGTCTCCCTCACGCTATTGGATTTTCACTCACTATTCGGACTCCTATGTTTGACAGTTTAAATGGCCTTGGAGAGTTTTCTCTCCACTCGCCTAATCCAAGGCCCTAAAATATCCTAAAACTTGTTAGTGTGTCTAACTTGAAAATTATGAAAAGTTCTAGTATATTTTAATTAGCGCTTGTTTTTAAATGGGTTGTTCTTAAGTCAAAGGATAAGCGGAAATGAAACTTGTGGTGTTTTGACGCAAAAGAAATTAATAAAAACCAAACTACATGCAAATGCACTTGTTTTGTTCTTCAATGAAAGAAATTTCTACTAGGTTCAGAGGAACTTCAAAGAAAGCAACAAATTTTTCTTTTCTTTTCTTTTACTCAAGCTTCACACTCACAAAAGTTAACAAAACTATGGATGTCCTAAAAAGATGTGCAAATTTATCCTAATGCAATGAGTACATGTTGATGCAAGACTTAAGACTACTCTAAATCAAGAAATGAAAGTAACTTGTTTATCAATATGATTTGCCACTTAAAATGTTTAGATGGAATATGATTTGCTGATGCTCATTTTCGTCTCTACACTAAAAGCAAGTTTCAAGACAAAAAAAAATGCACTTTCATTCACTAAAAGAAACTAAATCAAAACAAAGTTCAAGAAAGCAAAACCAAGTTTTTCAAGAAGTTTTCTTCAAAAGCAAAAACAAAAACGTCTTTTCAAAAGTGCTCTCAACAAGACTGAAACTTTATGATTGAAAAATCGGCAACAAAACACTTTGCAAGCTGACAACACAAAATGGATGAAAACTCAACAAAAAAAATGTGTTTCAAGATGCTCTTAACAATCAAAAGCAGCAATAAGAGCTTGGCAACAAAGACCAAAAGATCAAAAAGACAATTTCCAAGAAAGTGTCAATCAACAACTTTTGGAAAGCAAGAAAAGTAGATGGTCTCAAGAATGTAGTTTCGACAAGCAAACAAAAAGGTCACCAAAACAAGATTTGACACAAAGATTGAGATCAATCTTCCTACCCTGAGGAATCAAAGCAGCCAAGATTCCTGGCAAGAAATCTTGCGTGCTTAAACAAAAACGATGACGCTTGCAAAAACAAATAAGACCAACACTTTCCACAATCAGAGAGAATTTGAAATCAGATACTTGCTATAAAACTAAAGACTGACACAGAAAAGTAACTGTTAGTGCACAACTGCATGTATACGCGACTCAGCCTAAGGAAACATGTGTATACGTAGGTTTACTTAAGGAAACATGCATATATACGCTTCTGTAAACTGGAAAAGCAGCGTATATAAAAGATTTCAAGAAAAAACAAAAAACAGTCTAAGAAAATGACCAAACTTATAATTCAAGTTCCTACAGGAACAGACTACACAGTAACAGCAAGCAAACAGACAGCTGAGCCCTGATTGGCTTGAATAAACCCAAACTAGGAACAACAATATTGTTGTCCACAGCGGAGTCGCCGATTCTGTTAAGGGATAAATTCCCCTAGGGTCTTGGGTTGATACCCTAGCAGATCGGAGGTTATTTACATAGAGAAACATTCATTCCATACAACCATGATGCTAATATAAACAAACTATACGAAAAAGGGGTGCACCTGAGGTCCTTCGTTTGAGAATATCCAGTTAGGGTCCAAACCCTCTTTGAGTTCCTTTTAGTCCTTCAACCTGCAAAACAAACAATTCCAGAAAGTACAACAGTATATTGACCAAGCATCATAAAGAAATCATCTTCATAACATAAGGAAAGTTAGTTAGTTATACAATTAGAAACAACCATTCACATATGAATTATAATATTGACATCATGAACATGAAGAAGATTTATATCAGGAACAAGACAAGTGTTTCTTTTATTATAAACAACTAAAGTACAGAAAGGAATGATTTCACTTGATTCGTCCTTTCGCAGGCTCTAAGTGGAACCGTCCTCCGGATTTGTCCAGTCTCAAGCCTTCAACAAACTCCTTCCATGACTTACTCCATGATCTCTTAAGTAGAAAGACAACATCACACAAGGAAACAAGGTTTTCCTGTAAATGGGGGAAGTGCTAGAAGCACAAGGATCTTCAGGCCTGGTCAGGGAAAATCTCAGCAGAGTGATCTTTCTCTCTATTCTCTGCTCCCTTAGGCCTTCCCATTGAATCCTTTTTATACTTCTCCCAAAGTAGTTTTTTAGTTGGGAATTCGTTGGGAACAGTTGGGCCATGGGCACTAATAGGTAATCAACAAGTAAAACCTGCGATCTCCACCCGAAATTAAGGAGTTTTAATTTTTTTAAGTGTTTTAAGACATATACGCGGGTTGGGTATACACAGACCCGCGTACACACGCGTTTAGCTCAGGGAAATGTCGCGTATAGGGAGTAAAACATTGTTTTTTGAATATTTGGACCAGGACTGGAAGGAGGGGTTGCCCTAGGCCATGAGTGCAACATCACAAACATCAAGAGTGAGGTTTGGAGCTATAACAGTGAGTTGGACAACCAACTTCTTGGGGTCGTGACTTGGTCATATTATCTCCATTTGACGTGCATGATAACTCGTTGGAAAGATCTCTTTGAGGACTATGACGGAAAAAACAATTTTAAACAAAAAATCGCTGGTGGTAGATTTGCAAAAAAACTTCGTTTAGGGCCTCAAAACGGCTCCGAAAGTTTAGGACCCAAAAAACTGCTAAAAATAGTAAACTATGTTACAATTAAAGAAACTGAAAAACTGAAAGAAGCAATGGTGGGGGTCCAAGTGGAATTGGCAGGTGTCCAGCAATATCCACTCGGATCACCTATGCTTCTAAGTATTGGTCACTTGGTAGTATTTTGTGAGTTTGATTGCGTATAGGTGGGGAGTCGACGAATTTCTGTGAGGTTTTATTGCTAACGAATGGAATTGGTAGGACCTGTGTCTCTCTTTTGGTCTTGTTGCTTTCAGAGCAATTGGGTTTGCATGGTTTTTATGTGGGTATAAGAAATTGAGGCCTTATGTCTCAATTAGTGGATAGGTCTTGTTTTCTGAGAGCTAGCTCTGTAAATTTTGCAGCCCCGTTGGGGTCATGCCTTCTGAATCCGTGTTTGCTTGGTAAAGTCAAAGTGGGTATTTTGAGTCAAGGAGTACTCAGGAAATTATGGAGAACAAGGTTTGCCATGTGTTGGAGGTGGTGTCTAGTTACTACTCCCTGGGTTGTTGATTATTGTAGCATTTGGGTTATAAGGTTTCATCCGGTGCGCTCAATGTTTAAGGGGTCTCAGTCTTTGATTGACACGAAGTTGTGTATCTTTGTGGTTGGTGAGTCTGTGTCAAAGGACCTATGGGTGGTGTTTTTGTGATGACATTCTTTGGTGGTTCCTGGGTCTTGATAGGTCGAGTCAAGTCAGTGGAATTGACCATTTGTAGGTAGAGTCAATCCTTTTAAATAAGTAGAGGAACTCTCTTGTGGTCCTACAATGCCATTAAGGCAAAGAGGGAGAAGCAAGAGGGGAGGAGGAGCCAGAGGTCAACCATGTAATGAGGTGCCAAGTTATTCACTCACGACTCAGTGGCAACTTATTTCAATGCTATTACTCTGGAGACGTGTCGGGAGATTCGTGAGCTAGAAATTAAATCTGGGGAGGAGAGGCATTCTCTCTCGGACTCATAATTATTGGAGGACATGTCTAAATGGGTGCCTGACCCTGATAATACAAGGGGAAGGCACAAGCAATACCTGAATTCAGCAACGTTGCACTGGCAGATGAAGATGCTTCTGGGTTTGGTGTTAAGAGACAAACAAGTTGAAAAATACCATATTTTTCCTCCATTGAAGACGTGAAAAGGATGTTGAGGAACTTGACATTCCACATGGACAACATAGCTACAAGCTTGTTGCATGTGGAAAACCACATTCCTTGTGATTCTGAGGGAGGGGAACAGATAAATCCCCAGGATCTAGCGCCCGAGCTCCGACTCCTTTGAGAATGATTAGTAGGGGCAAAAGGTGGTCGGATACTTACATGTTTTCCTGGTTGACTATGTCAAGTTTTGTGGCAGTTCCCTCATTCATGGATAACAACGATGTACTAAGTTCATGGTTGTGGGTTTCAACATTTTTCATGGTCAGAGTGCAAAAACTGGCACAAAGTTGGGGGCAAGGGAGGTCGCCTCTTGGTGCGTAGCTTCAATGCCCATTTTTTGCACGGACCGTGGATACTCTTTGATTGGCTTTTAAACAATCTTCCCTGGTTCTTTTTGTGATGACAAAGTGTAGCTTGAAGATGGGGCTCTCAACCTTGCCTTGGGAATTTTATGTGTTTTGTCAATGTAAACATGTTTTTGTTGTTAATGTGGAGAGCGAGAAATGTAAGTCTAAATATGTTGGTCTAATTTTAATAATTTTTAATAACAGTGATTGAGATATTTTTCCTCACTCCAACCACTCAATTATAAACAATATAATCATAAAAATGTAATCTTAATTTTTAAAGTAATATAAACTCTTTAATTAAAAAAGAGGGAAAAAAATAATTCTACACTTTTTAATGCATCAAGAATTTTTAAAGTACTATAAACTCTTAATTAAAAAAAAAAAGAAAAAGAAAATAAAAATTCTACAATTTTTAATTTCAATGCATCAAGGAAAAAAAACGCAATGGAATTATTTCCATATTAAATTTATTGAATGTCACGTTGAAAGCTCTGCCACGTGGACAAAAATAAAAATCTACCCTTGGGTGTCTATAATCCCCATCCAATAGCTAAAACTGAGAATAGATAATAAAGGAGATTTCGTTTCACATATGAGCAACTATGGGAAGAAATAATGGAGGTTTATATTGCACGTGATAAACAATACATCTATTGAAAATGTTAATGACCATAGAAATTCTGCTGACATCTTTACAATTAAATCCCAGAAGTTATTCTTTCAGATAAAAAACTCAAACTTCATCTAGTAATCCTATTAAGATATTATTGGAAGTGTTATGGCTTTCGATATTGCTACATAAAATGCCTCAGTTCAATGGGACATGAATTCTAAGGTCACCTCAAAGAACATTGATGATCTCTTGAAATATGTCTTTAACATCCAGTATTAAAGAAAATTGTAGATAGATCCAAAGCCCTAAAACAAAGTTTTTCCCAATCAATGATCTGATCAAACATAACTTATTACAATTCTCACCTCCTATTCGCGAGATATAAAAAGCCTAGAGTCGGGGCCGAAGGATAAACAAAGAAGAGATAATACTCAGAGCTTGTAAATAAGAACCCATCATCTTTACATCCAGCAATTGCAGGGTAAATCAAATCTGTGATAGAGCACATGCGCCTGCAAGTGTATGTTGCACCGTGAAAAGCTTGCCTCTTCTATGTGAAGCACATGATGGGCGCGACATGGGAAAAGCAGATCCCGTTAATAAAAAGTTGTGTTGGACAGAGCAAATACTTACTGTCGAAAATTGTGTAACCCAATCAATAATATAAAAAATACGGTCATCTCCCACCTCTTTCTTTTCGTCCTCTTTCTTCAAACCTACCATGGCCGACAGATAAACACCAGGTGCTAAATATCAACAAATCCAGAAAATATATAATTAAAGGAACAAAAACCCGGTAATATGCATGATGAATACCTGGAGGATCAACCTAAGGTGTATGCATCAGAAGTTTCCTTACCTGCCTGCAAGACCAACAGATAAATACCCAACGCTAAATATCAACAAATCTAGAAAATCCGCAACTAAAAGAACAAAAACCCTGTAATATGCATGATGAATACCAGGAGGATCAACCTTGAAGCTGTATGCGTCAGAAGTTTCCTTACCTGCCTGCAAGGCCAAGAGATAAACACAAAGGCGCTAAATATCAACAAATCCAAAAAATCCGCAACTAAAGCAACAAAAACCCTAAATATCAACAAATCCAAAAAATCCGCAACTAAAGCAACAAAAACCCTAAATATCAACAAATCCAAAAAATCCGCAACTAAAGCAACAAAAACCCTGAAATATGCATGATGAATACATGGAGGATCAACCTTGAAGGTGTATGCGCCAGAAGTTTCCTTCCTTCTAGTCGCGTTGAATGTCAGTTATTAATGTTGACTCCTTCCTTGCAAGATCGTCTGTCGACGAAGCGACTGAAGAATGTCGATCTTGAATGTGAGACCTTCACGAACCTGGAGAGATGATTTTGGTGAAGTTTTTAGATGGATAGGGGAGCATTTATACAAATTCCATGAAACTTTCAGAATGTTCAAGAACAAAGGCGGAGAAACCTAAGAGGAGTTTCCCTCTGCAAAATGAAAACACAAATGCAAAGTTTAAGATCACAATTATGGAGGGTTATATGTTATATTTTGTCATTCAGTTGAAACTGAAATGGTATTGAAATTGAATTACTCTGACGGTACACTATTCTTGAATCGTCTAACATTTGATCGGATGGTGCAGATTTGTGCAAAGTGGCAATTAGGGTAGTTGAATTCAGAGGGGAGTTGCCTTACAGTTTCATAAACAAAGTTAAACAAGCTCAACAAAAACATAAAAACTAACTCAAGATTTTATCGCAAGAAAATCGGCGAGTTCGCTCATTCTGCAGCATTCCAAGAACTTTCTTTTGCTGATTCCAGTCTGAAAGGCGAGAATGGATCACTCAGCTTTAGGTCTTTATTCTGTACTTGCTGATACATGACAGTGGCATCTTTCACTGCATAAAACACTGCTCTCCTGAAGAGGAGACAGTACAACACCGCTAGGTCGCTCCATATATCAACCTCTTACGGGTACCTAGTTCCACTCAACATGCGGAATATCCCAATGTCCCCACTTTCCCGATGACTACATTTTCATTACCTGTAACAATCAATAAACTGTCAATATACCATAAGAGACGGCAAAATGTATAAATAAATCTTCAACAATATTTCCGCAAGGCACCGTTCCAAATTGGTATATCAAAATTTCCAATCTTAAAAACCTGGGAATGGGGGTTTGCATTGTTTGCAGTGTTTGATATAAAAATACTGTACGATTTTACCTGTTTGAGATTGATGTTCCAATGCGTCTAGGGCTTTTCGGTTACTTTCTCATTGTTTTCAAAGGGAAAAAGGGAAACGCATATACATTTCACGTGACCATTTATATTACCTTATTGGAAGGCATGAGATGAGTTGTTCAATTATATTTAAAATGAATTTTTTAAGTAGATATAATATAATATTATAAATTAAAATGAATATTTTAATAAATATAATAAAATAGTTATTAGTTTATATAGTTATATTTACCTATTATGTTTAAATTAAGATTTAGTTTGGTTAAGTTGTTTTTTTTAAGGATTATATTTGGTTTAATCGATTTCTGGTTTGATAAATCCCAATCTAAGGGTATCTAAGCCATTAAAATTATTAAAATCGCTAGAGAATGGCATAAGGACTAGGCCACACTAGCCCTTAACATGGTTGGATTTTTCCCACTGAATTTTGAAGAGATGAACTTCACAATCACTAAGTAATTTAACAATACACCCTATCACCATCTATTCCAAATTAAGAAAAAATTAAACTGAAAAAATATTAAAATAAATACATTTATAAATAAATGTAATTATATGAATTCATAACCTCTACCCAAGTTAAAATATTTTATAATTAAAATTACATATTAATAATAGATAATTATGATAGTATACAAAATTCAAACACTTAATATCATATAATATTGTAAACATAATATATCATATTATTATGTGGAGGGGCTCATTCTAGAGAGATGTTTAATTTTTTAGTTGGTTTGTACTTTTTCAAAACAAAAAGGGTAAACTATTTTTTAAATTAAAAAACAATTGTATATATATATATATATATATATATATATATATATATATATATATATATATATATATATATTACAAAATATTAAAAAAATTATTTGGATTTTGTTAGTTTGATTCATTATTAGTTTTTATCAAGGCAAGATTCTAACAATCAATTTACTTAAATTGGCCATTATTACCTTAGCATGGACCAATACAACTTATATTGTTTAACTTTGAAAAACAAGTATTTATTTTTCAATATGATTGCAAAACCTATTTTTCAAACATTTGATTGGACGGTAAACTTGAACGCCTTATTGTAGTCTTTCCGCCATGTGGATAACTCCCTCAAATTTTTTTGCCCTAGATTTTGGATGCAGTTGCAATATTTATGCCGTCAATTTTATATATTTGTGGAGTGCTTTTTAATTGTTAAGATTTGTAAAAAAACCAACCAAAATTAAATATTTGAAAATTTAAGTAAGTATTTGCATAAAAAATTAGATAGAAACAAGATATATATAGGAACGTGTAGCATTGTATTCATCTAGGTAGAAAGATGCCATCACCTTACATTTAATAGTTAAACTTCGCATTCCAAAATTGTTCAAGCTACAACCTACTTATATTCTATCATTTCATCACTATATATCTAGCAAATTTTATCTTATATAGTCTCCAAAACACTTCATTATATATGAAAAAATTACAAAACATTGGAAAACAAGAAGTTAACAGTAATTTTACCCGTTGCTTTCATCCTTGCTTCCAGTGATTCCATATGGCGTGACATGATCAACATCCATTTGAAAAGGTGGCTTCGTTGCCGCTTCGTGCTCCATTTCCACTTCTTGCGCAACTTGTTCACCGGGTCGGGGGTCATTAATACGAAATACCTCTTTGAGTACACTAACCACAGTGTATTCCACAGTCACTTCCACATTGTCCACCTTGAAATCTAGATTTTCCATTTTGGTGATAAGCAGGTCTACGGATAACTGGAGACGCTCAACATCATCCCACAGTTCACCAAGCTGACTTGAAACCAATGCGAAGTGAGAGAGAGCCTCAGTCATTATTTGGTCCTCTACCTTTGTTACCAAAGCCGAGACACCCATTTTTATCACTTCCAACTGCTCTTATGAGAACCTACTAGTGTTGTTCCTACTTGCAGTAGCCATTTTGCCAACTTCTCTACCCTTAATTGGAATCATCAATGTTTTCAGCATTTGCAATCGACCCTTTAAATTCTTACCCTGGTCTTAATCGATTGTAAGGGAGATCTTGTCACATTGAATGCTCACGTCTTGTTCAGGCTTATCTAAGAATTCCATCGTTATAACCGCCATTCTGAATGCATACGCGAACGAAATTAACTGATTCAACTTAGAGGAAGTGTGATCTAGTCTAGCCCTGGAGCGGGGAATTAATGGAAGCTCAACATGTTAGAAAATTAACAATGATTCTATATGCTGAATAAACTTAAAGAATCATTAAAACTTAATGCCCAGGGATATGAATTACCTCCACCCATTGGTGAAACTCTTGATGCAACTTCTTTATGAAAAACCACGCTCCAGCTATCCAAGCAAAAAGAAAAGAATGCAGAAAATCTGAAGGCACTTCCAAGCTCTGCTATCTTAGCTAGATGGTGTGAAAAACTGAAGGGGATTGAGATACAAGCTTGGGGACCAAACAGATGAATTTATAGCCAAGCTTCCATCAAGCTTCTGATAGCTATGTGTCAGATGTCCCACAGATCAAGGCAGAGAACTCCAGATGGAGTAATGGACCACTTCAGTAGCTCCCAACAATAAATTTATTAATTGTAGTTGATTTCCTTAACTTAAGGAAACTACTGCAGTTGGTTTCCATAAGTTAAGGAAAGACTGCAGTTTAAATTCCATAATTGTAGGCAGCAATTGTGCAAAAATTAATGGAGCTTAACATTCTCCCACTTGGTCCATACTTCCAAACTTAATGTCTCAACTTAAAAACCATTGATAATCTGTATTAAGTAATAGATACATGAATCATGACGATAAGTCCTCTAATGACGAGTATTATCTTCCATGTATTACTATGTATTTATTCTTATTATAATTTATGTGGCAACAATTTCTTAATGAATAAACCTTATGTTTATTCTTGGTCCTTCTTAAATGAATTTTCTCAAATCAACTTAAGGTGCACATAAATATGAGAAAAAACATCACAATAATTAAGAATTTCATTAAAATAACATTGTCCATACAATGAGAAACTACATAATGGAACCAAGTCCCATATTCAATACATGATCCTTGAATTTAAACGATGGCATGCCCTTAGTCAAAGGATCAACGATCATTAACTCAGTGCTGACGTGCTCAATGACCACTTTCTCTTTTCTTTAACACGTTCCCTTATAGCTAAATACTTAATGTCGATGTGTTTATTTCGACTCCCACTTTTATTGTTTTTAGCCATAAAAACAGCAGCTGAATTATCACAATATATTCTCAATGGCTTAGAGATAGAATCCATAATTCTAAGCCCAGAAATGAAACTCCTAAGCCATACACCATGTAAAGTAGCCTCAAAACAGGAGACGAACTCGGCTTCCATAGTGGAAGTGGCAATCAAGGTCTGCTTGGCACTCCTCCATGATACAGCTCCACCGGCCATCATAAAAATGTAACCTGATGTTGATTTACGTGAATCAACACATCCAGCAAAGTCAGAATCTGAGTAGCCAATTACTTCCAAGTTGTCCGTCCGTCTATACATAAGCATGTAGTCTTTGGTTCCTTGAAGGTACCTCATTACTTTCTTTGCAGCTCTCCAGTGGTCTAAACCTGGATCACTCTGATATCGTCGCTACATTCCCACAACAAATGCAATGTCAGGTC